>CM031236.1:122030458-122675458 GCA_018340775.1 Taxus wallichiana var. yunnanensis
TTATCCCTTATTTTCTAAAAAATTATTCTATCACTCATACATGTTGTTGGAACTTTGGAATCTCAAGTTCATGCATTCACTCTTGAAAGTAAATCCTACTATATTTCAACCGATAATAATTCTTTGTATGGAAACCCTATTCCTAAAAATATTCCTAATTATGCTTTCTCAAAAGACTTCTTCATGCCTAATCTCTCATGTTTTAATGGCACCAACAATCCTTATTTACATCTTAAGCATTATCGATCAGCCATGTCTCCTTATTCTAATGATCGAGTTGCTTTACTCAAAGCATTTAGTCATAGTCTTATTGATCATACACTCCAATGATGCACTCATTTTCCTTATCGATACATTAGTACTTATAATGATATGGAGGATGTGTTTCTCAAACAATTTATTTCTAATAATGGTCCTAAAGTCACATATGAATATTTGCATACTTTGCATCAAGGAAAGAATGCACATATTTTAGATTACATTTACCCTTCAATTCTTACATGCATCAATTATTATTGCATCCCATTTATTTAGAAAATAAATTTATCTTTTATCATGGCTTAATTCCCACATTGAAAGAAAAACTATTGTATGATACATGTGAATATTTTACTCTTATGCTACAAAGTTATTGATTTAGAACAAGATTTAATTGTTGCACATGTTATATCACCCTCTTCTATTCTTCTATTACTCCATTGTCTACTACCCCTTCTCCTCTTCCATATATTAATCTCCTTCCATGGTCACCATCTCCTCCTCCACCGTATCGGCATACAACTAAGTCTTCTCTGCCTCCTACTCGTGAACCAATGCAATTCTCACATAATCTAAAATATCATAATGTTTTGCATGATTTAATTTACAAGTGCTTAATTTGATTACCTTCCACCGAGCATCATCCACCTCACCTCTTGCAATGCTAGCATGATTTCCCTTTATTTAATTTCCACCGCATTAATGGCCATCGTGATAATGATTGTTATACTCTCCATGATCTCTTGCAAAAATTAGAATACAAAGGTGTCATTGCTTTCCGCTCTCCTTATCTCCTTCACCTACTTCTAAAATTTTCATCTATAGTGCCCCTACCTAGTTATCCCTCAAAGAAAATAAACTGATATTTACGCCGCATTTGCTATAATGGGGAAGACCCTTGGGGTCTCTGACACGTGCAGAACATCGACAACCCACATTGAAGCGTACATCGTCGACGTCCCCATGTTACCGTTGATGTGCTGCAGGTTTAGTTCTTCGAAAATACGGTGAAATACGAATCATGGGCTGTCCATGTGTCTTTCTATTGACTGGACAATCTACACAATAAATCGGGGCAAATTTTCGATGTGTGCACCATCAGTTCGCTTCTACGGCACGTTAAGTAAATGTTGGCAGCTGTTCATTTCTCTACAAATAGTTACCGTATACATGAAACCTTCTGAAGATGTGCACGATCCAGATCTTCTCTTTATTCAAACAGTTCCGCCCACCCACGTACAAGAAATTAATTATCTCATTCCGTTCTTGTTCGATAGTTGGCAGCCACTCCAGTCAACATGAAATATATCATGGTTTCCCGAGAAAGGTGCCTGGGTGGAAGGAGTAGGAACTGATGTTTCTTATGGTGAAGTTTGTAAAGTACCTACAGAATCCAATAAAGTAGATAACTTGAACGGAATGCTAAGCTGTCGTCTAAAGCCCCCTGTATCTAATGGAGTTTCAGGAAGGGATGTTGAGGGAGTTCTTTCCAGTCCTGTTAAGAGAGAACACGGGCAAGCTTCTGCATCAAATTGCATGAAAGAAGCCAAGGATCTGAAACATGTGGGAGACAATATAAAGGTCTTTCCAATATAATTTCTCCTCGCCATCATATATTTATCTAGGTTAGGAGTATGCTTGTAATTTGATGCAGTATGATTCTGCGGACGGCTAACCTCTTTTTGTCTCTTGACATCTGTGTGATGCATATTACAGAATAAAGGCATGGAACTTGAATGCACTGGGTTGTACTTCAATGCGGCTTTGAAATTTCTGAAGGGTGCTTCATTGTTGGAGCCTTACCATGTTGAGAATGCAAGGCATCGAGAAATAACCCAATCGATGGCAGTTTATACAGACATCGCAAAAGCATGTGAGTAAGCTATACTTTGTCATTTAAGATTTAAAATGGAAGCTTTCATGCATATTATTTCATACGCAGTACAGGTTTCGTCAGCAACATCTGAATGTAACTAATCCAACAGAGATAATGATTATGGAGTTTCTCAAATGGCTTTACAGGTATTGTGCTGTGACATATGAGAGAAATAAGGAAATAGCTGCTGCCCTGGCATATAAATGCATGGGAGTGGCATATATGAGGGCTGTAATATCAAAACATTTATGCGTAAGAAGAGATTGGCATGAGCTGCAAACGGCTTTTCACAATGCTCCACCTGGTAATGTAACATGCCTAATTATACATTTTTTGTTCCATTCGTTGTTTCTACAGAGAACACACTCTTCCTAAAGCAGGATAAAATTTCATGCTTCAGACACCCTGTTGGATTAACTCCTTGTTCCTAATGATGTGTCAATTATGCAACTTAAACTTGCGAGCCAACTGAGGTAACAAATGTCACTATGGATGATATGGTGTTAATTTTTGTTGAGAACAAAGTTTTTTTGCCCCATGAATACCTTCATGTCGCGCTATTTATATATATTTATATATGAAAGACTATTCGACTGCAGAGTCATTCATGAGACCCTTGTGCCTTTTTATAAGTCAACGGAGAGACATAGTGAGAGCAAAGGCGTGTAATTAGTAGTGGACGGATTCTCATTGGCTCCAAATATTATGTCGAGGATGGCAGATGCAAGGAAATACCACAATTCTCCTCCTTCTACGATTTACAGTAGACCGCGCCATAGCAAATATGAAAGTTGTTTTATGAAAAAACTTTGTCGCATGCAAATTGCCTTAGGAAAGAAATAGTTTTACAGAAATGGGCATCTGACTAGAAGATTTGAATAGGAGCCACCTAGACAGGTTCAGGTTTGGAAGTGTGAATCCAAGCATTCTCCTATCCCTTCTTTCCCTTCTCGTCGGTGCTTCTCTTGGCATAACAAGATCACATGAAAATGTAAGTCCTACAGTCTCCTAGAGGAAAAACTGTCGTCGATTTGGGAACTATTTCCTCTTTTATTTTTGTAACCTGGGTAATGTCTTAACTTAAAGTCGAGACACTTGCTTAAGAATAGGCCACACTTCATTGATTCTTCTTCCAGATTCCATTTATTATATGGCTCCCCCTCCTTGTAGTTAACATGGATTTCTCCATAACTGGCCAGCAACATACTTGCACTCCTAAAGAACATGCTCATCAAATCCCTGTGCCTCTTTGTAACCTCTGGGTCTTCTTCTCTCCCTAAAAGCTTGCGTGGGGAAAATTAATAACTATTTTGTCAAACATTCTTCCTCTGAAGTCGACCAATGGATCTATTCTGGTTGCATCCACCCCATGTAGTACCCATGCTCCACGTTTTTCCAAGTTAGCGATTGTAATCCTCGCAGATTTGTACAACCGTATAACCTTCTCCGTAATCACAATGCACATAAATATGTATGTCAGTACTAAAGGTTGATAATCACATAATGTAGAAGGAACTTTAATTCGTGATAACAATAAAAGATTTGAAACTGGGACTGATTAATTCCCTTATAGAAAACATGAAAAGCAATTTGTATAGACCTAGCTGCTATCAAGGGATGTGGAAACAATGTTATCTGCATGCCCAAACTTAATCCACAGAAGATAATGAGAAGTGTCTCTCTCTGACTAACAAAATCCTATGCAAGCTTGAATAGTGCATAATCCAATTCTCCAATGGCCTTCCTTGTCCCTGCAAAAATAAGAATCCATAAATATCGCCAGTAAATGTAGAGATGATTTCACCCGAACACAAAAAAGATTCCACAAAGGTGCGAGGAACTAATCTCTGACACAGTTGGGCTAAAACCATCACGTAGTCATAATGACAGAAAAATATTGTAAATAATTCCATATCCCAGAAAAAAAATACGAGTTCGTCTAAAAACCAGGAATAGTCCAAACAAAGACCAGAAAAAATAGTAAACAATTGATGGGGATAACATAGTTCAAAACGGTGTCTACCACCAAATCATTGCCTCTGTTACACGTATTTGTCTCTAAAATCCAAATCCCAAATCTTCCACAACATAGCATCTACAAGCGTTAGGCATTAACACTCTTCAATGCTATACATTAGCAATTCTCTCAGTACACAATAATGACATACATCAACATTTCAGGTGGGAACATGGATATGTGGCAGTGACATCACAAGGAAACCCCACCTTTGTTGGCATGACATGCCCATTGCCACCTTAGGGTTTGGTGAAAAATGACAGATGGAGTTTGGCAGGTAAGTACTTATATATTGTGTTAAATACGAAGTTTCCCCAATGTAGAGTTTTTCGTTGTTGACGTTGGAGGCGGAAGGGTGTAGACTCTATGATCTATCAACCTTTGATGTGTGTGTGGGTGTGGTTCAAACTTGATGACTTCATTCCACATTGTGCCCATTTAATGTGTCACACACTGCACATTTTATCACGACACTAATTTTTGAACGTGGAAAGATTTTATTAGGTTCGACCGTTGAAGGTGAGTGTATCTTCTATAGGACTATTCTTAGGTCAACACAACCCCCAATGTATAATACCATGCCCTCTGCTGAGCAAAGATGAAGGTATCTAACTAAGCAAATGTTAGTGCGGCATTACATTTCACAACACTCATGCCTCTCAAAATACATTTATTCTGAAGTGAGTGTATTTTTTAATAATATTTTTGTCAACATGTCAATAATTATGCCAGAAGATGTATTTTTTAATTGTGCTCATCTGAACAATGTTTTGGAATGCGGATGCATTTTCCTCTGTCATTCTCAACTTTTTAACCTTTTCAATGGCATAAAACTGGAAACACCAAAACACTATCAGTTTTAATCAGTCTTATGATATTTTTACCACTTCCTTGGCTCATACAAAACCCACATGTTCAAACCCAGGAGCAACACAAAATAAAAACTGCCTTTTTCCTTAGTCTTCACAGGTTCTTGCTCTCCTTTATGCATACAATAGTATCGAGTTCAAAATGCAACAACACTAAAAAAATAATTTTTGTCGCACTTTTCAGTGTACTTGCAGTGGTCGCCGAACAACATCCATATTTTTTTGGAAAACAACTCCACAATTTTTCACTTAGTTCTACTCTCATGCCTCCGGTGCAAGGTAGCAAAAAAACTCGTATGCATCTTCTTTCGAATCATGACTCCAGTGCAACCAGCAAAGCAATTTTTCACTTTGTTCGAATCATAGAAAATGTTTTCCCTATTTTTTATTATAAAATACATGGAATTTTTCTAAATACCCATCTCTTCTAACTAACGTATTTTAAACATGACATTGTTTTTCATATAAATTAATGTACAATTTCATTGATATATAAATATATATTAACAAATTACTTATGTGGTAGACAAATAAACATTCACTAAATAATTTTATTGTTATTATATGAAAATTTCTATTTAATGATACAATAATAAACCTTTCACCGGTTTGCATTAAATAACAACATAAAATAATACTTATTTTTACAATATTTAACGATGCGCACACATGCAGTTAATGTGACCACATTCTTGGTCTTTAAATATTTTTGAACATGAAACTCAAGTATGGTTTTTTTACTGACTTAGGTGACATAGTAGACCATTTGGGTTTCACACCTGGAACCAATCATATTTTCCCAATTATTTATTTTAGCCATTTTAAGTGCAAATTACTTTCACATGAATAGTGTCACCTAGATCAAAACAATAAAGCAGAGCATATATAACAGATATTTTTTGGGCAGAGAAAAAGACAACAAAAAACGTTCGCTAGATAAAATCTACCTGACGCTGATGTCACCAACCATTGGAGGGGCTCAATCATTGATGGTTATCTAGTGAATTTTGTATTTCCTTACAATTAGTCGAGCTTAAAGTTGAGAAATGGCCTACACAATGCTACAAGAAGATTGGGACGATAAATTTGACCACACAACAAATATGTTTTGGGTCGGGACACTCTGAGATGTGGTTTAGGTGTACAACATGTATGTATTTTATTCCCACCTTTTTATTTCCAACATTCCAATCATTTGTTCGTCTTATCTAATAAATTAAACTCCAAATCGATAAACTTGATGCCAGAAAATTAAAATAAAATAATAGCAAACCCCTTTTCCAGTGGTTGTGATGTCACCATTGGATAACCCTTAGCACATGCTGAGAACGGTTGTCTTCCTTGCCAATCAAAGTATAGATAAAAACCATGCATGAAAGACATGGGAGACATTTCTTTTAAATTTGCACACAAGGAACATGGTATGTTGTATTCATGAGGTTGGGTTTCAAACCCAAGACCTTTTGGATTTTCCCCATTTTTTATTTTGACCCCTTTAAGAACAAATTGGACTCTCATGAAAAATACAAGCGACATGGATATGAAAATGTGGATCACGGTAAAAATAGCAAATCTATTTTATGTCAATGGTTATTCATGGAAAACTATATCAAGATTGTTAATGAGGGAAACCCTGGCCGTTAGCCCGATAACTTGAGAGATTCCCTGATCACAAATGTGCATGAAATGGCTACACTTCAATTTCCGGTCCATTACACATATCCATGTCTATACATTGTCCCACGATATGCGCAATCAAATTCACTTTACAGTTACGTGTGTTCTTCAAAATAACTTTACACTTCGATCAACATCTTTATCACCCCTCTTCCTCTTCCTCTTCCACTATTTTAGTCTCTCCATTGTCACTTCTTCGATGCACCCCCTTCGGCATTTTCATCGTACATTCCACGTACGATTGCTAGTTTTTAACTAAACGAGAACATAAAAATAAATAAAATAAATATATAAATAAATAATTAGAAGTTAAAATAAAAATTAAAAATTTAAATGGGTGAATTTTGTGGTTGGGGGTGTAGTTATGGTGGAGTCTTGACGTGTGGGGAGGAAAAATGGATAGATTTTGTAAGAACATGGGCCTCCATTAGGCACGAGGATTGATGATGTTTGTCAGAAGTTGTAGTTGCAACTTCCCAAGGTGCATGGTCTCCCTGTCAAGCGTATGGGCATCCTAGAATATTTTCAGGCATGTCACTTCCTTGTATGATTAAATAATCACTTTATTTGAGGTCCAGAGGAATTAACCATGGTGAAACTCGAGTTAACGTTGTAAATTTAGTAGTAATTGGATAGTTACAGTGAATGTATAAGTCAGAGCTCTGCTTTGCTAATAATGGTAAAGCATGGTTTTGTACTCTCATAATTAAATAAACAAAACATGGCATGGAATGGTGCTAAATGGAGCTATCACTAATACTAGCCCTGCACACGGAGATAAACATGTAACCCAATATATCCTCGTCTTACTATATGCAAATATATTTATTTGGGTTTTTATTTGTATCAGAGGTGGATTCAATGTCTTTGAGAGGAAAGAAAACTTCATGGCTATCATTGTTCTGTTCGTTGTATGCATAAGAAGATTGAGGATTAGGCGGTGTTTATTTTAGGCGAAATGTCTTGTTTTATTGATCATGATTCTTTTGAGTACTTGTACTACACGCATTATAACCTTTGCAGTACCACTTCGTTTTCCTAATCTTTGTCTTTTATTTTGAGTGGTTGCTGCATTGGTTAATACATTGAAAGTTCCCTTCTTGTTATCCTGCTTATGGCTCTAAAAGATTTGTCTCTTTTAATCTTCCTCTGCACGAAACCCTCTGTTAAACAAAATTCCTCAAAATTCTTGGTTTTCTTCATGAAATGTTTTTATTTGTAGTTTGTACACAAACAGGTGTGCTTGAAGGGGTTGTAGGGATCCTCAAATAAATGCCTCATCCAATGTCGTCTCACGGACTAACACGGTTATAGGTATGCACAAAATGGAGTTATTGAAAAGAACGTGCAAGGGGGATTTTATTTTGTGTGGCACATGGATGTTTATTATGAGTTGTCATTTGTTGTTTTATCTTCCTTTGGATGGCACCCAACCATTCTTCCCTTGTTGAATTCCTCCCTGGCTATGCCATCCACACCAATGAAGCATTTACAAAAATATGGGAAGCATTGATAGGTGTGGGCACATACTGAAGGCAAATGGACACCTTGGAAAAGGCACGAGGACTGTTTTGTGTATTATTTGTTTGTTTTTAAGGGGATGCCTTAGGGAGGAACAATCTGCCGTTGTGCCAGGAATGCAAACAGTTTGATAAAAATGTTTGGAATAAATTGACTCCCGGGACAACAAATATTACATGGTGTGCACCCATCAAAGTATAATGGAAAGTGATATTTTTAAATGTTGTAGTTTCCAGCACCGTGGTAGAATGTATGTAAAGAGGATTTTTAATTTTTGTAGCTGTTAGTGCTTTTTTTGACATGAAAAAAATGTAGAATGCTTGTGCAAGCGTGTAAATGGGTTAAAATATCCTAAGGAGTTCAATCACATGGAATGTGATGGTTGCATCATGTTCACACAATGATTTTGGCAGAAAATATATGGAGCTTTCAAGCAAGTGCATTGTGGACAAAATTCCTAAAAGAGATTTGGAGTCTCATGGAATGCAGATGGACCCACCTCACCTCGTACACCACCTTGCTAGATAACATGCATGGTTCTCATCCTTTCTCGTAAATGTTTCTTTCATAACTTGCATTCATTATTTGTGGGTTAAGTAAAATCAATGAATGAATAACTAAAACATTTAGTTTTGTGTCAATTAATCATTCAATGAAATACCTCTTTTGATATCATTATAGTCTAGTTACATTATGAACCGAATAAAACTAAGTCAAAATATTGGTGCCATGAATTTTTCATTTGTGAAAACCAATTACGGAGGAAAAAATCGTAAATACATTCACTCTCAATTTCAAAACAACCCCCTCCAAATATGACAAACACTTCTCAAGATCGATGAGCAAAGAGGGTCTCTTAAACATGTTTCCTAAAATTATTTGATGCAACTCCTTCCTTATTGTATGAGGTTATCATCCCAACCCTAAAACACTTCCAACACAACCATCAACTATTTTTTTCAAATGGTTCTCGATGCCACTTCGCGAATTTCCTAATGGAGGCAACTTCTTAAAAACAACATAATACCTTTGAAACCACCTTGGTTTTAGTGCCCATGGTCCCTAAAAATGAAATGTGAAACCTCAAACCTCTTCTTTTTCATACAAATAATCATGTTGCATGGCTCATTTGAACAAGATACTCTCTAAAATTCACTTTACATAACCATTTTGTAGCCAACTTGGCTTACACTTATTGGATAATAGTTAAATTCAACCAAGTGACCCTAGAAAAATACTCCTCATTTGAGTGTCACTTATCAGTTTTGGATACCATTTCCTCTTGGTGTTTCTATGTTTAGTAGAAAAGAAGATTGGATTTTGAATTTTTCATTTGGATTAACGCACTCTTACTAGTGAGCCCATTTTTGAGGTCACTTGGCCTTATTTTTGAAGAACAAATGAGAAAATATAGCCAACTAGCTCTAGAAAGTTGCATCCATTTTGAGCTCTGCTTATCCATTTTGTGATCCGTCTTATTCTCTTAATTATTTATATAGTAGAGAGTTAATCAAAGGAATTAAAAATCTCATTATGATGTTGGGTGCTCTTTTTTAGGCCCATTTTGTGGTAACTTAGACTAGTTTGTGCAACAACAAAATTTGACGCCATGGACCCAGGTTGACCTCCTAATGTTTGTAGTAAGGATAAGACTAGTGTAGTTGTTGATAACATACATATGGAGTGTAAATATATTTTTTGAAGACTGTAATTAGATTATTAGTGAAATACCATATTTGTGTGATACAACACGCCCTAACCTCCCTTGTGACCAAAGAAAATGATATGTATTAGAAACCATTAACTACTATGATATGTATGTTCATATATGTTTGATGTACATAACACTTGATAGGATACTCTTCCACCCCTTTGCTTGTGAAAAATAAATAAATAAGAAATGTCTTCTCACTATTCTTCCTTTCTCTCTCTAAAAAAATTGAATTGAAATCATGTTCTGAAAATATGGAAATTTGTTATGTTATTTCTCTCCTTTAAAATTGTATTTTTATGACGATAACATGTTAGAGGGAGGGTGGATCCATGCCAACGGTTTTCGCTGACCCATGCTCACATGGTTTTGTAGGATGCAATTAAGATGGTGAAATGACATGGTTGTAATTCATTTTTTGTATTATTGTAATTTATATGTGTTATAAAAAGGGGAAAATATGTATTGCTATGTTAGTGTAAAGTTTCATTACACTATTTTCTTTCAAAAACATTATCCTTGTCATACACGAAGTTTAATAAAATTGTAATTTTTCTTTGATATCAAATCTAAAGAATTATCCTAATTTTACTAAATTCTTTTCTTGATTTCACTTGTAGCTATGTTATGAAACTTACTTCATGTATGGTAGAAAGGAGTATCTCTATATGAATTAAGATGAAATTGTTAGCGTTTTAGGGTGTTTGGAAAATGAACATGTGGTCATGGGTGTTAACCTAATTTTGAAATATGTATCATTAAGGGGGTAGATGTATATGCTAACTGGAAATGAGTTAATCTTTATAGTGTGCTCCAGTGTGAAAATTAATAAATGAACCTCTTGTGTGTGTTATATTAACTACCTTAGAAACTATAAGAAAAGAACCTAAACAAAAATCCAACCTTCGAGTAAAATTTTGTATGAATTACCCCTCTTGTTTGATCTCCTTCATGACATAGAAAACTGGGGTTTTAAGACTATCCTAGCTCCTCATACAAAATGACACCTCCTATCTTAAGGGAAAAAGGATCAAATTTTAGGCTACCATAACAACATGCGCACATATCGACATTGTCATGCAACCACCTATAGGAATGGTAATAGTTAAGAACTATGTTATGTATATTGGTTTCCTCTTAGGAGCTGTGTTTGTGTATGTGATTAGTAAAAAACTATTGATGGTGTGCGTCACCTACTTGCTAGAGATGAATTAAACCTAGAAAACCCTTGTCATGCTAGAAAATACTTAAGACTATTACAAGTTGTTTCATTGTTTATACTTGAGACAACCCTTGCAAAAACATGTCCATAACCTAGGTGCATTCATGTGAGGAAGGGGTCACAATATGTGAACCCTGTCACATTGGGTGTGATTATAATCATCCCTAGGTGTTACAATTATAGTCTCCTCTTGAGCAAGATTTCCTTCATGTGTGTGTTGACCTTGGTGCTCTAGTGGGTATCCAAAGCCTTATGAATATTATTGGGTTATTTCACCTCCAAATGATCTCGTTAAAGAGAATTTTATGACATAAGTGGAAACTACGTCGTAATTTACCTATGTATGAAACCATTGAGTTGAAGCCCCATTATCCTCACAAATATAAGTGTTACCTTGGCAAAAAGTACATTTGGTTGCATGAAGGATGCGAGGTAAGGATATTTAGTTTCCATAAGTATTTATTTTTAGTGTGGTGTAGAATCCTTTGGGTGTTAATTAAATTATTCTATCATTGACCTCTCATGAGAATTAGGTTGAATTACACATTAATATATGTTCAAAAATGAGAAGGGTAGTGGTGAGAAGGTAATTGGGTATATAAAACTATAATTGAATGTCTCCTTGTAACATGCATTTAATTCTTAAATCTCCTAGGGTAATATAAAATTTGTTATGTATGAGATCATACTCCTTATAATCTTGATGACTAAATAAAGGACAAGTAGTATATGAACCTTAGTTGTTTTAAAAGCATGTCAATATGAAGTCAATGTAATGACGTAAGGGTTATAAGAACATGATCAAATGAGAGGAAATTTTGGAACGATCGTTAAATGTCACATACACCTTGAATGATGCCAACATGACTAAGATGACTAAGATGGTTGTTAAAACAAAAGGGGGCCTCATTAGTTATTGTTCAACCTAATAGATGGGAAACTCACAATACTTAAGGGATGAACATATTCAATATACCCCTCATCGTGGTTTAAACAAAAAATTAAATTATTAAAATTATAAAAAAATGAATTTTATGCTTGACCCTTTTGACTTGAGACAAATCCTCTTATGCATCATGAATGATGCAAACTAAGTATTTAAGTGAAGTATTTTGAATATACAAATAGTTGTAATAACTTAAAACAAAATAGTGTAACCTTAGTGATTAAATGCTAATATGAAAAGAACATGTAATATATTTACTCTTGAACTAAAAAAATTCCTTTATTTCATGTGAACCTCCCTTGTTGCAACTAAGATAAATTGCAAAACCAAGCAAACATGCAACTTAGAAACAAATCCTTAGAACAAACACTAGTAGCCTCATGTGTGTATATATGGTCATATCAACAATCAGACTATAAAATTCAATTGCAATAAGAGAAACGCACGCACGCACACACACACACGCACACACACACACACACACACACATGTACACACACACACACACACACACACACACACACACACACACACACACACACACACACACACACACACACATGCACACACACACACACGCACACACACACCCCCACACACACGCACACGCACGCACGCACACACGCACACACGCACGCACGCACGCACACGCATGCACACACGCACACACACACACACACGCACACACACACACACACGCGCCGCACACACGCACACCCACACGCACACACCCACACGCACGCACGCACGCACGCACGCCCACACACACACACCCACACACGCGCACACACACGCACACACACACACACACACGCGCACACACACGCACACACACACACACACACAAATATATATATATATATATATATATATATATATATATATATATATATATATATATATATATATATATATATATATATATATATATATATATATATATATATCACATCAAAATCATAAGTTTCAAAATACAATCATTGGGGGAAATCCCCCATGCATCACTACAATATATATAATACATCATACATCATCCTCACTATCACTATATACAATAGTGGGAGCTCTAGAACTAGAATCTTTGCCGCTCAATATACACCATTGATCTCGGCCTCTATATCTATCCCATTGAATCCATAATATATAAATATCAGCCATCTTCTCTGTGGATTGGCCCTATAGCTCAACATATTTAGCAAACACATGCTGATCTAGAGCTCCTCCTCTTGTTATACCATTCTTATGTTTAGCTCGTCTGTTCTATACCATATACATCAGGGGCATGCACCTACCTTTGTCTCCTCTAACTTCCACTTTGTTGGATACATCCACCACTACTGGAAATAACAACACCCATCAATGTGTTTCCCACCACTCATTGTAGGCCTAGATGCACCTCACGTCGTCAACCTCGTAAAGGATCTATATCCGCATCTAACTCATCTGGACCAAGATGCACTAGTTTTCTCCCGTCGGGTCCGACCTTGCTCCCGGTTAGCTCGTCACTCTAGTAGATCTCAACCATATATGGCTCTTGGGAAACATCCTGGACCTTACCAAAATGCCTCAATATGTGCTTACCTTGGAACAACTTTGTCACCCCTATGAAGTGACCCTCTAGCCACATGGTGCTCTAAATGCATCACAACTCCACACTATCCTCTACCCATCCACCATAATCTCTATATGGTCTCCATATAATGGCCCTAGGGCCCATTTGATCTAGCATCAACCTATAGGTGGTCGTATCCATCCTCCTACTACGGGTACCTATCCATCTAACTTCAAATATATTAGGTCTACCACACTCGGGACGTGGCCCACCGAGTGGCCTTAATATAAAGAATGTGCTCATATGCCCATACGTGTAACAAATTCATGGATCATAGACCACCTCCATGATCCTCCTGAGTAAATCTATATAAATATCTATACAAATGGGCCAATACACACCGTGCCCATGCATACCTAGTCCCATGCTCTATACTGTGGAAAATATCATGTATCTTATACAATATCCCAACTCCACCACCCTCCACTTTGCCACCGATGAAGCTAGAATCACTGCAATAAACTTCTATAACCACGGAACACTAGATCTCACTATCACATATAAACTGATATGAGTCTCTATCTTTACTTGTTTCCCTATAAAATACCACCTCGTTTTCCTCATATTCTTGTGGGCATCCACTATAGTCATCACATGTGCTCTCTCTCCTACAATAGGCAACCATAATATCATGTATACATCCTCCAAGGTCATTGTCATCTCACTAGTAGGAAACCAAAATGTACAAGTATCTACATACCATCGCTTACACAAAGCAATCAACATAAGGATATTATGGGGTACCTCCCCAATCTAGAAATGTGCCACAATTTGGCACGATCCAATATATCCTAGTTTTCATTTGACAACCCCAAAGTGAGAAATGTACTCAAATGGCAAACCCCCAAAACTCTCCCGAGTGTATATCCCTCTAAATAACATAGAAAGCAAAAATATTATACCATTAGTACACTATAAATACTTTGTAATAATAATTCATCGAATATCATAAGATCACACTACAGTGCCCAATCCCTGCTCTAGGACACCAACACCCAAGAGTAGGTCACGAGCATCAAACATCATGATACATGAGGATCATCTCCACCTTGTAAATAAGGTAAGTGATCATCAAATTTTGTCTTGAAGGTGAGTTTTTAGGTTTAATAGGTGTTTGTGAGTCACTTAGGATGTTAGTTTGGTCTTTGGCCTTTCAAAATTTTAAATTTGTACTTCCCTCCAAAAAGTAAGATTCAAAATTAAGACCATTTTTGGGTTTCTTAGGAGCTTGAAGCACTTTAGAGGTCATTCTTACTGTGTCAAAGTTATAATAGGTGGTTTAAGGATCAAGCTATTGGAGTCTAAAAAATTTAAAGTTGTGTATAAGGCACTCATATGCCCCGAAGGTCTCTATTTTCTCCTACTCGAGTGAAAACTAATTTGTGAGGATATAAATGGAATTATGTAATTTTCTATCACTCATCATTCGAATGATTAGAACTTTGGGAGTAGAAAGCTCAAAGATTGAAGAAAGGAGAATTTTATTTTAAAACAAAGACAATGCATAATCAAGTTTAGTGTTATAATGTTTTGAAACTTAGAAATGCAAGTATTTAAAGAATGAAACTCTTGATAATGGTATTGGTAGTTGGTGAGAGAGATTAAGGTTAGTTCATGCATGTGATCTATGTTAGCTCATTTTTGTTGTATCACTTCTTGAATCTATGATAGGATATAAGTTAATGTGAAAGTTATGTGTGCATTTGTGTGTGGGATATTCATAAAACCTAGTGTGTTCCATTGAAATATCATTGTAGGATTAGTAAAAGATAATGCACATTGTTCTTGGAATGGATAACACCTAATATTCTGGTAGATCATTTGATTAAAAGGTAATTACTATAATAAACTATATCTCTTATCCTAGCTCATACAAAAGGAGGTACATTACAAATCAAATTGATTCAAAAAGAGAGATATAATGAAGTAACTTGTGTTTACACAAGCTTAGAGTATTTCTTCTATAAAAATTTGAATTGAGGGTTTGAGGGTTTCTTGAGCAACAACTCTATTTTGGGGAATAAGTCCGAGGAAAGAAATATTATTTGTAGAAACTAGAAGATAATAAAAGTAACAAGAACCATACGGATACAGGGATAACGTATTTAATTGTATTATAATCCACAATGTGTTCTCATGATAGCCATTCAAAGATATTAAGATCAAAACTATCAAATACCATGTATATCTGGTTATGTGGAAAACCTTATTCTTTGCTTACACAGTCAGTGAATAAGAAATTAAATGATTGGAGGGATGAAAAAGTGTCTTAGTGATTATTCTTAAGTTTTTACATTGTCACTTGTTAACATAGTTCAAAATGAAGTGGTATTATGCTTTGGTAACTAGAATGAAAGATTTGGTGAACAATATTCCACTGGGGTCTATGGACACCCTCAATGGGGTTTTGAAGTAAATATGGGGTTGTAATACTTATGCATCGATTTAATATTTGAAACTTAGATGTTAGTATATAGAGTGGAATAGAAGAATATTTTATTAGTTTTAAGCCTTAGAAAATTCCCAATTGCATTTTGTTTGTGACCTAATTCTCATAGACCTATAGATGTGCATATGAGCGCTAGGGTTTGAAGGAAACTCATTTGTGAAGAAACTAAACCTCTAAATTTATTTTGAAACTTGATATATAACATCCAAATGACAACCTCCTCAAGAAGATTTTGAAATAATTCTATGAAACCAAAGGTGAGTAGAATATGCTTTATATCCGACAGTGTAGGAAGAGGTTACTTGCAGGTGCAAGGGGATAAATTGGAAGGTAGCTTTGTAAATGAAGTAAGGTTTTGTATTTTTAACTCATATTGAAACTTAATTTAGAGTTGAAACAAGAAATTGGGTGCCAATAAATTCTAAGATCTTGTTTATGAGGGTGTAAATTGAAAGTTAAATCCTAGAACTTAGGGTTGGTAAGGCTAGAGAAACTAAGAAATGAGAAAAGTATAGAGAACTGAATATTTAAATATAGGACACACCTCCACATGTATAAGGGGTATTTAAAAGTGTAAATTTTTCCTTTAGGTTGTGCCTATTGAGGATTATTCATGAACCTATCTTTGGTAAGTTGTTTGAGAAGCATTCTCGTGTAGTTTTGCAAGAGGTAAGACAATTGGTATTTTTCATTATTTTGATCTATTTCAAAAGTTGATATGATATGGTTAAGGGTCTAAAATATGCGGAAGATATTTTTGGGTGCAATGAGATATAACTCCAAGGAATTACAAGATTGATGGTGTTTGTGAACATGAGAAGAAACTATTCATAAGACCTTAAGAGGCATAGTTGGAGTTTTACATCATTTCTAACTTGGTGAATAGTTTTTTAACCTTTCTCTACACAATTTAGTATCAAATCTTGGATTTTTTTATGATTTGGTTTGAGATTGAATGAATGGTTATTGTTGGAGCTAATAGTGTTTGGTGAGTGTGTGTATAGTGAAAGTGACAGTGAAGATGAGTGAAGAGAGGAGTGTGGAACCAATCCTTGACCATGGTTACAAGATGCCACCATGGATGAAGAATTCAGTAGCAGAGAGAGAAGAGGCTAGGATAAATCAAGTGCAAGAGAGGATAAGGGAACAAGAAAAGATGAGAAGAATAGAAAATATGATGGAAACAAGGAAAACATGCAAGAGAAGGAGAGTTGAAGGCTATTAAGCCTCATGAATCAGACTTGAAAGATGATGAAGAGGAAGAAGAACCAGTAGTAGAGGTGATTCATGGATTGATAGAGCTGATGAGGTACAAGAAGAGAGAACAAGAAGAGAGAGAGGAAAAGGAAATAAGAAAAGAGGAAAAAAATGAAATGTGTTTTCAGTGGAGGATATCACAACATTAAAGCAAGAGGTATCACAGTGATGGTGCTCATAGAAAGAGAGAAATAAGGACAAGGAAAATAAATAGGATTATTTCTAAGAAAGAAAGACAAATGGCCAATTAACTTTCTTTAGGAAATAAAGAAAAGAAAACAACTAATAACGATGATAAAGTAAAAGGAAGGAAGACAAAATAAAATGAAAAAGAGGATGACTAAGAAAGAAAGAGAGGTGGTTAAAGAAATGGTATTGGTAGAGAATAAGAGTGAGGATGATGAGATAATAGAAAAAAAAAATGGCTTCTCTAGAGGTGGATGATTATGATGGAAGTAGTTGGTATGCAGATATGGAAGAAATGGAGTTCAAGAAATAACAAAATGAAGTGATGAAAACAAATGAAGAACTTCTAGGGAAGCAACACCTCAAGTTTTGAATCTAAAAATGTATGTAGGTGTGTGTTTGTAGGTACAAAAAGTAAGATTGATATGGAACATGAAGGAAAGAAGAGAATATGACAAGAATAAGAAGAGATGAGTAAACTAGAGAGAGTACTTTTTATGAAAGTTGGGAGCAATTACAAGTAGAGATAAAAACTTTGGAGCACGCTATAAAAATAGTGGAATCATGTGAAAGAGAGTTGGAAATTAGTTCTAGGGTAGAGGAATAATAGAAGATAGAAGCTCAAAACTAGAGAATGGAAGAAGAGATTGAATAGATAGAGTAGAAGGAGACAAATAACAAAGTTTTAGCAGCCAAAAAAACAGATACATGATGAAGAAAATGAACTCGAAAAGGAGAAATAACAGCAATAACAAGAGAAATATTTGATGAATGAAGAAGAGGAAGAAGCCTATGAATTACAAGACCTCACTCATGAAGAACAAGAGAACTAGGAGGACCAGACTAACCACAAGATGAAAGCAATGTAGAAAGAGAAAATTGGAGATGAAGATCAGGTTAGAGCAAGGATGAAGGCACAAAGGAATTGGAAAAATAAAAAGAAAAATAAATAGTGGGGCTTAAAATTTCTTACCGCTTATAGTACTATGCATGAGCATCATCTCCACCAAGTAAATAAGGTAGGTGATCATCAAATTTTAGCTTGAAGGTTATTTTGAAGGTTTAATAAGTGTTTGTGAGTCTTAGTTTTTCTTTGGCCTTTCAAAACTTGAAATTTTACTTCCCTCCAAAAAGGAAAGATTCAAAATTAAGACCATTTTTGGGTTTCTTAGGAGCTTGAAGAACTTTAGAGGTCATTCTTAATGTGTCAAAGTTGTAATAGGTGGTTTAAGTGTAATAACATGTTTTCTTAGGGTCAAGGTCTTCAAGTCATGTACATTTTAAAGTTATGTATAAGGTAGTCATATGACCTAGAGGTCTTTATTTTCTCCTATTTGAGTGGAAACTGATATGTGAGGATATAAATGGAATTATGTAACTGTCTATCACTCATCATTCGAATGATCAAAAGTTTGGGAGTATAATGCTCCAAGATTGAAGAAAGGATAAATTTGTTTACAAACAAAGACTGTGAATAGTCAAGTTCAGTTTTGTAATGTTTTAGCACTTTGAAATGTAATTTTTAAAGAATAAATCTCTTGATAATGGCATTGGTAGCTGGTTAGAGAGATTCAGATTATTTCATGCATGTGATCTCTGTTAGCTCATGTTTTATTATATCACTTTTTGAATCTGTGGTAGGATATAAGTTAGTGTGAAAGGTATATGTGCATAGGTGTGTGGGATATTCTTGAAACCTAGTGTGTTCCATTGAGATAGCATTGTAGAATTAGTAAAATATAATGCATGGTGTTCTTGGAATGGATAACACCTGATATTCTGGGTGGATCATTTGATTAAGAGGTAACTAATGTAATAAACTATATGTATTGTCCTAGCTCATACAAAAGGAGGTACATTACAGAGAAAATTGATTCAAAAATAGAGATATAATGAAGGAACTCATGTTCATATAAGTTTAGAAGATTTCTTCTATAAAACGTTTTATTGAGGGTTTCAAGGTTTCTTGAGCAACAACTCTATTTTGGGGAACAAGTATGAGGAAAGAAGTGTTGTTTGTAGAAACTAGAATATAGTGTAAGTAATAGGAACCATACATATACAAGGTAGAAGGTATTTAATTTTTTGAGAACCCATAACATGTTATGTGATATCCATTCAAGGATATTAAGATCAAAACTATTAAATACCCTGTTTGGTTATGTGGAAACCATGATTCTCTACTTAGACAAGCGGTGAAGAAGAAATTAAATGGTTAGAGGGATGAAAAAGTGTCTTAGTGATTAATGTTAAGTTTTTGGATTTTCATTTGTTATTACAGGTCAAACTCAAGTGGTCTTCTGCTTTGGCAACTTGAATGAAAGATTTGGTGAACAATATTCCACTTTTGGGGTCTATGGGAAACCCTCGGTATGGTTTTGAAGCAAATAGAAGCAAATATGGGGTTGTAAGACTCTGCATCAATTCAATATTTGAAAATTGGAGGTAAGTATCTAGAGGTGGAATAGAAGAAGATATTATTAGTTTTAATCCTTAGAAAATTCCCAATTACATCTCAGGTTGTGAAATAATTCTCCCATACTTGTAAGTGTGCATATAAGAGCTAGGGTTAAAGGAAACTCAACAGAAGTCTCTAAACCTCAAAATTTGTTTGAAACTTAGTAGGTAACATGGTGAAAACCTACTCAAGATTATTTTGAAATAATTCTAGGAAACCAGGTTGGTACAATATGCTTTGTATCTCGAAAGTCTAGGAAGAGGTTACTTGCACAATTTAAGGGCTAAATTGGAAGGTAGCTTTTAAATAAAGTAAGGTTTTTGATTTGTAACTCATCTTGAAACAAAATTTACATCTTAAACAATAAATTGGGTGCCAATAAATTATAATTTCTTGTTTACCTAGGGTGTAAATTGAAATTTATATCCTAGAACCCGGGGTTGTAGGGCTGCTAAGGCTAGAAAAACTAAGAAAGGGAGAAAAGTGAAATTAGGAGAAAATTATATAGAACCGCATCATGAAATTTAGGACATATCTCCACATGGATAAATGGTATTTGAAAGTGTAAATGTTTCCTTCAGGTTGAGCCTAGTGAGTCCTATTCATGAACCTAGATTTGGTAAGTTGTTTGAGAAGCATTCCTGGGCAATTTTGCAAGAGGTAAGACAATTGATCTTTTTGATTATTTTGATCTATTTCCAAAGTTGAGATGATATGGTTAAGGGTATAAAATATGTGGAAGATATTGGTTTGGTGAAATGAGCTAGAAATCCAAGGAATTACAAGATTGAGGGTGATTGTGAACATAAGAAGAAACTATTCATAAGACCTTAAGAGGCATAGTTGGAGTTTTACATCATTTCTTACTTGGTGAATAGTTGTTTTTAACCTTGAGCTACACCACATCAGGTCACTAGCGCTGGAGCTAGGAACCTGGTGTCCTTTAGGGAAAGAAACCTAGCCATTTCTCCTAGGTCATAAATACTAAAACACAGATTTTGCTAAAATTGACAAAAACACACATAATTGACAATTTTTTTCTAAAATAATCACACTTACCAACTCATTGGTCATCTGCAAAGCTATGGCCACCACTACACATTCAAACCTCATCAAAATCACTGCTCTAAAATGTGGCATCCTCTTATCTTAGAGATCTAAATCTCAATAAATCTCAAGACAACCGAAAAAACTTTTCACTTTTCACTATTACTATATATAGTAATTCCAATTTTTCCTATACTATAGTCATTATTCGCAACCACTTTTACAACTAATACACATTGCACAATTTCACTCATATCTTGAGCCTTATAGCTTTGTTTATCTCACCATTTGTGCCATACGGATAAAATCTTCCTAAAGCACCGTATCATGTATGTTTAAAAATATCATCCTCACATCCAGAACATACACTATTCAATATCTCTTCATACTACGACTATACAATACTATTTCATATTTACCATTACAATATGCTTTGCTTTTGGATTAGTTCTTATTTCTCCTCCCTTCCCCTTTCACCAAAAGGAAGGCATACAATTGGGATCATCCCATAATCCCTCTCAAGTTAAAATACCATCAATCTACACTCCTATCATATTACTATTACAACTTTTAATGATCTCGTTTGAAAAAGTAATATTCATTATATACTACAATCATTACGCTCTAATATTTCAAATCTATTCCCCCAAATGATCTAATTTGGGGAAATCACAAAAACATCTCTATGAGTAATTTAATAAGTACACAATCTCAAATCAATCTTATATCATTTAAAACAAATTAATCAATCAAGTCAAATAAGCATACTTTACTATCCCTCCTACATGACCTAACTTTGGAGCTACATTACTTTACTATCTCTCCCAGATGACCTAACTTATGAACTACATTACATTACTCTCTCTTCTAGATGACCTAACTTGAAAGCCATCTAAAATTGTTCAAATCATAACACCCGTTGTTATATGAGTGGGGAAATGAGATGTCGTTGCCTTTCCTATATTTATCCTATGTGGGTTCTTCAATAAGGTACAACATGAAACTACACGGAACTAAATTTGGCATCTATTCATTTGTATCTATTTGACATTTTGGGGGTGTAGACATGGATGGAGTGTAAAAATAGACCTATCTCCCTAACAATCTTCCTCTTGTGGTAGGACGCCCAAATCCTCCCATTTACAAAAAAAAAAACCGAGTTGGGAATTGATCACTCCCTAGCCCTCTCTATCACCTGGAATAAACAATATACAATCTCCAAATTGTCCAATGAAAAATCACAACTATTCCTCCAAGTGCTCCTTATGACATTTTTTATCTCCACTTATGCCACATGGGTCGAAATGTTGATCCATGGTTTTCCACGCTATAAGTGTCAACACTCTACACGTACTTTGCAACATGGCTTCTCCGAACTTTATACAGTATGTTCCTACTTCCTTTACACTACTTGAATATCATTCGATATCATAGAGGGGGAAATGTAGACATAAAATCATGCACATATTACTATTTTACTATGTCATCAAGTATGTTGTTATATGTATGGATCTTAAGTAAGAAATTTATTCACTAGTGACACAATCATTTGTCCATCCACTTGTTTTGATTGTTTCTATTGTTTTTATCTCTCATATATGCCATTTATGTACCCAAATTTGGTAAGGTCATAGGGATCCTTATGTTTCATTATTTTCACATCTATCGTCATTTATCCCAGGAAACTAACACCCATTCTAGAAACTAACACCTAGGTGCTCTTGTCCAATCTAGGCGATCATTTCCTCTTTGTTGTTTTTACACTTATTAAAAATTTTGGTTGGTCTTTCTAGTTTCTTATCCTTATCCTGAGATCATAGTTGGCCTTTTGGGCCACTAGTGTCGAAATTCAAACAAGAGATCCATATATATACATAATATACACTCTATTATTTTGGCTAGAAATTCTAAGTGGTAATCATATCTACTTACTATCACTACCATTACAAGGAAATGCATTTTTGGGTTGCATACACTACATAGGAAGGGGAAGTGATCAATTCCATATCAAACATTTTCATCTAATCTATCCATTGTTCACTATATTTGTGTCATTAGCATGAGAGAGACCTAATGACACTATTACACTCAAACACAAAGAACTACATGAAGTTTGGATTATAATGCGGTGCTTGGTCATAAGTTCACTCATCGGGTGACCATCGAGGTCATTCGACTACACATATTTCATTTTTATTCCAATTTGATGTGTTTGTGAGATTTTACTAGTAGCTAGAGTTTGTGTTATAAGTTACAGGTACCCTCGCGATTCAAGTGTGAATATAAAGTGATCAACAAGAAGTAATAGCAAAAACCTAAGGACACGAAGAAAGCATATTTTGACCTTCTGCATGCGAGTCCAAACACCGAGGAATAGCCACCGGTGCACGGTGCCTGTCCAACACCAGAACCCATGTTCAACAATCTTCTTAGAATCTAGATTTCACAGAGATCACTTATGACACATTTTCAGCCCCGTTCAACACTTTACATCACCCATATCGGTTTCATCTTATACAATATTCAGCTAAGTCATCTCTCCTTTTCATTTACTTGTATTATTGTATCATTTGAGTACTTGGAATTTATATATCTATTATATTTCATCATATATGTTACTCTACAATTAGATTTAATTTATATTTTATTAAATCACAAATCATATATTTTTAAATATAGTCAAATGGTGATATAAAACTTCTATTATTTATTTTCTTTCATTTCTTATGTATTATGCCATGTGTTGTATTACATTTCTTTCAATGATCTTACATAGTTATTCATTTCTATATATTGATGTGACATGCTCTATGCTTTGTTTTTGTTGATCTTGATGTATTTATATATTTTTGTATTACTTTCTCAATACATGATTTTATGCTTGTTTGAATAATATTAACCATGCGATTCTATTCATACTCTTACATATGGTCTACTACATATTGTTCGATACAATATTACTTACTTTATACACATATTTTGTGATAGATTACTTGAGAGGGAACACATATTTATTGAAACATTTTGTTATGTATTCACATACTTTTTGTTACACATGGTTCCTATCACACACATTTCTTGAGACATATTTTTTGAAACACATTTCTTATAACACAAAGACACAATGCTAATGACATGTTTTTGATACAACTACTATTTTCCTCATTTAATAGAAATATTTCATGAGACACATTACATAATACATATTTTTGACAATATTTTTTTTGGCATACAATGTTCATGGAACATATTACAATTGATATACACTATTTTACACACTACTTCTTTACACAAATTTTCTCAAGTAAAATAACTAACTACTACTAACATTGATCAAGTCATCACCGTGATATTTTATTAGTTTTCTATGTCTTAGTGTGGGTCTACTATTTCACGTGTAGTTGTCATGTCATGTCATGAATATAAATGGATATATTCATGTCTATTCATGTGTCCACTAACATGCCAATTTGTTTTTCACTATTACACTTTAAGATATTGATTTTATGGATTACTAAACATATTTATAATAACACTTATAATGAGATAAAACATCTACTAGTTTTTATGTAATGATAGTCACATTGTTTTTATAACCATATTTGAGGACACATAATTTATATGGTTCACATCCTATATTATTTGATTATAAATGCTACAACTAACCAATTTTCTATTTTGAGTTAAGATCTATAGGGAGTAATAACTCACTTCAAAATGGGGAAAAGTGTGGGATATTTCAAAATTTCACATAAATAATGACCATGTGCTATAGGGTAGATATGGTGATAGTATTTCACATAATTTAGATAGTGGTATTTTGTTCAAATAAGGTTCATATCATTTTTACGTTGAGTTGGTATAGGTTCATCATTATAGATTACGATTTATTTATGACATTTATCAAATTTACATGGACTTGGCACAAGTTTATCATTATAGGTTCAAGTAAATTTATGGAAATAAATTAGTTCTCGTAGTCATTAAATCACACATTTATGTATGTACATATTGCCTCTAAATATTTCATTTATATGCATGATTCCTAAGGAAGAGAAATATTTATCAAAACCCATTTACTTTATTTTGACATTACTTTTATCATTTTCATCTTTATTGCTTGTCATTTCGATTGAAAAATTATAGTTTTGCATACTAGCCACTATCTTACTCAACTCTTCTTTCTTTTTTATCCTTTTGTCTTTATGTATAGGACCACCCATTAGGGATAGAAGTTCATGGGCTTTATTGTCCCCTCTGGGAGCTTTCTTCCTCTTTGTCTCTTTTTTCTATCTTTCGGGTCTTAGTTATTTATCGTCTTCTTTTATCACCCTGGGTCGTCCTTTCACTTGTTCATTTTAAGAAACTTAAGTAAAGGAATAATATATATACATATATAATTTAACATCATTAGGGAAAACATTTAAGGGCACATACACTTACAAGGAGCTAATATTTTATATATACTACATCAAGAGCTACATTTCAGAATGCATAATTAATTGCATAGGGGAGCTATTACGAATTTCATACCACACATTTACATTTTGGAAAAAATAGTTATATCTCGCTATCTTTGTGTGTGATTGGAACTAGGGAAACCTAGCTTAAAGGACTATTATAATTTCTCTCTCTCTCATTCTCACTCTCTCTCTCTCTCTCTCTCTCTCTCTCTCTCTCTCTCTCTCTCACACACACACACACACACACACACACACACACACACACACACTAGAACTACATTGAGTCTAAAATGTAGTACAATGCTTGGTGATAATCACATTGGGGTGACAGTTGAGGTCATTCACACTTAAGTGTATGCATTATTTATTCATCTAATGTGCATTTGAGTATTGTGCAGGTATCTAGGGTTCTATTTTGCAAGTATATGATGTGATACACATCAAACATGAAGTGACATTGAGTGACACAAAAGGAATCGAGAATCCAATCATTTCCACAAACACCATTCCCGAACAAGTTCTAGGGCCCAAGAGTCATGTCCCATTCCAGTTGCTCTTTTCCTTGATATCATCATAGTCTAGTTTCAAACACAAAGCACATATAGTCCAGGATTAGCACTACTAGACCATTCATCAATCCGATCTATAGTTCTGACAAGCTAAGTCATTCTCATTCTCTTACCTTATACACTTACTTATAATTCCTTTACTTGATCTTGTGTGTTTACTATCATATCAATTTGATTAAGAATGTCCTTACCCTATATTTAAATTCCATTAAATCATTTGGTGAACTTGATCCCTTGCATGCTCTTTTCCAGATCCATTCCTCTCCAAACCCAAACCCTAGTTTCATTAGGTTTCATACTTACATTTTATATTCATATCCAAATATGATTTTTATCTATCACCCACCATAAAATTATATCTGCAATTTTTTTTTCCTAGGGTTTCATGCTTCATCCTACCCTTTGGGTCACTTTCTAGGATCCCAATTTTTAAATCACTTTTTGTTTCATATATCAAGTATAACAAATCTATTTTCAAATTACTTTGATTTTATTCTTTATTTTTCCATATCAAACAAAAACCTCTTTTTCGTTTTACATAATTTTGAGCCCAATTTTGGAAAATTCAAAATTACACTTTTTACTAATTAAGGACTAATTCAAAAATATACACTTACTGCTAAACCCAATTTTTTTCTTTCAGATTTATAACATCAAAAAAATCCTTTTGTGTTTCAAAAATTAAAATTCCATTTTGAGACATGGACATTTTATTAATTTGAAAACGGTTGGTTTTGATTGACTTCACTCTCCACACAAGTTTATTTGTCTAATTGGATTGCTTGCGAAAAATCATTTTATGGATAACCATATACTTGATGAAAATTCTTCCCCATTCTATATTCAGGTTCAAATTCATAATGTGATTGTTAAACATTTCCTAGTTGATCCTGGCTCTAGTCTTAATATATACAATCTTTCCTTTCTCCATCAAATAGGATTTTCTGCTACTAATATGACTCCATCTACCTTATATATTCATGGATTTGATAAAACCCCTAATAAATTATTGGGCACAACCTCTCTTTACCTTACTATGGGATCTTGCACTCTTAATGTTCTATGTCATGTTATGCCTCATGATGTCCCTTATACTATCCTTTTAGGCCATCCTTGGTTACATACTATGCATATAATTATTTCTACATAGGCCCTTGCTACACCTTCTTCCATGGATACTGCTACAGCAGATTCCACACCTCATGTTTCTACTCCTTGTGATACTCTTCCCATACATGATGTTGATGCCACTACCTACATTACACATCCTTCTCCTCTTGGGATGCACCCTAGTGCTACTAATTTACAAGGTCAATTTTCTATTAGCACCCATGATACTCCTCTCATTATGTATTACTCTTAATGCACTTATATTGGTCATATGTTCAGTGTTTCCAATGTTACATCTATTTACACATCTTCCTCATTGTAATTGAGAGCTCCATATGCTGATTTTAAAATGATTCCTAATCCTCTTACTTTCCAATATCCTATGCATGATTCATTTACTATGGCCACACCTTATATTCTTACATTCATGGGGGCCCTACATTCCCCTCTTTCTACATTTTATCTATGATCATTGGGACTAGTTCATACTACTTTATTTGTTTTATTATTCTAAAATTACACCTAGTTCTTTCCATTGCTATTGATGAGCCTCCTAGAATTATATATTATATACGTATTTTGACTCACATATTAAGCCTTATGTTTTCACTTACTCCTTCCACTATTGCCAATGATCCCAAAGTTACATATATTATATTTTATCCTACTAGACACACTCTTATTCTTTATCCACTTCCTACTCATTTCGTTTGGATCTTATACTCTATAGAGTTTTCCCCTCGATATATTTTCATCATTTTTTAGTAGCTATTCTACTTCTCGGTGTTCTACCTATCATAGTTTCTCCGTATGCGTGACTCCACTTTCCCGTGACACTATTTCCTTGCCTTGTGATTCACATGTGTTCATATTTTTACCTTTTTAGATCATGAAACCTTTTCCTTGGGTCCTCTAGCCTCCCCATATTTATTTTCTCCTAATCATAGTGCATCTTCACCTGTTCATGATGACTCATTAGTATCTAAAGCCATTTCTCCTCTTGTGACACCTTTTATGCACCCATCTCGGTTTATTTCACATATGGCTATTACTCGTGTGCCTCATTGCATCTATGGATCCCATATCCCACCTCATGGGGAAAAACTTCACATTAGTCACATGCTTCACATGCTCCATCTAGACATATTTAGTGCTTTATTTCTCCAAATTCTTGATCTATACCTATTTCATATACTTGGCCTCATGCACTCTCCCATGACCATCTTTAGACCATAGAAATTACAATAAAAGAGGAAAATCAATACAAAAACAAATACAGACCTTCCGTTGTAAATATCAAAGAAACCTTGGATTAAATCTAACTAAAAGAGTAGGTTTTAGTGATGCTCCATGTTGGATACATTTTTATTTTTGGGATTTTTATTTGTAAATGCTCCAAGATACTCAAAATGGATGATAGAGAAATCTATGAGAATGAGGATAATTGGACTAACATTATGTGGGTAGCATAATGGTATGAATGGCTTATTTGATTCACCAAGAAAATACACATAATGATAACATGAACTATAAATCATTTGGTGGATGATTTGCAAAGGAAGGATCATTGATTTATATGTCGGAAATTGAATCCATAAGATAAATTAAGTGTTTTAGGTACTTTCTTGTTCGTTATTGATTCAATGAGTTAACTACTAAATAAAGTACACATATCGAAAATGATGGAGGGTTTATAGTGCCTCATAAGCGTGATATACATGGATGGATGGGCACCAAATAGTTGATCTTTGTTATAGCTAATGGCCTAAAAATAAGAAATATTGAAAAGGATATTGATTAGATGGGATATGTGGGGGTTTCCCGAACAATGTCGGCTCAAAAAGTGCGACCTTCCTTTCATGGATGGTAAACCCCATTTGTTTTGATAGAGTGAAGTAAAAGATAAATAGAAGATAACATGCAGAAACATAAGTACTACTGAGCACGAGAATAATTAATATTTAATCTAGAGGTTGATTTAATTGAAAGGATTTGTATATTAAATGATACCTAGTTTGGGTCGATGATGACCTAGACATGCGTGAGAGTAGGTTGATGGTGACTTGGGAGTGAGGATCTAGAATATAAGATGATTATGTAAACCTGCAAGATCTCGGATATAATCTGGATGCGGTAAAGGCTTGTGTATGTTGTAGTCAACCTACAAAAATGATATGTGGGAGAAGAAATTAGGAAAATGATAGAAAATAGAGATTAGAAAGAGAAGATTGAGGATCGGAACCTGTTCAATGGTGACTAGGGTGAAGTGACAAAGACTCGGGATATACATAGGATGCTTTATTCAACAGAGGAACTGGATGAATGTTTTAACAGCTCAGTAGAAACAAAGTATATGCGGAGACTAGAAAAGACTTTGATATAGAAAACATAGTTATAGAGGGTTGAGTCAACATTGACTCGGGATGGATGATGGAAACTGTAGAAAATTGAGGTAAATCTAAAGAGAAACAAGTTGAAAAGGAAACCTACAAGTAAAAACAACGATAAGTACGGCTTGATAATGGGGTCATGAGTGTTGTTGGACCTGCAAGGTGTTAGATTGAACAAGATAGCAATAGAAATGATATAGATAGCACAATAATCAATACAAAACCTCCCATAGTTATGCAGATGATCAAAACAATCTTCTAAAGGTTACAAGAGGATTGTTGAGATGTTCTAGTTCACGGGTTGATTTCACAGAGTGTAAGAAAAAGAGATGAATCGTGTTTTCTTGTTTTACGTGTCCCCTTTTTGGAAAAGAATAACCTTATCTTATAGGGTCGATGACAACCAAGATGGGTCTCCACTGATTGCGTGGAAATTTTCCCCAATGGGGTGGAGTTTTATAATTTTGGTCAGGATTTGGGTTCTTGAGGATAGGAGATAGGTGTATTAAATAAAATAGGTGGGAAGGGATGTGATATGGATGAGTTGGGGATAAAGATAGGTTAGAAAAATCATAGAAAATCATGGAGATGCAAATTTAGAATAAAATCATCCCAAATGGAAAGTTAGTTAGGGCATGGATAAAGATTAATTAATTAATAGGAATTATATGGGCATTAAATGTGATAGGATAATTAAAAATGAAATTATAAATTAAATAAAGGGGGATGAATTAAATTAAGGGGACCTATGTAAAGACCAAGGTGAAATACACACACATAGGAAGATGAGTTATAGATACCGAATTTAGGTGTCTACATTTTACCCCTTTTTGTTGAGTGGTTTGGGCTAACAAGCCATGAGACAAAAATGAGGAGGTATGATGAGGATTGATGAAAGGTAGATGATGATCTCCCCCTCAAATAGGGGATTGATGATGCTAAGGGAAATCGATGACACGTTTGAAAAAGGTAGATGATAAAGGGTAAGTGGGTGAAGAAAAATGGGTAAATGATTACCAAGGCAAGATGCCCCAAGAAAAAAGGAATCAAAATAACAATAAAAACTATGGTGGTGACTCCAATATCACATCGGTAGAGGAAAATTGTGGTCTCAATGGAGATGGGATACAACGTTCTACGGGCCAGTGAGTGGGTGAAGATCACTACAGTATGGATGTAAGCTGCGATGACCAATAGGTCATAGGAAAACATCAAAGTATGCACAAATAAATGCAAAAGGTATGTGAAATCCTTCGTACATGAGGAATCGAGTGAATAGGTATGCATCCGTAAGGAATGAGGATAAAAATTATGGTGCTCAGGCACTGTAGGACACAAAAATGGCCAAGAATGCAAAGTGAAAAAATTGGTAGAGAAATAATATGCCCCAAAAAGGGGAAGTATGGTCACAAAGGTGGAATTTGAGAGTATAAAGGAATGATTTGAATGTAGAATTAAAATTCTTGGAGGGAAAAAGTAAATATGGCCACAAAGGTGGTATTTTAATGAGAATATGGTGCACTTAAGAAGGGAACAAATATGGCCACAAGAGTGGACTGTGTGGGCAGACTAGATAGGATTGTGAAATAAAATTCCCAAAGGATAAGTAAATATGACTATAAAAAGTGGACTTTGAGAGTATAAAAATGCCCGGAAGAAAAATTAAATATGGCCACAATGGAAAAATAGGGAAATAAATGACTAATTAAAATTCCTTAAGTAGAAATAAGTATGGTCACAAACGTGGACTTTGAGATGAATATGTATAGGATGCAAAGTATTGAAACAAAATTCCCTAAAGGAAGAATATAGATGGCTACAAAGGTGGACTCACGATGAGAGAGATTAGATAAGATCGGATGAGGTGCAACTTAATGACGAAGATCTATGGGTATGAACAACATTATGTCATATCAAGGAATATGCGAGGAAGATATTCCTCCAACTGCATTGGAGGTAAACAAGAAGGCGATCTAGGTAACGCACGACACATGTGAGCAAAGCAGGATGTTAGTATGAAACCAACAATAGTTGGTCATACCAAAGATCATAAGGAGCATGGATGAAATGAAAAAATAATCCTCTTTTCAACATGAAAAATGGGTTTGAGATGAAAATTTTACATGGGAAGAGGGTTCTCCAAAAGTGGTGTACCCTAAATCTATGCCCTGACTTTGGGAAGGGAAAGAAAAACTGATCAATACAGGAAGTCTGCTAAAGAAAGGCGATAAATGCAGAAGCTCTCTTAGGATGCTTGTAAAATGGAAGGTTGATCAATGCGAGAAGCCTTCAAATGCCATAAGGAGTAGCCATCCTTCGAGGGTATGGTCTACTTTATACAATATATATGGCAAGAATAATATACATGACATTCATCCTTCAGGATCAATCTATTTATTTGCTTTTGGTTTTGATTTCATGCTTTTGATTTTTTTGCATGAATATGTGTCCTTAAAGGGATCAATCTATTTTTAATGACTTTGATTTTTGACGAGAGTATCCATGAATTTTATTTTACATGGGAGAAAGCTCGGACTACCTAAATAGACCACTTGGGAGGGGATAATAAATGTACAAGAGACACCCCTAGACCCTTTACATGGTTCCAATAGGTGAATAAGAGGGTTATGGATGTAATGATCATGAATTTCCCACCAAGAAGGTAGAACCTATCCATAAGGAAAATTATATGGGAAGATTCTTGGTGCCCATATTTAAGGTCACATCTAGGAGGTGATGGTAGACCACATAATTCTAAATCATTACAATGAGATATTGAAGGGGCTAAGATGGATGGATGATCTAAAAATATGACTAAGAACATTGAGAGACATGCAAATAGTAGAATGGTCTCAAGTGCAATGTGTTACGAGGTTCCACTTATAGTTTACCATCAAGAGAGGCCAAACGATAGGCTCCCAACCCATACTTATGCGTGATAGCAAAGGAGACATGTGACCGATATCGGTTAGCTAACCAATGTCGGTAGATATATGACCAATATCGGTTAGATAACCAATATCGGTTATGCCAAATGAGTTTTCTAAAAATAGAAAAGCTTGGGAGGTAACTTAAGTTCTTATTTTTAGAGTCATGCAACAAGTTAAATACGAGAATGCGACCTGTTGACGACTTATACAGGTAATTGCATGGTAGAATTGAGTGATAAGGAGGAAAGAGACAGGTAAAGTGATTGTGGGCTGAGATTAAGAAGGCAGAAAGGCAAGTTATATTGAAGAGGGTGGTGAACATGGCTGAACAAGGAGAAGCATCCAGTGGGCAGAGAGGAGAAAGAAGACAGGTTCCACCTCAAACTGCTGGATCCCCTGAGGTATAATTTGTTTTTGGTTAGAATTAGATTTTGCATGGTTAAAAATAGAATGTGGTAAGGTAAATGGGCAGAAAGGTGATTAGGCAAGAGTTTGGGATGGGGTGAGTGTTAAGGGGTAGGTAAGCAGGGATTTCAGGTATGTGTGTAGGTAAGCAGAGAGGGGTAAACGAGAAAATACTTATCGTAGGTGGTGTTTTTAAGCAGGCTATGTAGAATTGACAGTGACCGATATCATTTAGAGATAACCGGTATCGGTTAGGTAACCAGTGTCGGTTATCTATAACCGATATCGGTTACTGTAGGAAATTCTAGAATGTGAGAAAAAACACTTGGGGATTTGATTTATTGAATGGTTGTTTGTTGATTTGATGTATGCAAGCAGAGGCAAGGTTGAGGATGAATGATAGGGTGCCAACTTTGTTGTCACGAGTCCGAGCGGATGTAACACCAGCTAAGTGGGCATTGATAAACCATGTGGGGTTAAGTGGAATCCGCTATTATTCACGAATCACACGCAATCATGCTATGTTGCAGGCGTTGATTGAGAGATGGAATCCAGAAAAGAATACCTTCTATCTGCCAACAGGGGAGATGACAGTGACGTTGGAAGATGTGTTTCAAATTTTGAAGCTTCCAATTACAGGAAGACCAGTTTATCAGGTAGGGCCTAGCGCGGCGCGGGGAGCAATAACAACAGTATTTGGTCCAACTTGCATGAGATTTGACACAAATGAGGTTTGACATTCACTTATGGTATAATGTTTACAAAGACACCCTGAGGCAACAAGGTTGGCAGTGGTATTAATGATAGTAGTGGGGTATTATGCATTACCGAGGGCGATGGGGGAAGATTTCCAAAAGCATTGATGTGTATTATTTGGGAAATGATAGAAAGGAGCGTGACTTTCGCATGGGCACCCGCATGCTCCGGTGGAGCTATACAGGGGTTTATGGGCTGCAGGAAAAATCACGGACCACACTTTGGATTGTGCATACTTATTACATTGTTGGGCCTATGAGCACATTGTTTGTGTGTGACCAATAGGCCGACCCATCCAGTCAGGAGAGACAGGAGTGCAGAGGTTGGGATTCAGGTGATGGGTCCAGACAGAGCAAGAGGCGAGATCCCAGGCCATGACAGATGACGTCGAGTATTATAGGCAGGTGTGGGAGATGGTGATGATTGCGGATATCCATTGGAGGCCTTACGGGAACTATATGGTGACAGAGAACATAGCTGAGGATTTGAGGGGTGTAGAGCGATTAAGGTGGATTGTGGGGCAAAGGCCAGGTGAGTACGAGAGGATTCCTCTAGATCGCGTGCGGTGACAATTTAGATTTGTTCAGGATATACCCATGGCTTATAGACCATATATGAGGATCGATGCCGAGGCATCATTCTCACCTTCCTGGCCGACACCTCCAGAAGGACCAGAAGAGATATCATCCAATCACAGGGTAATGGATGCAGGAGTGACAGAGGCTTATAGATTGTGGTGGGTAGCAGAGCTGCGAGGTTCACGTGAGAGGGCTGATCATCCTGACATAGCTACGATTACAGCGGAGAGAGATCTCCTGCAGGGTTTAGTTCACCAGCTTCAAATGCAGGTGAATGAGACAATAGGATTGTTAGCGGTTGTCAGAGTCACGAGTGGAGAGACTAGAGGTGAGATTCCTCCATGTGAGAGAGCGTATTCATATGTTACAGGAGAGATTGGCATCAGTGGGAGGAACCAATAGCAGTGGCACCTTTGAGGATGGAGAGGCCAGGTGAGCGGCGTCGACGATCACAATCATCACCTAGTTCGGGATGAGGCGCAAGGGTCTAGGTGAATTTCATAGGGGTAGAAGAATAAATAAGGATGCCGACCTACACGTCGATGATAGAGAAGATGTATTTGTTTAACATCTAAATAAAACTGAATATGTATGTTGATTTGAGTTATAATAAAGATGAATGTTATCAAATAGAAATATACAAAAATATTTATATTTACAACACATGATAGGTTATGGTAGGGGATGGTCGAGCTAACCTTGGGAGACCCCATGTCTCCTAAGTGCTGCCTACATAGCCCATTGCACAAAGCAAGGAGGGGCCTCAGACCGATGTAGTTCTCCCTTAGGACTAGGGAGAAGTGAATTCAAGCAATTTGGTTATGGTTAGGCAATTTGTTGGTTGGTAAAAATATTGATATTGGTAGGGTAATGTTGTTGGTGTTGGTAAGGTATTGGTGGTATTCATGTAGGTATAGGTGAAGCGAAGGTTAGCTTATCCAAGTATTAGGGAACCGTGTCCTGATTGAGGTCAACACATAATCCTAGATTCAGTAAAAGAGGGAAAAGTGTCCCATAGTTGGAAAGAGCTAAACAAACCATATATTAACGTAGGATGAGCTTGAATCCCTAGGTACCTTGCATATGCGAGAAGTCGATAGGTGAAAAGAGTTGTATAATCACAATATATCGGATATACATCACGTCCCTTGAGTTTTTGCTTTGACGAATGGTGAGGTGAGGTGGCTGGTATTGCTGGGGTGCAGAGAACTTGTTATAAGGTGATTATGCTGACGAAAGAGGACCAAACCTGAATAGACAAGTCCATGACTCAAAAGTGCTTTGAAATACTACTTTTTTTTTTCTCGAATATAGACCGATTGATCTTTGGAAGTCTATATGGGATATGCATGTTGTTGTTCTTGAGCTCTTCGCGAAGCTAATCAATGCGAGAAGCTTCTGATAGAGGCTGACTTTGTATAGTTGTCCTTGAGGAGCAATCTATTTATAGTAGCAGATCATGCGGCTTTTGTGCATAGTTGTCCTTCGGGAGCAATCTATTTATAATAGTAGATGTGGCTTTGCACATAGTTGTCCTTCGAGGGAGCAGTCTATGTATAACTTTGAGGTCTAGATGTCCGTTTGGCATGAAGCATCTAGTTTTGTAGGAAGTTTGACTCAAGAATATCCCATAATTGTATAATTGAGAACGTGTTATTTTGATACTTTTAAGTCATGGACCAGACTAAAAAGGGGAGGCATCTTTAAGAGGAGGTGATGACCAAACCACGTGAGCTTGATTCTATTTTGAGATGCATGAAACAAAGTGTATGAGGTGGTAAATGAGCTCAAGGGACGAGCGCAAGGTAGATAAAAAGTGATATAACACTAAATTCAACAGTAGAATGATCGGAGATGCAAGGAATTAAGGGGTTCAGGCTCAGGCTTACCATTGAGCGAAGCTAAATGGTAAGTGCTTGATCCATAAGTGTGAGTGATAATGTAAGGCCCAATCCAATTTGGAGCAAATTTTCCACGTTTGCTCTTTTCTAGTTTGGTTACATGTTGATTCTCTTTGAGGAAAAGATCACCAACCTTAAAGGTATGCTCATGAAGCCGCTTATCATAAGCACGCTTGATGCACTTTTGATATATTTGAAGGTGGTCAAGAGTTGTAAGACAACGCTCGTCAAGAAGCTCCAATTGGGCTAACCGCTCTTGGCGGAAATCATCATTAGTGAGAATATCCTGGAGAGATATTCTTAGGGAGGGTATTTGTATTTCAAGAGGCAAGATAGTCTCGGTACCATATACCAAAGAAAATGGGGTGGCATTAGTGGAAGTACAAATGCTGGTATGATAATCCCAAAGGGAAAATGGGATGTGATCGAGGCAAATTGCTTCCCGAATCGTTAACGACTTTCATGAGAATTTTGGTTAGGGTTTTGTTAGAAGATTTGGCTTGACCATTTGCTTGTGGATAGTAAGGTGATGAGAAACTAAGTTTGATACCAAAGTTCTCACAAAGCTCTTGTAACAACTTATTTTTAAAATATTTTCCATTATCATTATCAGGCGATGAGGAACACCAAAACGACAGATAATGTGATGGTTAATGAATTCTACGATTTTTTCTTTTTTGGTTGAAATGAGTGGAATGGCCTCTACCCATTTAGTGTAATATTCGGTTGCTATGATTATCCAACGGTGACATTGTGAAGAGGGTGGGTGAATTTCACCAATAAGGTCTAAACCCCATTGTGAGAAAGGCCAAAGATCTCGTGCAACTTGTAGCGGATAGCTAGGGGTATGTTGAAGGTTGGCATGTTGTTGACACATAATACAACGCTTAACATATTCGTAGCAGTTGATATTAAGAGTAGGCCAATAATAGCCTAGGTGAAGGATCCATTTGGCCACGGCAAGGCCACTAAAATGTCCACCACAAATGCCGTCATGGGCTTGTTGGATGGTATAGGTGATCTCCGCGCCGGTTAGACATCGAAGGAGGATGCCATCAAAGCCATGTTTATAGAGGAGTCCCCCCATGATGACATAACGAGAAACACTTTTAAGAAAAGCACGTTTGCCATTACTAGTAAGGTCAGGTGGGAGAACAGAGGTTGTAAGGTAGTCATAAAATTGGTGATACCAGGTATCCTGTGAATTAGCAGATACATTATTTACCATACAAACATCCGGGACTGAGTAAGATGGGGCAAAGAGTTGTTGGACCAAGACAAATATGTCAGAGTCAATTGGTGAGGTAGGAATTTGCGAGGCCAAGCAAGCCATAGTATCTGCAAATTTATTAGTTGAGCGGGAATGGTTTGGATAGAATAATGAGTAAATAAGGTCAAAAGTGACTCCACGTAATGTTTGTACTTTTGAAGTTCCTCATTTTTACATTGATAGATGCCCGTAACTTGATTGACTACTAGTTGAGAGTCACCGAAAATGTGAATAGATTTTACACCTAAGTGTAACGCAACCTGGAGACCCAAAACAAGAGCCTCGTATTCCATTGTATTATTAGTGCAGGGGAAATCGAGCTGAAATGAAAGAGGTATAGGTTCAGCATCCAGAGGAATGAGAACAACGCCGGCCCCTCCGCCGCACTGGCATTTGGATCCATTGAAGAAGAGGGTCATTGGATACGACTCCTCATTGAGTGAAAGAGTGGCGATGAGTTCATCAGAAAAGTAAAATTGGTAAATTGTTCCCTAGGTAAAGGGGCTTCCGCGAGTTGGTCTACGATAGTTTTTCCTTTAACTGATTTCTGGTGTACAAACTCAAGGTCGAGGTCAGCGAGGAGCATAAGCCATTAGGCGATGCATTGGTTTAGATGAGGTTTGGCGTACATATAATGGATGGGGTCTGCATTGGTGATGACAAAAGTTTTGTGATTCAGGAGGTAGTGTCGGAGTTTGGTGGCCACGAATGATAGGGCTAGGCACAACTTTTCTACATGTGTATACCTAGTCTCGTAATCCACAAGAGTACGACTTATGTAATAAATGGCTTGTTCTTGATGCTCGAGTCACGATGTGTGAGCATGGCTCCTACAGCATGGTCGGTGGCGGAAAGGTAAAGGTAGAAAGGGCGATCGTCCTGAGGTGGGATAAGCACGGGTGGCTGTAAGAGATAGGCTTTAAGAGCCTCAAAGGCTTGGTGGCACTCTTCGCTCCATTGAAAGACAATGTCCTTTTTAAGGAGATGATGGAAAGGTTGACATCGATCCAAGAGTTGTGAGATGAAACGCTGGATAGATTGGAGTTTGCCCTGCAAACTAGGCAATTTTTTGAGGTTATTGGGTGGGGAATTTCTAGGATAGCTTTGACTTTAGGCTGGATCGACCTCGATGCCACGCAAAGAGACAATAAAACTAAGGAGTTTTCTCGAAAGGACACCAAAGAAACATTTCTTTGGTTAAAGACGAACACAGTATTGTAACAGGTGATCGAAAATAATGGTTAAAACATCGAGATGTTCACTGCGATGTTTATATTTTCTAAGAAGATCATTGACATAATCCTCAAGGATAGTGTGCATAATGTCATGAAAAATGTAAGTCATAGCCCGCTGATAGGTCACACCAGCATTCTTAAGGCCAAATGGCATGACACGATAGCAGAAGGTTCCCCAAGGAGTTATGAAGGCGGTTTTATGTTGATCGGCCGGGGCTACCAAAATTTGATTGTATCCCGAGAAGCCATCCATGAGAGAAAGCATCTCATGGCTGTAGTGAGATCAAAAAGTTGATCAATACTTGGTAGGGGGAAGTCATCCTTTGGGCAAGTGAGGTTAAGGTCCCGGAAATCCGTACATATCCAAAGTCCCCCCGTTACTTTAGTAACATGTTCGATGTTAGAAATCCATTGAGGATAGTCAATAGGTTAGATGAAGGAAACATAAAGGAGTCGTTGAAGCTCTTCTTTGACCAAGAGGGCAATGCGTGGATGCATTTTTCTCAGTTTTTGTTTAACTAGTTTGGAGTCGGGTTTCAGAGTAATGTTATGGACAACAATGTTAGGATCGATTCTTGGCATGTCAGCGTAGGACCAAGTGAAAGCTTAGTTGTGGGCATGGAGGAAGGTAGTGAAGGCAGTTTGTTCTAATACATTAAGAGATTGTCTCGATCTTCACAATGTGAGGATTGTCATCTGTGTGGATGTTGATTTCTATAGTCGACTCATTCAACATGGTTTGAGTGTCAGATGGTAAGGCGCGTTGAATATAAGAGTCGTCCGCACCAAGGTAAGTGAGGATGGATTCGTCATCCTGGCACTCAACAACATTAATTGAAGGCGAGTCTTCTTCGATCATGTCTGGATATAGAAGGGGAAGAGAAGAAGGGTCTTCATTATCGCGTTGATAAGTGAGAGGACCCAAGAAGATAGCGTTTACGAAAAAAAAGTTAGGAGGGATAGATTCCGGTCTATCGACTCTGTGGGTGACGATGGCAAAATGGGTGATGATGGTTCGGAAGGGGTGACTTCATCGTCTTCCTGGATACAACGGCTATGCGGTGTTGTAAGTGTAGGTGGTTCAGAGAATCCAAGACCACGATGATCTTTTTGTTTGTGTGTAGTCACGGGAATGATCATATGTCGGCCTTGTTCATAAAGACCGAAACCGAAGCCCTTCCAAGCACAACGCATTAGGAAGGTGAGGGTGAAACGACGATTAGTTAGATAGTGAAAATTAGATTGGAAGGGAACCACACCAAGGGGAGGTTCAGGGGTGACAGAGGATGTATCGACACCCCCATATGTTAGGTTGGTGTGGCAATTAGGTGGTCCATAGGAGATTACTTCCCCCACACGACGGTCGTAGGTAGGATGCGCATGTAACTGTCCATACTCCTGTGGGGTATGGAAAGTGATAATGTTATATAGGTGATACTCCCCCAACGTAAGGTGTTGAAAAACATCTACCAAAGGATCTGAGGTTGGGATGTTGTTCGTGGGGAAGGAAGTGGTATTTGCGGCGGTGGTTTCATTGGTTGAAGGTGTAGGTGCGGTTGAGGTGGATGGTTGAGGTGTGGTCGAAGTAGATGGTTGGGGTATGGTCAAAGTAGATGGTGGGGTTGGATGTATGGGTGTCTTGACTGGTACAAGAACATCATTAGAGTGATATAACATATTGCAAGTTTTGAAGGGGGGATCGTCAGCTTTTACGGTGTAGGACTTCCCCTCATACTCAAATTTTATGCATCTATGTAAGGTGGAGGGAACGCATCCCATAGCCCGAGATCCAAGGGTGGCCTAACAACATGTTGTATTGGAATTCTCCCTCAAGGACATAGAAGAGTTTAGGTAAAGTACATGGCCCTACATGAATGTTAAGGATCACGGTGCCTAAGGTAGAAGTAATAGCATCATTGAATGAACGCAACATGGTGGGGTTGGCACACATGCAGCTAGAAGGGATATTCATTTGTTGGAAGGCTTTGGAAGAGATGATGTTTAAGCTAGCACCCCCGTCGATCATAACACGACGTACTTGGATGTCCCAGACGTAAGCCGAGATGAAAAGAGTGGGGTCAGGATCTTCTGCACCAAAGTTGACAATTTCATCTTCGAGAAACCGACAAAGGCCGGCTTTGCTGTGACGGGGGCGAAGTGGTAGTTTGTTTGGTGAGAGAAGCAACATGGTTGGGTGTTAAGATGGAGGTAATGGGAAAGGTTTCATTAGGTAAGACCTCTATCCATTGAAGGATTTCAATGAGAGCTTGTTGATCAGATTCGAGGGTTTGAATGAGATCATACAGTGTCATTTTTATAGGTGATTGGTGAAGCTGTTTGATCATGGTACGGTGGGAAACTCCATCAGAGATGGGGTAGGCAGGTCCATGAATAACCACTTTAGGTGGTGGTGTGATCGGGATGGCGGACGGAGGAAGAGAGGCCGTAGTTGTGCTTTCTTTAGCTTTCCCATTATTTTTCTGCCCTCGAGTAGCAATACTAATCTTGTTGATCTCGTGAACACGAGAGGAGGAAGATGGTAGGGATAAGTCATTGTCTTCGAGATGTGGGGTTGCAATAATGATAGATTTTGGTGAGGCGGGGACAGGTGGTATAGGAGAGGGGATTGAAGCTAAAGGTTTTTCCCTTCGTAAGTTGTCGTTCTTAACCTTTCTATCCGAGAGAGGTGACTGACGAAGGATGGATTTCAAAGCTTTGCATCCCTCTACATCATGTCCTGGTGTGAGTTGGTAAGCGTAGATTTTAGACTCATCATAACCTATAGGTCGAGGTTTAGATGGATCATAGGGTCTAAGTGGGGGTAGGGAAATGGTCGTATTCTCCACCAACATATCAAGGATCTTAGCGTAAGATCCTTTGAGTGGGTCAAAGTCAGAGGAAGATGAGGCTATTGATTGGGTGGGTTTTGGTAATGTTTGGGTATGGTTGGTTCGTACGGGTGGTGGTTTAGACAAGGGGTTTTGATAATTGGATTTAACTAAACGTGGCTTCTTCGGCGACAGAAGTTATGTTTAGCTGGTTAGATGATGAGGCCACAGATGACGTGGTGGTAGGAAATAACCATGGAGAAAGAGGAGTGACAACAAACAAATCCTTTGATGATGGAGTTTGTTTAAGGTTGATAGGTGGATAGGATACTTGGGGTGACGGTGTTGATACACCCATGGATCTCTGTATGGGTGTAGAAGGTGTAGGTCGTTTTAAAGAAAACGTAGGAGGTATGATGTATTGAGGCAAAGTGGAGGGGTGAGGTCCCAATATAGAAGGTAGGTGTGACAGAGATGGTTTTAGTTGTGACAGAGGCATAGATTGGAGTTGAGGAGATTGGGTCTGTCTCCTAGGTGAATTGATGGCTTTATTTTTGGATAAATCTAACCGTTTAGGTGGGTGTGTCAGGTTGGGTATTGGTGACATCCCAAGCATAGGGGAAGGTTTGGTTAGGTTAATAGAGGTGGATGAGGTATTTGGTAGAGATGAGGGGGTGAAGATGAGGACATAGGCATTTTGAGCTTTTGTAAACACCTCGGGTATATGGTAGAGGTGTCTGGATCGGTCATCTACATTTGAGTAGAGCATGGTGTACTAAAACGCTCCCATAGGACTCGTCTATCTTCTGAGGGATGAAAATCTTCACGTGTGAATAGGAACTTTGATATGGAAGAGAGGTGGGTTGTGATTCCGGTCCACTGTGGGTGTGATACAGGGGGTAAATAAGTCACTGTATCAATGGGTGTTAAGAGGTCAACCGGTCGCTAAAAAGATTTAGGTGATGAAGAACTAATAGGTAGGAGAGCATGTTTGAGGGGATCCGTCATGATTAAGGAGTTTGGTGGTGTCGGTTTGAGAGGTTTCTCTTCTAAGGATGACAAAAACAGTGGTGAGCCTTATCCTTTTACATCAAGAGTGACCGAAGGAGATGTTTGGGAAATAGATAAGTTAGATAACATCCGCTCACAATCTTGCAGGGATGTGGTGTAAGAAGACTCATTCGTGAGAAGAGAACTCTGGCGGTTAATTCCTTTATGGGTAAAGGAATGGCAAGATTATCGTTTTGTCTTGATGGTGGTGAAGGGGGTGCGGATCCCTACGTTAGTGACGAGGCTTGATTCAGAATTTCCTCGATAGAAGCTTTTGGTTGGGAGTCGAAAACTGCATGGATTTCATGAACACTCTCCTCGGCTAAGATATCTTGGTTTATGTTACCGTTAGATGAGTGGTTTGGGAATGGTTTGTTGAAGATTTTCAAATTTCGGTTAGCAGGGGCATTAGGATTATCGAGGGTTATATCCCCTACATCAACCATTTCCTGCACTATATTTTTCAACATCTTGCAGTTTTCGTGGCTGTGTCCCTTCACGAAGTGGAAGTTACAAAAGTCATTTTATTTGTACCAAGAAGGTATAGCGTGGGTGGAATCAAACCCGGAGTGAGGTTTAACAGGAGGCAAGGTGATAGCTCCTGCTTTGAGCAATTTTTCTAAGATCACACCATAAGTTTCTCCCAAGGGAGTGTAATTGATGGGCTTGGCTTTATACTTATAGGTGGTTTTTGGTGGGGTACTAGACGGTGCTTGGGATTTGACCATCACCGCGTGTACAACTCCTTTTGATTTCGAAGCAGTCGATGCGTGAGAATTGGTGGTGTTGGGTTTGTTGGTGGAGTCTTGGGTTTGGAAATTAGGGTTTTGTTGCACACCGTAATTTCTCTTCCTCTAAGGCTCGAATCTCTAGTTTCCGAGCCATAGTAAAGGCCTCATCAAAGGTGCGAAAGTTTGAATTTGGAGGGTGGGAGAAATGTGCTTAGCGCAGGCCCACGTAAAGAGTTCGATGAGTTTGGCCTGAGGTAAGGCATAAGTGAGTTGGTTGATGAGGCCCCGCCATCGTCCAATGAAATTTGCGATAGATTCATCTTTAAATTGTCGGATGGCATAGAGGTCGGTGATGGATACTTTCTTGGAAATATTAATGGAGAAATGATCCAAGAAAGATTCACAAAAATGTTTCACACAGAATGTTTTGATTCTTAGAATAGAGTTGCTTCTATCCTTTCATTCTCTTGAGAAACAGATAAGGGTTAGGGCTAGGAGGAATACCTGTTGAGTGTTGGGAGGGTGTGCGCATACCGTAGAGAGAGATCAGATCGATTGCGAAGAACTCCTTTTTGTCTGGGAAGGACTACCTATGAATAAGAATGCAAGACCACCAGATTATAGTTAGACAATAAATGAGGGAACTGCCTTGGGCCCAGGAAATATTAGACTTCCTTTCGAAGGTGGTCAGTTCCCCTTTTAATACGAATTAACACAAATGCTAACAAAGAAGTTATTGTGAAATCACAATTTAGTTACCTCGTTAAAAGGAAATTGAGGAAAGGCTGGTTTTGGTTTGAGTCACAAAGACCGGCCAGTGCTTGGTCAATGTATAACCGTCTTGGTTGTTGATAACCGATACTCGGTCAGAAGCGAGTGATTTAGGGGCTTTCAATGAAGGTTGGCTATAAGGCGGTTATGGTGTTTATAAGGTTGGTAAATGATTAGGGGTAGGAAATAGGGTGATGGAGAAGACTCAGAGAGTGTGGGAGCTGTTCTTGGGGCAATGTAAGGGTAGGGGAATGAAAGTTAGATGTAGGGTGCTATCGGGTAGTAGATCTAGGAGTGAGCTTATAATTACTATGAATCAGAAGTTCAAGAAAATGGTATTTAAACATACAAGACACCACTTACTAGTTCCTGATGAAGATACAGGTTCAAGGACTGTGATGACGAAGGCAAGGCTCAGGTGGGATGATCCGACAATCAAAAGTGAGCTATCTTCTCTCCCAATGCTTGGACGAGTGTCACTGTGCTCTAGTTACTCAGTTGCAGTCTTGGGCTCGATGTCCTTCTCTGCAAACTCTTCTCTTTCCTTCACTTGTCTCTACTCTGCCAAGTGAATTCCGGATCTTTCAAATGAATTCGGGGTCTTTTGTTTTTGGTTGGGGGAGGTCATTTACAGGGAACTGATGGCGGTTACGTAACCGACGGCGGTCGAGTAGGAACCGATGTCGGTTAAGTCAAAGTGGGCTATTTTTAGTAAAATAGCCAACTTTCCCTCCTTTTCTCCCAAGGGATTAGTTGTGGGCTTGGTCAAGTCATTATTAGGTTGGTTTTGGTGCGGGTGAGGAGTAATTAGTCATGGGTGTGGATGTAGACCAAGTTATAGGTCTTAATTAGGTTAATTTAGGGTTAGGGCTAGGCCATGATGAGGTGGCGAAATGAGGTGGCAGGTTTGGAGATGTGAATTTATTAATTATAAGGTAATTAATAAATAATTGTGTAAGGTTTAGGTGGTGAGGTTAGGTTGCGAAATGAGATGCGGGGCTCAGGGTGTCGTAAGACACAAATTTGGTGTCTATAGTTTCTATTAGTTTAAAATTGGTCATTTTCTAACATGTCTAATGTTTTGATGAATGTTGTATTTCCATACTTACTCGATTTAGACCAAAGCGTGTGTATGATATTCTCTTTAACCTTTTGGTGATCTTGAGAATAAAAAACAACTTTGATCTCTATTTTTTAACATTGGAATTAAACTTGGAAAATTGATTATTCATTTTGCTTAAGGGAATGAACCTTTACAAAGCATTTTTCAATGGTCCTTTGATTTGAAGTTTTCCATTTCTATATAGTTGGGATAAAATTTGTGTATGCTCTTCTCTTACACCTTAGGGTGATCTTGAGAATCAAAAGAAACTTTAGTCTTCATTTTATAACATTTGGTAAATTAGAAACTTCATCTTTCACTTTTGGTTTAAGGGAATGAACAATTAACAAGTTTTTGTATGGTTTATTGATTGCAAATATTTTATTTAATTTTTAGTTGGATTATTTTTTGTGTATTCTCTTCTCTTTAGTCCTTGGATGATCTTGAAAATAAAAACAACTCTTAATCCTCTTTTAGAGAATGTGATTTTCTTGGAGAACTACTAAGCTTGAGTGGAGGACCTAAAAATACTTGTCAAAGAAAGGAGGAATCAAAACGAAATCAAAACTACTAATACAGTTGTTATACGAGTTGCACAAAGGTGTTCAAGAAAACCACGCCTAATTAAACAAGATAAAAAGAACAACATATTTAAAACATTGTATTGTAGGTTTTAGAAAAGGGAATGTCCCTCTCCACTCAACTGGAACATAACCCCTTTGGCATAACGCCTTAAGCTACAACAATGGGGAGGTTCAGGGAACTCCAAAGTATTCCACACAAGAGGGAACCTTGTGGATGAAATGGAAAGTGCTCCACACTACCTACCTGACTAGTGATTCCTTTGTGAGATAGTGTTACAAGTTGTCCCTATGCAACCCTTTTAAGTACATAATGGATGCATTTACTAGCCCACTGTGCTTGAAGGGGGAAAAGTAGAGATACTCCCAATATAGTCGAGACTATTTGGGTAAATCATCCTACTCGTGGATAATTTTGTAACACTTAATATGAGAGAACCACCTAGGAAGATATTCTTTGGCCAGGAACAACTTTGACCATTCTAAAACAGTGTTGAGTTGTGAACCATCTTTTCATCACGAAACGTGTGACGCGTTACTTTCACTTAGTTTTTCACTTGCCTTAAGGCGAGGAAAAACTCTCCCGAAAGTGAGGCCAACATTTTTCATCCCCACTTTTTTTTACTTCCTACACATTATTTTGACACTTTGTTGATCAAAAGAAGGGTGACTACCTCTATGTTACCAATCGATTGTTTTTGTCACTTTTTTGTCCATTTACGCCCATCCATGTTTGTGGCTGGGTAAGTTAAACATATAAAGTGTGTGGAGACGTATTTATATCATTGGTAGCCTTTGTGATCTTGATACCCACGTCAGGATCATCATCATGGTTAGGAATGATTCATCATTTTATCTACCTTTGACATGTTACCTTGTTTGTATTGTCTCGACATAATTAAGATACTTATGTCATGTTTCTTGTAAAACATGATCTCGTATCATGTATTGTGGCGTCACCCCGCCCACGTTTTAACACATCCTTAGTATACTTTGACTTATTTTTATTTCAAACATTGTCCCAAATCTTGAAGGGTGTCACTTACTTTATTTGCATTGTTTCGATACCACTTTGACACTAATATCGTACTTCTCCATGAAGCTCGATAGATGTGTCCAATTGGTGTGGTTACGTAGCTTACATTTGTAAACCTCACCCTTTAACATTTAGGCCTTGTTGGTTGTTAAACTTGTCATGGTATCCTTTGATTGGGATTCACATCTACCCTTTGTTAATATTTACGCCTTGTTCATTTTGAGCTTGACGTAAATATTGATGTTGTGTTGATCATAGTTGCATCGCATTTTCATATGGTGTATTTCCTTGTTGATTGGCTTTGTGTTTCACACTTGCATGATTGTTCTTTGTGATTATTCATTCAGAAAACTTATTTTCTAGGACAATCCCTTTTGATCTCATCGAGATTGCATCATCACAATGTCTATTTTCCTTAGACCTTCTTCGAAAAATCATGCACGCATCTCCATACTTACAAAATGTCTAGCTGGTTGTCCTTATGCTACCCAAATTGACATGTCACTTCCTTCCCTTTGAAGGAGTTCCATCACACTATCTAGATCTAGAAATTTGTGCTTAAAATAGTGCCAAAAATGACTGACTATCACATGGTTCCCCATACTTACAAAAATATGGAACCTAGGTTTAGCAATTCAAATCAAAAGATTCCCATTACAACTAAACCTTGTTTGGTTCTTCATACTAGAGATCCCATACGGGTAACGCGTTCACCACCTTCATCTCATATTCGGTGGTATGATTTGGATGCTTCTGATCCAAATTATTATTTGAGTTCCCCCCACTCTTCTTTTGATTCTAATCCAAAAATTTCTTCTTCTTCTGAGGATTCCAATCCAAACATTTCTTCTGATTCTTCTGATGATTTGGATCCAAACTACTATTCAGATTCATCCAATTCGACTCCTAAGTCACGGTCCTCCCCTTCTTCACAAGACCTCTATTATCAGTCATCTAAATAATGTTCTCCTCTAAAGATTTGTGTCACCACAAATCATCTTCATCCTTCATCTAATGTGACTCCTACGTTGCGGTCCTCCCTCTCTTCATAGGACCCCTTTTATCAGTCACCTCAACGACATCTTCTTCCTTTGAAGATACGCGCAACTCTAAATCCATCCAATCAAAAATCTAATACAATTCTTGAATCGCGGTCCTCCCTTTCTTTGTAGGACCCTTGTTATTATTCATCCAATGTGATTCTTGAATCATGGTCCTCCCCTTCTTCGTAGGACCTTCTTCATCAATCACCCCCAATAATTCTTCCTCCTTTGAAGATTCATGTGACTCAAAGTCCTTCAAGACAAACGTCTAAATCGACCCATGCATCGCAATCTATAGACTTTGGAATTAATCCTACTATTTTACATATGACATACCATTGTATAGGTAGGTCCACACCACCTTCTTCTACTCTTGAGACATCTAGCTACACATCTTCTTCGTCCCCACAACATCTTCTTCTATTAATCATCATCAAACATCTTCTAAGTCTCCCACACCAAGTGAACCTCTTTCTTCCAATCAACCCCTAGTGGTCGATCAACAACTCATACCGATTGATCTCTTTCAGAATGAAGAAACAATTATGGCATTTATAGGGGCACATGAAGATATTCCTTTAGCATATTACGAGCAAGGATTCTCTTTAGACTTCGATGCATCTGCATATTGTGAGGGAAAGGTTAATTCCTTTTATCAAGAAATAGAGGAAGATCCTCAAATCACCCAACTTGATCCTCCTCTTATTCTTCCATCTTCACATTCTTCATTATGTGATGAAAATCCTTGGTCTTGCATTGATCCATGGCCTATCTTCTCATCACCCAATCACTCTTTTCCTATCATAATTCCTCAATCACAATCTCTTGTGGGGTCAACGCCAAGTAGCCCTTCATCTTCATCTAGGTGTGGGTCACCTTCTAGTATCCCTCCCTCTACTATTTGTGGGACATTTTTGAGTATTCCACTATCTTCTATTCTTGGGGCATGTCCAACTAGCCCCTTGTCTTCTAGGTATGGATCACCCCGGGTAGTCCATCATCTTCTATTCTTGGGCCATATCCTAGTATTCCATCATATTACATCTATGGGTCATGTCCTAGTAGCCCTTATTCTTCTATTCTTGGGCCACATTCTAGTAGCCCTTCATCTTCTATCTATGGCTTACCTCCCGAAGAGTCTGTCTTCTTCAATCCTTAGACCGTATCCTTTTCATTAATCGCATTATTCTTCTACTAAAGATGGTGGCAAGCCCGTGGTCATTTCTCACATCAGTTCTAAACATCCATGTTCACTTTCTTCTCCTTCTCGGATTAAACAAGTCACGCGTTATCTTATAAAAAACCCAAACAGTTTCTTAATCAAGCTCAAATCAAAACTACAAAGAGCTCTATAGCTCCCAACAAATCAAATAATCTCAAAATTCTAAATCAAGTGCGATTCAAGAACGCACATCAACGTAACCATCAAGTATGGTGCAAAGTGCATAAACCTCTCTGATAGGAAATCAAGCTCCCATATACAAAATCCATGTTTTAGGATAAATCACAGGTCCTTTGTTGAGTGTGAACTCACCATGATCATCGAGATCGGGGAAAACATGACTCTTGATAAACAAACACGCTTAGTCTCTCTTATCAAGGAAGTCACAAACATTATTGTTGGATCCTATCACACAGAGTGACTTTGTTAGTCCCAACGGTCTAAAAAAGCTGTCAAAAATCTATATAAAAAAAACAAGTCAAAAATACAAATAAAACATTGAGAAAACACAACAAAAATCAAAGGTATAAAGATCAAACATTGCAATCAGGTGTTGCACACACATGGATATTTCTTTTTCCCTTCCTTGTTATTCTTCTCGCAAGTCTTCCTACCATTTTCATCCCTTCTGATATTTTGGTTAGCTTATTCACACGAATTTTGCAACATTTATCTCTATGGTATCCATTTGACCCTCGGTCTTTTATCACCTTGGTAAATTAAAGAACGACTGACCTATTAGAGATCCTATCACATTCAATATCTAATAAACTTTTTGAGAAGAAATTTTGGACATATTTGTTAACACTAACCAATGTCATCATCGTAAGCACTTCCACCTCCTTCCATCAAGCCATCAATGGTTCTTAACCCCTTGGCAAACAAGAGAGTTGAAATAAGTTTTTAGAAAGTAAAAGAATCAAAATCAATCAAAAATCAAAGCTAAAAGCTACAAAGAAAAAACAAATTGATATATTACTCTCTCTTGGGGTATTTCCAATAATCTCTATCAGGGCTATGGATGCCCTGATCGAATTAGAGCAATGTTGCTATTAGAATCAAATACATCTCCATTAGGGCTATGGATGCCATTGACTAGCGAGGGAGCAATGTACAACTATCCTTTCACCATCCATTCACAAAATCACCTTTCACAATAAATCATTCCTACACATTGGCTAGGGTCTCTTCACTTGTTTTCTATTAAATATTCACTTCAAGAGGTAATAAACTCCACGTGCACACAAAGGGATCTCTATGAGTAAACAGGATTAGTATGTTACCAAGTGTCTTTTTAGACCTTGTTGGACTCTTTCTTTAGTCTTTATCTCGTCTCATGATTTGTGCCTTTGGCTAATCACTTCTTCATTGTGAGGCATCTAAGCTACATTCATATCAATCACATAGAACTCTTCTACTTCATTCGAACATCCATGTGTATAAGATTACTTGTTTGCCATGTTTGCGGACATGTTTGTCACCTTTCACAAAAATAATATTCTCCTTCCTTTCTATCATGTGCTTTTAGGCCAACTTACGTTGGGGGCATCCTTACTTCTTCCCATCATTTCATTGGTTTATGTTCATCATCATGTTGAACCTATCCATAATGGCCTTGGGTCCCACTTCTACCTATGAAGAGTTTACCTTTGAATACTCCCACCTAATCGTTGGGGCATTTTTGCATCTTCACCTTTCTGGTATGCACATGGCCTTATGCCCTTGTACATCCCATCTATCACTAGGGGCATCCATGCTTCCTTGTCTTCATGTACATAGTTTCATAAAACTTTCAAAATCAACCAAAACATTCAAATATGTTAGAAAAATCATCAAAAACATTCAAATATGTTTAAGAAAACTTCTAAAAATTGAAAATCATCCTACAAAACATCACTCTTTGGTTCTCACTTGTTCATGTGTGTGACTTGCGGATCATCTTGATCTACCTCCATCAACAAAATCTAGGTTGCTTACTTCATCCGTACTGGGCACAACGAGTTTCCTGGTACTGTTTCGTAGTGCACATTACTTTTCCATTGGACCCAAGTGTCCTCCTGTTATTCCCCTCACATGTATCCTTGCTTGGGGCACCATCATCAACCTTTGTCACTAATTTACACAGGGTAACTGAAGCTCAATAATAAAAACATTATATTATGTTTCTCTGTTAGTTTAGCTTGTTTACTTTCTCGTATTGCATTACATTTTGTATGTTGCATGGAGTTGGTGTTTTCAGCAATGGACAATTATTTGTAGTATGGATTTTCATGTCATTCTACTTTTGTTGTATGCTTATATTTTTCATAAGGACCGATGACATAGCTCTTATGGCAATATGATGACACCAAAATTGTTCCAATACATAGTGGCTAGAGGCTAAGCTCTTCTCTCCCCTCCTCCATATTCCTTCTGCATCGCTTTCCTCTCACACCTATTCTTCCATCTTACTCGGGGCATCTTTCCTTTTCCCATTCTTCTATCTATCTCTCACCTTTTTCGATCGTCGATCATCTTCTTTCATCACCCCATCGACACTCGAGGGGGCATCTCTCCCTCCTACTAATCTTTCTTCTATTCCTTCAAAATTTTCTTCTGTCTACTATCTTTGAAGTGGTATCACTTACGCCACCCCAAAGAGGGACAAATGTAGACACCCAAAATTATGCCCAAGTAATTTAAATACTTAAATTGTGTTAATTATCCTCTTTCTTACAAATCGATGACATATCATCAAAATCACTCATTTTCCCTCATATCATCAGTAATTAATTACACTAACCTAATTAATTAAGTCAACTATCCAACAAATCACCCCTTCTACCTAGACTAATTAATTATTATTAATAATTAGCTTTCCCTTCCATTTAACCAATAAATCAATGTTTTATTGATTTAATCCCCTTCTAATAGCCTAAATCGTACTAATATTCCTCTAATTAGCTTCTATAAGCTTACATCTACCTATTAGTTAATCACCTTTGATTAATTAAAACACCCCCAACTCCCATGACTTGCTAAGCATAAATTAAACCCTTCTAAAGTAAGGTTACCTTTTATAAAGCAACCTTATCCATTCCTAATCATGTTTTACCTTTATCCCACATGCAAAGGGATGAATTATTTCCTTTATCCATTGGGCTATATAAGGAGCCCTCCTTCTACCTTTATACCTACACCTAAACTTCTTGAGAAAGAAAATGCAAAGCATATAGCAAAATAGACTAAGAGCTTGCCTTTTGTTTTCTTGAGAGGTCACCATTGTTAAGAGCTAAGCTTCCTATTCTTGCATTCTTTAAGGATCAAAAAGCAATTTTTTATTGCCATTGGAGCTAAATAGTTCCATGCATTTTTTGGTAATCTAGGAGAGTAGAGATGTTAAAATCGCATGCATTGTTTTGATCTCATATTTTCAAAGTTATAATGTTAGTTTAGATCTTGCTTAGTTCTCTATCTTGATGTTGTTTATGCTTTGTTTTAGGTAAATTGTAGAAATATTTTACGCGGTAGTTTTTTCTTCATTTGATTTAGCATTAAGCAAAGTATACATGCACACATATGTAACTAAGCTATTCAAAAAGAAAATTACAATCCCTAAGCATAATGCATTCTCTCCCAAATACAACTATCCACTAACAGAGTCCTCACAATATTTCTGTAGAGCTCCACCCATACTCTTTGTCTCTTCCTTTTACTCTATAGGTGCTTGTATTTATAGCTTTCCTACTGCGCCATCTCACCCTCTAGCACCCTCAAATCCAATGCCAAGTGTTTGAATGTGGTCCTCCATGCGAGCATGCTTCTCCAGGCCTGAGCTTTCCACTTTATCCCATGATGTGCTTCTAGAAGCTTCTAGCATGCTCCTTCCTAGGCCAACTTGTCGCCAGTTGACACCTTATCCACGTGTAATTGGGTCATGCTTTTCACGTGTTCTGCTCCAGACATCTAATTTGACTAAGTCGTGAACCCTTGGTTTTTTCCTCTCGCGTCGCGCGCACTTCTTTCGTGCACTTTTTCCGTGCATGTCATTCCATAACTGGGACCTTGAGTGCCTACATTCCTTCATACTTGTAAATATTCTAGGGTCCAACGAAATAATTTCATGGTCTGCATGATAAGATCCAAAATTGATTGATGTTTAGAAGAGGAAAGTCATCTTTAGAAAACCTTATCCCAAACTAAACTTATTTAGAAACTTACCTATTTAAGTGGGGTCCACTCATTACCACATGATTTTCCATACCTTTATGGAAACCTGGAGGATTCATCTATATCACCAAATCATCATAATACCACTATTAATAAATTATGGATACTTATGAGAAATATCTCTCCTACCTCTTTTGAGCTAGGGTTTTAAACCCACAAATTTTTTTTTACCTTCTTAACATTCATTCATAGTAGTCTTGATTAAGAGAGGGCCAATAATAACCCATGTGAATAATGTGTTTGGTGATACCCAAACCACTAAAATGGCCACCACAGATACCATCATGGACTCGGCTGGACAGCTTGAGTGGTTTCATGATACTTAAGGCAACAAAGCAAGACAAAATCAAAGCCATGTTTGTAGATGATGCTGCCAAGGATGACATATCAACTAACACATTGAATAAATGACCTCCTACCATTATTAGATAGGTCGAGGAGATGATGGATTGAGAAATATAGTTGAATATTTGAGAATACCAAATATTACAGGATTTTCTTCAATACAATTGATGCAAGGGAGCTTGCTAAAGTGAGAGGGTTTGTATATACGATGAACAATGATGGAGAGTTTATACTCTTCAGTAGACCAAGGGATAGGATACATGAGGGAATCCATAGTTATGAAAACTGATTAGATGACCGAGGGATGGTTTGAAGGGTGTAGAAATTAAATTTCTTAAGAAGGAAGTCAATAATTTCCTTATACTTTTAAAGGATCTCATTTTTACATTGATAGATTCCTTTGACTTGATTGATGATAAGCTTAAAATCCCTATAGATGTCGAGGATTTGGACACCAAGTAGGACAATGGTTTGAAGGCCTAAGATAAGATCTTCATATTCAACTAGATTGTTCATGTATTAAAAATTAAGTTTATATGTGATTTAGGAAGAGGAAAATTATCTTTAGGGAAAGAAAGGTTTAAATCTCAAAACTTAGTACAAATACAAAGGTTTGAAAAGATTTGGAAATGGAGTACGATATTAGAACCCCATTACGGATAGTTGATAGGAATGATGAAATTAGATGAAAGAAGGCATTACAACTCCTCTTTGATAAGGAGGGAAACTTGAGGGTATATGCGGGGAAGATTTTGCTTAACCATGTTAGTGTTAGGGAAGGTAATGATGTTATGGACAACGATGGAGGGATCGAGGCCTGACATGTCGGCGTACAAAAATGTGAAGGCTTGGCCATATTAAGAAATGAAGGTGGTGAAAGATTCAATCTCACGTGGATCAAGGGATTGACCCACTTTGAGTATATGGGGCTCTTATGGAGTCCCTATCTGATGTAAATGGTGGATTCGTTAAGAAGGTTGTATGTATCTAGAAGTAAGGTATTATGAAGATAGGAATATTCTTCCCCCATGTGGAAAAGGATGGAATTTTCATTGGTGTAGTGAAGAATATCAAGTGTAGGCGAATCCTCTTCTACCATATTAGGAAACCAAGAGGGAGGGACTAGATTTTGTTTTCACACTAATAAGTCAGTGGTCCCAAAGTGATGGTGGATATTTTTTTAAAAATTAGAGGAGATGGAAATGGAATCATCTACATAAATGACCTCGTGGGATGGAGAAGATGGAGGATTAATGTCCATAAGAGCTAAAGATGGTGGAAGGGGATATGTAGATTGTTCTTTGTATCCAGACCCAAAATTTTCATGTGGTTTTTGAGATTCATCAATTATGAGGTCATGCATACCTTGTTCATAATTTCCCATTGCAAATCCTTTCCAGGTGTAATGATGAAGATAGGTGTAGGAAAAGTATTTTTATAAATAAATTCAAAGCCATTGGTATATAGTTTTGTATACACTTGTGCGTCAATGTGGGAGGAAGGGAGATCACTACCACTATAGATGAAATAAGTACAAAGATGAGGTGGAATGAATGGAATGATATCCCTGATATCAAGTTGATACATTAGAGCTTTTTTGGTTTTACCTGAGTCTATGAGGTGTGGAAAGAGCGTTAAGTGTGACAAGACGATACTCACCTAGCTTTGAGTTGATGCATCGCTTTGTATATAGAGTCATCATTAGTAATATTGGACACAGATATGGATGAGCTATTGGATGATTTTTAAGAATTGTGTGTGGGAATGAGCATGCCATTGGGATAATAAGTCATCCGACATACCTTGAATGGAGAAATGTCTACGGGGAGAGTTATAATTTTGCCTTCATATTCATGCTTGATGCATCAATGGATGGTGGAAGGAATACAACACATGTCACAAATCCATGTTCATCTGAGGATTATATTGTATTGAAACTCCCTTCTATGATGATATATAAGACTTCTGGAATATTTTTTCACCAACACGGATGGGAAGAATAATTATGCCCAAAGCGGGGAAAGAACATCATCAAATGAGTGAAGAACTATGTGTGATTGGGTGATAATAGAATAGGGAGCTTAAGTTGATCAAAGGTGTGGGATGAGATGATGTTTATGCTATCTCCATTATCAATCATATAATGATGAATGAAGGTATCATTGATGCGCAAAGTGATGAAAAGAGGAATGTCATGCTCTTCAGGTGATATGTCGAGAATTTCAGTATTGTCAAAGGATATGGAGGTGGAAGCATGTAAGTTCCCAACAAGATATGAAAAGGGATAGGCCTCATCGTTAGGAGTGGGAATATGTTTGAGAGCTTTCTTATGATCCGGGAGCTTTGGATGAGCTCATAAAGTGACATCTTAACTAGGGCCTAATGAATTTGTTTCGTAACACTTTGTTCAATAAAGAACAAGATGAGGGGTAGCTAAGATAGAAACCTTAGGTTTTTATGAAGAAGAGGGTGGAGTAGGCTCACTAGAGGGAGAAGTAAGAACAAATTTGGATTTTGATTGAGTAGGAGGTTAGAATTTGCGGGGTGAGAACAGTTTGTGATCCAAACAACATTAAAAAAATAGGAGGACCCTCTTTGGGAGATGTCATGACGAGAGGAGGAATGGAAACAAAATTCTTGGATGAATGAGGAAGTTTAGATACCTTGGTGGGAAAATATTGAGATGAAGAAGAGGTGTTAGGATATGGAGGAGAGTGATCACCTTCAATGAGAAGATCGTCATCTTCAATGAGATTATGAATAATAATTTGAAGGGACATACAATGGTCGGTGTCATGTCCTACCGAATGATGGTATCCGAAAATGATATTAGAATCAAACCATGAAGGTTGAGGGCCACATGAATCAAAATAATTAATGGGAGGAATGGTATGTGGATTTTTGTGGATATGTGAGGTATTTTTGGATGGGTAGGCCAAAGTTCTTAGACTTTGGTTGTGAGGATTTACCTTTCCGGGAATGATGACGATTTCAACTTGGGGTCATGCATAAGCAAAACCGGATGATGTGGATTGTGTCATGTATGAGGATATCATAGATGGAAGTGGTTTCTAAATGATGTGTTTGAGGATATCAAGAGGACTATTTGGATTTTTTTATGTGGGAGAGATTGGTTTTATAGGAGGATTATTGATATCATTTTTATTTATGTTGGATGTATTAAGTGTGGGTGTTTGTGAAGTAGATGTTTCAAGGAGTTGCATAGATGTGTGAGTAGGAATGGCCACCACGATAGATGTAGTCTATATGGAAATGGGTATATATGTGGGAATAGGGGTTTGAGTGGACGTTTTACAAAGACTAGATGTAATGGGTGAAGATGCGGTGGAAATAGATAACAGAGTAGATGTAGTGGAGATTGGTGCAAGTGTGATAATTGTAGATTTGGTTGGTGTATATATGATCAATGTAGATGTTCCATATGTAGAAGTGATAGGTGTGTATATTGTTGAAGTTGTAGATGTAGGAGAAACATCTAAAATAGATATGGATGTAGTAGATAATGCGGTGGTAGATATAGGTAATGATGTGCATTCTTGGTTTAAGGTGTTGATTGTGTGAGCCTTAGGTGCTTAAGATGTGGGGGTGGAGTTTTATTTGTTGGCGGATGATTGAGGAGTCGTTATTTGAAAACATCTAAGGGTTGACTAGGTGGTGCGTTAATATTTTCCACTTGAAGGTCACTAGATTCTATAAGTTTTTAGATGGGTTCTTTAAAGGTGTGACACTTCTCAATATCATGGAGACAAACCTAGTGGTAACTACAATATTTTTCATCATGATACCATGCTAGTTTGGGTTGTGACTCATGAAAAGGTCAAATGGGAGGAATTCAAATGAGATTGACTTCCATTAACTTGTCGAATATTGCACTATAAGATTCCCTAAGAGGGGTGTAGTTAGGAGGCAATTTAGAAGATCTTTGTGGAGGCTCCATGTGAGAAGTGGATGCAGATGATGATTTAACCATGATGATATTAGCGGAATTCTTATATTTTTCACTATGTGTAGAGGATTTAGTTAATTCAAACTTGGGTTTATTTGATAGAAGTTTGAGATGACCTTGCTCAAAGGCGTGGAGTTATATTATGTAATCCATGGTAAATGCCTCCTTAAAGGTTTGAAATGATTTTATTTGAAGATTAAATTATATATTCTTTTCACAAGAATGTAAGAAGAGTTCAATAAGCTCATTTTGTTGAAGGGATAATGATAGTTGGTTAATGATTTCATGCCATCGTGAGACACAATTTGTGATAGAATTGTCATCATACTATTGAATGACGTAAAGTTATTTGATGGTGATGTTATGCACAATATTGATTTATAAGTGCTCTAGGAACAATTGCACAAGCTAGGTGAATGAGAATAATCAATGTTGTGGGATGCCATTATACTAGTCTAAGGTGAGACCATCTAATGACATGGGGAAGGTGTGAAGCATAAGGTCTTGATCATGGGAAATTAAGTAGCATGTGTGCGTAAAGAAATGAAGATGTTGATGGGTATCCTCTTTACTATTGAACCTAGAAAATTTTGTTAATTACGAATGATGAGGATAAGGCTTCATGGAGATAGAAGGATTGATGGGTTTCTTACAAATTTATTCATATGAGAATGTGGTTTTAGATCTTGTTATTTGAATTTTTGTGGCTAAGAAAAACCCATTTTAAGCTAAATATTTTCCAAAAGAGGGGACTTAACCAAATTATAAAGAGAAATGAGTGGCTCACAGACCGGGAAAAATTTCAAGCTAGTGCAACTTCATAAGTCAAAGGGGGACGAAGTATCAAATTCCCACGAGAAGAAGCAAATCTAGCAAAGGAGTAAGACAACGAGCCCACGAATGGTGCCAAGTGTCCACCCGGTACATCCCCTAAAGCCTTAAAGAAAAGCAGAGTCAAGAGGATGTGTGAGCCTTCCACGTGGATCTTGCCACAAATAGACTCCGTCTTCAAAGCAGGCCATAAAGATGACAAGCCACCTGCCACGTATAAGTGATTTAGGGTCTTATCTATAAGATTTAATGCTCAAGATTTTTTCAAAAGATCGGAGGCAAAGGGTCATTTCATTACAAAATACACGCCATTTGAATCAAGGGGCTGCGAACCAATGCATAAAGGGTCGAAATATCTGGCTATGTAATAAATATCCTGGAGGAGTTTCTTCTCAAAAGGTGAGTCCATCTCAAGGGAGTCGGTTGCAGGAGAATTAAGATGCATTAAATAGGCATGGCTCTCACTTTTTCGAAGGGGTCAAATTGTGAGAAATATTTGAGGCAATCTATTTCTGTCACTTCATATCATTTATCATAATTAAGGGGCAGTTGAAAAGGAGTTTCAAAGTTCTCTCTTACCTCCTCCTCACCCTATAAATTGTAATGAAGTTTTGATAGATGATATAGATGATATATGATAGAGAGGAGCTAGAGGATAGTTTTAGTTAGATACTAGGAGAGTTAATCTTTTCCTCTCTGTCGCAAGTTTCTCTTCTATAAAAGGTAGAGATCTTGGAACTCTAGCCTTCTGCCTGAGTTTGTAATAGCAATCTTGCCTCTTTCTAGATGTAATATTGTGCACAACCATTGGAGTAATATATATGTTTTCATGGTGTTTCCGGTTCATCATTCGCATATCTTTATTGTCTTTGATCACCTTTATTTTCATTTAGAAATTGTGCATCTTTGGGTTTTGTTGCAACCTTTGGTGTTGTGCTTAAGTAGTTCAAGACAATTGTGTATTTGGTTGGCTTCCTGGTGTATTCTTTTTGAGCATCGCCTTAGTTGTTTTTTATGTTTTTATTTCAAGTTTTTCTTATCCCTATCTACCCCCGTAGAGAAGATCCATCTTCTTTAAAATCTAGAGGTTTCCATAGGATGCATGTCCCACCAACCTAAGGATTCCTAAGACTCTGATGGATTTATCTCGCTAAGGATTTCCGTCAACATATCCCAAGGTATGGTCTTCAATATTATCAATTCTACTCAATAACGATTACATGGGATCATTAGATGGATGGAGTTAAGATGTAAAAGGATGAGATCGTGATGCATATGAGGTAGATGGGTTAGGTTTTTATAAGTTTGATATGTTTGAGGATGTGTGGGTGTTGGTGGAAGTGGTTGATAAGGGGGGATGTAATTAAAAGGTTGTGATTGAATGGGTTGAGATGAAGGTTGTTGTTGAGAAATGAGGATGTGATAAGATTGGTGAGATTGTGTGGAATGTTGAGATATGGGGATGTTTGATTGGTTTTGTATGGGATGATTTCAGATGTAAGTAATAGGAGGTTCAGATACTTGAGTGGATTTGTTGGGAATTATGTAGTGAAAGGCATCTTGAGGAGGAGGTTGGTGGGTTTGAGTTGATTCTGATGGATGAGGTTGTGAAGTGATTAAATTGGCATGGACATGGGAAGTGGAGATAAGAGGAAATGTTGAATTATGTTGTTCGGATGTAGGAGGAAGCAAGTGATACTCTTGAGATGATTGGACAGGGGCATAAGTGACCATAGTTCATGATGAGGTGATGGGGATAGAATAAGTGACAGTAGTTTTAATGTGAGGAAATTTTGGGGAATGGGGTCCACTAATTGAGTGGTTTGCTAAATGTGAGGGATTAAGGAAGAAGTTTTATGGGGATCAAAATCACGTTGGGCCATGGCAAGTTCATTCATAGCTCTAGGGAATAATACAAAGTTGTAATGTAAGGACTTGTATAGATTTAGGATTGGAATGGTAGGCATAATTTTTTTGCAAAGGAGGTCCATCAATGGGGAGGTTGGTGGTCTTACAAAGGAGATATTCATGAAGATAAACTAGATTAGAATCAAGAAGCTCTTGGAATTCCACACACCCACGCGGGATGATAGGAGGCCTGAAATATTCAATATAGGTAAAGGATGGGGGTGTGGCTGGTCTAGAAGGAATGGAATGATGATGAAGGAAGGGATTAGTTTCATCATGAGTTTTATGTTAAACCAATTGAGACTCTTGAAGAGAGGAAATATGATCCATAGGTTGGGTAACTACAAAAGAAGTAACCAAAGGTGTGGAGGTTATGATAGAAAGAGTGGAAGTCTGTTGTGTGGAGATAGTGGAGATAGGAATGTTATGGGATGAAATGTTTTTCTCCATTTTTCTTGCTTGGGATCATGTAAAACAAAACTATGCTAATTTTTAATCAATTCAAATAAGTCACACTATAATTTTGATTATCTTGATTATTAGAGACATGAAAATAAATGAAAGATGGGCTCAAAGGGAACCTAAGAAATGGTTGTTCTATGGATGGTATCGTGGTAGTTTTCATTGGTTTCATTGATATACCTGAAGGTACGTGAGGAAAAAATATGTGATGAATACTAGTACTGGGATATGTATTGGTGCCTACCCCCTACTTCACATTCCCACAACAATAAGGGAGTTGGGTGCTTATCCAATATACCAATAGAAAACAAATTGTAACATGGCTAGAACATCATTGTGGCTTTCCTATTAGGTGATGAAATCAAAATATTTCCACCGGTAGAAGATGTTTAGATGTGTAAATTTTATGTGTGTGTTTGGATGTGTCCGATAACGTGTATCTAATGAGTTAAACCCCTATTTAAACTAGATTTACAAGAAAATATGAGGGGTTATTTTTAGATCCAAAATGAAATGTGTAGATTCGATGAAAGCAATCAAAAAGAAAGGAAAGTATGATGCAAAAGGAGAAAATAAGAAAAAGAGGAATACATGGATAATGCTTTCCTTTTTATTATTTTTAATTTTTAAGAAAGCAAAAAAATCTAAGAAAATTAACCCACTCACGCAAGAAAGAAGGAAACGCTTCTACTTGTGAGGTTAGTAGAAGACAGATAGAAGAAAATGGAAATGAAAGTCAAAAATAAAATACTCACTCGAGAAGGGTGGGTCCCACCAGTGTGCCGTAATGTTGATCAAATTTCCTCATTCTTGTTCTAGATTAGTGAAATAGTAATAAAGGAACAAATAACTCCAAGTATGAGAGGGTTTCTAATAAATCTAGATGGAAAGACAATGGATACGAGACACAAATGAAATATCTACTCCTACCAAAGAAGCTAGATGACCCGTAAGTCAAGATAACTCAACACGATAACTGGATTAGTATATATATGGGTGGGTTTCCTAAAATGTCAGTCCCAGAAGTTAAAACTTCATAGGATGGTGGTAAACCCATGTTTTGATAAAGATAAGAAAAAATATTGATAAATTGGATGAAGTAGAATCTAAACTATAACAAAAATGAAATGCAATAAAATTGGTAAAATGCATATTTGATATAAGAAAACTAAATCAAACCTAGGAAATTCAATGGTGACTGGGACTATAGGGCCCAATCAACGATGATTAGAGCTGATTGACTAAAATAGTGGTGGAAAATGTAGATTTGGAGACCTTGGAGGCATATCCGGAGTTGATGATGCATTGAGATGGAATAAAAGGAACTGCAAGAGATCTAAAACTAGATCCGATAGAAAGTATGCAAGAAAATTATGAATTTTTATGATGAATGCAATAAATATAGATCCATTCGATGGTGATCTAGCTAATTCGGTGGTAATCGGGGGCTAGTAGAATAGATCTAAGATGATAAAAACGATAGAAAGGAAAGATCTCAAGCCCGAGAGACTGTGGAAACTAGAAAGGTGATGGCTTGAAATATGGATGACAGAGAAACAAAAAAATGGAGGTGGGGTCTATGATGATCGACAGTGGTCAACGGCGATCGGGTTGGTTCGGGTTGGGTGAAAATGGATGGACTGAAATGAAGACCCGTGGATGAAAAATGAAGGATTGGGAGGGCAAAGATAGGGATCTTGATGATAATTGAACATGCACAAAATATTGGTGAAGAAAATGGAGATAAAATTGCAACAATGGACCTAAGCATGCAAGGTTGGAAAAGGTCTCCAAGTCTTCAAGAGTGAAGCACTAAATATCATAGATGATGATGGCATCTATAAGAGAAAACACGAAATGAAGGAAAGATCACATAAAGGCCTAAAATATCTAGAATTCCATCCTAAGAAAGGGAGGGGTAAGGGAGGATTTATAAGGTCAACAACAACCCAAATGGGTTACCACCAATCGTGGGGACCCATCCATTTGGGTAGCGAGAAGGTGATGAGCTCAAGACAAAGATCCCATAAGAGGGAGGATTAGGGTATTCAAGGGTTATGATAAATTAGGGATTCTTAGGATGAGTAAATGGGTAGGTGAAGAGTGAAAACTATAAAATAAAGGCCATGGAGAGGTGAAATTATTAAATGATATCCTATAAAGGATAAAATATAGTATTTAAGAAGAGGAAAAAAAAAAAAATTGGGGTTTCAAATTAACTAAACATGATTAGGGATGATTAAGGAGGAATAATAATTATAATTGGGATAAATTAAATTTAGGAGGGAAGAAGGAAATTCGAAAGGGAAGAGAGGTATGTATGAAAAAAAAATATAATGGATAGAGAACACATGGTAAGGGGTATTTATACTAAAAATTGGTGTCTACACAACTAGCGACCTACAGAAACTAGAAAAACATTTAGCAAACATCTTGCGACACTCTAAAGTTTGATCCACACAAGTGCCCATGAGAAGTCTTTAATGCCCCCAATCCAGTCTAGGCGCCCCAATTCAGGGAAGATCGATGTTGCATAATTTTTTGGGCATAATAGCAATATTTTCCTCCTCATGTTTGTCAGATTTTCCAATTCGGCATAGTCTAGGATTAATTATGAAATCGCTTAAGTAATTTATCCCTTCTCGTACACCTATGGTTTCATATTTTTCTAACTTACTACTTAGGTTAGATCTGTACTTTATTTCTTTATTATTTAATTGTGACTCTGCAGTTAGAATTTAACATAATATTTTAATATTTGTTAAATCACAAAGGAAAATTTTTCAATAAGCCTAGAAAGGCTATTTTTGGCCTTTCCGAGATAGGTTTGCATCCTCTAGGATATATTTGAAGGCCCAAATTCATCGGGAAATGGTATTGAGGAGATAATAACATATTCAATTGATTTATGAAAGTTTAAGGAATATTGAAAGGTTTAGGAACAAGTTTAGTGAAAGCAGGTTTTGAAGGTGAAGGAACTTGCGCTCAAAATAGAGCCTAAGCTATGGAAGGTGATTAAGGGAGATCCGTAAAGAGATAGAGGTAAAAAATATATAATTAGAAATATAATTAAATTCTCTACATAATGGTACTTTCATATTTTTCACAAAACTCAAGGAATGTTTTTCCACAACTCATTTTCCGCAAAAACACCTTATCATCCCTAGAACAAAAGATATTTTGAGGGAGTTACAAGTTGAATTAGATCTTGGGAACATCCCATTTTCTTTCAAAGGCTCTTAGGATTAAAAATCATATATGGGTTCATCAATAATTTCCTCCTAGGGCTCCGTAAACTTTGTCAACAACTCTCTCTCTCTCTCTCTCTCTCTCTCTCTCTCTCTCATGAGTTATGTTCTTTATACTTAGTGAATTTTTCCACCTCCCGGTGCATAGTGGAATTTTGTATCGCATCTATCCCATCCCTTTGGGACAGCTTGGGAAAATAAAATGTGACCAGATCTAGTTATTCCCTCTAGTCCATCATATGACCTTGTTGAAGCTCTCGTGATGCATTTTAAGCCCTTTTCACCTCATTCCAACCCTTCCCGTTAACCAATGCAACAATGTCACTTGTCAACCCAAGGTGAGGGAACATTTTTCTGCCCCATCTATCCCATCCCTTTGGGATATTTAGGACAAAATAATGCACCTCATTCTTTTTCTTTTCTCATGGTTCTCCACATGACTCTAAACAAGCTTCAAGATGAATTTTTATGCCCTTCCCCCTCTTCACCTCTCCAAATCACTACTTACCACTTTTCATGCTCACATCAAGGATAAATTTTTTCTCCATCTATCCCATCCCTTTGGGACATTTGGGACAAAAAAATTTCCCCATTCCAATTTAGAGGAAAACCAAAAATCGATTAATTATTTTTACCTTGTTGCTTCTCTTTCTCCCTCTCCTGTGAACCTAAAGTGCTATCGGGAAGTTTTTAACACAAAATTAACTTCTGCCCATTTCATATTTTCTCCAAAGTGATGTCACATGTTCCAAAACTTGAAGAATTCCTATCTCATAATCCGGTGAACAAATCAACGTGATTTTCACATTATTTCTCCACCCCATGAACCTACAAGAAGACTGAAACAACATACTATATGTTTCTATAAATTTATAATGGCATTAATTAATCATTTTGTGCCCTATATTTTTCTTTTCGGTTTCTTGACATTTCGGTGAGTTGATTGAGCTGGAATTTTGAGCACATGATTGTAACAAGGAGCCTAATCTAGTGATGCCATTTTCTTTATAATATGAGGTGGGGAAGTTATTTCCCAAATAGTAAGTCACCCCAGATCAGTGCACTTAAAAACATTGAAAATGGTAAACTAGGCAATTTTGACCAAAAAGGAAAAGAGTATAATAAAGAAAAAATAAAATACAACTATATAAAAATATTAAATTTCAAAAATATAAAATCATCATCAACATAGTTATACTTATTATTCTAGATTATCAATAATTGTAAATTTGAGAAAAACATACAAAACAACCCAAAACCACATGTCTTAGTTCAACTTGCTAAAAATAGAAATTCTTTGTTTTCGGTGCGAAAAGTTACATTTGGCTCTATTTTAATTCATCTCACTACTTTTTAAAATCATAATAGGGTTTTTATATGGTTATATATCTCAAATAATACCATTAATCCTTCACGAGTATCCCGAGGCATCATTTTAGTTATAATTTTGTGCAAGAGTGAGGGAGAACATTATAGGGCACAACATTTGAAAGAAAGAGACATTGTGTAGTCTGATAAGATATTCAAAAAAAGATTCAAGATCTCCTGAATTCATCATTGTTAATACTCAATCAGTTTGAGACATCCTTACACCCCCTAGTAGTCGGTGGGAGTGAGCTCAAGGTGAGCTAGTTTTTAGAAATCGATGAGTTGGTTGAGTGATTCCGAGGAGCTAGTTGAGTAAGTATAATGAGCTTGGAGATTTAGTTTGGTGAGCCGAGGATAATTTATTTGATTGGTATTTTCAATACAAGAAGGGGTGATTTATAGCAACATATTTCTCTACATAAGCATCCATATATGTCTTCTCTAAGGTCATAGCTACCCCATGGTGATCAAGAGTTGATTCCAAGACAAGCTATTAAGGGTGTTCTAGTGATAGACATCATTTCAATTCCTAAAGAGAATTCTCCATGGATTCAATAAATTATCGAGAGTGTGCCAATGCCAAATCATCTTGCTATCATTCCCAATATCAAATAAATCTAATGGACACTGAAGTATAAATGAATAAAGAAGGCCTAGACAACATCTTGTTTCTTCGGTGGCACTTCAGGAAATCAGCATGTTGAAATTTCTAGACCTAAGAATGAAAATCCTATTGAGGATATGAGTCTATAATAATATGATTTTACCCACATCTCATTAGGTCAATATTCACATGAGAGTGAATCTCATCTTTTCAAGTAATTAAATTCCTTCCTCCTCGCATGGAACAAATAATACAAGAAAATAATTATGTAGTTAGAGGAACAGGTAAAAACCCTCAACACTCACATCCAATATTTCATGTAGCCTGACCCAACAAATTATCTTCCTATAGAAGACATTCCTATGATCAGAAGTGTTGATCCTAAGGTGTTTAATAAAGCACAAGGATACATGATGCAAGGAAGGCCAATGAGAAATGGATTGATAAAATCATTGAGCAAGGAAAGGAATTGTTTCGAGATATCATTTCTCTCATCAAGTACATTTTTGCTTTTTCAAAAAAAAAGTACGAAAAGCAAAGGAGGAGTTTGCAAATGAGATTATTCACTTAGATGAGATGTTTCCACTGTTATCCAAGATGATATCCTTCGACTCTCACACCCTCATGAGTAAGAATGTGTTGGACTCTAGGAAAGAATATCTTGATAAATGTAATCTATGAGTTGGAATCTTGTGGAAAACATGCTTCTGAAATTCTGATAAATGTCTACAATTTTTTTCAGAAACTTGAGTTCCCTCCACTCACTGAGGATTCATTGTCAAAAGAACTTATTTTTTCCTTCCAAGAGATAGTCAAGAAAGAGGCGGGTGATGCTCTTTCCTTCAGTTAAGATAACTTAGAGTCCCTAGAAAATATCAGAAGTTACATTGTTGAAATTGCAATGGGTTATAAAGGATGGTTCATTCAATGCAAGAATATCAATGACATCCCCGAAACATGGACCAAGGTGTTGGGATGCATTTGTATTCTAGAAGCATATAAGTTGGAACTTGTAGTAGCTCAATTTAGCATGGAATTCAAGGAGTGGGATCTTGTTCTATAAACTTCTCATTAGGAAACATGAATCACCAAAGTTCTCCATTATGGAGAGTTTCTTCATCATCTATTGTAACTTCTCCCTTCTCCTCTCTTTATCCCCTTTTCGATTCTCCATTACGTAATCATGATATTTTTTCTCATTCACTTAAGTGAATTTCTAAAGTTATATTGTAAAATTCCCTTTGATTTATAAAAAGGGAACTTATTTTTCACTTCCTAGGAAGATGTAAAGTCACAAGTTGAAATAGATCATGAAGATTCATGTTGGGGGTAGGTGAAAGGTCAATTCACATTGATATAAATTGGGATGGCTTCTCCATTCCAAAGGATCTTGAAAATCTAAATTTTGATAGTTTTTATGTTGTAGCAATTGTGGATTATGGTTTTGGGTGTTAAGCTTTGTATCACCAATGCACAAGAAAATAAAATCTACATTTATTCCATTTCCTATGTGTTCCTCTATTTTCTCTCTTATATTCACTTTGTAAGTATAGTGATCAAGAAAGAGTTGTGTATCTTTGATGAATGAATCCAAAGAACTATGTGTTTGTATTTGTTTGTCTAGTTAAATGGATTCATTGTTATTTTCCTCTAATTTAATGTTGAACTAATATAGTTATTGGGTGTGAATTTTTCTTGTGCCTACTCACATTAATAACCTTACTTTTCTAATTTCTCTCATTTTCCCCTCAACCTATAATTTCCTCCTTGTACTTCATAAAATCACTTTGCCACAAGTTCAGTGAAGTGTTCCTATGTGATCCCCGACCTATTTGGCCACCCCATAACAATATATAGGATTATATTAGTTTACATTCAATAATGAGAACCTCCCCATACACAATAAGGAGGAGCGTAGCCCCATGAACATTTTTGAAAATCAACTAATTTGTCATACGACAAATTATTTCACCAACACACCCTAAATAAATAAATAATTTTTGTGTTGGGATTGGTTATTATTTATTTAAATGTGTAAAGGTAGTATAAATCATACATTGATATTAATTTAATAAACATTTAATAATAAATCAAAATATAGTTCCCAAGAAACTTTTAAGATATAACTATATATTAGATTTCTCAAAACATAAGAGGATGAGTACACTTAGGTTATAAAAAAGATAAAGAGGCAATCGAGACAATGCAAAGTGTTTGTATATAGTGGAAATTAACTAAGAGTGATTCATTTCAAAAATTATAACTTCAAATTGGGATAGTATGGAACTGTACAAATTTTCATCGAGTGTGGTATGACCTATTGTTGATATGTATAGCTTCAAAATGAGATGATCTTGGGATTTGTAACTTTATGTGTGGCTGAACACTTTTTGATGACCTATACACTCAATCATTAGGTTTTGTACATTTTGAAAAACTCTATGTGATGAGAAGCACCCTCAAACCCTAACCATGGTAGGATACCCTAAAAAAATTTAATATTTGTGTTGAAGCTCCCTACACTGCCCATGTTGAAACTATTGGAAGCACAATGACTGAGAACGAGGTTGAATTAATGTTTTAAAACTTTTATTTTAGTTATCTTAAAATGTATACATCATTTAAAGAATACCTTCAACATTCATTAACCAATGTGAGATTATTAATCATGAAACAACCATCCAAAAGAACATGAAGCAAGAGAGAACACATGAACACAAGATATAAAGTGGGAAACCCTCAAGGGGAAGAAAACACACTAAAAATTTGCATATATTACTCAACACAAAGGACTCTTGTGAATATTATACATCATAAGATATTTATTTAGTAAGGCACCAACGCCACAAGGAGCACCAACCCCTATTTTAGTAGAGCATTAACCCTACAAGGAGGCTACAACCCCCAAGATGACCAAGAACCCACTCAGCCACCTGAATATGAAGATCACCTTTGAAACTTATTGCTCAAAAACTCATGAGGATCACTTGTTTATCTCTTTCCACTCATACACTTCTTAAATAATGATTTATCCTTCTTCGTTCATACATAAACCTAAATGTGTTGATTAGGTCATATGACCTTGAATCTCTTCTCCTCTTCTCTTCTCAACATCTCATAGCCCTTATTTTATTTTCTCTAGAACCCTCTAACCTCTTCATACACCTCATTTTTCTTTCTCAATTCTTCATCCACTTTACTAGCTCAAATTATCTTTACAACTTAATTTTTATACATGACTCATATCATAAAACTACATTAGTTCGGAACATACAATTAGACCATGCAATGTTGGTCATAAGAAACATAATAAGATTCATTAGAAATATTAGCAAGCTACATAAAGAGACCATATAGGTCAGCATAGGCCTTACTAAAAAAACTTTCTCAACTAGGTGTAAAACACTAGTCATATCTCTAAGAGTCATGTTTTCATGAAAATGTGCAATAGGAAAATTTACAATTTTCAAGCATGACAATGATACCCATATGTCAAAATTTTTGAATTCTTCCTTTTCAAGACACCCCAAATCTACCCATCCTCAACACCGGCTTTACACAAATCAATCCAATTACCCCCATTGGATGTTAAATCATTCCCTCAGGTGAATTAGGAAATTTAATTCAATCCCCCTAGGTGATTTTAGGAGCTCTTGAAGAATTCCAATTTTGGGCAGTATTAGGAAGGGCTACCACTGGCCTTCCCTGGACTAGTGCAATCCCCTAGAGTGGAATGAAGGAGAAAAATTCAACATGGAGATGAAAGAAAGGTATTATAAAATCAAGGAATTTATTTTGGAAGATTCAGAAAATAGTTGGAGGATTTGGGACAGATTCATCAAAAATAGGGTTCTCGGGCTAGCAAATTGCATGGGGGAAAATGCTACCGAGCTTCGAGAAGTGATTTTGGGAGCTCTGGATAGAGTTAAGAACTAAAAATACATCTTCAGAAATTTAATTCATATATCTTCAAGATAGTGAAATAATATTTTCACAACACCTAGGTGCAATAGTTCTATATCCCATTTTTCTCATGCTCAATCAGGGAGCTAGAGCCAAAATATGATTTTTTGAGGATTAAATGGATGAATAAAGAGTTGAGACCCCAAATAATGGATTAAAAATTACTTTTTCATTCAATTTCATATACAATTTCACCTTTAAACTCATCCAGGAGCTTAAGATATCGTCATTGCAAGTTGTCCTCAAGGTAAGAGTTCGGAGTTAGTCAATTTTTGAAGTGGACACGTGTCAGCTCAAGATCCTGGCACATTTTGATGTCCATTTCATCCCTTAATAAAATGGAAATAGGATAAAATAAAATTCTCCCAGCCCTATTTTTCCCTTTGGTCACCCATGGAACCTTCTGCATCACCAGTTCAACCCCTATGTGCTTGTTGGAGCCTATCCGCTCAGGTGTCTGAGATGACCGCCAAGTGTCACAACCTAGCGTGATGTGAAAATTGATGAACCTTTTGTCCCTTAAGCTAAGGTACATGAGGGACATGAAAATTCACTTATCCCCTTGTGGCCCCTAGGTCATCAATGTGACCTTCTATAGTGCAATATTCAACCCCAAGAGCTAGTTGGAGCCAAATGCACAACCGTCGATGCCCACCAAGTGTCAACTCTAGGCACGATGTGCAAAATGATGTCCATTTCATCCCTTTAGCTAAAGGTACATAGGGGACATTAAAATTCACCTAGCCCTAGGTATGCCTCCTAGTCCTCCATGCGTCTTTTTTTCTGCCCCCATGTGTTTTTCTCCAACTCCCTAGTCCTAATGCTCAACCGTTGGATGAATGAAAATTGTCGTGAGGAGGCCAAATGTGCAATTTGATGACCCTTTCATCCCTTTAGCTAAAGGGACATAAAAAATTTCCCCACCCCTAGCATGTGTTTTTGAATGATTTAAATCCAACACTTAGCATTTTTTCCTCCATTTCTTCTCCACAGCTTCACACCCTGTCATAGCTCTATCCATTCTTGTCCGAACTTCTTTCCACCATTGCTGCACTAAACCAGCTTTTCCATGGCCACCATACTATGAAATCATAGTGATTTCAAATATCTCGGAGACACAAGTAGATCGAAGGAGCGAAGAACAAAAGAGAAAAAACAAAGATCTTCGCCTAAAAACCCTCATTGTCGTGAGACGAAGAAATTGATGTATCTTGCAAACCGGGCACGAATCGAAGAATCATTTGTTTCTATGTTCATCAATATTTAATTCCATTAAAACCTCACCAAAAATATCCCGTACACATCGTATTGTTTTCATCAAGAAATATCCTTGCACAACAAAAATAAAAATTACATTTCCCATCAAATCAACAATTAGTTTGAAGAGAAAATTCACCGGTGGAACGAGAAAGAAAAACCCACATAAAAAATATAATTTTTGTCACAATCAAAGGAGAAAACCAGACCTGCAATTTTCAAGCTCTATTAATGGTTTTTGTGTCCGTAGCTACCACCAAGTGAAAAATTTAAAATTTTAAAATCTCATAAACCAGTGATCGGGTAATCCTGAAATTTCAAAGGGGTGATATTGGGAAAAACCCCATATCAAAAATGTTTTTCCACCATGGTCTAACCACTAGAAGCATACTTAATAAAAATAGCATGCGTTCTACATGGGAGATTATTATTTCGGGTAAACCACCATCTGAAGAAGTTGTGAAGGAGGCGGAAATCATTGAAATGGTCATCTCCTTCCGAATTAACACTTACTTGAAAATAGTAAGTGATCCCATGAACACCTAAAAATAGCAAACTGGTCTAGAAGGCGAGGGGAATATAGGGAGAAGAATGAATTTGAGTTTCCATACGTAATTGAGGTTCAAAGGAGCTGAATTTTCATACTTACTAAAAATAGTAAGTTGTCATTTAGGCACTTACTAAAAATAGTAAGTTTCCCTTTCAGAAATAGTAAGTGTTGAGGAACCATGAAGTACAATTTTTCATGATAGAAGCTTGCACAACCTTTCACCTCCAAATATGAGATAGAAGATAGTGATGTCTCCTATATGGATTTCAACGATCTAAGGCTTGCATGATGGCCAAGGAAAGAGGGAAGATTGAAGATCAAGTATTCACAAGTGGGTTGTTCATAGTTATGGGACACCCCGTGTCAATACAAAGCACTGAGCTGGTCTTTGGCCTGCTCACACCACTATGAGCCTGAAATGTAGACAATTCGAGCTGACAATGGCATAGAAATGGTAGTCATTAACCCCAGAACCATCTCACTTGCTCTAAAAATTCCAACATCACCCAACATGGTCATCATCATAAAGGAGAAGGTTGTGCATGAGTGGGAAAAGATGGATGCATATGTGTAAGGGATTGCACTAGGATCATGGATGAAGATAGGAGAAATCCCTCAAGGATGCCAAAAATACTTTCAAGATTCAAGTTTCATGAAGTTTATTCTCGACTCACTCTCCTTAGTATGGTGGGAGAAGTAAACACAGACCCTTTTCAAAGGACTAAAGGAAAGTAATAAATTGATTGGGGGCAGATAATCAGTGACAACTTGTATCTTCACCTACTCCAAGTTCCCATGAAAAATAAGTTCCACGTGACTTCTTTCTTGGCCTATTTACTTGTCATCTCAAGATCATTCAAGGGATTGGTTCTCACACAGAACATTGTTTCCAAGGTTCCCGTATTCAATAATTTCCCACAGTTTGGAAATGGAGGAAAGTCAAATACACTTCACCCACGTGAATGATGTTTTCACAATGTACATGGTCCAAAATTTGGAGGGTGATTTGGAAGCAAGGATGTTATCACAAGCGGTATCCTTAATCAAAAAATATGGTTCTTATTTCATATAATTCTTGACTTTCTCATACTTGCAAGTTTTTGGCTTTGACCAAGCTTCATTAAGGTTTCCCAAGTACCTTAGTGAGAAAATTTTACTATTTGAGCTTTGCAAGCAGTTCATATAGGTAAACAATAGACTTGGGAGCAGGAAAAATAAGTTGATTTCATTTCCCATTTCTCTCGGGGTGTTCATATGTAAGAATTAAAATGATGAATCTCATGTAGAAGCTGCCTTTGCACATTTGACTCTATGTTCCCACACTTCCAGACCCAATTTCGACATTCAAGATGATCCTAACTCTTTTCATGCTCTAGAATTTTTCCATGATTTAAAAATTGAAGATTATTGGGCTAACTATGCTGATGAATTTAAAGTACAAGAAAAATATCACATGAGAATAACAATTAATGAGATGATGAAATTCAAGTTCTCTTAGTATGAAGATATTTTGCAAGTGTGGTGATCAAGTTTTCCCCATTTCCTCAAGTATATTGGCATGTTCGTGAGTCAGGGGATATAAAGGAATGAACTAAGAAAGTGGTTAGGAGAATGAGGTCTGGTTTCAAATAAATATATCCATGGCCATTCAATCACGAGGTATCCCCACAAGTCAAAAACAAGCCTCACGAAATCATCGTCGAAATTTGTGGAGGTTACTTCAATTTCAAGACACATTGGAGCAAGTACAAAATGAAAGGCCACAGAATTGGATACTTTTTCTCACAAAAATCACAAGAGAGAGCTAGGACGAAGAAATCTCGGTTGTAACAATGCAAGAGGAAGACCTGTTTGTAGAAATACAAGAGGATGACCTAGTTTTAGAAATGCAAGAGGAGGACCTAGTTTTAGAAGTTTAAAAGGAAGATTTAGTGGCGAAACACAATTGGAGGAAGAGCACACAGTTCAAGACCCAGTCTTCAAACCACCACATGAGGTCTCACCTCTTATCAACACTAATGCCTCTCCCATCCAAGATAAGCCTCCAATTCGGGAGCAAGAAATGGTTGATGCACTGTCAAAGATCTTGAGTTTGATGAAATTTTCCCATGGATACAAGAGATAATAGAACTTGATACACACATTGTTCAACAAGTCACAGCCCCTGATTTATCAACAATTTCCTCATTGGGAAAGGGAAGGAAATGGAATTTTGCACACATGTCCTCATGGTTCTATAGTGGCAAAACAGGTAATCAGTATATTGAAGTAGCCCAACTGAAGCTGATCAATCCAAAGGAAGAAATGATACCAGATGATTATGAAATGAGTATAATCCAACTAGGGTCAGCTACTCATGAAGGGGATTTGTATATGTATCAACAGGTTCTGCTCACTTGGTGGAAACGAACAAAGAATATTGATGATCTAAAAGAATAGTTGCGAATTCTTTCATCCTATGTGAAAACTTGGTGGATCCGAATGCCAAAATAATTCCCATTGAATAATTTTTACCCATCAGCAGCTTCAATCCATAATCTATCAAGAGGACACATGAGCTCATGATGCAGGGATGAGCTAATAATGAATGGATCGACATAATTTCTAAAAAGGGAAATTCGGTGCTCCAAGAGGTAGTCAACATCTTTTCCTACATGTGCACAACTACAAACAAGATGCAGCGCTTAGAGAATATTTGGAGAAAGAAAGGAATCACTAGGATCCTCTGGGTCAAGTGGTGAGTGAAATGAGAAACACTTTTTCTCAAGTGACTAATAGGAAATTTTGGCACTCCTTCAGAAGACTTGTCATGTATATGGGCAAGAGCCTTAGAAATCAGATTTTAATCAATCAACCGAGCCATCACCGAGTTAGATGAAAAAGAAGAACAAGCATACAAGTTACAAGATAGTATCAATCACCAAATTCAAAACTTGGAGTTCCTACAATGGGAGAAGACACAACTACCAATGATTTGATTGGGCCATTCAAGGAATATGTTAAGAAAGAAGCGGGAAATCCATTATCCTTCAATAAAGATACCCTGGAGTTCCTCTTAGAGATTCAGGTCATCATTTCACTTGTCATAGAGAAACATCCATCATGGTTTGGAAAATGCAAAGATATCAACGGTGTGTCTGACGGGTGGATATAGAATCTAAGTGTTGTTCACATTCCTCATGCTGAAAAAGAGGAACCTACAATAACTTGTTTCAGCATGGAATTTGGAGGAACGTAGATCTTCTTGGCAAAGGTGATATGGAGACTTATTAGGGAGTAATATCAAGTCTAATGGAGCAGCTCATTCTTCAAAGATGATTCTTTCACTTTCTTCTTCTTCCTTCTCCTTCCTCTCTCTCTTCTCTTCCCTCCCAACGTTCTCTCTCTTCAATGTTCTAATTTCATGTTAGGGTTTGCACTTTTTGATATGTATTTAAGTGACTTTAGAAACATGATGTAAAATTTAAATCACCTTATTTTTATAAAAGTGTCTTTATATTTTATAGGAATATGAACAGCCTAAAGTCAAAAATATGGCATATGAAAAGTCACCGAAAGATGAAGAGTTGCTTATCTTCTATAAATTGTAATGAACTCCTCATTTGAGGGTCTTCTTAGTTGTTTTTGTGAATTCATGAGAGAGAGATCCTTGTGAAAAATCAAAAAGATAGAAAATTCTTCCATTCCCCCATTCTCAAATTTCCTCTATTCTCATACTATGTACAAATTTTGTTTAAGCATCAATACAAGAAGGAGTTTCTATCCCTCTTTTGACTGAGGAATTTATTGATACTTTGTGCTCATAAATTATAATTGGTCTTGTTGCTATTTGCAAATTTTTTTCTTATTAATTTTAATGTATGTGATGAAACTTCTAACTAATGTATGTAAGACTCTGATTTTCTACTTACAGCATTAGTCCTCTTATTTAACATTCTCACTCCCTTTCCCGCTCTCCTAGAAAATTATTCTCTTGTAGGTATCCACAAGCTTTTTCCATAGGGTCAGTGGAGTGCCCTATTAGATCCCTATCCACAAGGCCAACCCAAAAAAACTCACCTTACTCATGCATGCATATATGAAAGTTTCACCATTTAAGTAGAGGGAGTTAGATTCCTAAAGCGTTGGTAAGAAACCCACAAATTTTTCCCCCGACAAAGTTTCTTGCCAACAAGTCACAATTTGAATTTATAAGGCATAATACATCTCCATAAGCTCTAGAAACATCGGAAACATCCTATACGAACCATAAAAAATCACAATAACTTCTGCAACCTCCATCTTCAACATGGAACACACCAATAAGCAAGCACCACCAACTAGGTCTTAAGCACCTAAAATACCACTCTTCAAAAGTGAGTTGGTTCACATATCAAATCAAAATCTCAAGGAACATATGACACATCACTAAAAATATCTCATCCTTAGGCACCTCACACAACTCATATTGACCTCCAATTTAGGTCACAAGACTCCAAAATACCTCCATCTTTGAAACTCCTCAAACTTTCTTTTAGGACTCAAGAGCCAATTTTGAGTTATTTGATCTCTAACACCTCTAGGAAAACTTCCAATAACTTCCCTAATTGGAACATTTCAATAGCATCCTGACACTCCTCCTCAAGCACTCACATGCATATGTCACATGAAGAAATCCATATTGCATACATGATCCATGAGCCTTCTTGACAATCCTAATAGGGTTGATTAGGCCATTAGGGATTTACTATTAAAACACCTCATCTGATCAAACCATTAGCTCAAACACCTCATATGGAACCTCTAAAAACTATCCATGCTCAAATAACCCTACTACACCATGCATTTCTATCAAACACCTCTTGGACTGTCAATTTGGAAAAATGATTTCACCCATTTTTTTACATAAAACCTATCCAAATTTATTCATGAATACTTATCACATATCTCAAGCTGAAGGAATCAATTGGTTTTACTACATGAAACCTATAACTCATACTTGTACATGTAAATATTCACAAAACATGGTTTTTGTTATAGCTTACCATTACACCTTGAGCATACCAATACTACCAAAATGGTCTTTGATGAATTATCTACATGCATGAACCTTCACATTATCCCACCCAATTCATAACATGGCCAAACTCTTCATATTTTTTCCATCACTACAAGACTAGGATTTTAGGAGGGTTTATACCTACTTATCTTCTTAACAATGGTTCATAAAATTTTGATGACCAAATGAACCCATTCCACTTGGAAAAGTTTCTTAGGATACCTCTTCAACTTTCCCCAAAATGTTAGCTTCCCATGCAAAGCACACATGTGGGTGAGGATTCAAAGTTGACCTTGAGCTGGAAAAGACAATTTTGAGGGATTAGTAGATTGCAAAAAAAAAAATTCATCATTTACCTTCAGTTTCTTGACCTCAAACTTTGCATACACATATGTATTGACCTCTTCTATGATCTTCAACACTCATCCATGCTTTTTAACCTCAAAACTCACCAAATAACTTGGTTTTCCGATGCTTTCTTACCTTGTCTTCTTTCACTTACCATCAAGGGACATAGAACATGCATCATACACCTGAAATATGGCCAAGTACATATTAATAACATGTTATGAAACTTCAAAACACTCCTCATATGTTAACATTATCCTAATTTTCCTCATACCTCAAGCTACCATACCATCTTCTTGAACTAGGTCTAGAACTAGGCCTAGAATGGCTTGCTTCAACACATGCCACGCATAAAATGAAATGTTCTTGATCTTACAAAATCATTAACACCTCTAACACATATTTTTAACATGTTAGACACTATAAAAACCTTCATGCAACCTCTTAACTTCATACACAACACTTGTTTGGAAGACCCATGCATCAAGAACATGCATACACACCTAGACACCATGCCACTTCACCAAAAAAAGGCACTACTAATCAACCTTCTCTCATTTCACCTTACTTTTCATCATTTAAAATAAAAAAATCCTCATGCACTCTCATATTCATACCAAGAAACCCTTTGACATCAACTAAAACAACAATGAAACATGTCCAACAATATCCCCCTTTTCATTGATGGCAACCATCTTCAAAAACATTGATGGAAACCAACCCTGCAAACACCTTCAAGGCTCTCTTTTCTTGTTTCTAAGTTCACTCTCCCCCTTGGACATCTATGGAAAAGGATAATATAACATCTTGACATGAAAAAAACAACAAAAATAATGCACACAAACTTACTTGCAAGATCCCCTTTGGTTTTTTATCACTCTCTTGACATTATTTGTTGTAGATGATCTATCGATCTGTTCTTCAAACATCCTTAATTCTCATTTCTCCCCCTAAAAAAATACAAAAAAAAAATGGTCTTCATTCTTGCTTTAGAGATTTTCTTGACCCTAAATCTCTAATAATCATTCCCTTAGTTTAACAACTCAACTTCTTTTTTCATTATTCTGCCTCTTTGACAACAATTTTATAACACATACTGCACTCTTAAAATGTAACATCTGACCTATAAGTATATGACCATCAATTAAAAAAATCATACCTTAAATACATTTTATCCTCTACCTGCAAACCTGTTGTTATCCTGCATTTGATATCATCAAGACACCATGTTCTTTCTAAACACACAACTTCCCTTGAATCTTCATCGTGATTATATGATTGTGATTATAAAGCTAATAAAGCATACATACCATATTACTTCATACCCTTCTCTTATAACTTAACATAGTGTACCTGAGTCTTATCATCTTCTTCAAACATTCAAACCACCATTTCTCCCCCTTAACTAATGCAATATGATATTGTAACCTTTTTCTTCTTTACTTTGAACAAACCATCTCCTATAGATCTCTTAGAGCCAACTATCTCCCCCTTCAATTGTGTATACTTGTGACTCATCCTTGATCAACCAACTAGCTGAAACCAATAGCTTGATAAGTGAAATATTAGGGCTCATACCTTATTAATGTAGACAACCTCTTAGATATGTGTCTTCTTATAACTTCTCATTTTCTTAGGACACCTTCATAACTCAAATCAGCTTCCCCTAGGATGATGCACACTACACAAATAGTTAGAACTACCGAAGCACATAGAGGACAACATTTTGACTTCCTTCATGATCATCTTTCCTTCTTATGCCCTATATCACTGATACACCTCTTGTTTCTTCACATATTTACCAAGCCTTAACACTATCCTCAAAGTGATGATTTTTCATCCTCATTTAGATTATCCATTTCCATAACCTAATACATAGGTATACAACATTATTAGAGACCTTTATATAATTCTTCAATACTTGACTCACCTCTACATGGAGCAAGGTGACTTGAATTTTTTAGAACACATAGCTACCCTTAAAATTCCACAATTTTGTACCGCTTAAGATAGAATCACCATTCCATTCCTTTGAGCTTAAATCCATATACACACATGTTATGCACAACCTTGAGAACCTTCTTAAGAAATCTTCAAACTCTTATTTCATTAATTTATGCCTCCTATGACTATCACTCTTCTTGAAACACTTATAGCTTCCATGTAACTTCATGATAGTATCAACACTTGACATTAACTATAGAATCATTACTATTTCAAATCATTCAAAAAATATTCATAGCCATCATACCTTGTTTCAATTTAGTAGTCCTTAAAATCTTGATCATGGTCTATATATCACTAATACATCCTTTTTAGATCTCATATTACCCAATTTACATAAGGTCATATTGGTCTTATTAAATCAATCTTCATCTTTCAGGGGATATAGATTAGTATAGGTCCTTGACCCATAATATATTATTAACAAAGCTTGTCCACAAGGATATTATGATGTTATATTTATTTATTTACTCAAAGTAATACCCCAACACAACTTCATGATGTTAAATCATCTTCATACTTGTTTCACAATATTTAATCCTTCAACCTGATCTTGCAACACAAGCATTTTCATAATCATATTCCTTTGAGATTCATGCCATTCAATCATCTTCACAGACCTTCAAAGTTCTTCCTATTACCTCTCATAGTAGTCTATAGAATCTCCTTGTACAAAACTTATTGAAGTATACTTGTATTGATCACAATATCCTTTCTATGCTATTTGAAGTAAACAAAACATAATACATACCTTATTATGGCATATCTTGACCTTATCACTACAAATATAACTCTTGATGCTTCAACATATTTGGAGAATACCTCTATGAAGCATAGAAGAGACACTCCTTTCAATTGAATACATTTAGCAATGTCAAACACCCATCTCCTCATGGGATATGTCACCATACTTAAGAATCCACTTCCTTGGTTTTGTGTCTTCATCTCTCCATCATCCACCCAGTAGTATTCTTGTCTTGATAGAAGGAGTTCTTGATGTTCTTAAATATCAAATAGAATTCTTTGAGTAGTAGGCTCATCATGGCTAGAACAAGCTACTTTAGGTTCTTCCTTTTCTTTCTCAACATGGTTAGACCTTACATATTCCTTCCTCTCATAGCTATTCTTCCTCCATTTGTAATATCTTGCAATATGCCCAACATTGTTACGATTAAAGAAAATAATAGGAATATTTCCTCTAAGAGATTCATCTCTCGAATTCTATCTAGGTGACTTTTGATGAAAATATCTAACAATATGACCCTTCTTGTGGTAGTTATAGCAAGTATATTTTTTTTACTAATATGAATGGTCATTTATACCATTTATCCATGGATAATATTTCTTGACTACCCTTCCATATTCCCTAGCTCTATGACAAAAAATGTTGCATGAGTAACAATAACCATTAAACTTACTTGAGAAAATTATAGAATTAGGTTTTCTTATGACATTCTTGTGAACCTTTATATCCTTCTTGACTTCATAAGATCATTTTGGCTCATCATGTTTATATTCCTTTTTTTTTCTTCCTTGAAACCCAAAGAAAAATTTTCACTAGAGGGTCTTTTGATGTTCAACAAATCATCAGGAACAATAGTGCTCTTTTCAATTATTTGGTACATCTTCAGCTTACTTGAGGCTAGTTCTAGCACTACTTTTAAGGTCTCTAAATTTTCACTTAGCTCGACACAATATTTCTCTATGGATTCTAGAATTGTTGTGGTCATCTCAATATGATCTACAACATCCTTGTTGATTTCTTTATATTATTCTTCCTCTTTGTTTAGTCTCTTTTCTAGAAGATTAATTTATACTTCATAGTCCTTATTTAATGACCTCATTTTATAATTATTCTTCTTTTGAAGCTTTATCTCTTCTAGGGAATTTTCATATTCTACCTTAAATTCAATTTCTTCATCTTCTTCATTTTAAAAATCCTCACCAATTTGGTCCTTACCTTTAGAATTGTTTCCATTCCACAACCATGAGAAATGTGTCAAAATTGACACCATTATCTTCACTTTTATCTTATTTGTCGTCTTCATAGGTTATCTTCATGATTAGGGATTTATGACACTCTTCCTCTATATTTATAGGTTCAATCATATCTAAGATACTTTCAAAATTGATACTAAGTCATGATTTTTCATCTCCACGAGTCTTTTCATCAGATGTATCATTTGGAAACATAGTGATGGGAGTGCAAACATCAAGGATTGGATTCCATATTATAAAACCTCAATGGTTTTAACCATGATTCCATTGTGACTAGAGGTTTTATTTCATCTTGAACTATAATTCCTTCCATACATGTGATTCAATGATCTACTTCAAGTTGTTTGACTTGCTTCACATGGACTGCTCTGTACTAAATGTTGGAATCACAATGAATAAGAGGGGGTGAATAAGTATTTTAAAAAAATTACTCTATTTATCTTAACTTTCATACATCATTCAAAGAATCCATTCAAAATTCATTAACCAATGTGATCTTATTAATCATGAAACAACCATCCACAAGAACATGAAGCAAGAGAGAACACATGAACACAAGATATAAAGTGGGAAACCCTCAAGGGGAAGAAAACCCACTGAACCTTTACATATATTACTCAACACAAAGGAATCTTGTGAATATTACACATCACAAGAGATTTCTTTAGTGAGGCACCAACCCCATAAGGAGCACCAACCCTTAATTTAGTAAAGCATCAACCCTACAAGGAGTACCAATCCCTAATTTAGTATAACACCAACTCTAAAATGAGGCTACAACCCTAAGATGGCCAAGCACCCACTTGGCCACCATAATATTAAGATCACATCTAAAACTTATTTCTCAACAATTGATGATGATCAGCCTTTCATCTCTTTCCACTCACACACTTATCAAACCATACCTTCTACTTCTTCACTCATACATACACCTAAATGTGTTGATTTGGTCATATAAATTTGAAGCTTTACTCCTCTTCTCTTCTCAACCTTCCACGCCTCTTATTTTATCTTCTCTATATTCCTCTAACCTCTTCATATACCTCCTCTTTTTATCTCAATTCTCAATCCTCTTCATTAGATCATATTATATTGACACCTTTCTTTTTATACATGATTCATATCAAAAAACCACCGTAGGTCAGACACAGAACCATTATATAATGAAAGGTCGGTCATAAGAAACATAATAAGACTCATTGCAAACATTTTTTGGAAGCACAATGGACTGGGGGGGTTGAATCAGTCCTTCAAAAATTAAACTTCAATTACCATGTATTAATATTCATAATTCAATTATCCATTCATCATACATAACAATTCATGAGTGTATTAGATGTATATTAGTCATTCACAAGATCATAACACAAGAGAGAGTACACAAGACACCAAATATAATTTGGAAAGCCTCAAGGTGAAGAAAACACACTGAAACCATTTCTTATATTACTCAAAGAAAGGAATTGTACAAATATTACACACCTGCAAGATTTGTTTAGTAAGGCACCAACCCCATAAGGAGCACCAACCTCTAAACCCTTGTCTATATGACTCACAAAAAATGACTCCTATAAATATGAATCATCATACGATATTTTGAAAATTAATGATAACATAAAATATGATTCTGACACAACTTATGATAATCCAAGTTTATCTCCAAACACACCAAACCCTAATTCAAACAAACTCTCTCAATCTCTCTCCTTCTTGGGATAAATGTATCAATTTTCCTTGAAAATATGATCCTCTCACTTCTTAAGTTATTAATATGTCTTATAAGATATTTCCATAACCCCTCAACACTCTTATGCACTCCTTTATAGGTCTCTCATACACCCATTATGTCAATTAGTCATAAATGACCAAATAAACCTACTTACATGCACAACTCAAGATCATAACAGCTCATGGTTCAGCCATGACCAAGTAGATAGGTCACCCAAACAAAAAAATAGATCAATAAAATTATATAAATAAACTTCAAAGGACCACAAGGATCAACATGGTTCAAGACATCATGAACAAGCTCCAAGAACTCAAGCAATCTCAAAACAAGCTTCTCAAGCACCAAAAAATGCTCCAATAGTTCCAATGTCTTCAAAAACTTTTTAAGGATACATAAGCTCCAAAAAAATTCATACATAGGTCCTCATCATCATACAAAATAACAAGAAGCAATTAAACATCCATCTCCATCATCAAACTTGCCAAGAATATTGTAAACCCCACTAGGTCTTCAAGGCCCAGAAATCTAGTCCTAAAGAGTGACCAACTTGACATATAAAATATTATAATTATGGCTCAATTCATATACCATTGTAAATTTCTTTGAGTATAATTTCCAAAACAACTCACTTTTTCATTCAACTCTAAGTGGAAGACCTCTAAACAACTCAATCTTTACAATTTCTCCAAACTAGCTTCAAGACCCCAAAAATAGGTCTTCTAGATTGAGTTGGTTCACCAATAAAATAAAATCATCAAGAAAAAAACCATATATTACTAGAAATTTATCTTAATCTAATGTCCATAACATCTTATATTTCCTTCCAAATCATAGTGGAAGGCCTTCAACCAATCCAATCTCTAAAACTACTCTTTTAGGCTTCTAGGACTCAAAAACCATCCTTGAGAGAAGAAAGATGAATAATACCTCAAAATAAATTTATGATCTCAGCCACAACCTATAAAACTTCAAGGAAAATTTCACCAACATGTAAAATCACTAGCATGCATAATCTATGTGGAGAAGTCTTACCCAACATATATATTTCATCCACCTTCTTAGGCAAGCCAACTAGGGCTTATTAGGCCATTAGGAATTCAATTAAAAACCACCTCATTATATAAAACCAATATATTCAACATATCATATCATGTTTTTAACAACTATCCATGACCAAAAACATCAGCTCCATCAAGAAAAATGATCAAACTCACACCAAACCAAGAGACTAGCATTTTAGCCCTTAAGGCCAAAATTAGTAGGCTGAATTTGAGCACCTATAACTCAAAAATTCTTCATTGTACCTACATGAAATGTTTCATGGTTTTGTATCACATCTACCAATTATTATGTAACAATTTTGTTTTCATCTTGGAACCTTCATCTCAGCCTTGAAACTACAAAAACCCACAAAACTAGGGGTTTTCTCTCTTCCCAAAACACTAATGAACACCAAATGACCACCAAAATGAGATCTGATGAATTATATACAAGACCAAACTAACACATTTGCATTTACACGTCATTTGGATTCCATACCAATAAAATGTTCTAATTCGTTTTGTTGTTAGGGTTTTATGAGGGTTTTGAACCAACTTATCTTCTTAAACTTCGTTCATAAAAGTATGACAATGAAACTTCCTCATTATTTTTGAAAAAGGTATTATCTCAATGGAAAAATAACCTCCAAAGCCTCAAGGTCCCATGTAGAGTTTGTGAGAGAAAGTGAACATCTGAAGTTGCTAATTCGAGATGGATTTTGCTTCTACAAAGACCAATTTTACTAAAAATTTCATAACTTACAAAATATTATTCACTTTGATCTCAAACTTTTCATGAATCATTGTGAAAACACCTTATAACTATCCATACTCACCACCTATCTCAAATAGGCCTAAAAATCTCTAGCCACAATTATTTACCTATGTTTACATAGTTTTTCTTCACCTTATTTCTTCCCAAATACCATGAATCACCGTCAAACCTCGAGAAATAACTTTAAACTCATCATACACCTTATATAAAACATCACCATGCTATGACCATGCTCCAAAAATAATGATCATATCGGAAACTCATACCTTCAACTCAAGTTTGGACTAGGAATAGGCATAGAATGACCCCTTCACACCATGAACTGGTCATGATGACTTAATGTAAACACTATAACACCTCTTACACACATCTTGGACCATGATGGAACTCATACCAACCATTTTGACTCATACAATGACCATCCATGCTTGCACCATGCCTAAAACCATGCATAAACACTATAAGCAACTTCACCAAAACTAAGCACTACCAATAAAACTTCATGGTTGACCATTGTTGACTCCTCATAAGGACTCATATGACCTCTACACACCATTTTCCATCAATGGATTTGAAATCAATGACAACACTTATGACATAGTGACCAAAAACATTAACAAGCTACATGAAGAGACCATATAGGTTGTCATAATCCTTACTAAACAAACTTTCTCGCTAGGCCTAAAACACTTCTCATAGCTCCAATGGTCACAATGTGAATTTATAAGGCATAAGACATCTCCGTCATGACTTCATCAGCTCTAGATACATTAGAAACATCCTCTCATAACCATAAACAAGCACAATAAATTCTACAACCTCCATCTTCAACACGGAACACACCAATAAGAAAGCACCATCAACTACCCAAGATATCTAATGCTTTTGTCAGCACCTAAATATCTCTCATCAAAAGTGATTTGGTTCACATATTAAATAAAACTATCAAGGAACATATGACACATCACCAAAAATCTATCCTCCTTAGGCACCTCCTCTCACAACTCATATCAGCCTCCAATTAAGGGCACAAGATTCCAAAACACCTCCATCTTTGAAACTTCTTAAACCTTCTGTTAGGACTCAAGAACCAGTCTTGAGCTATCTGACCTATAATACCTCTAGGAAAACTTCCAATAAATTCCACCACTTGGATCACTTAAATGGCATCCTAAAACTCCTCCTCAAGCACTCACACACATATGTCACATGAAGAAATCCATACTTGCATACATGAATCATAAGCCTTCTTGACAAGCCTAATAGGGTTGATTATTTCATTATCTATTTACCATTAAAACACCTCATCTAATCAATCCATGAGATCAAAGACCTCATATGGGATATCTACAAACTATCCATACTCAAATAACCCTTATACACTACACATTTCTATCAAATGCCTCTTGTACGTCGGTGACTATTTTTTTGCCTCTTTGGGCTATTAACAAGTAAGTCAACATAGAAGAAGGATTTTAGCCATTTCTTGCATAGAACCTATCCATATTTTTTCATGAGTACTTAGCACATATCCCTAGCTAGAGGAATCAATTGGTTTCACTTCATGACATGGAAAAACTCTTCATATTTTCTACATTGCTATAAGACTAGGGTTTTAGGAGAATTTATACATGCTTAGCTTCTTAACAATGGTTCATAAAATTCTAACAAAAAGATAAACCCATTCCACTTGGAAAATTTTCTTAGGATACCTCTTAGACTTTCCCCAAAATCCCATCTTCCTATGCAGAGCACACACGTGTGGGTGAGCATTAAAACTTGACTCTTGAGCTAGAAAAGACAGTTCTGAGAGATTGGTAGAACTCAAAACAACTTTTCATGCTTTACCTTTAGATTCTTGGTCTCAAAATTTTCATACACATCTATACTAACCTCCTCTATGATCTCTAATTCTCATCCATGGTTTTACACTTCTGAAACTCACCAAGAAACTTGGTTTTCCCATGTTCTCTTGTCTTGTCTTCTTTGCACTTACCATTAAAGGACATTGAGCATGCATCATACATGTAAAATATGGCCTTGTACATCTTCCACACATGTTATGAAACCTCAAAATACTCCTCACATGCTTACATTATCCTAATCTTCCTCATACCTCAAGCTTCCATACCATCTTCATGCACAAAGTCTTACTTCAACACATGACACACATAAAATGACTCGTTCTTCATCTTACGTAATCATTAACAACTCGACACATCTATTTGAACATTTTAGACATAATATAAACCTTCATACAACCTTTGAAACTCATACACAACACTTTCTTGTAATAACCATGCATTAAGAACATGCCTACACACCTAGACACCATGCCACTTCACCAAAACACCTCGCTACCAATAAACCTTCACTTATTTCACCTTAGTTTTTATCAATGAACATAAATGGAAATCATCATGCACTCTCCTATGCATACTAAGACACCCTTTGACATCAATTCTACTTGACATCAGTGACAACAACAATGAAACATGTCCAAAAGAAACTACTCCAAATAGACCTAGAACCACACGTAGTTCCATACCTAACATGTAAAATATATATATATATATATATATATATATATATATATATATAACTTGATATTTTGATAATGAGATACAATGGATTAATGGCTTAAGTTTCTCTTAGCTAAACATTGAAGATATCTATCATGAGAAGTATGGCTCTTGAACCTGGTTTAATCTTTAGACCTATGCATGGGCTATTACTAGGTTGTGTTTATATTTTAAAGGAGTTTAGAAGAGATTATAATGCGTTTTGGAAGGTTTTGAATTTAAGATTACTTCTAAGTGAGGAAGATATGTGAGTTTCACTTAATTTGATAGGCATTCATAAATTTAATTTCGTATTAACGTTGACCTATGGGATATGAACCAACCTATTGAAATTATAAGAATTACCATTGTGTGGTGTGAGATAGGACCATATGGGTTCATACCAAGGTGTGGTACAGTTTGGTCCAAGTCAAACATTCTTAGATGGGAAGTTCAAGAGACTCTACAAGATTTTTGGTGAGATTCTTTGATATAATAATATGTTGAACTAGTTCTAGGACTATGCCTAAAAATTCTTGCCTCAACACATGCCACACATAATTTGACCCGTTCTTCATCTTACAATTTCATTAATCGATGTGGGAGCATAACTTGCAGAGACCATAAATTTTGATCCGACCATTAGATAATCTTGACATTTTACGGGTGTGGTAGATATACATTAGTATTATGTTGTGGTCAACTTCTCTATTAATTTTGTGTCCATCTCAAAGACATTTTCAGGCACAAATTCATTCATCTAGTAGCCTAAAATTGGCTCCGAACATTATTTTCACTTTTGACTAGGTCTTAAAACTTTAATAAAAAAATTTTGCTTGTTAGAATAAGTCAAAATTTTGCGTGAGCCTTAATTTATGAAGGAATATTTGGAATGAAAATTTTGGGGCCCATCCGAGTTGTTTTTCTAGTAGGTAATTTTTGACATTTTAGGGTTATTTGGCATTTTAGGGTTTTAGAGTAGACGTGAAATAAAAGGAGGATTTTAATGATGTAAAAGATTAGTGTGGATTCCAGAATGATAATAAATCTAATTTGAAACTCCTGATTTTTATTTGCAAAGATTTTTATGTGTGTTTTGGAGGTATTTCAACCTCTTGCAGCTAGATTCACATCAATTGGTATCAAATCCAGATTTTGATCTTACGGAAATAGTTAAGGTAACATATTACATTTTTTGTGTAATTTTTGCCTCTATTTTATATAATCATGGCTAGACATGGGAGGGGAGGTTATGCCTAGATGAATAGGAATATACATGAGCTACAGAGACAAGTTGTTGAGCTTACAGGATAAGTTACCTGCCTTAGAAGGAGACATGCAAATGGGGATGCAGACCCAAATAGTGATATCAAGAAGTACCTCAATTAATGAATGGAGGAGATGAATAAGAAAATGACAGAGATGAAGAAAACTTGAATGAGAGACCATTTGAGGATAGATTGATCCAATATTTAGAGGGAAAGAATGATGGCATCAAGATTAATGTTCTTGATTATGGTGGAGGGTTACGACAAGAGGATTTGATTGACTAGTTGAATCGCATGGAAAACTTCTTTGAGTGGAAAATCCTTTTAGATGAGAAGAAGGTTAATTTTTCATGCACTAAATTAGCCAGACATGCATTGATCTGGTGGGATCACCTACAAAATGAAAGAAAAAGGAATGGAAAGGACAAGATCCAAAACTGGAATAAAATGGTAAAGAAGTTGAAAAAAAAAATTCTTCCTGTAGATTATGCTCATACACACTTTCAAGGTTCCAAAACCTAATACAGAAGGATCTCATAATTGAGGAGTATACCAATGAATTTTACAAGATTTCAATTAGGGTGGAACAAGTAGATTCTCAAGAATAAGGCTACACAATATATAAATGGGTTGAATTACACCATACAAGATGAGATGAGTATATGCCAGATCCATATCCTAGATGATGTTTATCAACTCACATTAAAGGAAGAAGAAAATAACAAGAGGAATAATTTTAGAAGAGGTGTGAAAAGAGGGCCATCATCATCTCCAATGAGAGGCAGGATATATTTGAATCAACAAAAGGTGAATCCTCTAATGCAGAAGGGCATGAAGATTCTAGTCAAAGCCATGGTAACTACCAAAGAGGTAGGGGGTTTAAGAGGGGAAGAGGTTATAAATGAGGACGTGGCTGGAATAGCCCCCAAAGGAAATATACATGTTACAGATGAGGTGAAGAGTGTCACAGATCCTTTGAGTGTCTACACTATCCTACACAAGATAGATGGAAAGGAGGAAAACTATGAGTAAATATGGTTTAAGCTATAGATGAAGAAGAAATGGAGGTTGCTAAAGAATTGGGTGAAACCCTCATGATAAGGAGGACGATGATTTTCCTAAGGAAGGATAAAGAACATGATGTTGCTTGTGTTTATTCATGGTTGCAAACAAGTATATTTTGAAACAAGATTCACCTCTAGAGGAAAGGTATGTAAAATTATTATTGATGGTGGTACTTGTGAAAATATGGTTCCAAGTGTGATGGTTGATAAACTCAATCTAAAATGTGAGAAGCACCCATATCCCTATCATATGTCATGGTTCAAGAAAGGGAATGAGGTAACTATAGATAAAAGATGACTTATAAAGTTTTTGATTGGGAATACCTCTAAGGATGAGGTGTGGTATGATGTTATACCAATGGATGCATGCCATATATTACTAGGGAGGCCTTGGCAATATGATAGAAAAAGGTTACACATGATGGAGGAAAAAATGCATATACATTTTGGAAGGATGGAGTAAATGTGGTCTAGTTACCTTCAGGAAGAAGAGAAGAGTGAGGGCTTATTGGCTAAAAAAGAGTTTGTAATAGAAATGGAAGAAGTTGGTTGGTGTTATGCACTAATGTCAAAGAAGTTGGAAATAGATGACTTTAATATACTTGTTGTTGAGGAAAATGTACTAAAAGAATACAAATATGTCATACCAAATGGGTCACCTCCGAAGCAAAATTTCAACACCATATTGATTTTATCCCATGATCAGCCCTTCTAAACCAGAAACTTGTCGGATGAGTTTGACACAAAGTGAAGAGTTAAACAGATAAGTGATAGATCTAATACAGAAAGGGTTGGTGAGAGAAAGCATGAGTCCATGTGCAACCCCAGTGCTATTAACTCCAAAAAAATGGAGACTGGAGAATGTATGTAGATAGTATGGCCATAAATAATATCAAAATTAAGTATAGGTTCCCAATTCCAAGATTAGATGATATGATGGATGTGCTATCAGGAGCCCAATAATTTAGCAAGATTGACCTTCGGAGTGGGTACTACCAGATCTGGATCCAGGGGATGAATGGAAAATGTATTTCAAAACAAAATAAGGGTTGTATGAGTGGATGGTGATGTCATTTGGGCTATCTAATGCACCTAGTATATTCATGACAACTGATGAAAAAATTACTCGAGAGTATAATGGTAAGTTTTTTGTTGTCTATTTTGATGATATTCGATATTCGGGTAGATAGTGGAAGAACACTTGTTACATATGAAATTTGTGTTAGACTTACTACATATAGAGAGTCTATATGCAAACTTAAAGAAGTGTAGATTTCTTTAGAAGATTTTTTTTTTTGGGTTTTCATATAAGAGGATAGAGTGAGGATGGATGAGGATAAAGTAAAGGAAAATTTGGAATGGCCTATTCCAAGGAATGCGACAGAGGTTCGTAGTTTTCATGGATTGCTAACTTTTTATAGGAAGTTCATCAGAATTTTAGTATAATTGTTGCACCCATAACAGAGTGTACAAAAGGAAGGGAGTATGTATAGACTAAGGCAAAACAGATAATTTTTAATTTTTGAAGAAGAAAGTGTCATAAGCACCTATTTTTGTATTTCCATATTTTAGCAAGGTCTTCAAGGTTGACTGTGATGCCTCACATGTCAGGATTGGAGATGTACTGAATCAAGAAGGATGACCTGTAGCATTCTTCAGTGGAAAGCTAAATGAATTTAGGAGGAAATATTCTACTTATGATGTGGAATTTTATGCTATTGTTCATGCATTAAGGCACTAGATAAATTACTTGGTAGCAAAGGAATTTGTACTCTTCACTGACCATGAAGAGTTGAGGTATGTAAAAACACATAAGAAACTAAATAGTAGGCATGCGAAATGGGTTTCAATTTTACAATAATATACTTTTGTCTTAAACCATAAGTTGGGTAAGGAAAATCAAGTTGTTGATGCCTTGAGTCGGAGTGTAGCACTTTTGACAAAAATGGAAAATGAAGTAGTAGGGTTTGAGGTTGTTAAGGAATTGTATGAAGGTAATCCATATTTTGGTGATGTTGTGAGACAACTTAACGATCCTACAAGTAGGTAGTGGTTCTTCTCCGATTATTTGATGCGGATGGTTCTTTGTTCGGGGGAAACAATTGTGCATCCTGTTGGTTAAATGAGAGAAAATATTATAAGAGAATTGCATAGTGGGGGTCACCTAGACACTTTGGTATAAGTAAGACAAATTATTTTGTTGTAGGTAAGTATTATTAGCCAAAGGTAAATAGGGACATAAGTATGATTGTAGCAACATGTAGATTGTGCCAAATGGCTAAGGGTCGTGCAGAATATTGGGTTGTATATGCCATTACCTATCCTTACAGGGGCCCATGGGTTTATTTGAGTATGGATTCCATGTTAGGACTTCCTAAAAATAGTGCAGAATGATTCTATCTTTGTTTTGGTTGATAGATTCTCTAAGATGGCACATTTCATTTCTTGTAAAATAACTAACGATGCTTCTACAGTTGCAAATTTTTTTTTTCGGAAGTGGTTAGAGTGCATGGAGTTCCAAGAACGATCACTTAATATTTGGACACGAATTTTTTGAGTCACTTTTGGAATAATCTATGGAGTAAATTGGGGACATAATTCTACGCTTAGAAGTACATATCACCCCCAGACTGATGGGAAAATGGAAGTAGTGAACAGAAGCTTGGGAAATATCCTACGTTGCATAGTTGGAGAACAAAAAAAAACAATGGGACTTAGCTTTACCACAAGCTGAGTTTTCCTATAATAGCTCGGTAAATAGGTCAACATGGAGGTCTCCTTTCCAAATTTTATATGGTAGGAATCCTAAGGGGGGGGTCATTAATCTAATTCTTCTACCTAATGAAGATAAAACTAATGATGATGTAGAAGCATTTACAGAACACATTCTAAAGATGCAAGATGAAGTGAGGGAAAAGATAAAAGTGAGTAATGCACAATATAAATAAGATACAGATTCTAGTAGGAGATTAATTGTATTCGAAGAAGGAGATATGGTTTCTAAATGGGACATATAATAAAGTCAAGTATAAGAAGATTTTTTCGTGTAGGATTCTGAAGAAAATGAGTGATAATGCCTACAAGGTGGAGTTACCTGAAAACTTTTCTATATCACGATTTTTAATGTTTCTGACTTATATAATTTTCTAGGTCATGATGAAAATGTTATGGAGGAGGAAGAAATAAACTAGGAGCAGCAAATGCAAGAAGAAAAGGAAAGGGTAATGCATGTCTTAGACCAAAAGATAGTCACTACTAGACATGGGAGCTACAAAAGATATTTGGTACAATGGGAAGGTTTGCAGAAAGAAGAAAATAATTGGGTTCCTAAGTGGGAGTTGAAGAATATTTACAGTGTAAAATTAGATGAAATCCATCAACTGAATTCACAAGACCTGAATTCTTTTCAACTAGGGGAGAATGATGTGGTAGTATAAATTGCAAAGACCATAACTTTTGATTAGACCATTGGATCGTCTTGAAATTTCACATGGTGGTAGATATACATTAGCACTATTCTCTGGTAAAACTTAAATTCAAGGTTGTGGCCATTTTGACACATTTTTGGCCCGGATTCATTCATCTAGTGGCCTAAAATTGGCTCTGATTTTTTTTCGCTATTAACTAGGTCTTAGAACGTTAATAAAAATGTTTGTAATTGTTAGAATAAGTCAAAATTTTGTGTGAGCCTTAATTTATGAAGGAATATTTGGAGCACAAATTTTGGGGCCCATCTGAGTTTTTTTGCAAGTAGGTAATTTTCGGCATTTTAGGGTTTTTATGCATTTTAGAGTTTTTAGAGTAGACGTGAAATAAAAGGAGGATTGTAATGATTTAAAAGATTAGTGTGGATTCTAGAATGAGAAGAAATATATTTCAAAGCTCCTAGTTTTTATTTGTAAATCTTTTTATGTGTGTTTTGGAGGTATTTCAACCTCTTGCACTTGGATTCACATCAATTGGTATCAGAGATGGATTTTGATCTTACGGAAATATTTAAGGTAACATATTACATTTTTGTGTAATTTTTTCCTATATTTTATATAATCATGGCTAGACGCGGAGGGATGTTATTCCCAAATGAATGTGCATATGCAGCAGCTATAAAGACAATTTGTTGAGCTCACAAGAGAAGTTACCCACCTTAGAAGGAGACATGAAAATGGGGATGCAGACCCAGATAGTGATACTAAAGAAGTACCTCCATTAATGAATGAAGGAGGAGATGAAAATAAATGAGAGAGATGAAGAAACCTTAAATGAGAGACCATTTGAGGAGAGATTGATCTAAGCTTTAGAGGGAAATAATGACGACAGCAAGATTAATGTTCCTGATTATGGTAGAGGGTTACAACCAAAGGAGTTAATTGAGTGGTTAAATCGCATGAAAAAAATATTTGAGTGGAAAACCATTTTAGAGGAGAAGAACATTAATTTTGAATGCACTAAGTTGGTCGTATATGCATTGATCTAGTGGGATCACCTACAAAATAAAAGACAAAGGAATGGAAAGGGAAAGATCCGAAACTAGAATAAAATGGTAAAGAAGCTGAAAGAAAATTTTCTTCTTGTAGATTATGCTCAGACACTCTTTCAAAGGTTCCAAAACCTAAGATAGAAGGATCTCAACATTGAGGAGTATACCAATGAATTTTACAATTTGTCAATCGAGGTTGAAACAGGGGAGATTTTGAAGAAAATAAGGCCACACAAAGATATAAATGGGTTGAGTTACACCATACAAGATGAGTTGAGTATGCTCTGGATCCATAGGTTTGATAATTCTTATCAACTCACATTAAAGGAAGAAGAAAATAAATAGAGGAATAATTTTAGAAGAGACATGAAAATAGGGCATGTCATCATCGCCAATGAGAGGTAGGGGTAGATTTGAATCTACAAAAGGTGAATCCTCTAATGCAGAAGGGCATGAAAATTCTTGTCAAATTCATGGTAACTACCAAAGAGGTAGGGGGTTTAAGAGGGGAAGAGGTTATAATGGAGGACACGGATGGAATATCCCCCAAAGGCAATATACATGTTACGAATGTGGTGAAGATGGTCACAGAGCCTTTGAGTGTCCACACTATCCTACGAAGATAGATGGCAAGGAGAAAAACCACGAGTAAATATGGTTGAAGATGAAGAGGAAGAATAAATGGAGGTTGTTGAAGTCTTGGGTGAAACTCTCATGAAAAGGATGATGATGATTGTCCAAAGGAAGGATAAATAACAGGATGATACTTGGAGTTCATTCATGGTAGCAAACAAATATATTTTGAACAAGATGCACCTCTTGAGGAAAGGTATGTAAAAATAATTTATCCAATTTTGCCCCTCAGGAAAAATTGATCAACTAAAATCTTACATAGGAGAGATGGAGTAGTTGTTTTGGTCATATGAGCTCTCATTCCATTTTGAAAATTAGGTTGTAGTCGAGCTCATTCAAGGAAAATGCAGGGTCGGAAAATCAATGGCCAATGGGAATGACAAAGGATATCAAATCTTAAGACGAAGAATAATGGAGAGGGATAGAAGTTTTCAGTTTTTGCATTTTTGGCACTTCAGAGAAAAAAAGGGAAAAAAAAGGCAGGTAATGTCCAAAACCCGAAACCACAGAAAGTCCGAAATTTGGACTTTCGTTTTTCGGTGGTTTCGAAAACTCTCATATGCGAAGTTGGAAATTTGGCCCTCGGGAAGCATGTCATAAATGGAATTCAAGGTTTCATAGACTTTTGAAATTTTGGACTCTCGGTGTTTTCATAATTTTGGGAAGCATGCCAGAAATGGAGTAGAAATGTCCAAAATCTCGAAGTCTTAAAGTTTGAAATTTCATACTTTTGGGGTTTCGGAATTCTGAATCATGCCGAGAAATGTAACGAGCAAAAGCCCAAATCCCTAAAGTCCAAGTCTGAAATTTTAGACTTCGGAGTTTTGGGGTTTTGGAATTTAGAGTTTCGAAGTCTTGAGCCTCAAAATGTGAAAATCTCCCTCAATGTCGAAATACCGAATTCCAAACTCCAAATTTTCAGACATTCGGACTTTCGGAACTCTCAGTCTGCCATTTTTACAAAATGACACCTCGACCTTCAGATGTCCATAACTTTTGACTGGTAGCTTATATTTTCACAAGAAATGACTTTTTGGAAATCTCTCAGCATCTACTATGCAACTACTACTAGATATCTTTAAATTAGTGTGACTAAGTTCTTAAAAATTAAAAATATAGTTCACCATTTTTTAGGATGTCCAAGGTTTCACACCTACCACCATAATGAGGTATGGGTTTCCTTTCTTTCCCAACAAGGAGCAGTACATGGAGGCATGGGTTTTGCAGTAGAACCCATCATTGTTGTATGATAATTCAATGCATTTTTGGGGTGGTTGAAGAAAAATTTAGATTTCTTCTATCTCCTTCTCTAATTCTTCCTATATATTGTAAGGAGGGGCATTTTCTAAAAGGTTGAACAATTTTTCTTTGCACCCACCGTTCTTCTCTTTTCTGCAAGTGAATTTTTGGAGTTCAAACATCCCATCTAAACTATAAAATTCAATCTTTCCTCTTTGCCATTGTGATGCACTTTGTATCAAATTCTTGGAGTAATAAAAATAAGTCTATGGATGATTTCAACCCTCTCTTATGTTCATTGTATCTTCCTGATCTCTCATTACAATCCTAGTTATCTATGCATGGTGGTTGTATTACACTTTTAATGGTTTGTGTTTAATTTCAAAGCAGGTGTTCAGCATTCCTTTGGTGCATCACCTCTGTTAATTTAGGTTTATTTTCTTGCATCTTCTTAACCATGTCTCCTTGGCAAGTTAGAGTAGGTTTTAGAGTAGATCCTCTACAAATTGTATGTGTGCACCTAAACAGAGGAATAGGATTTGGCCTTCATCCAGAGATCTTTCCCATTTGAAAATTCCCACACTTTGGGAAAATCTCCATGTTATGGAATCACATTGAGATTCTTAACCTATCAAGTTGCATACATTCAGGGGTACTGTGATTACACATCAACAATTATTATTGAAGGTGGCAGTTGTGATAATATGGCTTCAAGTGTGATGATTGACAAAATCAATCTGAAATGTTAGAAGCACCCTTATTCTTATCTTATATCATGGTTCAAGAAAAGGGAATTAGGTAACCTTAGATAAAATATTCCTTATAAATTTTTTGATTGGGAATACCTACAAGGATGAGGTGTGGTGTGATGTTATCCCAATGGATTCATGCCATATATTATTTGGGGATTTCTTAGCAATACGATAGAAAGGTTACACATGATGGAGGAAAAATACATATACCTTTCGGAGGATGGTGTAAATGTGGTCTTGTATCCTTCAAGGAAGAAGATAAGAGTGAGGCCTTATTGCTTACAAAAGAGTTTGTAATGGAAATGGAAGAAGTTGGCTAGTGTTATGCACTAATGTCAAAGAAGCTAGAAATAAATTAATTTAATATACTTTTTTGTGGAAAATTTACTAAAAAAATACAAAGATGTCATAACAAATGAGGTACCAGATGAGTTACCTATGAAGCAACATATTCAACACCATATTGATTTGATCCTAGCATTGGCCCTTCCAAACCAGGAAACCTACCATATGATTCTAACACTACGAGTGAAGATTTGAACATAAGTGACAAATCTAATACATAAAGGGTTAGTAAGAGAAAACATGAGTCCATGTACAACCCCAACACTATTGACTCCCAAAAATATGGAGACTAGAGAATATGTGTAGACAGTAGGGCCATAAATAAGATCACAATTAAGTATCGGTTCCCAATTCCAAGATTGGATGATATGATGGATGTGCTAGTGAGATCCCAATATTTTAACAAGATTGACATGTGAAGTGGGTACTACTAGATCTGGATCCAAGGGATGAATGTAAAATGACATTCAAAATAAAAGAAGGGTTGTACAAGTGGATGGTGATGCAATTTTGGTTATCTAATGCACCTAGTACATTCATGAGGCTGATGAATAGAGTACTTCGAGAGTACAATGGTAAGTTTTTTGTTTTCTACTTTGATGATATTTAGATATTCAATAAAACAGTGGAAGAACACTTGTTACGTATGAAATTGGTGTTAGACTTGTTACGTAAAGAGAGTTTATATGAAAACTTAAAGAAGTGTAGATTTCTTTAGAAAGTCTTGTTTTTTTGTCTTTGTCATATCAAAGGATGGAGTGAGGATGGATGAGGAAAAAGTAAAGGAAATTTTGGAATGGCCTATTCTAAGGAATGTGACAGAGGTTCATAGTTTTCATGGATTGGAAATTTTTATAGGAATTTCATTAGGAATTTCAGTAGCATTGCTGCACCCATATCATAGTGTACAAAAGGGAGGGAGTATGTATGGAATAAGGAAGCAACATATAGTTTTGAATTGTTGAAGAAGAAAGTGTCAAGCACCTATTTTGGTATTGCCAAATTTTAGCAAGGTCTTCAAGGTTGACTGTGATGCCTCACATGTCGGGATTGGAGCTGTACTAAGTCAAGAAGGATGACTTGTAGCATTCTTCAGTGAAAATATAAATGAATTTAGGAGGAAATATTATACTTATGATATGGAATTTTAAGCTATTGTTCGAGGCATTCAAGCATTGGAGACATTACTTGGTAGCAAAGGAATTTTTACTCTTCATTGACCATGAAGCATTGAGGTATGTAAACACACAAGAAGAAACTAAATAGTAGGCATGCAAAATGGGTTTCATTTTTGCAAGAATATAATTTTGTCTTAAAGCATAACTCGGGTAAGTAGTATCAAGTTATTGATGCCTTGAGTTGACGTGTAGCACTTTTGAAAAAAATGGAAAATGAAGTAGTAGCATTTGAAGCAAGTAAGGAATTGTATGAAGGCGATCCAGATTTTGGTGATGTTGTGAGAGAACTTAACGATCCTACAATAGGTAGTGGTTCTTCTGATTATTTGATGCATAATGGTTATTTGTTCAGGGGGAATAAATTATGCACCCTTATTGGTTCAATGAGAGAAAATATCATAAGATAATTGCATAGTGGGGGTTGGCTAGACACTTTGGTATAAGTAAGAAAATTTCTCTTGTTGTAGAAAAGTATTATTGGCCAAAGGTAAAGAGGGACATAACAAGGATTGTAGAAAGATGTAGAGTGTTTCAAATGGCTAAGTAGTGCACAAAATATTGGGATGTATATGCCATTACCTATCCCTATAAGGCCATGGGTTGATTTGAGTATGGATTTTGTGTTAGGACTTCCTAACACACAATGAGGGAATGATTCTATATTTGTTGTGGTTGATAGATTCTCTAAGATGGCACATTTCATTTCTTGTAAAATAACTAATGATGCTTCTAGAGTTGCAGATTTGTTTTTTTAGAAGTGGTTAGATTGCATGGAGTTCCAAGAACGATCACTTTAGATCGGGACATAAAGTTTTTGAGTCACTTTTGGAAGACTCTGTAGAGGAAAATTGGGACAGAGCTACAGTTTATTAGTGTATATCACCCCGAAACTAATGGGAAAACATAATTAGTGAACATAATATTGGTAAATCTACTACATTTTGTGGTTGGAGAAAAGCAAAATAATGGGACTTAGGTTTACCACAAGCTGAGTTTGCCTATAATCTATCGTAAAATAGGTCAACATGGAGGTATCCTTTCTAGATTGTATATGGTAGGAATATCAAGGGGGTCCTAGATCTGATTGTGCTACCCGGTGAAGATAAAAATAGTGATGATGAAAAAGCATTTTTAGAACACATTCTACAGTTGTAGGATGAAGTGAGGAAAAAGTTAAAAGTGAGTAATGGACAATATTGTTAGAGTAGGTATTTACCTTAGCTCATGTTCACCTAGGTACATTATTTACCTTTATTGTATTTATCCTCACCCACTTATGTGTGTGGATATTTCTTTTTTATTTATTTAGATATTAGGAGATATTATCTAGTTGTTAGGTATAGTTATTTCCTTGATCTATGGTATTGACTAGATCCTTAATGTCTAGTTCTCTCATAAATCTATGGACTTGACTAGTTCTTTGATGACTATTTATTTCCATAATTTATGGCTTGATCTACGACCTTGACTAGTTCTTAGATTGTTATTCCTTACCTATATAAGCAAGGCCCATTCTCATTATATTTCATTGAGTTCCATAATAATATATGATATTGCTGCTCATTTGTTTGTAAAGGTTTATGTAAAGTTATTCTAGAAAATTGATTTCATCTTATTAATCATGATGTTTGATTAGTGTCTGTGTTCTTGGCTTGGTACGATTTGGTTATCGTTCCTTTTATGGTATCAGAGCTACACGACTTGCCATCACACCAAAAGCTCAAACTGAAGGTAGAGAGGATCTCATCGTGTTAATCAATTGCTACGCCAATACCCTCCCGCACGATGGAGCCGGGTATACACCTAATCAGGCCCAACAACATTAGGAGGAAGTGACACCGGGAATTTTCCGGGAGGTCACCCATCCCAACACTACTCTAGGGCGGTGCGCTTAACTACCTAGTATTAGAGTAGTGTTGGGATGGGTGACCTCCCGAGAAATTCCCAGTGTCACTTCCTCCTAATACATGGGCACGATTGGGTGTATACCCACTCCGTGTGCGGGAGGGTATTGGTGTAACAACCGATTAACACGATGAGATCCCTCTCTACCTTTAGTTCAAGCTTTTGGTGTGACGGCAAGTCGTGTAGTTCTGATACCATAAAAGGAATGATAACCAAATCGCATTGAAGCCAAGAACACAGAGATGCTAATCAAACATCACGATCAAAAAATATGAAAGCCAAATCTTAATCCTAAGGGCAATGGAAACCAAATAGTAAAACCAAATCCACACCTTCTCCATCTCAAAATGCTCCTAAACCCAAAGAAAACAACTAAAATCCCAAGGAGTCTTATAAATCCAAGAATAAGTCTAGTCGTTCATGCTCTTTTTGTGGGGCTAGTAATCATGAAGAACATAGGTGTTATAAGTGAATGTAAGCCTTAGAGGATGCAGTCAAGAAACACAAATTTTCTATCTCCATGCCACCTCCTTCTAATCAGCATGGCAAAGCACTTAATGTTGTTGGGAGATCTCAGTCAACACTTATAGACAATTGGGTTATAGATTCTAGTGCCTCTCATCACATGACTTCTTCCAAGGAGTCTTTTGTTTCTCTAGGTTTGAGTTCTACTTCCAAAATTGAGGTTAGAGATTCTTCCTTTCTTTCTATTGAGGGAAAAGGTGATATACAACTTGATGGTGGCAATATCCAAGATACACTATATATTCCTAACATCACTACAAATTTTCTTTTTGTATATCAAATTTGTCATTCTAGTAAAGGAAAAACAGTGACTTTTACACCACATGGAGCATAAGTAAGAACTTTGTTGGAGCCTTATTCACTTGTTGCTCAGGGTATTGTTGATCATAGTTCTATACTATATCACTTTGAGGGTTTTTATGACACTTCTTCTATAGGGACAAGATTAGTTTCTCATTCAGATTTAGAGAGTAAGCTTTGGCATGAAATATTTGGACATCTCAATTACAGATATTTGAAGGAGTTGAGCACTCATGGTATGGTAGATGGTCTTCCTAGAGTTTCTTGTCTTAAGGGAGTTTGTTATGGTTGTGCATTAGGAAACAAAACCAAGATCCTTTTCCTAAGAATTTGTCTAAGAGAGCTTCTTCACCACTTGAGCTTATGCATAGTGACTTGATGGTTTTTCCTACCCCATCTTTCAATGGAGCTAAGTATGCACTTACATTTATTGATAATTTCTCAAGGCGTACTTGGGTTTATTTTATCAAGTACAAAAGTGATGTTTTTTCACACTTCAAATTCTTCAAGGCTTTGGTCGAGAAACAATCTTCTAGTTGCATAAATAACCTTCGTACTGATAATGGGGGGAGTACTTCAACAATGAGTTTTCTAAATTTTTGCAACTCAAGGCATTATTCACCAACATTTTGTTCCTCATACTCCACAACAGAATGGATTAGTAGAAAGGAAGAATAGAACTTTGAAGGAAATGGCTAACTGTATGATGCATTCTAGAGATATACCTCCTATCTATTGGGCAAAAGCAATTAATTGTGCTAACTACATTCAAAATCACACACCACAAAAAGAACTTAAGCATTTGACTCCAGAGGAAGCTTGGTCCAACACTAAGCCAAATGTCTCTTTTTTCAAGTCTTTGGGAGCCATGCTTGGGCCTTTGTGCCAAAGAAGAAAAGGAAGGCTTTGGATAAGAAGAGTAAACCCTTTATCTTTGTAGGGTATTGTGAGGACATGAGAACTTATCATCTTTTAGATCCTAATACAAATGATGGTATTTTTGAACACATGTTCAATTTGATGATCACTTCACTCCTCATGAATCTTCTTCTTCTTCCATGCTTCCTTCTTCTTATTCATCTCCTCTTGAGGATTCTTTCTTTGAGGATATTGATGAGGAGGATATAGATGTCGTTGAGGATCCTATTCCGACTGATTTAGTCACTATGCCTAAGTGGGCTCGTACTACAGTTTTTGAGGCAAAACCTTTCATAGAGGATCTTCCACCCACTAGGCATCATCATGCACGTTCTACTAGTTCTGGAATTTTGTGTTAGGCAGTTTCTGAGGATCCACGGTCCTTTTCAAAGGCTCATGGGATACAGGAGTGGGATAATGCGATGGCAACTGAGTATTCTTCTTTGATGAAGAATCATACTTGGGATTTGGTATCTCTTCCTAGAGGAAGAAAGATGGTTAGGTGTAAGTGGGTATACCAAACCAATTACGCAGCTGATGGGTCCATTGACAAGTATAAGGCTTTTCTTGTTGTAAAGATTTTTTCACGAGTCAAAGGTATTGATTACTCTGAGACTTTTGCACCCATTGTCAAGATGGATTTTTTACACCTTGTACTTGTTATTTCTGCATCACAGGGGTGGCCCGTATACCAGATGGACATGAAGAGTGCCTTCTTACATGGAGATCTACAAGAGGAAATATACATGGAGCAGCCGGCTAGATTTTTCAGGATTCTTCTCTTGTTTGTAGGCTCAAGGTCTCTCTACGGTCTCAAATAAGCCCCTTGGGCTTGGTATGAGAAGATGGATTCTTTTCTTCTATCTACTATTTTTGTTCGTTGCCACTCGATCATACAGTGTATCTCCAGCATGTTGGTGAGGATATTGTGATACTTGTCTTGTATGTTGATGATCTATTACTTATTGGCAGCTCTTCTTCCCACATTTAAAGTATTCAGAGGGATCTTTCTACATAGTTTGACATGACAGATCTTGGGCTATTACATTATTTCCTTGGTTTCTGATTTCTCAGCAGTTCGAGGATTCATTTGAGTTAGCAAAAGTACACCCATGATCTTCTTAGGTGCTTTGATATGGCTGATTGCAAGCCAAGTCCATATCCTTTTCAACTGGGAGTTACTCTTACATCCAGGATGTACCACACCACTTTATGATCCTACGTTGTATAGGCGTTGGTTGGGAGTCTCATGTACTGAACCCATACTCGCCTTGATATTTCATTTACAATAGGGCTTGTATCTCGGTTTGTACATTCTCCTCATAGTAGTCATTGGCAGGCTGCTAAAAGGATTTTGCACTATTTAAAGGGCACTTCCCACTTTGGCCTACACTACACTAGGGGTTCTACTCAACTAGTTGGGTATACAGATTTAGATTGGGCAGGTTCTATTGATGATAGGTGTTCTACTTATGGATATCTTTTTTGTCTTGGTTCTTCTCCAGTTGCTTGGGCATGCAAAAAGCAATAAGATATTGCACTTTCATCTTCAGAGGAAGAGTACAGGGTAGAAGTTACAATGAGTCAACAAATTATTTTCCTTCACCGATTGTTGATAGAGTTTATATTCCCACAGGATTTACCAACTATACTTTGGTGTGACAACCAAAATGTAATTCACATTTCTCATAACCTAGTTGAGCACCAACGAACCAAGCATAGCGAGATACACATCCACTTCATCATTTGGCAGCACATTCGGGATGGAGTTATTTTCTTGGAGTACCTTCCGACTCGGCGAGAGTTACGAGACATCTTTACAAAGCCTTTTGCATCACCTCGCTACCTTGAGTTGCATGGAATGCTTGGGGTTTCGGAAGTTGTTCTTAGGGGGTGTTCGTGAGAACAACTTCCTTCTTCTTCTTCTTTCTCTTTCCTTATAGCAAGATTCTTTCCTTCTTTTTGGTTGGAGATTTTTTCATGGATATATTGTACATGAGTACCTCACCAGCCTATTTGATGGGACTCATACTATGGACATTTCACTTCTATTTTGGCCCCTAGCTTCACTTGAGGGGGGTGTTAGATTAGGTATTTACCTTAGCTCGTGTTCACCTAGGTACATTATTTACCTTTATTGTATTTATCCTCACCCACTTGTGTGTGTGGATATTTCTTTTTATTTATTTAGATATTAGGAGATATTATCTAGTTGTTAGGTATAGTTCTTTTCTTGATCTATGGTATTGACTAGTTCTTTGATGACTAGTTCTTTCCATGATTTATGGCTTGATCTATGACCTTGACTGGTTATTAGATTGTTATTCCTTGCCTATATAAGCAAGGCCCATTCTCATTGTATTTCATTGAGTTCTATAATAATATATGATATTGTTGCTCATTTGTTTGCAAAGGTTTATGTAAATTTATTCTAGTGAATTGCTTTCATCTTATTGATCGTGATGTTTGATTAGCATCTGTGTTCTTGGCTTGGTACGATTTGGTTATCGTTCCTTTTAAATATAAAGTAATTACATATGCCCAGTAGGAGATTAATTGTATTCAAAAAAGGATATGTGGTGATGGTTCATCTCGAAAAGGAGAAGCTTCCAAAAGGGACATATAATAAAGTCATGTATAAGAAGATTGGCCCGTGTAGGATTATGAAGAATATGAGTGATAATGCCTACAAGGTAGAGTTACCTAACAACTTTTCTATCTCGCCGGTTTTCAATATTTCTAACTTATATAATTTTCTAGGTCATGATGAAAATTTTGCAGAGAAGGAATAAATAAGCTGGGAGCAAAGCAGATGCCGATGAATAAAAAGGAAAGGGTAATGCATGTCTTAGACCAAAAGATAGTCACTACTATACATGGGAGATATAACAAATATTTGGTATAGTAGGAAGGTTTGCAGCAAGAAAAAAATACTTAGGTTCTTGAGTGTGAGTTTAATAATATTGATGAAGTGTAAAATTAGATGAATTCCATCAACTGAATTCGTAGGAGTTGAATTCTTTTCAACCCGAGGAGAATGATGCGGGAGCATAACTTGCGAAGACCATAAGTTTTGATTCGACTGTTGAATCGTCTTGAAATTTTACAGGGGTGTAGATATATATTAGTAATATGATTTGGTCTATGTTACATGAAACGATGTGGACATTTCGGTGCATTTTCAGGTCCAGATTCATTCATCTAGTGGCCTAAAATTGGCTCTGAACATTCTTTTAACTTTTGACTAGGTCTTAGAACTTTAATAACTTTTTTTTTGTTAGAATAATTCAAAATTTCATGTGAGCCTTAATTTATGAAGGCATATTTAGCTCACAAATTTTTGGGCCCACCCAAGTTGTTTTGCTAGAAGGTAATTTTCAGCATTCTTGGGTTTTTGGCATTTTAGGGTTTTTAGAGTAGACGTGAAATAAAAGGAGGATTGTAATGATGTAAAAGATTAGTGTGGATTCCAAAATGAGAAGAAATATATTTTGAAACTCCTAGTTTTTATTTTCAAATATTTTTATGTGTGTTTTGGAGGTATTTCAACCTCTTGTAGCTAGATTCACATCAATTGGTATCAAAGCTGTATTTTGATCTTGTGGAAATAGTTAAGGTAACATATTACATTTTTTTGTGTAATTTTTCCTCTATTTTATATAATCATGGATAGATGTGGGAGGGGAGGTTATTCCTAGATGAATATACATATGCGGGAGCTACAAAGATAATTTGTGAGCTCACGGGAGAAGTTGCTCGTATTAGAAGGAGAAATGCAAATGGGGATGCAAACGCAGATATGGTGATATTGAAGAAGCACCTCCATTAATGAATGAAGGATGAGAGGAAGAATAAAATGAGAGAGATGAAGAAACCTTTAATGAGAGACCATTTGAGGAGATATTGCTCCAGGATTTAGAGGGAAAGAATGATGTCATCAAGATTAATCTTCTTGATTATGGTGGAGGGTTATGACAAGAGGATTTGATTGATTGGTTGAATTGCATGGAACAATTATTTGAGTGGAAAACCATTTCAGAGGAGAATAAGGTTAAGTTTTCATGCACTAAGTTGGTCAGACATGCATTGATCTGGTGGGATCACCTAATAAATGAAAGATAAAGGAACGGAAAGGGAAAGATCCAAAATTGGAATAAAATGGTAAAGAAGCTGAAAGAAAAGTTTCTTCCTATAGATTATTCTTAGACATTATTTCGAAGGTTCTAAAACCTAATACAAAAGGATCTCATCATTGAGGAGTATACTAATGAATTTTACAAGTTGTCAATCATGGTGGAACAGGGATTCTCAAGTGCAAAAGGCTACATGGTATATAAATGGGTTGACTTACACCATACAAAATGAGTTGAGTATGGTCCGGATCCAGATCCTGGATGATGCTCATCAACTTGCATTAAAGGAAGAAGAAAATATCAAGAGGAATAATTTTATAATAGTTGTGAAAAGAGGGCCATCATCATCTCCAATGAGAGGTAGGGTAGATTTGAATCTATAAAAGGTGAATCATCTAATGTAGAAGGGCATGAAGATTTTGTTCAAAGCTTTGGTAACTACTAAAGAGTTATGGGATTTCGGAGGGGAAGAGATTATAATGGAGGACATGGCTAGAATAGTCCCTAAAGACAATATACATGTTACGAGTTTTGGTCAAGAGGGTCACGGATCCTTTGTGTGTCCGCACTATCCTACACAAGATAGATGGCAAGGAGAACAACCACAAGTAAATATGGTTGAAGTTGAAGAGGAAGAAAAAATGGAGGTTGTTGCAGACTTGGGTGAAACCCTCATGATAAGGAGGACGATGATTGTCCCAAGGAAGGAGAAAGAATAGGATATAGCTGGTGCTTGATTCATGATTGTGAACAAATAGATTTCAAGAAAGATGCACCTCTCGGAGGAAAGGTATGTAAAATTATTATTGATGATGGTAGTTGTGAAAATATGGTTTCAAGTTTGGTGGTTGATAAAATCTATCCGAAATGTGAGAAGCACCCATATCCCTATCGTATATCATGGCTTAAGAAAGGGAATTATGTAACTATAGATAAAAGATGCCTTATTAATTTTTTGATTGGAAATACCTATAAGGATGAGGTGTGGTGTGATGTTATCCCAATGGATGCGTGCCATATATTACAGGGGAGGCCTTGGAAATACGATAGAAAGGTTACACATGATGGAGGAAAAAATAAATATACCTTTTGGAAGGATGGTGTAAAGGTGGTATTGTTACCCTTCAAGGAAGAAGATAAGAGTGAGAGATTATTGGCTATAAAAGAGTTTGTAATGGAAATGGAAGAAGTTTTCTTGTGTTATGCACTAATGTCAAAGAAGGTTGAAATAAAGGAATTTAATATACCATTGTTGCGATAAAGGTACTAAAAGAATACAAATATTTCATACCATATGGGTTACCTCTTAAGAGAGATATTCATCACCATATTTATTTGATCCCAGGATCTATCCTTCCGAACCGGGAAGCCTATCGGATGATTCGACACGAGTGAAGAGTTGAATAGACAAGTGACAGATCTAATACAAAAAGGATTAGTGACAGAAAGCAAGATTCCATGTGTAACCCCAGTGCTATTGACTCCCAAAAATTATGGATATTGGAGAATGTGTGTAGAAAGTATGGCCATAAATAAGATCACAATTAAGTATCAGTTCCCAATTCTAAGATTGGATTATATGAAGGATGTGGTAGTGGGAGCCCAATATTTTAGCAAGATTGACTGCAACGCGCATGGGTATTACAAGATCCAGATCTAGGGGATGAGTGAAAAATGGATTTCAAAACAAAATAAGGGTTGAGCGAGTGGATGGTGATGTCATTTGGGCTATCTAATGCACCCAAGTACATTCATGAGGCTTATGAACAGAGTACTCAGAGAGTACAATGGTAAGATTTATGTTGTCTATTTTAATGTTATTCGATGTTTAGTAAGACAGGTGGAAGAACACTTGCTACATATGAAGTTGGGTTTGGACTTGTTACGTAAATAGAGTCTATATGCAAACTTAAAGAAGTGATATTTCTTTAGAAGAGTCTTATTTTTTTAGCTTTGTCATATCGAGAGGATGGAGTCGGGATGGATGAGGAAAAATTAAAGGTAAATTTGGAATGGCCTATTCCAAAGAATGTGACTAAATTTCATAGTTTTCATGGATTGGAAACTTTTTATAGGAAGTTAATCAGGAATTTCAGTAGCATTGCTGCACCCATAACAAAGTGTACAAAAGGGAGGGAGTATGTATGGACTAAGGAAACAACAAATAGTTTTGAATTGTTGAAGAAGAAAGTGTCAGAAGCACCTATTTTGGTATTGTCAGATTTTAGCAAGGTCTTCGAGGTTGAATTTGATGCCTCACATGTCAAGATTGGAGATGTACTAAGTCAAGAAGGATGACCTGTAGCATTCTTCAGTGAAAATCTAAATGAATTAAGGAGGAAATATTCTACTTATGATGTGGAATTTTACGCTATTGTTCAAACATTAAGGCATTGGAGACATTACTTGGTAGCAAAGGAATTTGTACTCTTCACTAACCATGAAGCATTGAGGTATGTAAACACACAGAAGAAACTAAATAGTAGGCATGAAAAATGAGTGTCATTTTTGCAAGAATACGATTTTTTCTTAAAGCATAAGTCAAGTAAGTAGAATCAAGTTATTGATGCCTTGAGTCAGCATGTAGAACTTTTGACAAAAATGGAAAATGAAGTAGTAGGGTTTGAGGCAGTTAAGGAATTATATGAAGGTGATCCAAATTTTGGTGATGTTGTGAGACAACTTAAGGATCCTACAGTAGGTAGTGGTTCTTCTAATTATTTGATGCAGGATGGTTATTTGTTCAAGGGGAAACAATTGTGCATCCTTGTTGGTTCAATGAGAGAAAATATTATAAGAGAATTGCATAGTGGGGGTTGGCTAGACACTTTGGTATAAGTAAGACAATTTCTCTTGTTGTAGAAAAGTATTATTGGCCAAAGGTAAAGAGGGACATAAGTAGGATTGTAGCAAGATGTAGAGTGTTTCAAATGGCTAAGGGTCATGCACAAAATATTAGGTTGTATATGCCATTACCTATCCCTACAAGGCCATGGGTTTATTTGAGTATGGATTTTGTGTTAGGAATTCCTAACACATAGTGAGGGAATGATTCTATCTTTTTGTGGTTGATAGATTCTCTAAGATGGCACATTCCATTTTTTGTAAAATAACTAACGATGCTTCTAGAGTTGCGGGATTTTTTTTTCAGAAGTGGTTAGATTATATGGAGTTCTAAGAATGATCACTTCAGATTGGGACACAAAGTTTTTGAGTCACTTTTAGAAGAATCTATGGAGGAAATTACGGACACAGGTATAGTTCAGTAGTGCATATCACCACAGGCCGATGGGAAAATTGAAGTAGTGAACAAAATCTTGGGAAATCTCCTACGTTGCATAGTTGGAGACAAGCCAAAACAATGGGACTTAGCTTTACCACAAGTTGAGTTTGCCTATAATAGCTCTATCAATAGGTCAACATCGCGGTCTCCTTTCCACATTTTATAAGGTAGGAATCCCAAGGGGGTCGTAGATCTGATTGTGCTACCCAGTGAAGATAAAATTAGTGATGATGCAAAACCATTTACATAACATATTCTACAGCTATAGGATGAAGTGAGGAAAAAGCTAAAAGTGAGTAATGCACAATATAAATTAGTTGCAGATACCAGTAGAAGATTAAGTGTATTAAAAGAAGGAGATATGGTGATGGTTCATCTTAGAAAGGAATTTTTTTCAAAAGGGGAATATAATAAATTCAAGTATAAGAAGATTGGGCATATAGGATTACAAGAAAATGAGTGATAATGCCTACAAGGTGGAGTTACTTGAAAACTTTTCTATCTTGCCATTTTTTAATGTTTCTGACTTATATAATTTTCTAGGTCATGCTGAAAATGTTGCAAAGGAGGAAGAAATAAACTAGGATCAGAAAATGCTAAAGAAGAAAAAGTAAAGGATAATGTGTGTCTTTGACCAAAAGATAGTCACTACTAGACATGGTAACTACAACAAATATTTGAGTACAGTGGGAAGGTTTGCAGCAAGAAAAAAATACTAGGGTTCTTTAGTGGTAGTTGAAGAAGATTTACAGTGTAAAATTATATGAATTCCATCAACTGAATTTGAAGGAGTTGAATTCTTTTCAACCAAGGGAGAATGATGCGGGAGCATAACATGAGAAGACCATAACTTTTGATCCGACCATTAGATCATGTTGAAATTTTATGAGGTGGTAGATATACATTACTACTATTCTTTGGTCTACATTGCATGTAAGTTTGTGGCTATTTTGGTACATTTTCGGGCCTGGAATCATTCATCTAGTGGCCTAAAATTGGCTCAAAACATTTTTTTCACTTTTGACTAGTTCTTAGAACTTTAATAACTTTTCTTGTGCTTATTAGAATAAGTCAAAATTTTGCATGAGCATTAATTCATGAAGGCATTTTTGGAACGCAAAATTTTGGGCCCATTCAAGTAGTTTTGCTAGTAGGTAATTTTTGACATTTTAGGGTTTTTAGAGTAGACATGAAATAAAAGGAGGATTGTAATGATGTAAAAGATTAGTGTGGATTCTAGAATGAGAAGAAAGATATTTTGAAACTCCTAGTTTTTATTTGCAAATATTTTTATGTTTGTTTTGGAGGTATTTCAACCTCTTTCAACTGGATTCACATCAATTGGTATCAAATCGTATTTTAATCTTACGGAAATAGTTAAAGTAACATATTACATTTTTGTGTAATTTTTCCCTCTATTTTATACAATCACGACTAGATGTAGGAGGAGAGGTTATGCCCAGATCAATAGGCATATACAAGAGCTATAGAGACATGTTTTTAAGATCACGGGAGAAGTTACCCGCTTTAGAAGGAGAAATGCAAATGGCGATGCACCCAGATAGTAATACTCAAGAAGTACCTCCATTAATGAATGAAGGAGAAGGTGAAGAATAAAATGAGAGAGATGAAGAAACCTTTATTGAGAGACCATTTGAGGAGAGATTGATCAAGGATTTAGAGGGAAAGAATGATGACATCAAGATTAATGTTTCGATTATGGTGGAGGGTTACAACCAGAGGAGTTGATTGACTGGTTGAATCACATGGAAAAATTATTTGAGTGGAAATCCCTTTCTTAGGAGAATAAGTTTAAGTTCGCATGCATTAAGGTTACTAGACATGCATTGATCTGGTGGGATCACCTACGAAATGAAAGACAAAGGAATGGAAAGGGCAAGATCCGAATACGGAATAAAATGGTAAAGAAGCTGAAAGAAAAGTTTTTTCCTATAGATTATTCTTAGAAACTCTTTTGAAGGTTCCAAAACCTAAGACAAAAGGATCTCGGCATTGAGGAGTAACCAATGAATTTTAAAAGTTGTCATTAAGGGTGGAATAGGTAGATTCTGGAGAACATAAGGCTACATAATATATAAACGGGTTTAGTTACACCATACAATATGAGATGAGTATGCTCTGGATCCATAGCTGGATGATGATTATCAAATTACATTAAAGATAGAAGAAAATAACAAGATCAATAAATTTAGAAGAGATGTGAAAATAGGTCCATCATCATCTCCAATGAGAGGCAGGGTACATTTGAATCTACAAAAGGTGGATCCTCTAATTCGAGAAGGGCATGAAGATTCTGGTCAAATCCATGGTAACTACCAAAGAGGTAGGGGGTTTTAGAGGCGAAGAGGTTAAAATGGAGGACGTGGCTATAATATCACCCAAAGGAAATATACATGTTATAGATGTGGTAAAGAGGGTCATGGAGCCTTTAAGTGTCGACACTATCCTACACAAGATAGATGGAAAGGAGAACAACCACGAGTAAATATGGTTGAAGCTAAAGAGAAAGAAGAAATGGAGGTTGTTGTGACTTGGGTGAAACCCTCATGATAAGGAGGACGATGATTATCCCAAGGAAGGATAAAGAATAAGATGTTGTTGGTGTTGATTCATGGTTACGAACAAATATATTTCAAACAAGATGCACTTTTGGAGGAAAGGTATGTAAAATTATTATTGATGGTGGTAGTTGTGATAATATGGTTTCAAGTGTGATGGTTTATAAAATCAATCTTAAATTTGAGAAGCACCCATATCCCTATCCTATATCATGGTTCAAGAAATGGAATTAGGTAACCTTAGAAAAAATATGCCTTATAAATTTTTTGATTGGGAATACCTACAAGGATGAGGTGTGGTGTGATGTTATCCCAATGGATGCATTCCATGTATTAATGAGGAGGAATTGGTAATACAATAGAAAGGTTACACATGATAGAGGTTAAAATAGCATATACCTTTTGGAAGGATGGTGTAAAGGTGGTCTTGTTACCCTTCAAGGAAGAAGAGAAGAGTGAGTGCTTATTGGCTACAAAAGAGTTTGTAATGGAAATGGAATAAGTTGGTTGGTGTTATGCACTGATGTCAAAGAAGGTAAAAATAGATGAATTTAATATACTTGTTGTTGTGGAAAAGGTACTAAAAGAAATACCAGATGAGCTACTATATGGGTTACCTCGGAAGCGAGATATTCAACACCATATTGAGTTGATCCCAGGATCAGCCCTTCCAAACAAGGAATCCTATTAGATGAGTCCAACACAAAGTGAAGAGTTAAACAAACAAGTGACATATCTAATATAGAAATCATTAGTGACAGAAATCATGAGTGCATGTATAACCCAACGGTGTTGACTCCCAAAAACATGGATACTCAAGAATGTGTGTAGATAGTAGGGCCATAAATAAGATCACGGTTAAGTATCGGTTCCTAATTCCAAGATTGGATGATATGATGGATGTGCTAGCGAGAGCCCAATACTTTAACAAGATTGGCCTACGGAGTGGGTACTACTAGATCTGGATCCAAGGGATGAATGTAAAATGACATTCAAAACAAAATAAGGGTTGTATGAGTGGATGGTGATGCAATTTTGGTTATCTAATGCACTCAAGTACATTCATGAGGCTGATGAAAGCAGTACTACTCGAGAGTACAATGGTAAATTTTTGTTGTCTATTTTGATGATATTCGGATATTCGGTTAGACAAGTGGAAGAACACTTGTTACATATGAAATTGGTGTTAGACTTGTTACGTAAAGAGAGTTTATATGCAAACTTAAAGAAGTGTAGATTTCTTTATAAGAGTCTTGATTTTTTTGGGTTTTTCATATCAGAGGATGGATGAGGAAAAAGTAAAGGCAAATTTAGAACGGCCTATTTGAATGTATTTTACAACTCAGAGGTTCATAATTTTTATGGATTGGAAAAATTTTATAGGAATTTCATTAGCATTGGCGCACCCATAAAAAAGTGTACAAAAGGGAAGGAGTGTGTATGGACTAGGGAAGCAACAGATAGTTTTGAATTTTTGAAGAAGAAAGTGTATGAAGCACTGCTTTTTGTATTTCCAAATTTTAGCAAGGCCTTTGAGGTCTATTGTGATGCCTCACATGTCGGGTTTGGATTTTTATTGAGTCAGGAAGAATGACCTGAAGTATTCTTCAATGAAAATCTAAATGAATTTAGGAGGAAATATTTTACTTGTGATGTAGAATTTAATGCTATTGTTTAGGCATTAAGGAACTGGAGACATTACTTGGTAGCAAAGGAATTTTTACCATTCAGTGACCTTGAAGCATTGAGTTATAAAACACAAAAGAAACTAAATAGTAGGCATGTAAAATGGGTTTCATTTTTGCAAGAATATACTTTTGTCTTAAACCATAAGTCAGGTAAGCAAAATCAAGTTGTTGATGCCTTTATTCAAAGTGTGTAGCACTTTTAACAACAATGAAAAATGAATTAGTATGGTTTGAGGTAGTTAAGGAATTGTATGAAGGTGATAAATATTATGGTGATGTTGTGAGACAACTTAACTATCCTATAGTATGTATTGGTTCTTCCTGATTATTTGATGCGGGATGGTTATTGTTCAGGGGGAAACAATTATGTATCCCTGTTGGTTCAATGAGAGAAAATATTATAAGAGAATTGCATAGTGGGAGGTTGGCTAGACACTTTTGTATAAGTAAGACAATTGTTCTTGTTGTAGAAAATTATTATTGGCCAAAGGTAAAAAGTGACATAACTAGCATTGTAGAAAAATGTAGAATGTGCCAAATAGCTAAGGACCATGCACATAATACAAGGTTGTATATGCCATTACATGTCCCTATAGGGCCATGGGTTGATTTAAGTATGGATTTTGTGTTAGGAATTCCTAACACATAATGAAGTAATGATTTTATCTATGTTATGGTTGATAGATTCTCTAATATGGCACATTAAATTTCATGTAAAACAACCAATGATACTTCTAGAGTTCTGATTTATTTTTTCGAAGTGGTTAGATTGCATGGAGTTCCAAGAACAATCACTTCAGATCGGGACACGAAGTTTTGAGTCACTTTTGGAAGACTCTGTGGAGGAAACTAGGGACACAACTATAGTTCAATAGTGCATATCACCCCTAGATTGATGGGAAAATGGAAGTAGTGAATAGAAGCTTGGGAAATCTCCTACGTTGCATAGTTGGAGAAAATCCAAAACAATGGGACTTAGCTTTACCACAAGCTGAGTTTTCCTATAATAGCTCGGTAAACAGGTCAATAGGGAGGTCTCCTTTCCATATTTTATATGGTAGGAATCCTAAGGGGTTCCTAGATTTGATTGTGCTACCCAGTGAAGATAAAACTAGTGATGATGCAGAAGCATTTGCAGAACACATTCTACAACTACAGGATGAAGTGAGGGAAAAGCTAAAAGTGAGTAATGCACAATATAAAGTAGTTGTAGATGCCGTAGGAGAGTAAGTGTATTTGAAGAAGGAGATATGGTGATGTTTTATTTTAGAAAGGATTGGTTTCCACAAGGGACATATAATATAAACTCAAGTATAAGAAGATTGGGTCATGTAGGATTCTGAAGAAAATGAGTGACAATGCCTACAAGGTGGAGATACCCGACAAATTTGTTATCTCGCCGCTTTTAATATTACTGATTTATATGACTTTCCAGGTCATGATGAAATTTTTTTGATGGAGGAAGAAATAAACTAGGAGCAACATATGCCGAAGAAGAAAAAGGAAAGGGTAATACGTGGCTTGGACCAAAAGACAAAGTCATTAATAGACATTGGAGCTACAATAAATATATTTGGTACACTAGGAAGGTTAGCATAAAGAAGAAAATACTTGGATTCCTAAGTGGGAGTTGAAGAATATTGACAGTGTAAAATTAGTCAAATTCCTTCATCTAAATTCGTAGGAGCTGAATTCTTTTCAACTAGGGGAGAATGATGCGGGAGCATAACTTGCAGAGACCATAACTTTTGATCCGACAGTTGGATCATCTTGAAATTTTAGAGGGTGGTAGATATAAATTAGTAATATTCTTTGTTTTATGTTACATGCAATGTTATGGCCATTTGGGCACATTTTCGGGCCCAGATGCATTCATCTAGTGGCCTAAAATTTACTCTGAACGTTATTTTCGCTTTTGACTAGGTCTTAGAACTTTAATAACTTTTGTTGTGATTATTAGAATAAGTCAAAATTTCGCTTGAGCCTTAATTTATGAAGGTATATTTGGCACGAAAAGTTTGGGGCCCATCTAAGTTGTTTTGTTAGTAGATAATATTTGGCATTTTAGGGTTTTTATGGTACAAGTGAAATAAAAGGAGGATTGTAATGATGTAAAAGATTAGTGTGGGTTCTGAATGAAAAGAAAGCTATTTTCAAACTCCTAGTTTTTATTTGCAAAGTTTTTTATGTGTGTTTGGGAGGTAATTCAACCTCTTACAGCTGGATTCACATCAATTAACAACTCGACACATCTCTTTGAACATGTTAGACACCATAGCAACCTTCATAGAACCTCTAAAACTCGGACACAACACTTCTTTGCAAGAAACATGAATCAAAAACATGCATAAACACCTAGACACAACATAACTTTACCAAAACACCTTACTACTAATCAACATTCACTTATTTCACTTTATTTTTCATCAATTAACATCAATGGAAATCATCATGTAATCTCATATGTAAACTAAGACACCTTTTGACATCAATGATACTTGACATCAATGACACATGTCCAACAGATACTACTCCAAATAGACCTAGAACCAAATGTATTTATCTACCTAGAATGTAATATATCTATGGAAGAAACTACTTTGGAAACTTGATATTTTGATAATGATATATAATTCCTTAGTGGCTTAAGTTTGGCTAAGCTAAACATTGAAGATATCTATCATGAGAAGTGTGGTTATTGAACATGGTTTGATCATTAGACATATGCATGCGCTGGTCCTAGGTTGTGATTCTACTTTAAAAGAGTTTAAGAGATTAGAATGTTTTTTAGAATGATTTTAGGTTAAGGCTGTGTTTTCGTGCAAATGTGCAACAGGGAAATTGACAATTTCCAAGCATGACAATGATACCCTTGTAGAAAAATTTTCATGTTTTACCATTCCAAGGCACCCTAGGTCTGCCCAGTCAGTCCAGTAACCTCCCAATTGGTGTTAATTCATCCCCCTAGGTGAATTAGGAAAGTCAAGTCAATCCCCTAGGTGATTTTAGGAGTTCTCGAAAAATGTTATCTCTGGGTAGTGTTGGGAAGGGCTATCACTGGCCTTCCCAGGATTGGAGCAACCCCTTAGAGTGGAACGGAGGAGAAAAATCCAACATGGAGGTGAATTTAAGGCCTAGAAACATCATGGAAGTGATTTTGGAAGATTCAAGGAAGATTTGGGGAGTTTGGAGCAGTTTGATCAAAATCAAGGTTTACAGGCCTAGGCAGTGCACATGCCAAAAATGTTGTTGAGCTTTGAAAGGTGATTTCAAGAGCTCTAGATAGATTTATTATAAAAAAATATCTTCAGAAAGCTATTCTAAGTTCTACAAGATAGTGAAATTATTTTTTTCACAACACTTTGGCACATTGGTTTTGGCAAGCAGTTTTCTCATGCACAGGTGGAGTACCAGATCAAAACTCCACTTTTTCATGGATCACATAGATTAATAAAACCATAAAATCCCAACCATTGGATTTAGAATTCAATTTCCAGTCAATATCATATTAAATTTCATAAAAACATCCATCGAGAGCTCAAGATATTGTCGTTGCAAGTTGTCCTCAAGGTTCGGGAGTTAGTCAAATTTTCAGCTCCAGGAGCTTGGTGGGATTTTGTGTCCCTAACGTCCCTCAAGGTCAGGGACATCAAGGTTTTAAAAATGCACCTAGCCCCCATTAATCCCTCTAAACCCACATATGACCTCCAAGATCGTTAATTCAACCCCCAGGTGCTTGTGGGAGCTTAAAGCCTTCACCGTTGGATCGTTACCACATGTCATCACCTAGAGCACGACGAAAATTTGATGTCCCTCATGTTACTTTGAGGTGAGGGACATAAAACATGGAAAAATGTGCCCATCCCCTAAGGATACTCTTGGTCACTCATGTGACCTCTTCAAGAGTGAATTTTCAGCCCCAGTGTGCTTGCGAGCCATCATTCTCAACCGCCGATCTCCACGCCACGTGTCCTCACCTTGCTTGCTGTGGAATTTGATGTCCCTCACATCCCTTTGAGGTGAGGGACATCAAACATGAAAAAAATTCCCCACCCTTACTGTGCATTTTTGAATAATTTAAATCTAGCACTTAGCTGTTATTTCCCCCATTTCTTCTTCACAATTCACCCTGCCATTGCTCTATAACTTGTCCACCATTGCTTGCTCACACCCAGTCTACCATTGATGCTTTAAACCAGATCTACCACAAAAATAAACACTCAAATCCATGAAAATACACAGGTCTTAGGGAAGGATTGATCAAAAGTGTTGAAGAAATGAAGAACGAGGAGAAAATGAAGATTTTTTTGCCAGATAACCATGAAGTCACCCAATCAAAAAATATTCATATGTCATGACATACAAGTAAGATTGAGGTGCTGTCTTTTGCAAACTTCTAATTTTTTTAAGACAATCAAGATGAAACAAATGAGAGAAAAAATGGTGCCCTGAATCATTTGTTCCAACAAAATCCCATTTCATGCCCTAGCTCACATTTGTTAGATTTCCCAACAATTGATGGTCCGATCGAGCTAAATTTTTTCCCAAAAACTCCAAATGAAAAACTATCACAATGGAGTTTTTTTCATCACGAATGGAGACAAAAATCAGACCTATAAATTTTGAGCTCCATTAATGGTTGTCATGGCAGCTCCGTGCTCGAAGCCACTACTAGGTGAAAATTTTAAATTTTATTTCCAGGCATTCTAGTAAGCAAAATTATGTGAAATTCGGAGGATGTGATCATGATGATGAGACAAGTTTAAAAAAATATGTTCCATCTCAAACCAATAACTAGAAATCCACTTTCTAAAAATAACAAGTTTTCATATCTGATTCGCTATGTTTGGAAAGTCATCATCAAAAGCAGTTTTGGAAAAAGCAAAGGTGCACCAAGGTCACCAAGAAGTCAAACTGAGTGTTCGAGAAGAAAACATTGAAAATGGTCACTTACTAAAAATAGTAAGCTCCTATATGGGTGCTTACTAAAAATAGTAAGTCAACCCAAGAAGCGGTCGAGGTGAAGGTAGTGTGCACAGGATTGAATGAAGAATTTCACCACATCAAGATGGTCAAGAAGAAGCAAGAATCACCTCTTACTATAAATAGTAAGTCTCCCATGTGGGTACTCATTATTAATGGTAAGTCATACTCAAGGGGTAGTTTTGGAACAATGGGACATAGAGGGATGATCATTCAGGTCCACACCATCATTTAGGATCATCCATGGGCATTGCTCATAGGAATTCAAAATTCATCTCATATAATTCAATAGTGTCTCCCAAAACTCACTTCATGGCTCAAGTTGTAGGAGTATCTTGTGTGGGGTGGAAGTTGCGGTCATCAATAGAACCATTTAGCAGTGTTTTTAAACACTCATTCCAAAGCATCTGTGAGCCAATTTGAAGGATTTTCCCACGAGTTTGAAGAATTAGAGTTTCATCGCATTGAATATTTCCATCAATGAGGATCATCGAAATTCATCAGGGGCAACATCTTCTCTTCTTCTTCTCTCTCTCTTCTCTTCATACCCCCAACTTTCTCTCTCTTCTCAATGTTCTAATTTTGCGTTGGGGTTGCAATTTTCATATGTCTTAATGTTTCTAATGTAATAAGTCACCTTTATGTTATAAAAGTGATTAAAGTTTCCTAGGAAGTTGAAAAGTTTTAAGTTGTGTGAGGCATATGAAAATGCATTGGGGGGTATATGATAAGTCACCTCTCATTCTATAAATTTTAAATGCATTCCCATTTCAAAAGGTTGGTGATTGATTTTTTGAACTCAAGCGTGTATTTTACTTTGAGAGAACAAAGAAGATAGCCATTTTCTTCCATTTTCCCCCTCATTAGTTTTCCTCCATTCCCACACTATGTAAAACTTTTGTTTAAGAAGTAAATACAAGAAGAAGGAGTTTCTAGCTTTCTTTGAATAAAGGGTTTCTTGATACTTTTTGATCAAAAAATCTATTTGGTCTTATTACTATTTGCAGATTTGTTTCTTCTCATAAATGCATGTGTTGAAATTTCTAACTAGTGTGTGCAAGAATCTAATTTTCTAACTGCAACGTTAGTTCTCCCATATCATTTCTCACTCCTCTTTCCCACTCTTCGATAAAGAATTCCCTGGAAAGATATTTATATATTTTCTATATGGTCATTGGAGTGCCACCAAGAAAATTCACTTTCACTTGCACATGCATATACAACAACAGACTGCACCGAGTTAAGTAGAGGGACTTAGACTCTCGAGCATTAGCAAGAAACCAACAAATTTTTCCTCGACAAATTTTCTCACCAACAAATTACTTCTAGGTGAGTAATATATGTGAGTTTCACTTAATTATATAGGCATTTGTAGCTTTAATTTTATATTAAGGCTGACCTATGGGATATGAACCGGCATATAAAAGATTCAAATTAGAAGAGTCACCATTGTTTGGTGTGAGATAGGACCATATGGTTCATACTAAGGTGTGGTATAGTCTGGTTCTAGTAAAACATTCTTGGATGGTCAATTCAAGAGACTCTACAAGATTTTGGGTGAGATTCCTTGATACAATAAAATGTTGCATTAGGTCTAGGACTAGGCTTAGAAATTCTTTCTTCAACACATGCCACACATAAAGTGGCTCGTTCTTCATCTTACGAGACTCATTAACACTTCTAAGACATCTCTTTGAATATGTTAGACACCATAGAAACCTTCATACAACCTCTCGAAACTCAAACACAACACTTTCTTATAAGAATCATTCATCAAGAACATGTATACACACACCTAGACACCATGTCACTTCACCAAAACACCTCACTACCAATAAACCTTAACTCATTTCACCTTGTTTTTCATCAATGAACATCAATGGAAATCATCATGAACTCTCCTATACATACCAAGACACCCTTTGACATTAATGCTACTTGAAATCGGTGACAACAACAATGACACATGTCCAACGAAACTACTCCAAATAGATCTAGAACCACACATAGTTCTATACCTAGCATGTAATATATGTATGGATGCAATTACTTTAGAAACTTGATATTTTGATAATTAGATACAATGGTTTAGTGGCTTAAGTTTGGCTTAGCTAAACATTGAAGATATCTATATCATAAGAAGTATGGCTCTTGAAACCGGTTTAATATTTAGACCTATGTAAGGGCTATTCCTAGGTTATGATTCTACTTTAAAGGATTTTAAGAGAGATTATAATGTGTTTTGAAAGGATTTTAACTTAAGATTGCTTCTAAGTGAGGAAAATATGTGAGTTTCACTTAATTTTATAGGTATTCATAGGTTTAATTTTTATTAAGTCGACCTATGGGATATGGGTAACCATTGTGTGGTGTGAGTAGGACCATATGGGTTCATACCAAGGTGTGGTATAGCTTGATCCCAATCAAACATTCTTATATGGGCATTTCAAGAGATTCTACAAGATTTGGTGAGATTCCTTGAGACAATAAAATGTTGTGGAATATTGCAAGAAGATATGTGAGTGATTAAATAGTGAAAATAGATAAGCAAGTCATAAAAGAGAGATAAGCATAAGTCTCCTAATCTTAGAATATGTGTACAATTCATGTTTTAGGTGTAAATTTGAATTTTTCACTTCCAAATGATAAATTACCAAATCTACAAGGAGTTTAAGTACAATAATGGTGTTAAATTAATTAATGTTATAACTATTATATTTTAGTGTAATCAAACATTTTCTCATCACATATCAAATAAAAATCTCATGTGAATATAACCTTATAGTTAGTGGAGGAAAAAAATTAAGTGTATGAATATTCTATCACATTAATTGGATTGAGTGAATTCCACTTATTTTGAAGCTCTAGTTCATGTTCATGGACTATTTTTACGAGGATTGTAGCATGTTTTTGTTCATCTTGTATGGAATTTTATTGGAGTGATTGTTGGTGAAAAGAATGGCTTAATGAATGGTGTTGCAAGCCCATGAGGCCTATAGATGCATGTCAAACATCATGAGCATAAGGGGACAATAAAATGGCATCATCAATAGATTTTGAGTACATCTCACATTTTGTAGAACCAAATAATTTTTTTTATAATATGGATTTAGCTTTAAAGATTAGTGATATTTTACTTTTCTAACTATTTGGAAATTCATCAAGGAAGGGTGTGGAGTGCTAGATATTTTTGTGTAGGATAATGATAACTAATAGAATTCTTCATACTGATGTGAATTTTTCTATGAGTGACTAAGCAAAGGCAACAATGGGAGGCGGATCTTACAATAGGACTAAGGATATAAAGGTTAGGCTCAAATTAGGTGCACAAGTCCTAATTTAGGGATTAAACCAATATCAATATTATCAAAAAGTTAATTTTCAAATATAATTTTCTACACTCTTGATGTTTTTGAGATATGTGTACTAGTGATAAATATAACTGAAAAAATTTCAGTGTAAGAAATTTAGATCTTAAGTATGAAAGAAACTAAATTCCATGCAAGGATTTTAGAACAATACTATAAGTAAACTTGTAATGGCTTATCATGGCTCCATTTTATTCAAGATATTATAGCTTTTTTAATTCCCTTATATTATTTAAAGGTTAATTATGTACTAAATTAAAAATTTAAATTATTGAGTTCTTTTTAATTGGATATCAAATTTAAAGTTGGAATTCACTCATTCTAAAGTCAAATTGTTTACTTATTTTTTTATTAGATATCAAATTTAAGTTAGAATTTAAATATTCTATTTTTTCTTATCAATGTGATCTATGGTGTTTCATGAATTTACATTTTAGAATAAAACATAAAAAAATAAACACTAAGTAGATGATGCAAGGGTTATACTTTAAATTGAACTTCATTATATCTTTCTTGTTTGAAGGCTTACCATTCACAATGCTTGTCTTTCATCTCAAGAGCTCAAAATTTTCTAAGGATAACTTATACCTCCACTGCACTGAGGATCATATTTTAAACTCATTAATACACTCCACCCACTCCAAACATCCTTAGAGATACCTTGTTGCTACTATATAGACGCACTTGTACTAAAATTAGCATTCTTATGCACACTATAGATGTGGAAATACTCCATGAATACATTGTTTGGTTTACTAGCTCCATTATCCTATCTGACATCATCTCTCTCTAATGTCTTACCACCTGTCATACCCTAATTCATTATACCAATCTCAAACATGCATTACCCTATCACACATGCATTCATCTAATAGACCTATTGGTTCTTAGTGCCCAAACCAACATATGGATTCATGAGTCACTCCCTAATTTCTTGAAACATTTCACCCATTCCATATTAAGGTGTTTAGACTATTAGTTTAGTCATATACTTACATTAAGGCATAGTTATCTCTTTTAGGTCCCTTGTCCTTGTAGCCCTCCTAGCCTACAAATACCCTTATATCTCAAGATTCCCTGAAATAACCAAGCAATTAAATGACACCTTTAGGGATCCTTTATGGAGTGTTGTAATTCCCCAAAGTATCACATCTTGCTCCTTTGTATGAAATTGTACTTCCCTTAAGATTTTATTAAGTAAATTAGGCCTATTAGGGGTTCTAGTCTATAACATCGTGTACTCTTCCTCATGAACTCACCTAAATGATGATGGGTCCACCTATGGAGTACTGATACACGATGGTGCATAAAAACTTTTTAGGTCAAATATTTTCCTAAGTCTTTCATGCACACCCATTTCCTTCTCAACTAGGCACTATACAATTTGATCTCGAAACTAAGGGCATATATCATTCACACGTGTGAGTTATATAATGTAACTTGACAGACTTCTAGCTTCCATTCGAAAGAGGTGCTCTGAATTTTCATCAATTTTTGGTGGTTAGAATTTTAGTTATGGCTTGCCCTAGTTAGGGCCTCGAGAGCACATATTTGGGTCTACAGGATCCTATGAAGCATTTCAAGAACTATAAAAATTCATGATGATTCCTCTTACCTCTCTCCACATTTTATTACATTTACTGAGATCTAGAAATGATTCATTTAGATGATCACAAAGTTCTAGCATTCGATCGAGCAAGGAGTATAACAAAAAAATTATTCAAAATCCATAATTCATACAAATTACTCACAAAATATTACCTCGTAATTCACTTCTACACCTTTATTGGTCATTATCTATCTTCTATACATATTTTCAAGGTCTTCCCTTGACTGTATTTTTCAAAAACATCTCACTTTCTCTTAACTAGCCTAGATAATTGTTATATTTCACTCCCAAATAAGCTCAATAACTCCCTAAAAAGGCTCAACAGCCTTCTTCTTATCATATAAATCGAGATAGATATAATCCTAATACACTCATCTATTTCATACATGAAAACTATTACAAGATGACATTGCTTTATTTTTCCTATATTACTCTTTTACCAAGTCAAATTCACTCCTACAACTCTCTTACAAGAACTCATTCACCTTATTATCCAATTTTTCTCCTTGGGAAAAATTTGATCAAATGTGACCTTGCACAAGAGGAAATGGAGAGGTTGGTTCAGTCATGCGAGCTCACATTTCAATTTTGAAAATCAGGTTGCAGGTAGGCTTAACAATGGAAATGCAAGTTCAATAAATGAATGGCCAAGGGAATATCAAAGGAGATCAGAGCTCAAGAGGAAGAATGGAGAAAGGCTCAAAGTTTTCAGACTTTGTATTTTCGGCATTTCGGAGACAAGGTGGGAAAATTTTGAAAAAGTCCGAAAGAGGAAAAATCCCAAAATCTGAAATTTTGAAAGTCCAAAATTTTAGACTTTCGGGTTTCGGGGATTTGGAGAAAGAGAATGGACAGTCAGAAAAAAGAGCAAAATGCTCTTAATCCAAAATTCTAAAATTCTAAAATCTCAAACTTTTGGGTTTCAAAGATGTGGAATTCAGAGTTTCAAAGTATTCGGCAACAAAATAGGAAAAGTGACCAAAAATGTCCAAAATCCCAAAAGTTTGAAACCTGAAAGGTCTCGATTTTGAAAAGTCAACCTTGGTTAGGGGTCAACGCAACAACATTTTCAAAGTTTTAGAGATTCGGGTTTTGGAGTTTTGGAACTCTCAAGATGATTTTTTGATGAACAGTAACCTAACTTCTGAAAACAAAATGTCTGAAAGTTTGAATTTTGGGATTTCAGAGGTTGCATGCATTTGGACTCTAAAGAAGGAAGATCACCAGACCCGCCATTTTTGTAGAATGACACCCCAACCTTTAGATGGCCATAAATTTTGACTGGGAGCTTGTATTTGCACAAGAAAGGACTTTTTGGAAAGCTTACAGTCTCCTCTACTCAACTACGATTGGATATCTTAAATTAAGTGGGACTAATTTATTCAAAATGAAAATTACAACTGTCATTTTTTAGAGAGTGTCCCAGGTTTCTCACCTACCACAATAATGAAGGTATGGGCTTCCTTTCTTGCCCAACAAGGAAGAGTACATGGAGGTATGGGTTTTACAGTAGAACCCATCATTGTTACATGTGATTTTAATGCATTTTGGGTGGTTGAAGCAAGAATTCAAATTCTTCTCTCCCTCTTCTCTCATTTTCTTCCTATATATTGTAAGGAGGGGAATTTTTCAAAAGGTTGGACAATTTGGCTTTGCACCCTCCCTTCTTCTCTTATCTGTAAGTGGATTTGTGGATTTAAAACCTCCCATCAAAACTGTAATGAAAATATTGCCTCTTGGCCATTATAGTGTACTTGTATCAAATTTTTGGAGCAATAATACATGTCTATGGATGATTTTCAACCCTCTCTTGTGTTCATTGCACCTCTCTAATCTCTCATTGCAATATTGGTTATCTATGTATGGTGGTTGTATTACATTTTAATGGTTTGTGTTTAATGACAAAGTAATTGTTCGGCATTCCTTTGGTGCATCACCTTTCTTATTTTAGGTTTATTTTCTTGCATCTTCTTAACCCTGTCTCCTTGGCAACTTAGAGTAGATTTTAGAGCGGATTCTCTACAATTTGAATGTGTGCATATGAATAGAGGAATAGGAACTAGCCTTTATCCAAAGATCTTTCCCGATTGAAAATTCCCACACTTTAAGAAAAGCACTATGTTATGCAATCACATTAAGAGTTTCAACCCATCAAGTTGCGAGACATTCAGGAGTGATGTGATTACACATCAACACACCTTTTACAACACATTCAACTTTAACACTCATTCACTCACACCTAAACTGACATGCCTTAATGGTCTCATATGACCTTATTACACTTTAGCACTTGATTCTCTTGCTTTAGAGTGCCCTTGTGAGAAAAATTTGAGCTCCTACTCAAATGCATTATAGATGTCTTCCTCTTCCTTGTCTTCCAGTTCCTTATTATGTCCCATGCTTATTTTTCTTAACTTGTTGATATACTCTTCCTCCCAACCAACACTTTGAACCTTGTATTCTCCTTATTCTTCTTCATATTCTTTGCTTTCTTGTTTGTATCTTGTTCTACTTCAACCTTCTTCATCATGCACCTTAACTTTGCCTTCCATTCTTCATGTTCACTTGCAATCACAACATCTAGAGAAATATTAGTCATCCAATCATAAGGCTTAAGTGCCTTCTCAACTTGCTCTATCACCCATTTATTCTCATCTTCACATTTAGCTCCTTCAAAGGCTTGTTTTACTTTTTTGATGAAGTAGAAATATCCAACATTGAAATCAAACTCCTTTGTATCCTTTGTGGGTTTACCTGTCTCCTTAAAATTTATCTCATACCAATGTACATGGTTATCTTCTTTCTTATCACTTTGCTGCACAAAAATTATGTATTCATCTAAATTCCTTGTGCTTTTTAATTCAAGAGCACTTCCAACTCTTTAGTTACTTTTTTCTTCCTTTGGCTTGTATAGGTATTCTTGATGTATATACTAATTCTTATTTCAAAATGAATTTCATCTTTTTCATATATACGCCATGTTGTACATGCCCTGTTTTCAAGTTTTTCAAGAAAGGGCGATGCATAGACTCTTATTATTCTTCTCCTTAATACTCTCAACAGCTCACTTAGCCAATGTCTTGACTGATATAACATGGGAGTGTTACTGGTTTTTTTCTTTGATTTTGGATTTCCATTAACATAAGCATGCCTTCCAAATGATAATTACCTTGACTAAGACTTAAGATTTTTAGAGTGGTTCGATTTCTCCTTGGGTTCCTCTTTACTATCCACTTGTGATATATTGCAAAGTGAAAGGTTCCATAGGATTTTCTTTGAACTAGACTCTCCCTTAGTCCCAAGGACCGATTCCTTGACAATAATACCTTCTTTCCTAGCCGAGTTTTTCTCAATTTTCTCTTCTTTCTATTTTATGTGTTCCTCCCTGCATGTGATCACTCCTTGTGGTATTATAAAACTCTCCATGATCTCCTTATGCTCTATCTTCATCATCTTTCTCTTTATTTTACACAATTTTTCTCTTTCAACTAGTATTAGTCTAGTGGAATCACTATATAAGCTGAGTTCATGTCCATAGTTTTCATTTATGTTCATTTACACTGCTCTTAGAGTCGCTAACATTCTAACACCAACACTCCAACCTCTGAAGTCTTTATGAAGTCTGATAACATGCTCCCAAAAACTATCATATGCATCTCCTTGTTGTTCTAGATATGTGAGATATCTAATTTGGTTCTCCACTATTCCTCTTGTTTGTACTATACTTTATTTTCTACTCCCTAGTTCTATGTATAGTCTCATATTGCTCGACACTCTGTTTTGATTCATCAATAACCATATAAACTGTAATGTCCCTTCAAATTACCTTCTTGCTTCTTGCTTTTGTGCATTTCTCCATATGATTTGTTTGATTTGATTCTTCTTCTCTCTTTGACTCCATTATGCCTTGATTTTATTTACTCTTCATATTGGATAGTTCATCCTCCCAATGGCTCTATTCAGACCTTTTGAAGCTTTTAAGAACATCTCCTTGTTCCACCTTTCACTAGACTCACTTGTGTTTAGTCCATTTATGCTCATTCTTGACAAATGTCCTCTGCAACCTACATTCACACACTCTAACACATAATCGGGTTTAAAAATTAGAACTTCATTGCCTTCTTTGGCTGCTCCATGTATGTCCTTCGCTTGTTTACCACATGTAATATATTATAGGCTGGTTTGTAAGCCTTGTTCCTTCAACTTCCTTTTTGTGTTCTTCATCCTTCATAGTGTCTTCACTAAGAACCTATTATTCCCCTTGAACATCATCACTCATATCTCTTCCTTGGTCTTCAAGAAACCTGATTGCTTCTGTTGGGGCTAGCACCTTTGGTTGTATAGATAGTATATAAGATCTAAGCATACATGCAAATAAAAGTGGATATTCTACCAGAAGAAATATACAAAACAAGAGATATAAATCAACACCAAATTTAAAATGGTTCACCTAATGTGGGCTATGTCCACCAAGAAACAAGCCAATCTATTATCCAAAGCTTTGACAAGATATACAATGAATATTTACAATCTTCCACACTTCTCAGATGTACAATACTTTCTTTCTCTCAAGCTTTTGCTTCTTCTCTAAGAATTCTCTCTCTCACAATTATTTTCACAATAATCATCAACTTTTTCAAGTTCTTAATTCTTACTTCTAAACCCTAGCTTTCATGCTTATATAGGTATATACAAACTTAGGGCACTTAGCCATGCAATTAGAATCAATAGATATTCTTTAACACTAAAAATAGATATAATTCTTGTGAGTTAATTAAAACACCCACACATAGGTAACCGACGCTAGTTAGCCCTAACCGATGTTGGTTCATGGGATGACATTCCATTCCCCCTCCATAACTGATTTTGGTTACTGTGTTTTCCATCAAGTTTCATATTGCATGCTAATCAAAGTAATTGAGCTCCATAACTCAAAAACATCTCACTTGGAGATTAATTACTACACTATACCTATACAACGTCATTCTTGGATCCTTCCTTAGCTTTATTTCTTCCTCTTCAAGTCTCAAACTCAAAGACCAACATAAGTGGAGTGTAGCTCCAACTTCTCCTTTGCTAATGGATTTGTTAGCATATCCGTAGGGTTTTCACTCGTATGAATCTTCTCCAGTTTCAGCTGCCCATCCTCTAATACATGTCATATGAAGTGATACCTCAACTGAATTTATTTCATTCTTGAATGAAATGCAGAGTTATTTGCCAAATGAATTGCACTCGAATTTCACTTTGAAGGTCTTCAATCATCTTTCTCCTTTCCCAAATCTTCCATGAAACTTCTCATCCATATCATCTCCTTGCTAGCCTCTGTAGCTACAACATACTCTGCCTCTGTAGTAGACAAAGTCATAACCTTTTGTAATCTTGAAATCCAGCTAACTATCATCCCACCTACTGTGAAAATATATCTAGTAGTTCTCCTCCTACCATCCAGATCTCCAGCCATATCCAAATCAACATAGCCACATAAATAAATATCTGAACCTCCATAGCATAATTACATGCTAGATGTCCCTCTCAAATACCTAAGTATCCATTGGATTTCTTTCCAATGCTCTTTACCTAGATTGGCCATATATCTACTCACAACTCCCACTACCTGTGCAATGTCTGGTCTGGTACAAACCATAGCATACATGATACTCCCAACTACTTTGAAGCATATGGTACTTGTGTCATGTATTTGACCTCCTCATGTGATGAAGGACACCGATCTTTTCTCAATTTGAAGTGTCTAGCCATAGGTTTACTAATAGGTTTTGCATTCTACATCTTGAACCTTTCTAACACCTTGTAGATATAATCCTCCTGAGACATACAATTTCTTGTTCTTCTGTCTCTATGTATTTGCATGCCAAGGATTCTTTTTGCAGCTCCTAAATCCTTCATAGAAAATGTGTGAGCTAGATTTCCCTTAATCTCACCAATGTCCTGCATACTAGATCCTACAATAAGCATATCATCCACATACAGTAACAAAATAATATAGCTCCCATTTCAAGTGTCTTGAAATAAACACAATGATCATATTCACATCTCAAGTAACCATGCTCATGCATAAAACTATCAAACCTCATGTACCATTGTCTTGGAGCTTGTTTGAGCCCATATAGACTCTTTTTCAACCTGCACACTAATTTCTCCTTACCCTTGACTTCATACCCAAGTGATTGTTGCATATAAATCTCTTCATCCAAATCACCATGAAGGAAAGTTGTCTTCACATCTAGTTGCTCTAAATGTAAATCCTCTACTACAACTAAACTCAATACAATATGAATAGAAGTCATCTTAACAACAAGGAGAAAATATTTCACTAAAGTCAATACCTGATTTATGTGTAAATCCCTTTACTACAAGCCTTGCCTTATACCTTTTCTGTCCACCCTCTTCTTCCTTGATCCTGTAAACCCACTTGTTCTGCAATGTCCTCTTACTTGCTTTGGAAACTTAACCAAATCCCAAGTCTGGTTCTGTTCCAAGGAGTCCATCTCCTCATCCATGTCATGCTCCCACTACACATGGGTCTCATCCTGCATTGCTTCTTAAAAAAATTGGTTCACCATTATCAGTCAATAATAAATAAAATAGAGAAGGTGTAAATCTTTCTGGAGGTTTACTTACCCTTTGTGACCTTCTCACAGGAGTTTGGGGTATTAGAGGCTCATTCTAGACCTCCTGGACATTTGTATCCAAATATGTCAGTGACCGATGCCGATCACTTGTAACCGACATTGGTTCTTCTAAACAATTTCAATTTGGATCTTCTATAACCAATACCGATTCTACTGACTGATGTCGGTCAGGGGTCAACTGACATCGGTTACTGTGTAACCATGTCAATATTACTTTTAAATACAAGAGTTCATTTTCATTCACAAACTTCTCAACCGGTTTATCCTTGGTACCAAAATTTGATCCATGTACATTCTCTTTTCATTCCATTCAATGTCATAACTCCTAATAATTTTAGAATTCTCTAAATCCCAAAAATGGAATCCAAAATCACTAGATCCATAACCAATGAAAAGTTCATCTCTTGGATTTTACATCCAATTTTTCCTATTTTCCTTATCAATATGCACAAAATCTTCTAAACCAAAAAATTTAAGAAAAGAAAGATCTACCTCTTTTCCGGTCAAAGATTCCTCTAGTATTCCCCCATCTAGTGAACTTGAAGGCCCACAATTAATCAAATAAACCATTGTATCAACTTCTTCTTCCCAAAACTGCAAGGGAAATCTAAAATGTATCCTCATACTTCTAGCACGTTCCATGATTTTCCTATTCATTATTTCTACAACACCATTCTCTTGTGGTGTTCTTGGAACCATTCTTTCTCTACATATTCCATTCACTGAACAATAATCATTGAAATTCTTATTACAATATTCACCACCATTGTCAGATCTAAGGCACTTTAACTTTGAATTTGATTCATTCTCAACAAGGGCTTTCCATCTTTTAAAAGTTTCAAAAACATCAAATTTATGTTTAATACAATAAACCCATACCTTTCTTGTAGCATCATCAATGAAAGTAACATAATACTAGGATCCTCCATGAGAAGCTACAGGTGCCCCACATGTAGTGTACAAGCTCCAATTTTGCTCCTTCTTAGTTGCCCCAACTTTGAGAAATCTCACTCTCTTTTGCTTTCCAAAGACACAATGCTCACATAAATCAAGATCTAAATCTTTCAAATCTGATAACTTACCCTTAGCCTTTAAGATCTGCATTCCTTTTTGACTCATATGGCCCAACCGATTATGCCACATGCATGCATCTAAATCTAAGTAGATAATGTAGAAAAGGGTATAACACAGTAGATAAATATAATGTTCCTACCTTCTTACCTCTTGCCATAACAAAATCACCCTTGGTGACTTTCCAAGAGTCTCTGTAAATGTAACCATGCAACCAGCTTCACCTAGTTTCCCTGCAGAAATAAGATTCCTCCTAGGCTTGGCACATGTCTCACATCTTTCAATACCCATGTATTTCCATTCTACAATTTTAGATGAACTTCCCATTTACCAGTAATACTGCAAGGTTCATCATCACCCAAATAAACATGCCCAAAATTACCCTAGGACATAATTTTTGAAATAACCCTTATTAGGGGTTGCATGGAAAGAAGCTCATGAATCTAAAACCCATAATTCTATTCTATTATCTAAAGAAAGAATAAGATCATCTTGCATTACCTCTGTTGCAACAAGATTTTCTTCTTTACCTTTGTCTAGTTGTTGGTTCTCTTTATTCTTTGACCAACAATATTTCTTTGCATGTCCTTTCTTTCCACATTTCCAACAAGTAATTCCCTTACATCTAGATTTAGATCTATTATCCCTTAAATTTGATTTCTCATTACTCTTACTCTTAGATCTCTCTTTCTTCCTGCCCCCTTTTCTACATTCAAAACTTTCCCAGATGATGATTCCTCTGTACTCTTCCTGCAGATTTCTTCATTCAATATTATACTAACTACATCATTAAAATTCAAAATATTATTAGCATATGTTGTATTACTAACATCCATTACCAAGTTATCCCAACTATCAGGTAAATAACATAATAATAAAAGTTCTTTCACTTCATCATCAAACAAAATATCAAATGATTTTAATTGATTTAAAATATATCTAAAATCATTCAAATGATTAGATGAAGATCCACCTTCATGCATCTTAGAACTAAATAGTTTCTTCATCAAATAAAATTTATTTGAAGAACTAGGTTTTTCATATAAATTAGCAAGATATTTCATTAACCCTACCGTAGAAGTTGCTTTTGTAATATTGGAAGCCACGGATGTTGTCAGGCTCAATCTTATAGATCCCAAAGCCTTTATGTCAAGAATCTTCCATTCTTCATCAATCATCTTTGTAGGTCTAGACTTCTCATCCAATAGTAAATACAAATCTCTTTGATATAGATAATCATCAATCTACATTTTCCATAATTGATAATTTCAGCCATCAAAATTCTCTACCTTGTATTTGTTTTCTTATGTCATTGTTGTAGCTCCCACTCAATCAAAAACCCTCTGTGAGTAAATCTATCAACACAAAAAACCCTCAAACAAAGCTTTGATACTAGTTTGTTGGGGTTAGGACATTGGTTGTATATATTATATATCAGATCTAAGCATACATGTAAATAAAAGAGGATATTCTACTAGAAGAAATATACAAAACAAGAGATATAAATCAACACCAAATTTAATGTGGTTCATCCAATGTGGAATACGTCCACCAAGAAACAAGCCAATTTATTATCCAAAGATTTGACAAGATATACAATGAAGATTTACAATCTTCCACACCTCTCAGATGTACAATACTTTCTTTCTCTCAAGATTTTGCTTCTTCTCCAGGAATTTTATCTCTCACAATTATTTTCACAATAATCATCAACTTTTTCAAATTTTTTTTAATTCTTACTTCTAAACCCTAGCTTTCATAATTATATAGGCATATACAAACTTAGGGAACTTATCCATGAAATTACAATCAATAGATCTGCTTTAATACTAAAAATAGATCTAATTCCCATGAGTTAATTAAAAAACCCACATAGAGATAACTGATGTCGGTTAGCCCTAACCGATGTCAGTTCATCCTTTCCTAACCGATGTTAGTCATAGGAGACTGATGTCGGTCCCTTCATAACTAATGTCGATTATTTTATTTTCCAGCAAGTTTCATATTACATGCTAATATGAAGTAATTGACCTCCATAACTCAACACTTCCTTCATTCCCATGAAACTCTCTTGTGTCTTATCTCTTTCTTTTCCTTTGTGACCTTTCATAATGTATTCCAAGATCTCATTCCATGCCTCTTCTTCTTCAATGTTACTATATTTCTTGTTCTTGTCACTTTTCTCTTTCCTCAAGAACTTCATGTTCTTTCTCATCCTCTCTTGGGCTTGCTTTCTTTCTTTCATCTGTTTACTTTGACCCATCTCTGTGGATCCCAACTGTTGCTCTTGTTTGGAAACATTTGCTTTACATTCTTTGTCTCTCAATGACACATTCATTCCACCTTCTTCCTCCTTCATGAAGGATTAGACCTGATTCTTTACGGTCTTTTCAACACATTCTTTGAAGCCAAATACCATGCTTCTCCTTTCAATTCCTACATGTTGGTCCATCAAAGACACTAACACATGCTTTATTCCATTCTTCGTAAGAAACCATTTATTAAACCTGCCATTATACACCATATTCCTATTATATTGGCATGGCATTCCTAAGAGTAGGTGACACACATCCATTGGCATCACATCACATAACACCTCATCATGTAAACTCCCAATTTTGAAAGGTACTCTGTACATTGTTCATTCACAAGAATCTAATAATCCTTCTGAACCCATGCAACTCTATAAGTTATAGGGTGAACTAACCTCTTTAAACCCAATTTACTAACCATTTATTTTGAAACAATATTATCAGTGCTTCCATTGTCTATAATGACATTACAACACTTACCTCTTGTCTTGCACCTAGTCTTGAATAGGCTTCTCCTATAGACTGGCTCTTGAGATTTAGCTTGTTGATGTAAAAGGACTCTCCTTAGTAACAATGACTCTCCCTACTTCTGGTCATCACCTCTATCATCTATCCTTTTCATACCGAGATATACTGCTTTCCATTTTTTCATCCTTGTGCCTAGATCATTGATTTCATTCATCATGCTATCCATCTTCCTCATCACTTCTTGGATCAAATTCATTATACCCTACAATGATGGCTTCTCAACCTTTTCCATACTATCAACAATCAACTTCACACACTCTTCAATCAATCACAAATTCTTAAAATCTTAGCAATAAACTAATCCTAACAGAGCTCTACTCTGATACCAAAAACGATGCAAGGGTTATACTTGAAATTGAAATTCATTATGTCTTTCTTGTTTGAAGGCTTACCATTCACAATTCTTGTCTTTCATCTCAAGAGCTCAATTTTTTCTAAGGCTGACTTATACCTCTCATGTATGTAATCGAGGATTATCTTTTCAACTCCTTAACACACTCTACCCACTCCAAACATCCTTAAAGATACCTTGTTGCTGCTACACACACACTTGCACTAAGATTAGCATTCATGTGCACACTATAGATGTGGAAACATGCCATGATTACCTTGTTTGGTTTAGTGGCTCCATTGTCCTATCTGACATCATCTCTCTCCAATGTCTTCCCACCTGTCATATCCCGATTCATCATACCAATCTCAAACATGCATTACCCTATCACACAAGAATTCATATAATAAACCTCTTGGTTCTTAGTGCCCAAACCAACATATGGATTCATGATTCACTCCCTTATTTCTTAAAACATGTCAGCGATTCCATATTAAGGTATTTAGACTATTAGTTTAGTCATATATTTGCATTAAAGCATAGTTCTCTCTTTCAGTCCATTGGCCTTGTAGCCATCCTAGCCTACAAATTCCCTTATATCTTCATATTCCTTGAAATAACCATGCAATTAAATTGCACATTTAGGGACCCTTTATGGAGTGTTGTAATTCCCCAAATTATCACACCTTGCTCCTTCAAGTATGGAGTTGTACTTCCCTTGGAGGTTATTATGCAAATTAGGCCTATTGGGGTTCTAGGTTATAACAGTAGGTACACTTCCTCATGAAATCACCTAAATGATGATGGGTCCACCTCTAGAATAATGATAGGATGGTGCATACAAAATTTGGTGACTCAAATATTTTCCTAAGTCTTTCATGCATACCCTTTTCCTTCTCAACTAGGCATTGTACAGTCCAATCTAAAACTAAGGGGATATATCATTCAAATGTGTGAGTTATAAACTGAATCTTGATAGACTTCTCGCTTCCATCTATACAAAATTTCTCTTAAAATTTCATTAATTTTTGGTGGTTAGAATTTTAGTTATGGCTTTCCCTGTTAGGGCCTCGAGAGCATAGATTTGGGTCTACAAGATCCTATGAAACGTTTCAAGAACTACCAAAATTCATGATGATTCCTCTTACCTCTCCCCACATTTTCATGCATTTACAGATCTATAAATTATTCATTTGGATGACTATCAAAGTTCTGGCATTCGGTCTGAGCAAGGACTATAACACACAGTTTACTCAAAATCCATAATTCATACAAATTACTCACAAAATCTTACCTACAATGCCCTTCTACACCTTTATTGATCATTATCTCTGTCCTCTTTACATGTTTTCAGGGTCTTCCTTGACTTGTATTTTTCAAATACATCTCACCTTCTCTTAACTCGCCTAGCTAATTGCTATATTTGACTCCCAAATAAGCTCAACAACTCCCTAAGAAGGCTTAACACCCTTCTTATCATAGAAATCAGATGGATATCATCCTAATACACTCATCTAGTTCATACATGACAACTATTACAAGATGACATGGCTTTATTTTTCCTATATTACTCTTTTACTAAGTCAAATTCACTCCTACAACTCTCTTACAAGCACTCATTCACCTTTTACAACACATTCAACTTTAACACTCATTCACTCACACCTAGACTAACATGCCTTAATGGTCTCATATGACCTTATTACACTTTAGCACTTGATGCTCCCACATCATTAGATAACACCCATAAGACATACATGTGAATTAATTAGGCCTATAAATATATACTACATTGATATTTATGAAGTGAAATAAGATTCGAGGAAAAAAATGATTATCTAGAAATATGTACATTTATCATAGTCTAATAGCATAGCAAAACAATTTTTCCTTTTTAAAATAGTATGGATAAGGGTTTATCAAATTTTAATAGTAAATGTATAACTATCATATTCTAATAGCGTAGAAAAAGTTTTGTTCTTTTTTATAAAAGTAACCCTTTTTTAGCATGGATTTGGGGTTTTTCAATTTAAATAAAATGAAAATTCTTTTTAATAACATAGATACACTAGAGATTCACAATCTAAAGAATATCATGTGAGTTCATATAGAGGTTTCAATTATTAATTTAAATAGACTCGATATAATACCTAATATAAAGGATATAAGGGGTTAAAGTATAATGGTTTTTAAAAATATATTGGGGGTAGAGTGTGTGGAGTGATAGGAAAGAGGGAAAAGGAATAGTTGTGGGTTAGACATGAAGAAGCCTAAATTCGGATAATTTTGGTTGTGTGTTTTTCAAATTAGTGGTGTTTTGTTTAGAGTTCCTAAGAAATATGTATTTCTATAGTAATGACACTACATAACTCTCAATAGTTGGGATATCCTTCATGGTATATATGTTAGGGTATATTTTGTGTCATTTGATTCAAGATTTTAAGGAGATTAGATGTCGTGAAGATTAATCACTTCAAATAATAAAAATACAACCACATATGACCCTTTACATTATTATACAAAGTTTGATTAGTGTGAAAAATGTAAATAGAAAATAAAGGAAGAGAGACATTAAATTACACATACTAGGGGTTCATACTTTTCAAGTCTAGTATTAATTTTATTGAGGTTGAAAATGTAAGATATTTAACTCAACACTTTGAAGAGGTAAAAATAAAAAGAGGTATTAAAATGTCGGGGGAGAATGGTTAGTTTAGATATATGGTAAAATAAGGGTTATTTTATAATTGAAAAGTTGTATTTAGACTATTGAGATTTATATTTGGAAATAGGGGTATTGTTTAATATTGTACAAACGCATGTGATATGACATAAGTTAACATAGTGAATCTTTGTGCATATACAAGGGTTTTTAGGGTAAATAAGAAACCTATGAAACTCACACTTATTAAAATATTTTGTCTAAAATATTATGTTTGGAAAGTATACTATTCGATTGTGAAGATGACAACTTGGGTGAAATTTCTTTGATGATTAAATTTCATGACCTTTATTTTTTAGCATGACAAACTTTTCTTTGACAAAAATGAGCTCATGATGAATTATTAAAGAGGAATCATGCAAAAGGATGTTTCTTTAAGAAGATAAAATCAAGAGGATATGAGGGTGCCATTATATTTTGTTTTGAATATTATATTTGATTAACTTTAATATTTATAATGTTTTTTAAATAGCATATGGAATAGTCAAACACATGTATGGTGATTTTTTGAAAATTAGCCAATGAAATTATGTTTGTCATTTGAGATTCACCACTTGATATTATAGAGTGTTTTAGGGATCCATTTTTATATTATTCTTAGTTATTGACACCTAACATAAATTTTAAAAAGTGTAAAAACAACCTTTTGCACAATATGACAATAATCAAATTCATATATTAACCAAATCACGAATTCACATGTTAAGCTGATTTTTTTAATAACCTTTTGTGTAATTGAACAAAGTAAAATTGATGATACCATGTTTTAAATTTGATGGCCACCTATGATTGTCAAACAATATTTTTAGTGACAAGAATTTTTCAGCATTCCCTTCGCTTTGTGGTAAAAAAACTACTATTAATATAATACTAATATAAATATAAAAAAGGGTCTTCATTTATTTTACAAGTTTATTAATGCATATTTATTCATATCAATATAATTTATATAATAAACTGAAAGCCATATTTTAAATATGTATATTGGAAGAGTGATTTAAAAAATTTGCAAATATTTTACATAAAAATTTGCAAATATTTTATAACAATTGTGTAAGCAATCATCGAATTTAAACTCTAGATCATACTCATAGCATATATGATGACCTAACAACTTTATAAGTTGGCCAACACATGCACAATGATGAGGGATGGGTTTTGGGAAAGTCTATCTTAGTTGGAACATGAAAAGGTAGTATATTCAAAGCTCTAAAAATCTTTATATCAACTAGAAAAAAATGAATATATTTGCTTGTTAGATACATTTTGGAATTGTTTTTATGATTCTAAAAATCCTCATTGAATTAAAAAATTAATCTCACATTGGTTAGTTGGGTTGATACGTAGTATCATATAAATCCTAATATATCATTATCCTTGTGTCATTGGAGTGATGCCACAATGGAAGTGGCTCTCTTACTAATGTAATGGATGATTGATTCTAGGATGAATGTGTTAGTTTTCTCATACTTTCCATTTCCTCATTTGTGGTTTCATAATCCCAAACAAAAATTTCTTGTCTGACTACAAGCTAGTTTGGTTAGCTCATTTAACCCCTTATATGAATAGGAATGACACCACAATGAAAGTAATGGTGTGATCCGTTTCTCTATTAAATTATAATAATTTTATTTCCTATTTAATTTTGTAAAAAGTTCTAAAACCTTACCTTATCATCCCTACAAAACCTCAAAATTGAAACGATGTGGGTTAACGTGACCCCTATACAAGGATGGGACACACATATAAATTGAAAAATGGTCCAAAACCTTTACCCAAAAATTTATAACCCGAGGAGAACTCCCACTAATTTTATTTTGACATTCTTATTTGTTTTATGTAGATCCCTTTCCCCATACAAGTTACAATTAAAAGAATGCATGATATTTTTTTATTGAAAAGTTCACTTTTATAGATATAAACAAGATAATTACAACGTTGATCGTACAAAAGATGGGTGGATGAGATCACACCCCAAAATTCCAATCATATCGAGCCAACAAGGCCTAGAGAGGGAGGCCAATTAAATCAAAATAAAAGTGTGGACCTCAATCAAAAAGAGGGTGAGAAAAATAAGGAGCTAGATTACAAGGCAGAACCATACAAACCAGGCCACAATGAAAAACATGGTGGCGGGTTGAGGAAGATGACTATCTGTCATATCTCCTTAACTAGAACTAGGGTGAGATGTATCGGGATGGGATCCCATCTAATCTCATTTTATTGTTGGTGTTGTTATACATGAGGATTATCCAACAACCGAGAAGGATAAATGATAAGGGCCAACCATGGAAACTTGTCTTACTATGGGCGAGACCATCCCACTATGCCGAATCGCCAAGACAACCGAAAAACCTACCATGTGCGGGAGGGGGTTGAGACCGAGGGGACCACCGATGGCGAGGAGAGGGCCTCTATAGGATTTGGGAGCAAAGATTGTGAAATCCCTTTCCCCCAGGGCGGAGGGGAGAATGGTGTAGTTGAGGCGGGGAGAAGTGGTGAGAAAGAACATCATGAAGAAGACGAATGACTACACAGGGTGAAGGCCCAAAGTGGTCGAGAAAGAATTGGAGGTGTTCAAGCTCTAGTTAAACTTTCTTGGCCTAGTTTTGAATTTGGAGCATCACAGTGGAGAGAATAACCACTTTATTAGTAACAACAAAAATTCTATCCATAGGAACATTGTTAAATATGGCATTATTTCTATCTTTCCATAGATGAAACAAAATATCACTCTATGAATACATTGCGGGAAAAAGGGTTGAGTCCCCCAAAAAACCATCTTCTAGGTAAAAAAATTCGGGAGAAGGGTTGAAAAAGGAGTAAATCCATTTTCAAGCCGATTAAGCCCACGCTAGACATAACCAAAAATAAGCTTGATAAACTCGGTTTGGTAAAAACCGGGAAGGTGGGGTTCATACCCATATGCCTAATTCATTCCCCTACAGGGAGCTCCTGGTATAATATGCACCATAGAAAGTGATATTTTTGGACTCAATAAGAAATGACCAAACCCTTTCGAATCATTGTTTCCACACCGGTGCCTGGGAGGAAATGTTCTAGTGGTGATTAAGTAAATCGACATTCACCGATTGTGGGGTGAGTATAGAGTAATCCAAATAGGGTTTGTAATGGCGGAGTGGAGTAACCAAAGGCCAATTCCAACCATACCACCACATGACACCTGAAGTGTCACCAATTGTGTGAATAAATTCCTTAGGTATACAAGCAATTATTTTTGTGATTGATTCGACATCTTAGTGTTCAAGGTTGAATTTAATAACCAGGGTTACCTCATAAATCTAATATCTGGGAGTGTTTGTAAAATAAATCACCCACCACTTTAATTCCTTTTCTGAAGATCTAAATAGCTTTAGCCCAAGGAGCTAGAGTGAGAGGGGCATCGTGGAAGGTAAAAATAGATGACCACCAGAGAGAGTAGGAGTTAATAGAAAGACCAGTTCTAAAGCCATCCCCTTCTAAATAAGGTGTGATTTAAGCAATTCCCATGATTATACAAGTACCCCGATTTTTTTGATAGAAACTAGGCAGAAAAGAAGGAATTGAAGTTAAGGCATTTCTAGGCTTGTCTTCTAAGAGGAGAACCTTGGCGAATCTGACGTCAAGAGTAGAATCTTTCTAGCTTCATTCCCTTCCAAGTTACGAATCAACCATTTGACATAGAGAGCTCACCCTTGAAGCTTGATGTCAAGTAGACCAAGGTCACCAACTTCTTTAGGTCTACAATAGATATCCCATGCTAATCTATGAAAGCCCTTGTGGCTTTCATAATTAGCCCAAAGAAAATATCTCATAAGTTTTTCGAGCTTAGCATAGGAAACATTAAAATAATCCCAACAAGAGAAGTAGTACACATTGGTGGCAACTAGCACCTTGGAGAAAATTTTAAATTACTCACCGAGAGAGAGCGGTTTAGTAATCCAATAGGATATTTTCTCTCTTCTCGTTGAACAACATAGCTCCATAGTTGTGCAAAGGTGGCCTGGAAGGTAGATGAAATGCCAATGAATTTGAATTGAGTGTCCATTGGATCGAACTCCATTACAAACCCATCAACCATGGAGGGATATGGGATTGCGACTATTGATAACACTGGGTTTTATCCCATTGGATGAATGAACCATAGGCCAAACAGAAAGTGTCCGGGGTGGTATGCACAGATTGTTCTTCTTCAAGGAGAGTGAGAAAATAATCATCAACAAAGTGGCCATTGATGAGATGTTAGTCTATGTTTGGAAAAATGCAATCCCCTTGATAAGACCTTGGGAAGAACTTTGGGCTAGCAGGTAGCTAAAGCCTTTAGTCTCTACAACACATACAACAAAGGGACCGAAGGGCACCCTTGATGGATGAATCTAAACGACCCAAACCTAGAAGATTGAGCTCCATTAATGGTGATGTAGGCTCCAACATTATTAAAAATATCTGCACAATGTGGACAAACCTCGAGACCAAACCAAAGAGCTTGAAGCATATCCAAAATGAAAGACCACTCAATGCGGTCATAAGCTTTGGCATAATCAATTTTGATAAATAAGGCTTTCGGTTGGAGAGGTGAGCCCATTCCATTCCTTCCCAAACAACAATGATATTGTCAAGAATGTATGTACTTGTGGTTAATGAAGCCCATTTTCGTTGTGGAAAACAAGAGAAGGGAGATTTGCAATCCCGTTGGACAAAACCTTAGCAATAATTTTATAGGACACATTAAGCAAAGTGATAGGATGCGAATTAGAGATTTGCTTAGGGTCCCCGACTAAGGGATAAACTTGATGTTATCTTGGTTGATCAATTTAACCAAAGATTTAGAAGCGAGAGCCTCGAGATAGACATTGTAAAGCCCGATTCCAAAGCATCCCACATGGTTTGATAAAATTCATAAGGGGAAGCCATCAATGTCTAGGGCTTTATCAGGATCTGTTGAAAGGAAACCTATTTACGTTTTGTAAGAGACAAGGGACGATCACATGCAACATGTTGGGAATGAGAGATCTTGTAGGACAATTTGCACGCATTTAAATAGAGCCTCTTCCCTAGCAGGGGTAGTAGGTTGGGAGGAAAAAGCACCATGATAATGGTGAAAGAATACTTGGAAGATGTATGGTAAGGAAGTGAACCAACATTTCCTTGGAACATAACTTTGATCTGTGTGGCAACGTGTTTGGCTCGGAGTATATGCAACAAAACTATTTGGAAGCTTTGTCTTTGATTTTTAGCCAAGATAGTGGAGCACGAAGCAATGCACCTTGGCTTTGTAAGCTTCCTCAATTTTGAGTTTGTGTCTCCAATGGGCAGCCTAGATTTGCAAGTTTTGATTGAAAGGAGAGGCATTAATCTCTTGTGAGATTCATTGGAATTCACAATATGAAGCATTATCTCGCAACTTGCTGAAAAAGAGCATATTGTTTTCCATATATGCGAAGAAAGGTGCTAGTCCTGGTGATGGCATCATTCCACTAAGATATCCAACCTTCTCGACCACCAAGGCGAGGAACTAAGTTCCAAACGTGTTGAATATGTGCCACAATCCGAGCATGTTTCAGGTGCGTAGTATTGAGATAAAATTGAGAATTGACCTTGTGTGTTTTTAGCGAGAGAAAGCACATTGATATTAAAAAGATGGGGAGTGATAAAAACAAAAGCAAGTCGTCGACAACAACAATAGGACAACCAAAATTAGGGAAAGATAGAAGAAGTCTTGACTAGGCATCAGGACTCGGTCAAGATGTTGAACAACATGATCTTTCCCTTATCTAAAGTTGGACCAGTGAACCATGAGGAGGAGGATCTATCTTTAAAGGGGATGTTAGGATCAAATAATACGAGCTTGTGTTTGAGATAGAACCAAGCCTCCTCCACTCTCGCACACCAACGCATAGGCAAATAGCCAACCTTACCTTTTGGGCATTCAACCATATTAAAGTCTCCACAGAGAATCCATAGAACATTAGGAAGGGAGTTGGCAAGCCATCTCCAAAATAGAGCTCACTCAATTGCATCGTTAGATGCATAAATATTGGCAAGCCCGAGGATGCGCTGTCAAAATAAAAAAGATTCCAAACCACATGGTGGGTGGGGTTAGAACCCCAAGAAATCACATGTTGTGCAAGGTCGGAGCAATCAGTGTCATGACCCCTCCACGTCTAGGATCATGATTGGACACGTGGTATATCGCATGGGGCCAAATTGTGCGAACAACAAAATGGAGTACAAAACCTGCAAGTTTAACTTCTTATAGACAGAGAGCACGCATATGATGAAAATGGAGATAATTATCCCTAACCAGATATCTCCGGTGGGATCAGTAAGGCCACATATGTTCCAAGAGTACACAATCATTGGACAAAATTGAGGTACATAGATCCCTCGTCATCAAGATTGGAGAGGGCACAAAAACTAGTTATGAGACAAAGTGATCTGGGAAATGTCTCCACCGACGATGATGATCATGTTTTTCTCGAACAAATTCACCATCTTCTCAGGGGACAGGCTACGAGAGCCAAGGCTAAGGTAAGCTTTTTTGGGCAACGGTGGATGGTTTTCTTCCATGAGATGCACTTCAGGTAGTTGGAGGGGGAAGGAAACCGAAGGCGTAAGAGACTTTGTGGGGACCATGACCGAGGTAGCTAGTGGAGAGTGGGAGAGCAAGAGAGTAGCTAAGGGTTCTGAGATGCATCGTATTTGATCGGAGCGACAGAGGAACTTGCATCATTAGTGTTGAATGGCCGATAGGATGAGGCCGAGGGTTTGGAGGGCCATAGGCAAAGCCTCATTTGTTGTTTACTGTGGTCCAATCGTCCCCATAAGAGGGAGCTTTGGGTTCGTCGTTGCATGTTTTTCTTGTGTCCCAAAGTGGGATTCAACCATGAGAGGACATTCACAAATCATATGGCTAGACGTTTGACAACATAAGCAGGGATTGGGTAAGTTAATGTAGAGAACACGTTGAGAAAAGTGAGTTTCCCCAACCTGTATTTCAATAGTGTCTTTAAGGTCTTTGGATAAATCAACTTCAACGCATACCTACTTTTGAGGGCGATCGTTGAAAATTTTGGGTTGTTCCAAGCATGCAAGTCGCCCCAAGGGTTTGATTAGATGTTCAACAAATCCCAATAAGGGGAGAGGAAGCCTAGGGATATCCACCCAAACTGGAACTTTAAGCTTAACTAGCTGTGTAACTTGGAAGTCCCTGGTCTAGTGCAAAAACACCACCAATGTGTTACAAATAAACTAGGGACCATGGTTGACAATGGCTTTGCAGTGCTCAACATTGTTGAACCGAAATAGAAAGAAACCCTTGGTGAGGTTTTGCACTCCCTCGAGTTTGACACCATGGTGTTGCCAATGGTTGTGAACCCATTGTTTCAACAAGCTTTCAGGGGGGACTCGGCCAACAAAGTATCCCACAAGGGTAAAATATTTGAGCCGATTCACGGGGTTTATCAAAATATGGTAATTAAGAACAACATCAAGCAAAGGAGTCTCAGAGTCAAGGTGATTACCTCGTCGAAGACCTTTGGGATGAACTTCCTCACTTTCTTGGGAGCCATGGGAGCGGCGTGCCCGTCAACCAAACTGCATCAATAGATGGAGGTGGCAAGAGGGAAGCCATAATTATAGGCATTACATCACCTAAAGGGCAGAGTAAATGGTCAACTCAGTGAAATAACTATGCGTGAATATCAAAAACCCTACCAACTAGTGGTATGACAGCAAGCTAGTACGGAGCAACAACAAACATGAACCTAAACCCTAGCAGAGCCGTCGTATCAAACCCTAGCATAGCTCCCCAGTGAAAAAAACTTTTTACAACTTTTTGATTGAACGCGTGAGATTTGAATTTATTCAAAAATATTTTTATGCTTATGTTCGATTTCTGCGTTTGAAATGTCATCGCTTTTATTACATTAATAATCTAAGAAAATTTATAGATAAAGCTTCAACCTGCATGTAATGGCTGCAGCGTATCAGGCAAAGATTAAGCTTGACTGCGTTGTATACAGAAAAAGGGAGGTAAACATTCGTTATACATTTCTCAAATGTCAAGGGAGAAATATACATTTTAGCAGATGAAATTTCTGTTAAAAACACATTACAGAGGCCAAAAACAACCATGGCAATGAGATTGCCACAACCCCATAAGAAGAAGCCTTTTACAATGGATTTAATACTCCATGTTCATCACAGAAATCTTACTGGAACTGCTCTTAATACAAAATTCTACGACACGCACAAGGAATTTTCTCAGAACATTGAATCCCTTTGCGAGCAGGGCTTATTGAAAGAGGCTCTGGAAATGTTACATGTTATGGATCACTGTGTAACCACTTATTCATATCAATCAATTTTACATGGCTGCATTGAGAAGAGGGCCTTGACAGAAGGCAAATTAGTCCACGCTCACATGAATATGAGGGGATATATGTCAGATACATTTTTGGTTAATACCCTTATAGACATGTATGCTAAATGTGGCAGTTTAAAGGATGCACGCAAAGTGTTTGATAAAATGCCTGAACGAAGTCTTTTCTCATGGACTATGATGATCGCAGGTTATAGAAGATATGGACTTGCTAAGGAGGCTCTGAAGTTATTTGACCAAATGCAATCAGCAGGGGTTGAACCTGATGGCTTCGTGTTTGCCACTGCTCTGCAGGCTTGTGGGAAATTGCTGGCACTGGAACAGGGGAAGGCAATGCATGGGGAGATTGTTGAGAGAGGATTGAGTTTTGATATTGTTGTGGAGAATGCCCTTGTTGACATGTATGGAAAATGTGGGAGTTTAGAGAATGCACGTCTTGTGTTTGATAAAATGCTAAAAAGAAATGTTGTCTCCTGGACGGCCATGATTGGAGGGTATGTGCAGGATGGCCAGTTTGATGATGCTCTGAAGCTCTTTACACAAATGAGGTTGTTATGCATGAATCCGGATGCAATGACTTTGGCGAGCGTCCTACCAGCTTGTGAGACGCTGGAACAGGGAGAGGAAATCCATGAAGAGATAATTAGAAGTGGATTCCAATCTAATGTCTTTGTTGGGAGTTCTCTTCTAGACATGTACGCAAAATGTGGTAGGATAAAGAGTGCACGCCAGGTGTTTGACAAAATACCTAAAATAAATGTAGTCTCCTGGACAGCTATGATTGCAGGATGTGCTCAGAATGGATGTGCTGATGAAGCCCTGAGGCACTTTCATAGAATGCAATTGGAAGGTATAAAGCCAGACTCTAAAACCTTTGCTTCTGTGCTGCCGGCATGTGCCGGCTTGGTAGATGTGCAACAGGGTATGACGATTCATGGACATGTAATTCAAGTTGGGGTTCAAGGTGATTTGGCTGTGAGTAGCGCCCTAGTAGACATGTATGCAAAATGTGGGAACATGGAAAAGGCGCGGGATTTATTTGACAAAATGTCGTGGAGAGATGTAGTGTCATGGAATACAATGATCGCAGCTTACTCCAGGGATGGGCCATTTGAGGAAACATTGACTCTGTTTTACCAAATGCATCAAACAGGTATTCAACCTAATGGATTCACCTTTGCTAGTGTTCTTCTGGCATGTGCGAAATTGACATCTCTAGAAAAAGGCAAGGAGATCCATGAGGAGATAATTAGAGGTGGACTTCACTCCAATAGCTTTGTGCAAAATGCTCTTATTGACATGTTTGCAAAATGTGGAAGTATAGATGATGTACAGCGTTTATTTGAGAGAATGCATCAACATAATGTGGTCTCATGGAATGCAATGATAGGAGGATATGCTATTCATGGATATGGCAAGGAAGCCCTGAAACTCTTTGAACAAATGCAGCAATCCGGTGTCAACCCAGACCATGCCACCTTTCATTATATCTTGTCTACATGCTCGAATGAAGGCCTGGTGAAAGAGGGGCGACAATACTTTGATTGCATGATTCAACATAAGCACATTACACCTTCCATCGAGCATTACTGCTCCATGGTTGACCTTCTTGGACGTGCTGGAGACCTTGGTGAGGCAGAAGACTTTATCAACAAAATGCCAGTAAAGCCTGATGCCAAAGTGTGGCACTGTTTGCTTAGAACCTGTAGAATACATAATAGCATAGATCTAGAAGAACATGTTGCAGAAATCCTTGTAGAGTTGGATTCTAAGGATGCTGCTTCTTATGTGTAACTCTCAAGCATCGGTGGTGAAGGTTTCAGGCTTTGAAAAATTAAGAAAAGTGATGAAAGATGGGAAGGTCAAAAGTGTTACTGGATCCAGTTGTATTGAGGCAAAAAAGAAGTGGATAATTTCCCTGTGGAAGCCATGTCAAACCCACAAACATGGATAAGTTATGAAGGATTGGAGAGACACTTAAGCAGTTGAAGGTGTAAAGGTTATATCCCTAACATGTGTTTTAAGTGATGTCAAGGGAGAGTAGAAAGGAGATATTTTTGCCGTCAAAGCTAGAAGTTAGCAGTTGCATTTGGTCTTTCTTGAGAAACATCCTGGAAAAAAACTTGTGATAGCAAGAACCTTTCTGTATATGTTGACAACCAAGTTTGTCTCCGAGACTATTGCACATCTAGTTGTAAGGGAGTGTCCATTGCCACTGTCATTTCAAGAATGAAGATGGTTCTTGCCAGGATTATTGGTGATACTAAGTGAAGCAAGCTATAAGCATATACATGTGCTGGCATCATGATAAGGTCACGTGTATTATCAGCTATTGTGCTGCCAACCAAGAGCTCAACATGATTCTTTGTTCCTTATTTTTCAAGTGAAAAAGTTTTCTTAGTCCAATCAACTACATGTTGCAGAAAAATTCTGGACGATTGTGCAAGCAACACATTTAATGAAGGGATAATTCCATTATTTCACCTGCATGTTCTGGATGAAGACTAACCAGAAAGCTGAACAATAGATTATGGAGAATGTCAAGGAAGTTTAGTGGGGTTATCATATCTGAATTTTTCTGACGTGTAGGAGGACAAGAGGGAACAATCTCTTCAGATGGACTAGTGCTTAAACATCATTGCAGAGTTTCATTTGAAGCCTACAGATCCATGTTATGATCATCAAACATTAATCATTTAAATTAAATCAGTGCAGATTTCCATTCCCTCGGTGCTTGTTAAATCCTCGCACTTTCAAGGCCGCTTTTCAACCATCATTCCTTCTGTTTAAGGAAGACTAGTCCCTGCCATCTGTGGCTTTAAAGAGTAATCTTAGCAAGTCTGGATCGCACACTCTGAATCTAAAAAATGAATATCGACTCTACAAACAATAGAAGACATAAGAATGGAGCGTGGCTGCTTGGAGGAGTTACAGAGCTCTGTCAATTCAATAGAACACAATTTACATCTGTTTGCACCATTTTGAAACTGAGTTTGGAACAATTCCTCAAATAGTGGTCATATTCATGACAAGCTTGAAACCTGAAAGGTAAAGCTTAATAACCCAATTTGTGTTCCTAAGGCACAGCACTGGGGAATCTACTTCATATTTACTGCAAAGTGTTGGTGACTAAGTGTCTCAAATATTGCAGGATACTGAAGTGCGCACAGAATTATGGTTGGAGCATGATTTTTCCAAAAGATATAAACAGAACAAATTTGACCACATTTGATATTCATGTGATTGCTTCAAAATCTTATGGTCTTCCACTTATACACAGTTCTTGTTGTTATCCATTGTGCATCTGTTCATTGGACACAATTTATCACCAAATGGTTTATAATTAAACATTCCATGTTGTCTTGGTATCTGCTTGACTTCACCAGTATCAATTTCATTTTCTTAATCGCAATCGAAAGAGAGTTTTAGCTTGTCACAATTTAACAATGGTCTATAAAACCTTCCTAAAAGCAAGATAAATTGAAGTAAAGAATAGTGTGTTTCAACCATTTGTCTATGCCTTTGTTTCCAGAGATTTTGTATATTAGTCATTAGATTGCTACACCTTTGTTTCTGCTTTGGCTTTACAAGATTTCATATGAAGGATTACAATGACTTCCCTAATGACATATAACATTACATTGTTTATTCATTTTCTCTCATTTCAAAGTCCTAAAAATGCAGCTCCAATGAAGTCTACAGAATCTGTAGAGAAGAAACATCATGGAGATAGGTGTCAAAGCTGAATAGATTCATTTTAGGATGCTCCCATCTATTCCCCACCTTTTAGTCTTCAATTTGTTTCTTTTTGCTTAGTAGTTAGCGGGAGATATCTGCCTGCTTATTAGACCAGAATAATACATCTCTTTCTATGATTTGCAGATAACCTTCAATGCAATTCAATTCTAGGTCACTGGGTTTTTTTCCATATGAATTTTTTTTCAATTTTTTGACAATTGCCTACCTGATTGACCTTATTCTAATCCTCTGTTGATTTTATTTTATTTTATCAAATGAAATAAGTGAATTACTACAGGATAAATATAAAATATTCTCCTTTCACACGCTTGTTTATTGTGATGATTGCATTGTTTTGAAATGATATGCTGCAATATTACGTGCTTACTCCAGGAAAGAGATACTCTTCTTGCTTTCATACCCTGCAGTTTGGTTTAGTTCTCATGGAAGGAGTTAAGTTGTTGCAGGTGGTGCGGTGTTGATTCTGATTATAGCAAGAACACATTGCATGCCATCAAACTTTATCTCTCCAATTGTGAATTATTTAGAGTAAAAATACTGGACAGATATCAAACTTTCTCTAAGCTTGTGCCAATTAAAATACATTCAGTATTTGGACATCTTCCATCTCCAACTTCGATTCAATGATTTCCATTTGACAGTGCCATCAAGGTTGGGAAATATGCCTAGTTTAGTTTCAGTTTGGTGCGAGGATTGTGATTCATGTGGTGCATTCCCACAAAGTCTCTCAGCCTGCCTCAATCTAAAAGACTTCAGTTTTAGCATAGTTACCTGAGTCCTGGAAATGTAGGGACAGAACGGAGAAAACTGTTCCGGATTTTGGGGATGATTGGGGAGATGACTATAAAAATAATATTTAAATATTTTAACTTTATTCAATGAAATTTAGGGTTCTAAACTTTATTTATAGTGTTTTCAAGGTACTTCGAAATTAGGGTTCAATGTTTCTATGAAAATAAGAATTTTTTTGGTGGGGGAGGGGTGGGTTCCTCCATCCTCGAAACATCTAGGATGTCACCAAAATTTAGGGGACACATTCCCCTGTGACACTGATTTTCAGTGACAACAAATAAAGTGGAAATATAAGTCAAATGTTATGCAAGGAATGGCCTCAACTAACTATATTTAAGTTCAACTATGCCACCTCACCTTTGATTAAAAATATACCTCAACTATTTTTTTGTCATATTAAATCGAATGGAGAGTTCCCAAGTCACTTGGTCTAATTTCATTTATGATTACTCTGGATCACTCCTTTAATCAGCTGAGTGGCATTATAACTTTGGAGTTGGACAGACTTTCCACTTTTATTTATTTAGGTTATCCTATCAATCGATTGAGGAGCAATATTATTTGTTAAGTTGAGTAGAACTTTTTCTTGCCCCGACTCAGCTAATCTGTTGCATTCTCACTTCTATTGGACTTCCTATTCATTACATGGAGTGACCTCTCTTCCAATAACATAAAAGGCATCTTTTCTCTCCAAGATTTTTCAGAATAATACTACTGCATGCATCAACTCTTCTTCCAACAGTTTGTAAGGCTTTTGTTTTCTTCATGTTTTTCAGAATATTACTAGGCTTGTTCACCTTGATGTAAACTACAATCAGTTAAAACTTCTTATGCAATCCTGAGTGGATGTCCCAATTTTACTTAAAAATCATTGTACTTAGTTTCATGTGATCAAGGATGAGGACCAAAGAGAAATTTCATGTTTTTGGTACTTAGGGTGGATGGCCAAGCTACCATGTTGGTTTTTGAGTTTTAAAAAGGGCACTGGAGAAGAAAAAGCATTCAAGTCATAGATGACGACATTGTTTGTTTCGTAGATAGATATACTGTTAAAAATACAATTAGAGAGTGTCAATTATCATATTGGATTTCAGCCTATTGTGAAAGAGGTTAGTCCATTTGATAAGAGGAAGATATCCTATACAAGTGGAAATGCTGCAGTTTTAGCTGATTTTGACTGAAGTATGGCCCTTGTAAAGGGAAATTTTCCCCAACTTAGAAGGTATGTGGGGGCTGTCGTCTCCCTTTTCCTGGTTCCGCCATTCATTTGCAGAAAGGAGGTGTCACACAATAGATTGAAAGAGAGATTCAAATAAATCAAAGAGACCATTCATCCAAACTTCAAAGTTATATTTCTATTGAATTGATAAAACAAATGATCCAGATCGATCAAGGATGCAAGCAGCTTGAGGGATCTTTCCATGCAATGCATTGCTCTGTAGGTTTTGAAGAGCAGAAATATTGCCAAGGAAGGAATATTGCCTTCAATCTTCTTCATGCATGTCAAAATAAAGATAGCTAAGAGAAGAAATATTTCCACTGTAAGGTGGCATACTTCCTGTTGCATTGGAACTTGAGATAGAAAATATAGTTAGTTGAGGCCATTACTTGGATAATTTTTACTTATATTTTCTCTTTATTCTGCCACTGAAAATGAGGGCTTCCAAATGAGGCTTACATAATAACTTGCGAGATTAACTTCCATTCAGATTACATACAAGTTACACTTACTACTATGTTGAAGGGTTCTAAACCCATTCTTTCAGCTCCATCATCAAAGTTAGTTAGACGTATTGGACATATCACAACATGGATTTCACAGGTATCATCCTTGCGGAAATCGGCATTCTTCTTCATGGCATATTTCTTGTCATATGCCATAAATGATCTAAGGGTGGTACTGCTATTTCCATTGGTCTTCTACAAGAACTGGAGCTTTTGGATCTATCAAAAGATAGATCATTCGGCATAATGTCAGCAAGCCTAAGCAATTGCTCTGCGTATAGAAGATTAAACTAACAAAACAATAGTTTGACATGAGGAGATATTCCATCGAGGATAGAAAGGCTAATCCAACCGTAAACATTGTATCTCAATTACAAAATCTTCAAGAGAAATATAGCATCCAGAAACTATATAACAGTTCCAATCCTGCATATTTTAGACAGGTAATAATTGCTTGTTACGTAACATACCCCTCAGGTTATGACAGTTTTTCTAAGCCTGATGATAAATGTTTGATGATGTTAGTTATATTTCAAGTATGTCTTGACGTGAATTAGTCAATCTTTCAAGTCTCCATCTTCTAGATGTTTCACTTAATAATATTACTTGTCATTTCACCATAGTTTGACAGCTATGATGGGTGGACAAGTGGAATCTCTATGTGACCTAACTAGACTCTAATACTAGCAATCGTAATACGCAAAGTGTACGATGGACACATCGAAGCCGATACGTCGAAAAAGCAATAGTGCGAAAGAAACAAATACAAAGGAAGGTGGTCAATCAAGAAGGGTTAGAGGGAGGAGAAGGCGTAGGCCGGGGGTTGGTTGGGGAAAGAGTGTCAAACTCTTCTTTTCTATAACGACATACTATTTTTGTCAATCGTTAGAAGGAGAAAAGGGGTGTGGTGCGAGAAGGCAATAACACAACATATTTTAGAGATATGTTAGAAGGTAAGTTTTAGGTATTAAAAGAACCATCAAGCTATCGAATTATTTTTGCTCCACATTATCATCTCTATGCCACTTACGTTTTCACATGAGTGGATTGTGCGATTAAAGGGGTCAAATTAAAAATGGGAAAATTTGAAGAGGATGCGGGTTTTGTTGGCTAGATTTTCTGCATAGCATCAAACCTAGGCAGTCATGAGATAAATCTCCCTCATTTAACCGGTGAGGCTCCCGTGTCAGATTTGTCAATAAAAATGTGTTTCTATCTATCAGGGGTTTTACTTTAACAACTTAGTTCATGAACCATAACTAAGAAGTTTTGCAGCAAGTAAGCAGCTGTTTAAGAAAGGAAGAATGAAAGAAGAAGAAATTCAAGGTATTACAGAGAGGAAGTAAGGAAGATGTGCATCCTAATTAGTAGATTGCAGAGCTAATCACATGCACATAGAAGAAACTCAAATAGATTTGAACACACAGAATTATGAAACAAAGGCAGCTCTAGATCTAGATCTAAAATAACACAAAGTTTACTTAAAGATCTAAGATTAAAAGCAAGAAACACAGTACGCCGTGACACAAAGTTCTCCGGAAACCTGCTTCTTTGTATTCCTCTGCAACAAGTGGCTCTCAGGGGTTCAGCACAAAGTCTAGAACACAAGATTGCTTCTTACAAATTCTGATCGATGATTAACCCGAAGGTTCTTCCTCTACTTATAGAATGTAGAGGGGCAATTACAAGCTGGAAGCTTTAGTTGAACTGACACATGTGGAAGTCGAAAAAGAAACAGCTGGCAATCTCCTTCCTGGAATTCCTCTTTGCGTGACATGTATGATTTGCAACTGAAAATAGAACCTTCTATTATGCACGTCCGCCACCTATCTCCAAGTAATTGACTTCTTGAGTAATGGCTTTTAAACCAATCACTTAAGTTGTATAATTGAATTGATCGCTCAATTACTTTGTCGAAGGAAAGGAAGGAAGAAGGCTGACTTTGTCGGAAGAAGAAGGAAGAGGAAAGCTGACTTTGTCGGAGGAAAGAAGAAGGAAGAGGAAAGGTCTTTTTCATGTAAAAATGCTTTGTCGTTTTCATGTCTGCATCTTGGTGATTCAAACTGGATCTGAAACAAGCTAGAATTAGTTGGATCTTGAAGCAAAGCTGGATCTGAAACAAGTGGAGGCCGAATTACAAGCGGCAAGTTGGAATTGGAAGCAAGTGGAATTTTTCCTTCACATTGTCTTCTCTTTTATCCTTTGAAGCTTTTGCAGTTCTTCTGTTGTACATGCATCAGTGCAAGGTTGGCCGTAGATAACTCATCATCCTTATTTTTAATTGCATATGAGCAATTAAAAATTCTGGAAAGCACTCCGGATGAATGAAAATTCAATGAAAGCTTCAACTGGAAGATGAGAGCACATGCACCGGATCTTGGAAGGAATTTTCCACGCACTATCTTCTTCACGGGTTGCATTCAAAACAAGAGGATGAAGCCTTTGTGCGAAGCTTTTGCGCAACTATGAGATCTGGATCTGGCTGCATATGGATCTCGGATATAGATCTGCACTGCATAACAAACTTTGGCAACTGGGCTATGGATGGAAAAGCTGCAACTTGAATAATTCCACTGCTTTCAATCTGCACGCATGAGTGAAGTTTCTCCTGCTCTGGATCTGTCTATCAATTTAGCAAGAGGTTTCTTTTTCATCTTTCTTCGCCATAGCTTTGTCTATCTTTGTCTGAATGTCTTTTTCTTCTTATTTGACTGGAATTCTTCAATACTGGTGTAGATCTGGACAATTCTTCAGATTCGGAGGATATATGCAATGTATTGGACATTGATAAAAGCTCCTCTTCTTTTATAAAGCACCTGTAATGAATTCCTGCAATTTATTCAGACAAAAATGGCCACCGGGGTATGAATAGTGAATTTAAATTATAAAAATCTGCACTTTTCAAGCCTGCTGCCCCAAAAATTGGTGTCTAATTTGCACATAAAGAGAGCATGAATCCTTTCAATCAACACCTGAGCTCCTTTAACACCTGTGAAAACAATTGTGCAGACGAAGATGAACCTTTTCCAAAGCATGCGCCAAATCTGGAAGCTTTTATCCTTTGTTAGCACTTTGTCTGTGCAAAATCCTTCCTCTAATGGGGGCGCACTTTTTCTCCTTGCTACAATTCTTTACCTGTGTGTTGAATAATAAATCCATATGGCTGCCCATGCTTATATAACCTTCATAATTCTATAATTAATAATTGCCCTAACAATTAAAGGCAATTAATTAATTAAAAATCATGCTTTTCTCTTTTAAAAAAAATAGCATGTTTAAGGACAGCCATCCAATAAATTAAATTAATCCAATTTAATCCTCCACACTTCACTTCACTTAAGCTTCACAGTGTGCTTTGACCATAGCCACTGAAAATAGGAATTAATATAATCATTTAATACTTTAAAAAGTATTAATTCCTTCTCAAAAGGGGCTGCATTAAATAAATTAAATTTATTTAATTTTAGAATTCTATTTCCAATTGATTTATTCCCCTTTGCTTTTGTTGACTTTTCCACACAGGTGCCAAAATTGGGTGAATAAATATTAACAAATATTTATTTAATGCATTATTATTCACCCAAGGTGGGTCGCACTTTTTTGCATAATAGAATTCTATTTTTAAGAATTTCTGACAATGGGATTTTTTACCCTGCAAGGTAGGCACCACAATCCCATGATCCACTTAAGTGATTTGACTTTGACAATGGGATTCTTTACCCTGCAAGGTAGGCACTAAAATCCCATGATTTCACTTAAGTCACTTTCCTTTTATTATATCATGGGAATTTTCACCCTGCAAGGTAGGCAATAAATTCCCACCTGCCTGCGGCCTCTATTTTTCCCACCGCAGCTTAAGTGACTTTTATAACACGGGAAAAAGTACCCTGCCAGGCAGGTATACAATTCCCATCCTGCCTGCGGCTTATGTTTTTCCCATCGCAGCTTAAATCCTTTGTTTTCCAAAAATGCGCCCATCCCCGCAGGGGCTTTCTGTCTGCGACTTCGCTTTTTCCAGTGATCGGACCTCGGATGATGACTTCCTCCCGGGCAAAATGTGCGTGTATGTTTTCCATTTGCTCCAGGCCAAAAATCGGGCTTACCGTGAAGGAGTTATTCGAGAGAAATTTCTGACGAAAAGCAAAAGCGGACACCACAAAAACACGAAAAATTGCCAAAAGTTACAAATAAAGCCCAAAACTTAAAATAAGTTAAAATCCTTCTCAGTACATAGGAATAATAACATATCCGCTCATAACGAGTTAAAGCGGGCGCAAATAGCCTCATACGGGGCTCAAAATAATTAAATACAAATTTCCATGAGACAAATCCGATGTGAGAATAAAACAATTTTGGGCATCACGGGTATTTGGCGAAAAGAACTAATATGGCTCTTTAGGATTATCTTGGTGCAATACAGAACTTTCGAGCAATAAAAACAACAAATGACCCATTATTTTAAAAGTCGAAAATTTTTCGGATAGGGTAATCCACAGATTTGGGTGAAATCGAGTGACCTGATTAGCTCCGTCTGTGGACATCTTTTTCTCTTGTTAGAATGACAAAGGGAAAAGATGAGATCCCAGCATCTCTGGTTTCGTATCTTGTCTTTTGGGCACGGGGTCAGGCAAACAAACACAACACAACACAGCACAAAAAACAAAACAAAACAAGGAAAAACAAACAAAGATTTATTTATGTACATACAGGTTTTACCCTACTTCAGCTGATGAACAACTTCAGATGCTGCCTGTTGAAAGGCAGTGGTAACTCAATTCCATCCTGGTAGGCAAGGAAGAAAGTGTCCATTCCGGCAACTCTTTTGATCATGAAGGGCCCTTTCCAGAGTGAATCAGATTTGTTATGCATGTCCTTCGGTTCATGTCTCTTGTCCCACCAGAGTACCCAATCTCCGATCTTGAACTTCCTTTCTTTGGCCTTCTTGTCAAATTCTCTGGGCAAGTCCTTATCAACTTCATCTGGTGGTGGCTCATCCTTTCTTCTCTCCGTGGTGGGCAAGTCTGCATCAACTTGCTCCGTTCCCAGATTTATTTGCTGCATTTCGAAGGAAGAACTATCACCATATTCTTTGTTCTTCTTCAGATACTGATCATGCTTGTTGAAAGTCTCCACTAAGGAAACTAAACCCTTGGGGATTTTGTTACCTTTTGATTTGATTGCTCCACTATTGTCATCATGACATGGATCAACTTGTCCTTTGACTGTTTGTCGTGGTGGTGATTCACTCCCTTCAACATGCAGACATGCAGATGTTTGTTCAGGGACTCTGGGGTGGTAGACCATCTCCACTTTATAGCTTCCTTGTTTGAATATGGACGGTGGTCTATCCGAATTAAATAGTGCAGCAGTGACTGCTAAAGAGTCTGCCTTGGAGTTTAGATTTATTGGAACAAAGTCAATAGAGAAGGCTGCAAAATTGAATGTGGCGGAAAGCACTTTATCTCTGTAATGCTCCAGCTTATCTCTTTTGACTTGACTTTGCCCTCGAACCTGCTTTATTAGAAGTTCAGCATCTCCTTGGGCTTTGAGAAGTTTTACTCCTTTCTTTTTAGCTTGTTCCATTCCTAGAAGCAATGCTTCATACTCCGCCGTATGATTGGTGTTCTCGAACATCAGCTTGTGAGAGTATGGAAATACCTCATGATCTGGAGATATTAGTAGAGCGCCAGCGCCTGATCCAAAAGAACAACATGTGCCTTTAAACTCTAGAGTCCAAACTTTCTCTTCTTCTGCTGGCTCTGGTTCTGGTTGAATTTCTTGCTCTGGAACATTTTTATCCGTTTCCAAGAAATAGACCCCACGGTCATATTCCTGAAAAAGAATATGAGATCTAGGATCCTCAGATTTTGTAACCGTGTACCTGGACTTCTTTTCCGGCTCCAACTTATGGTTAAGCCCTTTGATAGGAATGTGCGCACAGGACCAATCCATCTTTACTTCTCCTCCCAGCTCTTTGCAGAAGTTTCTACTTAGCAGCATCCCGTAGGAGACAGGAATATCTGCAACTAGAATTGTCATCTTTAATCTCTTGTTAGGAAAAGCTGCCAGAACAGCTTGCGCATCTTTGATTTGTCCGATTAAAGGGACTTGTCTCTCCATGGAGTAGCACTTTTTATGGTCTTCGTCAGGGTAAGCCCAAGAGCATCTGCAACTTTAGCTGGCATAATATTATCAGAAGCGCCCGAATCTAAAACGCAATTGCTTAACTTGAAACTATTAAGCAATAGAGAAACATAGAATGGTTCCACTCTTTCAGAAGATGGTGAGGATATAACAACTGCAGTGTTGCTCTGAGGAGGAGTATCTTTGGGCTTAGGCAAAAGGCCTTTTGATGTACTGGATTGTTCTGGTGATTGCACATATTTGATTAGCATATTTAACTGCTCAGGAAAAGCTCTCTGGTATTCGGCTTCTGACATTTGAACTTTAATTTTCTTGGCATGATCAATAATGTCAAAAGAAGAAATAGATTCAGATACCTGAGCCACTTTCTGTGGTTGAGATGAAGAACTCACATTCTTATCTCTAGGAGCCAAGGAAGAAGGTAAAGGGCTGGCCCTTCTTTGTTCGTCAGCTAATGCTTCAGCTTGGCGAGTTTGTGATCTTGTAACTACTGCATATGCATGACCATGATCATCTTCATGAAGTTTCTCATTGTCATGTTCAAATTTGTAGTTCAGGTAATTAACATTGGAGTCGCCAGCAGGAGCTACAAAATCATCATTCTCGAACTGATCAGCATCAGCTTCCTGGTCTTCTTCATTCATCTCCACGTTGTTTAGGGAGCAGCGGCTTGATTGCTAATCTTTGGGAACCAGCAATGCGGTTCTGTTGTTGTTGTTGAAATTCCGAGCAGGGGCAGTGTTGTTGCCTTGAGCCATTTGAGCCATTTGTTTCTTCATCTGCATCATCTCATTTGCTAACTTTTGCAATAGTGAATCGGATGTAGTAGCAGAGGATGAACTTTCAGCTCTAGAAGTGTTACTCTTTATCTTTCCAGCCATGATGAGGTCATCTTCAATTTCAACCGCCATGTTTTGAGCTGCTAACAAATCAGCAGGACGTGCTCTTCGCAGTTGATAGCTTACTTCAGGAAGCAAAGCATTGATGAAGAACACCTTTTGATTCTCATCATTCAAAGAAGCAGAAGCCGGAATTTTGTACAGTAATCTTTGGAATTTTGCAATAAAATCCCGCATGTGCTCATGTGGCTCCTTCTTCAACTGAGTCAGCTGAGTTATCAAAGTGCTGGAATCTTCGGCTGCCTTGAATCTTTTCGAACGCATCCCGCATAGTGCCCGATTGGTTATAGTGCCGAGCTGCCGTGCAGAACCATTCTCCAGCCAAGTCATGCAGAGTCTCTATGAAGAGCCGGACAGATACATCTTCATGTTCGACTGCAAGCACTCCACAGGATATGAAAAACGCAGCCAAGTGATCATCCGGGTTTTGCTTTCCATCTCCAAAGAATTTTGGAAAATTCTTTCTCGTCCCTTTAGGTAGATCATGCATAGGAGGAGTCAGATTCAAGGTCCAAAGGCTGCACCCCATGGAACAGGCGCTGCAGGGGCAAGTGGGTTTCGGTTCAGCATGATGAACGGGGCACGTCCTCTCCAAGAGTAGACTTGATGAATAATTCCAGCTGCCGGATTATGCTGAAGATGATCCGGATCTGGATGAGCGTGCACTCTTCTTCCTGGTGAAAGACTAGATCTGCGGCTTCTAACTTGAGGAGGATGATTGAAATTGAATTGCTCCTGCAGTCGGAAGAAATGATCAGTCCTTCCTTGCGCCTTCACGGATCGGGTGAATGGACGTTCAGCCAGGTTGAGATTTGTATGGAAAACACTCTGATCTTCAATAGAAAAGCTTTGATCTGCAAAGATAGTTGTTCCCCAGCGGAGTCGCCAAAAACTGTTGGCTAGATTTTCTGCATAGCATCAAACCTAGGCAGTCATGAGATAAATCTCCCTCATTTAACCGGTGAGGCTCCCGTGTCAGATTTGTCAATAAAAATGTGTTTCTATCTATCAGGGGTTTTACTTTAACAACTTAGTTCATGAACCATAACTAAGAAGTTTTGCGTGCAAGTGTAGCATTTTGTTTAAGAAAGGAAGAATGAAAGAAGAAGAAATTCAAGGTATTACAGAGAGGAAGTAAGGAAGATGTGCATCCTAATTAGTAGATTGCAGAGCTAATCACATGCACATAGAAGAAACTCAAATAGATTTGAACACACGAATTATAAACAAAGGCGGCTCTAGATCTAGATCTAAAATAACACAAAGTTTACTTAAAGATCTAAGATTAAAAGCAAGAAACACGATCTGCCGTGACACAAAGTTCTCCGGAAACCTGCTTCTTTGTATTCCTCTGCAACAAGTGGCTCTCAGGGGTTCAGCACAAAGTCTAGAACACAAGATTGCTTCTTACAAATTCTGATCGATGATTAACCCGAAGGTTCTTCCTCTACTTATAGAATGTAGAGGGGCAATTACAAGCTGGAAGCTTTAGTTGAACTGGCACATGTGGAAGTCGAAAAAGAAACAGCTGGCAATCTCCTTCCTGGAATTCCTCTTTGCGTGACATGTATGATTTGCAACTGAAAATAGAACCTTCTATTATGCACGTCCGCCACCTATCTCCAAGTAATTGACTTCTTCAAGTAATGGCTTTTAAACCAATCACTTAAGTTGTATAATTGAATTGATCGCTCAATTACTTTGTCGAAGGAAAGAAGAAGGAAGAGGAAAGCTGACTTTGTCGGAGGAAAGAAGAAGGAAGAGGAAAGCTAACTTTGTCTTTTTCATGTACTGCATCTGGTGATTCATTTTAGATGTTGGATCTTGCAGCATCTGGAAACAAAGCTCAAAAGATTGGAATGAAACAAGCTAGAATTAGTTGGATCTTGAAGCGGCTGGATCTGGAAACAAGCTGGAATTGCAAGCAGTTGGAATTGGAAGCAAGCTGGAATTTTTCCTTCACATTGTCTTCTCTTTTATCCTTTGAAGCTTTTGCAGTTCTTCTGTTGTACATGCATCAGTGCAAGGTTGGCCGTAGATAACTCATCATCCTTATTTTTAATTGCATATGAGCAATTAAAAATTCTGGAAAGCACTCCGGATGAATGAAAATTCAATGAAAGCTTCAACTGGAAGATGAGAGCACATGCACCGGATCTTGGAAGGAATTTTCCACGCACTATCTTCTTCACGGGTTGCATTCAAAACAAGAGGATGAAGCCTTTGTGCCAGAAGCTTTTGCAACTATGAGATCTGGATCTGGATCTGCATATGGATCTGGATATAGATCTGCACCTGCATAACAAACTTTGGCAACTGGGCTATGGATGGAAAAGCTGCAACTTGAATAATTCCACTGCTTTCAATCTGCACGCATGAGTGAAGTTTCTCCTGCTCTGGATCTGTCTATCAATTTAGCAAGAGGTTTCTTTTTCATCTTTCTTCGCCATAGCTTTGTCTATCTTTGTCTGAATGTCTTTTTCTTCTTATTTGACTGGAATTCTTCAATACTGGTGTAGATCTGGACAATTCTTCAGATTCGGAGGATATATGCAATGTATTGGACATTGATAAAAGCTCCTCTTCTTTTATAAAGCACCTGTAATGAATTCCTGCAATTTATTCAGACAAAAATGGCCACCGGGGTATGAATAGTGAATTTAAATTATAAAAATCTGCACTTTTCAAACCTCTTTGCCCCAAAAATTGGTGTCTAATTTGCACATAAAGAGAGCATGAATCCTTTCAATCAACACTTTGAGCTCCTTTAACACTGTGAAAAAACAATTGTGCGACGAAGATGAACCTTTTCCAAAGCATGCGCCAAATGGAAGCTTTTATCCTTTGTTAGCACTTTATGCATGCAAAATCCTTCCTCTAATGGGGGCGCACTTTTTCTCCTTGCTGCAATTCTTTACCTGTGTGTTGAATAATAAATCCATATGGCTGCCCATGCTTATATAACCTTCATAATTCTATAATTAATAATTGCCCTAACAATTAAAGGCAATTAATTAATTAAAAATCATGCTTTTCTCTTTTAAAAAATAGCATGTTTAAGGACAGCCATCCAATAAATTAAATTAATCCAATTTAATCCTCCACACTTCACTTCACTTAAGCTTCACAGTGTGCTTTGACCATAGCCACTGAAAATAGGAATTAATATAATCATTTAATACTTTAAAAAGTATTAATTCCTTCTCAAAAGGGGCTGCATTAAATAAATTAAATTTATTTAATTTTAGAATTCTATTTCCAATTGATTTATTCCCCTTTGCTTTTGTTGACTTTTCCACAAGCCTGGGTGCCAAAATTGGGTGAATAAATATTAACAAATATTTATTTAATGCATTATTATTCACCCAAGGTGGGTCGCACTTTTTTGCATAATAGAATTCTATTTTTAAGAATTTCTGACAATGGGATTCTTTACCCTGCAAGGCAGCCCCGGAAATCCCATGATCCACTTAAGTGATTTGACTTTGACAATGGGATTCTTTACCCTGCAAGGTAGGCACTAAAATCCCATGATTTCACTTAAGTCACTTTCCTTTTATTATATCATGGGAATTTTCACCCTGCAAGGTAGGCAATAAATTCCCACCTGCCTGCGGCCTCTATTTTTCCCACTGCAGCTTAAGTGACTTTTATAACACGGGAAAAAGTACCCTGCCAGGCAGGTATACAATTCCCATCACTGCTGCGGCTTATGTTTTTCCCATCGCGACTTAAATCCTTTGTTTTCCAAAAATGCGCCCATCCCCGAGGGGGCTTTCCACATGTCTGCGACTTCGCTTTTTCCCGGTGATCCGGACCTCGGATGATGACTTCCTCCGGCAAAATGTGCGTGTATGTTTTCCAAATTGCTCCGAGGCCAAAAATCGGGCTTACCGTGAAGGAGTTATTCGAGAGAAATTTTACAGAAAACGAAACGGGACACCACAAAAACACGAAAAATTGCCAAAAGTTACATATAAAGCCCAAAACTTAGAATAAGTTAAAATCCTTCTGGTACATAGGAATAATAACATATCCGCTCATAACAGAGTTAAAACGGAGCGCAAATAGCCTCATACGGGGCTCAAAATAATTAAATACAAATTTCCCGCAGACAAATCCCGATGACAGAATAAAACAATTTTGGGCATCTGGGTATTTGGCGAAAAGGGCTAATATGGCTCTTTAGGATTATCTTGGTGCAATACAGGAACTTTCAGGCAATAAAAACAACAAATGACCCATTATTTTAAAAGTACGAAAAATTTTCGGATAGGGTAGTCACAGATTTCAGGGTGAAATCTGAGTGACACTGTTTGAAACCCAATCTTAATGGGGACATACGGAGGGGTCACTCGATCACATTATTGGGGGAGACAATGTTAAACTCTTCTTTTCTATAACCACATTCTATTTTTGTCAATCATTACAAGGAGAAAAAGGTGTGGTGTGCCAAGAAGAATGCAACATATTTTGGAGATAGGTTAGAAGACAAGAAGTAGTCTATCAATATTAGCAATTTCAATAGTTGTTTATAATTTCAGTGCAATATAATAACAACAAACCATTTATAAAAATAAATATATCATGAGGTGATTTAACTCCATGAGACGCCATTATCACAAGCTACATTATACAAAGTACACATAGGGAGGTAAATGTTTGTCTTTCTTATGAATCTACATGACCACAACCATAATATGGTTGTTTTCCTTTTTGACAAAAAAATAATAGTGCATGAGTAGGAGTCGTGAAAAAGCAACATAATGTCAACCTGCTATGACATCAGATAATGAAGATGAGCCATCACATATCCTTTGCCACCCACCGCCCTGCCCTGCTACAAATCATAATGCCATGTGAACGCCCCTCATTGCAAGTCAACAAGCAAATTGCACTAAATAATGTAAGAAACTATATGGAGTCTAAGTTTATAGTTTACGATTGGAAGATAAATTCTACTTAGCACTCATATTCCTACTTGTTGGAGGGGTTCAATTATCCTTGATTATTCATGCATCACTTGTTTTTTGCAATTAATTGAGCTTAAAAGTGAAAAGGGACGGACAAAGTGCTACAACAAGCCAACATTTTGGTTGGGTTTCAAACCTAGAACCTATTGAAGTTTTCCTCTCTCTTTTGGCCCTTTTAAGCACAAATTGCACTCATGTAAATAATGTGAATGAGGTCGAGAAAATAAAATGAGCACAGATAATAGATATTATTTGGTTAGGAACAATCTGAGCCATGTAATAGGTGTGGGACATGTATATATTGAATTCCCACATTTAAGTCCCTCATTTTCTTTCCAACTTTCTATTCAGTCTTTTTCTTATCTAACAAATTAAATGTTGTCAATTTCAAAATGTTGACATCGTAATAAATAAAAATAAAAATTATTACTTCCCATTTTCTCTTAATTTTTCCTTTCTTTTAGGCATAAGGCTCAATTGTTGCACTGGAAGTGAAAAACAAGTTAACAAATTATTGACTAAGTGACCTCTCTGTATGTCCCCATTAAGATTGGGTTTCAAACCTACATCCTCTTCGAATTTCCCCATTTTTAATTGGACCCTTTAATTGCAAATTCCACTCATGTGAAAAATGCAAGTGGCATAGAGATTATAATGTGGAGAAAAAATAATTCGATAGCTTGATAATCATTTTAATACCTAAAACTTATCTTCTAACATATCTCCAAAATATGTTGCCTTGTTGCCTTCCACACCACACCCCTTTTCTTTCTAACGATTGACAAAAATAGCATGTGGTTATAGAAAAGAAGAGTTTAACACTTTACTATTATGATTGGTAGTAGCACCTAAGCTTGGTGGGCTTGTGCTTCCTCTTGTTGATGAGGGGCTTGGGGATGTCCTATGCTGGGTAAAATATAGGGGCCTTCTTTTAATCGGCGGCTTGAGACACTCGCCACGGGCTTGGCGTGCGAGAGGAATAATCTGCCATTGTGTTCCTTGAGACCCCAGAGGCTTCTCTTATGGTACATTTTGGATATGGAAAAATAACCAATGCCCTTATCAGCTCCTTGTTCCTTGTCGATCAAGGTTTGTCTGATTTGGGTGCCATTTCTTCTCTTCTTCTCCTTCTCCCTTCTTATTCCTTCTTGTCCTACCTCTACAAAGAAATAAATTTGGTAGTTTATTGAGAAAAAATCTCTGATGAATGAATAGGGGTTTTTCAATCAAAATATTATGGTTTATTTGCTAACCTCGGAAATGGGATTTAAAGGATAACCATGGTTTTTTGTTGCATGTTGGATTAGTCTAGTGACTCTTAATATCATATGGGTATTTGAGGGAATAAAAATACTTCACTATGTTTAGTGCTAAGTTGTGCACCCACCCCCATACCCCCACAATGTACCCCCCATGCCTGAGGTTACAAAAGATGACCTCAAATGCCTATACGACACTAAAATGGAGTTAAAAAAGCCAAACAAATACCTTTTCATGTGGTGGTTTAGGAATAGCATCATAGGATTCATCTCGCAACTTTTTCGGTATTCGGTTTTGGCACATCGACAACGACAAAGTGTTGAGCTTCAAGCTCCTTCGAATGATGGTGGAAGAAGGATTTCCCAAAGCTTTTGACGTACTATGGGAGCATGAGTTATTTGGATCTCTCTAGTTACGGTCTTTTAGGGAAAATTTTAGAAGATTACATCCAGTTAAGGGAGTGTTGATGTGATCAAGGGACATAGATTAGAGACCGCTAGGCAATTTATTACCTTTTCAACATATGTAATTTATGATCAATCACTAGAGAGGGGATGAGGAATATAGGTGTGGAACTTTAAAGATGAGATACTTGACATGCAAAAGGCCGATTCAAGTGTTTGAGGAAAACAACACGCATTCCCTTCCAAAGTGTCCTTTCAAAATGATCGAATAGTTCCAGTGTGACGCTAGCCCTCTACATCACATCATACCATAGTCAACATGTATACCAATACAAAATTCAAACCTTACAAAACAAAAATTCTACAAAACAAACCCTAAAATAATATTATGATTAGTAGTAGCACCTGAGCTTGGTGGGATTTTGCTTCCTCTTTTTGATGAGGGGATTGGGGAGGTCATATGTTGGGTAAAATTTTGGGGCCTTCTTCTTCTCGTTGGCTGCCTTGACACTGCTGCGGTCTTCGCATGTAGAGGGAATGAGCCACCATTGTGTTCCTTGAGAGCCCAGAGGCCTCTCTTATGGTACATTTTGGATATGGAAAAATGACCAATGCCCCTTATCGCTCCTTGTTCCTTGTCGATTGAGGTTTATCTGATTTGGGTTCAATTTTTTCTCTTCTTCTCCTTCTCTCGTCTTCTTCCTTCATGTCCTACCTCTACAAATCAATAATGTTGGTGCTCTATCAAGAAAAAATCTCTGATGAATGACTAGGTTTTTTCAATCGAAATATTAGGGTTTAGTTGCTAACCTTAGAAATAGGATTTAAAGGTTAACCGCGGTTCCATGCTGCATGTTGGATTAGTCTAGTGACTCTTAATATCATATGGGTATTTGAGGGAATAAAAATACTTCGCTATGTTTAGTGCTAAGTTGTGCACCCACCCCCATACCCCCACAATGCACCCCCATGCCCGAGGTTACAGAAGATGACCTCAAATGCCTATACAACACTAAAATGGAATTGAAAGAGCCAAACGGTTCCCTTTTTAGGTGGTGGTTTAGGAATAACAACACATACTTCATTTGAAACTTTTTTAGTATTCAGTGCTCTTTGACACAACAATGGTGGAAAATTGTTGAGCTTCAAGATCCTTTGAATGATAGTGGAAGGAGGATTTCCCAGTGGCTTGACGTCTTGCAGAGCATGACTTATTTGAATCTCTCTAGTTATGGTATTTCGGGAAAATTTCAAAAGATTACATCCAGTTAGGGGAGTGTTAATGCAATAAAGGGCAAAGATTAGCGACCACTAGGAAAGTTATTACCTTTCCCACAAATGTAATTTATGATCAATCACTAAAGAGGGGATGTGGAAGACTGGTGTGGAACTTGAAAGATGAGATATTTGACAAGAAGAAAGGCGATTTGAGCTGTTTGAGGAAAACAACACACTTTCCCTTCCAGTGTCTAGTCAAAATGATTAGAATAGTTCCAGTGTGATGCTAGCCCTATACATCACATCATACCATAGTCAACATGTATACCAATAAAAAAATTCAAAGTTAAAAACACAAACCCTGCAAAAATAAACCCTAAAATAATATTATGATTAGTAGTAGCACCTGAGCTTGGTGGGCTTGTGCTTCCTCTTGTTGATGAGGGTCCATTAGAATCAATTGAGCCTAGTGACCACTAATCTATTCATTTCAATAAGTAGCAGAGCTTATCGGTTGCTAAGCTTTTTCTTTGATTCCCACCGATGTGTATAACGAAGAAAATACAAAGGTGTGAGCCTAATATCATTAATCAAACAAAATATGTTTACGATGATAAAACCATAACTCGGATTTTTGCATTCATTCTTTAAGACATAATACTATTATACACAATGCCTTTTGCCCCAAAAATATTTAAGATGACATGTCTCTACACTATGATGTTGTAGATGAGTACCACTTAAACTTTCTTCTGACTAGGAAAAGACCTCCATAGCTTTTGAGAATAAAAAATGTCCATTTCTCACATATTTATCATCGAAATATATTATGGAAAATGCCTAGTGACCACTAATATATATTACTATGATTTGTTATCCATAGCTTTCGAGAATAAAAAATGTCCATTTCTCACATATTTCTCATCAAAATATATTATGGAAAATTCCTAGTGACCACTAATATCTATTACTATGATTTTTATTCGAGTGTTATGTTCAAAATAAGAAATTGTTTATCCTAGTTTCCCTAAATCATTCCTTTATGTAAGTATTCAAGCTTAGCGGTCACTAAGAATTTTCTTTAATACAAACTATTTTTTGATCTTACACAAGTAATGGTGCTTAGCAATCACTAAGCATTTTACTAGATATGAACCGATATGAATTATGTGTTAGACACAATATAAATTATGAGAAATATATAAGTTGTGATCCCTTTCAAGGGTATGTAGTGCAACACTTGGTTGTGCAAGGGATTGTATAGCCAATATGATATGATTATAATTAATGAAAAATACTAGTGATCCAAAGTTGTAGAGATAGTTTTTTACATTGGAAAGGAAACCTAGGAGTTATAGAGGCTAGTGACCGCTAGGATTCTCCTCGAAAAATAGATGGACAACATAAGACATGCAAAGTTGTTCATTAACACCTATTGAAAAGAATAGCTTAGTGCCCTCTAAAAGCTAAGGATTTATTATTTTAAATCCAGTGTTGGAAAAAAAATCATTGTAATGGAGCTTAGTGGTCGCTAAGTTCTTTCCTATCTATAAGTTGATCTCAAATTCTTGTGAAGCAGAAAATTATGTTTTAGTTTTTCTAGTGTAAAACATAACTAACACCAAAATATTGACAATCACAAGATATATTAGAAATTTCATGCCACATGTCAACATTTTAGTGGGTTCCATATACAAATTAATATGGCAGATTTTAATAGGTTAAAAGTATTTGTTAATTCTATCACTAATTAAAATTTTCTTAATAAATGTGTCAATTATATTGTTGCCTAACTAATTGGTTCAAACTTGCCATGTGTCACATTTTATTGGAATAATTTTTTTAAATTAGCACACACTATATTTAAAAATCTCAAATTTAAATTCGATAAAAATTAATAATAAATGTGCATATATTGCTCTATTAAACTTTAAACCTTTGTTTAGAAATGTTTACTTCTATTTTCTAATAATTTATTTTTAATAAGCTTATATTAATATTTTTATTGTCTCGTGAGTTCACAAAGAAACATTTGTCATTGTCCCACTTGTTTCTAAAGTAAAATTTATAATTAAATGTGAATATTAATGAGGGATAAATTCAAATTTCGATATGCAAAATCCCCCACATTAAATGCAAATATTTGAAATTTCAATATCCCGCACTTTCACTTTATGAAGGGGAAATTCAAATTTTCAAATTTTCCTATCTCGCATTTTTTAGTTTTCACAATTTCTTTCATTGAATGTATTAAAAAAATTAAATACACCAGAGAAATATATATTAGGGTTTCTTTTTTATTTTGGCATTGTAGAAAAGCAGCTCTTGAAATTAGAATACAATAGGCACATGAACTAAATTATTGGTCCGAGTGCTTGAATCCTGGCCATTTTTGGAAGGGAATGTTGAGGTAGTGATTATAATCTCATTTGCGGGCACACAAACGAGGAAACAAATAGTGATTGTGGATAGATCATAGGTATAAGTGTAGGAATCTCGACCATATTTTATAAATCTCGATTTTAGAGCAGGAGGCACATAAAGGACGAAATCAAAAGAGGAAAGAAAAAGAGGTTGTGTATAGAATCTCACAGATAGTTTGTTTAAGAGAGGAGACAGAGCTTTCACAAACATTATCAAACACGTAATAATTTCAGATACTTAGTTGATGGCCAATACTTTCAATCACTCTATATTTGCCTAGTTCTGGTGTTTTACATGTCAATTTAGCCTTGCCATTCCCTCTGTTGCCTTTGTAGTTTCGTTTCATCCCTTGTCAAATTGCGTTGCTCTTTTGTAAACCACATTTTTGACCTTCCCGATCGGGGATCATTTCTCATATAAAAATTTCCCTAAACATCCCTAAATTATGTCATTGTATAAGATCATTTCAATAGCTTTCCATCGACTATGAGAACATGAAAATCGGACATTGGGAGCTCTAATTATGTTCGGTCAAAGTTTAGTCAATGAGAAAGTCAACTCTGGTCAACAGGTCAATAGTGGACCAATGACACTATGACATGTGGCGACAAGGAAAAATTGATGGTCTTGTAATGTTTCAAAATCAGTTCCATGGTATAAATCTCGTCGCAAGCTTTCTGACGCATTTTGAACGGACCAAATCGAGCTCGTATAAAAGATATGCATAGTCAAAGTTGTGGTCAAATGATGACGTGGCACACTCTGACATGGACAAATGACATATTATGGGTGTGACACTTGGTAGGTTTGTAGTGGATTTGGATTTAAAATAATAAAAATAATCTATTTAATCCATTTCACATGAATAAGCCTAAATCCCATGGGATAAGGAGGATTTTGTGGCCAAAAAGCTATTTAAAGGCTTATCCTATCCCTTTCCCACCAAATGTGGGGTCAATGGCTAAATTGGGCACCTAAACCTATGGAAGGGGGATTTGAACCCTTGACCTATGCCAAAATACTTATCAGCCTTACCAACCCGCCACTTTTTAGCAAGTGATAAAGTTTGAGATCACTTCTATTTAAAGGGACCTTTTGGTAGGTTTGTGGATGGACAACGAAGGACTAGTTTGTAGAGATCACCATTTTCGAGGCACTTACAGTCTGAATTTTGCAATGGTGTAAAAATAAAAGTTGTTCATAATTCTGAGATTTCTAGAAATGTAAATTTTGTTATAGGAAGTTCTTTATATTTTCTTGTGTAGGCATTTTTCCATTGCAGTTTCATAGATCAGGCACGAGGAGTAGGCAGAGATCTGTATTTTCCAACCACTTCGGTTCGAATCAGGCCATGGAGTAAAAAGGGAAGTTTTTAATAATTTCCTCTAGTTTTCATAAATTTAAACCTATTTTATGTAGGTGTTGTACATTTAAAGTTGTATATTTTTCGGACATAATTACACAGAAACAAACAAAAAAAGTATTGTAGGAGCCACGAATGGACTTGGGAATGTTTCTGGGAAATTGCAGAGTTCCAAGAGGTCTGAATCAACTCAATTGTAGGTATAAAGGTCTGTTAAGTCAATAGTGAAGGGATATTGTACTTCATTGGATGTTAATAGATCGATTCACGATTACGTGGATCTGGAGAGACGTAGGCATTCTACCGAACTCCGTTATCAAGTTCTTGTGTTGTGGATTTGATTTTAGTTTGTTTAGAAGCTTTTGATTAGATAAAAACATTAAAGTTAGTTTATTTGATTAATTATTTAAGCAAACATAAAATTGGATTATTTGGATTGAAGTCACATTTTCAGTATCCATAACCCACAACAGAAAGGGAATTGCACATTTCAGATTTGGAATCAAGAATTCAATTTGAGTGCATTCTAAAATCAACTGTGAATTTTTAAATGGATTTGTAATAGATTCAGTATATTCACTTAAGTTGAAAATTAAAGATAATTGATTTATCTGGAAGAGTTCAAGGATTTGGGTTGGAAGAATTCCTAAAATTGCTAATACTCTTAGTCAGTTATCAAGTTTTTAAATATGAGAAGTACTACTTAAAAAAATTAGTATCATTTTCAGATCACTTCCCTAACTAAAGAAAATGTTATCCCCGCCACAATTTTTATTCTTTCGAAAAATGCATTTTTTATGTTCTATCATAGCTATTGTATTCTTCTCTATTAAAAGGGTTCCCTTTTTTAGCCCTTCTTTGTCTCCCTCTGGTTAATTTTTGTGGATTTTTCGTTCTCCTTCATGTGATTTTTTCCCGATAGTGATGGCATGTCTCCCAATTGCAAAACACGAGTCACATATTCATTTTAAAAAATATTGTAATGGTTTGATTTAGTATAGTTTAGGTAATCATTTTGAATTCCTTTAATGATTTTTTTAATATGAAAGAAATATTCGTGACTAATTATTTCAATGTTCATTGTTTATATGATTTCCGCATTGATATATATTTTTAATTATATACATTTTCCCACGTAGAAATAGTCAAATGTAATGTCTTTAGAAAGTTTTTATGTAAAATAAAAGGTAAGAATATTATATATATGCATAAATATTATTAAATATAAATTTTAATCACTATTTTATAAACATATATTTCCTTTTGTGGACCTTATGCTATGCCACAAAACCACATAGCTTTGTGTCCTCAATGATATAATTCTAACTAAATGTGAACCCGAGAGAATAATATATTTATATATAATTTAATTTTTATTATGCTACATATCATTGGCGAGATATATTTTTTTGTGAAATATTATTAATACAAGATTGTACTCATATATTTATGTATCTTTTTGTAAAGTCAATCAAGAAAAATGTTGTGTAGCCTAGCTTCCATTGAGGTATAATTCTTCTTTGTTGAAAACATTTGTGTAGAAGACAATTAGTAACGACTTACTTGATAACTGAGCCAAGCTAAAGTAATAATTTTTAAATTCTCCAATACCATATTCCAAGACTAGCGGCCAGAACCGTTGGATGTTTACAACATTTCTTTTCGCTATTCCAAGACAACACAAGGCAACAAATATTCCAAGACAAGAAAAATATTAAATATTTTCCTGAATACATGTATTCCAACAAGAATTGAGATTAGCGGCCACTAAGATATTGGTTTCCTTGCATACAATACAATTAGTAACAACTCTCCTAAAAACTGAGCTAAGAACCATTATTATATTTAGATTTTCATATCATGATATGCGAAGCCTAACGACCACTAAGGTCATAGATTATTACATTGCATTGGTGCAACATAATAAAGAATTGATATTAATGGCTGCTAGGATAATTGTTGTCTTGCATTAAAGACAATTAGTAATGACTCGACTGAAAATTGAACTAAGCTTCATTATTATTTTTAGATTTTTCGATACGATCTTCAAAGAATAGTGACCGCATCGATGGATGATTACTAAATTTCTTTGATGTTCCAATAAAAGACAACAAATATTCCTAGACAAGACAAATATTAACAATTTTCCTAAATACACATATTCGAATACGAAATCTTAACCCTAGGGTCAACGGGTTAAATATGATATTCAAATTCTATCACATGATATTCAAATCCTAACATGATATTCAAATCCTAGAAGCTGCTAAGGTCGAAGATCATTACATAAATTTAGTTCAACATAACAAATACTTGCTTTATTAGTAGCCGCTAGGATAATTGTTGACTTGCATATAGGATAATTAATGAAAAATTGATTGAAAAAACTCACTAATATCCATTATTATATTTAGATTTTACAATATGATCTTCAAAGACTAACAATCGCTAGGGTGGATGCTCACTACATTTCTTCAATATTATAAGACAAGACAAGACATTCAATTTTCGTAGACAAGATAAATATTAACTATTTTCTTGAATACACATATTCCAACATGAAATTTTAAGCCTAGTGGCCTCTGAGTACAACATGATATTCAAAGTATATCACATGATATTCTAAGCCTAACATGATATTCGAAGCCTAGTGACCACTAAGGTCGAAGATTATTACATAATGTTGGTGTAAACAAATAAAGACTTGAGATTAGCGGCTTTGCTTAGGATTATTGTTGGCTTGTATACGAGGACAATTAGTGACTGACTCGATCAAAAAAATCACTAAGATCCATTATTATATTTAGATTTTACAATATGATTTTCAAATATTAGCACATGCTAGGGTTGATGCTTACTACATTTCTTTGATATTCCAAGAAAAGAAAAGATAAAAATATTCCAAGACAAGACAAATATTAACAATTTTCTGAATACACATATTCCAACATGAAATTTTAAGCATATCAGTGTTTGAGTACAACATGATATTTGAAGAATATAACATGATATTGTAAGCCTAATATGATATTCAAAGCCTAGCGGCCGCTAAGGTTGAAGATTATTACATAGCGTTGGTGCAACATAACAAAGACTTGAGATTAATGGCCGCTAGGATCATTTTTGACTTGCATACAGGACAATTAGTAATGAATCGACTAAAAACTAACTAAGCTCCATTATTATATTTATATTTTACAATACGATATTTAAAGACTAGCGACTGCTAGGGTGGATGCTTACTACATTTCTTTGATATTCCAAGACAAGAAAAGACAACAAATATTCCAAGAAAAGACAAATATTAATGATTTTCCTGAATACACATATTCCAAAATGAAATCTTAAGCCTAACAAATTTGCTAGATTAAAAATGACATTCAAGCATATCACATGACATTTGAAGCCTAACATGATATTCGAAGCCTAGTGGCCGCTAAGGTCGAATATTATTATTATCCATTGGTGAAACATAACAAATAATTTTGATTAGTAGCCACTAGGATAATTGTTGTCTTGCATATAAGATAATTAGTAACAAATTAAATGAAAACTAAAATAAGATCCATTATTATTTTTATATTTTAAAATATGATATTCCAAGACTAGCGACCACTAGGGTGGATGTTTATTTCATTTATTTGATATTCCAAGACAAGACAAGACAACAAATATTCGAAGATAAGAATAATATTAACGATTTTCCCGAATACACATATTTGAACATGAAATATTAAGCCTTGCAGCCGCTAGATTAAACATGATATTCAAATCCTATCACATGATATTAGAATCCTAACATGATTTTCGAATCCAAACGATCCCTAAGGTTGAAGATTATTATATTCCATTGGTGCAACATAACAAAGAATTGAGATTAGCGACCGCTAGGATCCTAAAAGATGCTAGGGTAGTCCATGATTTTTTTGTTATTTGATCACTAATTTAAAAATAAGAAATTGTTGAGCCTTGAGTCCACACAACCATTGATTTCAATAAGTAATTGAGCCTAGTGGCCACTAAGCATTTTCCTTTATATGATCCGATTTGAATTATGTGTTATACACAATATATCTTATGAGAACTACAAAAGGATTGATCCCTCTAGAGGGTATCTAAAGCTATACAGATTGTTTTACATTACTTTGGAAATGAAACCTAGAATATATAGAGGCTAGTGACCACTAGTATTCTCATCTACCAACAAATTGACAACATAAAACATGCATTGATGTTCATTAACTTCTATTAAATGGAATAACATAGCAACCACTAAGACCAAATGCAAGGAATAGATCTTAGAGGTTGTTGATCATTTTCCTTAAAATGAACCAAAATGACATATGTGTTATACACAATATATCTTATGAGAATGACATAAGGCTATATCCCTCTCGTGTGTATGTATTGTAGCCTAATGACCATATGAGATATGAGGCATTTAACCTATCCATTAAATTCTAGACAAGACAATTAGTAATTATTTGAATGAAAAATTAGTGACTGGGAAACATGTGCCAAATTTAATAGTGATTAATTGTTGAAATTTCTTTGTGCAACATATAACAAAGAATTTTATTAATGATTCCTTGTTTTTTATAATTAAAGGAGGGTTGAAGGGTCCCTTTCCCTTTACATTAAAGATATAAGGAGAGGATCAATCCGAAAAACCAAACAATCCAATAATACTTTGTTGAAACAACCCAAGAGACTATGCCAAAAGAAAAAGTGGTTGGGAATACAAAAAATCCCCAGAATAACAAGACATACTAGATGATACGATTATTATGGAACTAACAATACTATATAACAACCAAAACAAAGATAAAAATGACATATTTTAGAAACATTTATTTATTTAAATCAGATGATGCATCTAGAATCTCCACTTTAACGGGTCATGAACAGAACCACAATCGATGCGAGAAAAGATTCTCTTTTCCAGCAACAACAAAATCATTAACCAATCATACGCCACACGCCCTTAGTTACAAAGAAAATACCAACGATCTGGTTTCGGTTGCAGTAGAGAAAACATAGCATCCAGGTTAGGCAAGTGGACCGATTTGGATCCCCCGATGGGATCTTTCCAAAATTGGCTACAACATCTACGAAATGCATTAGGATGTCAAACCGATTGTACAACTCTCCATAAATGGCTCACTCCAACAAACCTTCCTAAATATAGTGAACCTCAAAAAGTATGGGCCATGACACACTCAATTTTTTTCCATTTTAGATTCCATATCAACCCTATAAGTTGGTTTGATCCAGTGATGCCCCTCTCCAAAGCCCAATCCTTCGTTGGATGTATAATAAGAAGATGAAAAATGAAGGTCGATGAAAATTCTATACTAACCCTTAGATGAACGTCTAGAGAAAGATAATCATCTTTGAGAACTCCCTCAATAACAACCATATCTTTCTCTGATCTAATCCTAAAAATATATTCTAGTCGACGCTGCAAAATCTTAGTATAAAACTCCATTTCACGCACTAACGTGAAGAATTGCATGAAATGAAACAATGGACCATCCATGAAAGATGAAATGAAAGCTAGTGAAAGAAACTAGAAAGGTGAAAAATAAGGGAGAGTGGCTCGATTAATATTTGGTGTGCCCATGCCATCACATGCTTATAATTAATACAAGTTTGCTACGACCTTTAATATCAAACTTTATTGAAAGAGGTGATGAAGTACAACCAATAAAACTATTTATTACCAATCTTATCATAAAATATTTCTCGAGTCCTTGATTTGTTGAAACCTACGCCTCTTTATTAGCTTCCCATAGATATGATTTAAGGTCCAATATGGAATTAATGAAATCATAAAAAGGAATTTTATTCACAAAAGAATGATTTTCCTTGCCAAGGAATTTTTTTGATGATGAAATTAATAAGAATAAGAGAGTCACCATTGTTAATTAATGCATACCATTCAAGTGATTATGAGAATAGAATTTGGAAGAGGATCACCCAATTTTTGGTTTTGACTATCTTTCCATACACACTTTTAGTATTGGAGAGAAGCTGCCACACCCATTTATCACTTAGAGGAAGATATTGTTTTTCCTAGTTCAAAATCTTAGCTCCCCCATAATCTTTAACAAGTGAAAGATTGAGGAATTTAACCATGTGGGTTTTCTTTCTCTTATCCATTCCTTACTTTGGAGAAAGGTTAGCATAATTTTGTTCATTTTATCAATCAAAGAATTGGGAATCCTTAGAGTAGAAAGAATATAAATGGAAGTTCATTAAGAGTATATTAGTAAGATTAGATCAATGTAATATAAGTTCATCATGTAATAGAATCATGTTCAACTTCACCTTGCATATTTGGTAGATTGTTTAGGTCTATTTTCTTTGAAAGATGATTTTAAGAAAATATGAAAGGCCAAGATGGACATGATACTTCTTCAGGTTTAAATGATGTACTTCTATTACTATGATCTAACCTTTCTTAATTATGTCACTATTTTTATAACCAAAAACTGCAGATCCTAGTAATCAAAAAGTTGTTTCTTTCAATAAGTAAGGGCGCATAGTGGTTGCTAATAATTTTCCTTGATATGAAAAGATATGGATTACATTTTATGAAAAATATATCCTATGAGAAATATAAATGCGTCAGCCTTCTCGAAGGTATGTATTGCAACACTTGGCACCACCAGGGATAATCTAGCCAATATAATATAATTACAAATAATGAAAACTATCTTATTTAATAAAATATGAATATTTTATTTAAATGTAAATGTACATCTATGATGTAAATGATATGCAATGAAATATGAATGCTAAAATTTTTATTTGATTATATAAATAAAAGGAAATGAGAGGGTAAGGTACTAAATTTGATTTCGCTTACCTCACGGTGACACTGAGGCGAAGTGTGATGAAATAGAAGAGCGAGAATATCGCAATGAACCATAGAAAAATGTAGCGAGAAGTGGAAATGGTTGGACTAATGAACCTAGATAGGGATGGGGGTGTGCGTGGGTGCCCTCATATGTAGAAGAGGTTGGGACTTGGTTTCAATATGGCTGGTAGGGTTTCACACTTATTCACCTTCTATCGTGTGTATGTTGCACTTGGATCACCAAGGAACCCCTAAATCAGTAATGAAGAAAACACATGTAAAACTCTCACATAGACGTCAAATACTAAAAAGAAAGATAAAAATGAGGGGTCGAGATTGTCCTCGATCAACACAATGGTAGAATTACAATTGAGCACTACACTACATCTTAGACCTAATGTAGTTATGTGTGCTTGTGTGTGTAATAGTGTTCCTAGGTCACCCTCGCGCGATGATGTGAAGATAAAAAATAGCTAGATAAAAAATAAAATGCGTGGATAGAATATGATAGAATCCCCTTCCTATGAAGTGTGTATGTAGAGTAATAGCCCAAATGTAGTCCCTTGCTCTATGTAGATAGCTATACCTTGATAAGAATAGTCTTACCTTATAATGGTATGTATGTTGTGTTTATATAGGGATCTCTTGTTTGAATACCAACACTAATGACATGACATGCCGAATAGTACCTTGAGAGATGAGAGGAAGAAAAGACCAATGTCAAATGTCAAATTTAAGATAAAACATAAAAAGGAAAAAGGCACCCGGGATGGAAAGGAAGGCTTGGAGCTACTGTATGACCTAGGTGCTAGTTTCTAGAGACAAGTGACAAAAAATGAGTGATAACTAACGAAATAGATCCTTGAGACCTGATAAGAACTGTGTGTATAAGTGATAAGTGTGCAAAACAAAACAACAATAAAGACCAATAAGACAAACAAATGGACTATGGAATTACATCATTAGTGAATACTTTTATTACATAGTATCCATATATAAAACAACATACTTGATGGTATAATAATAGTAGTAAGTGCGTGATTTTGTGTCTAGATTACATATTCCCCACTTTATGTTGGTGAGAGAAATATTGGTAACATAAAGTAGATAGAGATGCATACCTGATAATTCTGGAGAAGCCCATGTCACTGAAGTACACGAAGAGTGTAGTAGAAGTACTTTCCGAGTGAGAACATATAGCGTGGCGAACCATGGATCAACATGTTGATCCATGTGGCATGACAAGGGATGCATGACCATTATGAGAAGCAATAAGTGAAATAGATGATGTCAATAGTGAATGATTGGATATTGGGTGATTTTTTCACTAATGGAGATGTGATGGGGAAGGGAGTGATCAATTCCCAACCTGATTGTGCATGTGTATGTGGAAAAACTAAGGATTTGGGTGTCCTTCCACTAGAGGAAGGGTGTAGGGAGAGAATTCTAGTGTCTCTCCAACTTTAACCACATCCTCAAAATATCTAGCCATTACAGACAGATACATATCAAATTTTATTTCTTTTGGATCCAATTTTTTTATCAAACATGATAACACATATAGGACTAGTATAGGAAAGGCAATGAAATCTCATTTCCCTCACTCCACAAGTGCCACTAAAATGTATTGCCTCCATGTTAGGTCATCTAGAAAAAGCCGTAAAATATAGAATAGATTCCCATGTTAGGTCATCTCAGAAAGTGGTGATAAAACTCCCAAGATGGGCTATCTCGGAGGATAAATGCACTATGCTCATGTTGATTTGATGAATCTGTTGGTGAAATTTCTATTGTTGCAAGTTGAATGTGTGTGATTTATTGATTGGTTGATTATTCATGGAGATATTTTATGCTTATTGCCCCCAGGTTAGGTCATTAGGGGAGTTACTAAAAAGTGATGTGACATGTTGTACTATGTATCAACAGATATTGGATAATGGTGGATTTTGAGTGTAGATCTATCACGTACTGGTGTATAGGGGAATTATAGAATGAACCCAATTTTATGCCCCCCCTTTCCACGAAAGGGGGAGTGATGATGAGAACGACTCACGAGTGAAAGTAATCACACAACAATGTAATGATGAGTATGGGATGGATATCACAAAAGGTTGTGTATATTGGGTGTAAATGATGGTGAATAGGAATATAATGTGTGTGAAATGTGTATGTTATGGTAGTAGGTGGAATTTTGAAGAGAATTCCACAAACGAGACAAAAATCAGAGTAGGTATGCTCAAGATATGATCGAAACCATGCGATGTGAATTAGTTGAGGGAATGAATGTGGCGAATGACCATAGTAAAGTGAATAATGGAAAGTTACTATAAATAGTAGTGTAAAAATTGAATAAGAAACTCATTTTTATTTTGTGTGAGTGTGATAGTGAGCTCTGGGTGTGTAAGGATGCTACAAGTTAGAGCAACATGGTGAGAGTTGACTCAAGATGGTGGCGAAGACTGTGGCATCGCATATGATGGAGGAGTTAGTAAGCATTTTTTTTTAAATGTGGTGATAGTAGTCAGTTTGAATGATTTTTTTGTAAAATTTGTGTTTTTAATTTCTCAAAGTTTTGGATCTCGAAAAGAGTGGTGTAGGCACTATTGACCTTCGAGATAGGAGCGCATAGACATGGGTGATGATGTCCTACAACTAGGTGCCCTGATCCCCTTACCGAGTGCCCCTATCCAGAGACCGTTAGTTGAGTTTAAGGTGATGTAAAATTGAAAGTTAGTTTGTGTTGATGTTGTAGATGAGTATGTTTGTATATGGATGATGTTGTGTTTATTGTTGTTTTGTGGTGTGCAGAGGGATATCCATTTGAGAGAGTTTTGTGGAGGCCACCATTTGAGTACATTGCTCAAATTAGGGTTTCCAGATGATGAGTGGGAGGTTCTAGACTGTGCCGACTATGGCACATAATGAGGATGGGGAAGTACCCCATAATAAGCCTATTCTTACAGCTCTATGTGAGAGGTAGTGTTCAAATATGTGTAATTTTTGGCTACCTACAGGGGAAGTGACAATCACACTAGAGGATGTGTATTACACACTACGATTACCTATTGTTTGCGACGGGGTACATATTATGGTAGTGGATAATATTTAAAAACAAATGAGGGTTGCTAGGTGGTATTTTGTGGGGACTTGAGTTCCTACCGAGGCCCATATTAGCTTAGATGTTATTATGAGATCAGGGGTTCCGTGATTGCAGAAGTTTATTTCCATGGTGATAACGTCATTGATTGTAGTGGAGGGTGGTGGTGTAGGCATCTTATATAAGATGTATGATATCCACTATCGGATAGAGGAGGAGAGCACTAGGTATGCTTGGGCACGATGTGTATTGGCCCATTTGTATAAGGATTTGTATAGGTTCATGCAGGAGGATCATGAGGGTGGTATTGGAGCTACGACATTGTTGCATGTATGGGCCTATGAGCATATTGTAGTATTGAGGCTAGTTGGTGGGCCGTGAGGAGAGTGGGCTAGATAAGATATATTTATAGGTAGGTATATTGGTGTATGAGGTAGTAAGATGGACAAAAATACATATAGAGCTATGCTTTAGATCATATGGGGCCGAGGGCCATTATATGAAGGCCATACCGAGACTACGTGTACTTTGCCACATCAAGCAAAATTAAAAATAAAAATAAAAATATAAATTAAATACATTGATTTTAGTGGGTGGAGTTGGAAAAACAAGGAATGGCTAGGTGTAAGGGTTGGCATGGGGCAGTGTGGAGACATGGGATCCTTGACAGAGCACATGGGCTTCCTTAACGTCCAGTGAAACCCATCTTTTCCCTTGTTTAATAATACAAGTAATTTATTAGGATCCAAGGCGTGGATCACGTTGAAACTAAAGGAAACATTGTAAATTTAGCGGTAATTAATTAACTACGGTGAGCATTAAGACCGATCATCAAATCTTTAGCTACATTGCATTTTGAATAAATGCCAACAACTTATCTCTGTCGCGAGAACTTGCAATTTTGGGGTGAAAGAACGTGATAGTTGTGCATAGTTTTCCCTTCCCCTTTCCTTTCTTTGTACATTTCAATTATAATGAGTATATGAACATAAATTTTTTATTTGTTGTTGGGTATTTGGGTTATCCCTAATCTATAAAGTAAAAATAAATCAGGGTTTAACGGCTTGAATGCATGAGTAAATTCTATGAATAAACGCAGGTTGCTATGATATATTGATTCTTGTGTTTATTTGTTTTTCAAAAAAGGGAAAGGGAATGTTAGAGGCTGCGAGTATTACAACATTAGCCTAAAGGTGTAAATAAGCTCACTTGAATGCCCAAAGTTGGACTGTAATGACTTGGGTAATGGTCAAAACGGGGTTTGAGCACCTATACCTTGAGACAAAAGAAAATAAAATAATGGGTAAGTCCACAAAGTTGGGGGCCAAAAAGTGGACAAAATAAGCCTATTCTTACAGCTCTATGCGAGAGGTAGTGTTCGGATATGTGTAATTTTTGGCTACCTATAGGGGAACCGACAATCACACTAGAGGATGTGTATCACACACTACGATTACCTATTGTTTTTTGAGAGGGTACATATTATGGTAGTGGATAATATGTAAAAACAAATGAGGGCTGCTAGGTGGTATTTTGTGGGGACTTGAGTTCCTACCGATTATAGTGGAGGGTGGTGGTGTAGGCATATTATATAAGATGTATTATTTCCACTATAGGATAGAGGAGGAAAGTACTAGGTATGCTGGACACGATGTGTATTGGCCCATTTGTAAAAGGATTTGTATAGGTTCATGAAGGAGGAACATGAGGGTGGTATTAGAGCTACATCATTGTTGCATGTATGGTCATATGAGGATATTGTATTATTGAGGCTAGATGGTGGGCCGTGAGGAGAGTGGGCTAGATAGGATATATTTATAGGTAGGTAGATTGGTGTATGAGGCGGTAGTAAGATGGAAAAAAATACCTATAGAGTTATGCTAGATCATATGGGGCCGAGAGGCCATTATATGGAGGCCACACCGAGACTATGTGTACTGCCACATCAAGCAAAATTAAAAATAAATATAATAATATAAATTAAATACATTGATTTTAGTGGGTGGAGTTGGTGAAAGGAGGAATGGCTGGGTGTAAGGGTTGGCATGGGGTAGTGTGGAGACATGGGATCCCTGACAGAGCACATGGGCTTCCTTAATGTCCAGTTAAACCCATCATTTCCCTTGTTTAATAATACAATTACTTTATTGGGATCCAAGGCATAGATCACGTTGAAACTAAAGGAAACATTGTAAATTTAGCGATAATTAAATAGTCTGCGGCGAGTGTTAAGACCATCGATCAAATCTTCACTACATTGCGTTTTGAATAAATGCCAACAACTTGGTATCTCTAAAGCAGAACTTTCAATTTTGGGGTGAAAGAACATGATAGTTGTGCATAGTTTTCCCTTCCCCTTTACATTGCTGCACATTTCAATTATAATGAGTATATGAACATAATTTTTTTATCATTGGGTATTTGGGTTATCCCTATTCTATAAAGTAAAAATAAATTTGGGTTTAACGGCTTGAATGCGTGATTAAATTCTATGAATAAACAGGTCGCTCGATATATTGATTCTTGTGTTTATTTTTTTTTCAAAAAAGGGAAAGGGAATGTTAGAATTACAACATTAGCCTAAAGGTGTAAATAAGCTTGCATGAGTGCCCAAAGTTGGACTATATAATGACTTGGGTAATGGTCAAAATGGGGTTTGAGCACCTACACCTTGAGACAAAATAAAATAAAATAATGGGTAAGTGCACAAAGTTGGGGGCCCAAAAAGTGGACAAAAACCCGAAAAAAGAAAAACGCATACGTGTTTTATTATAATGCGACCATGTTTTAAATTCTCAGGTTTGGGATTTACCAAAGCATAACATGTACACGTTATGTCTGCTATAAATAAAAAAAGAGGCCCGAGCCTCTATCATTTTATCTCCCTCAAACACGAGTTTCAGAGCTTAACCGTGCCCTCACGTTTTTTCATTCAATTAGATCTCAAGCTCAAAGGATCATTTCTGGATCGCCGGGAAGATCTGAATCGATGATGGTGCCACGGAGAAGAGGTAGGCACAATTATTTTCTCAAAATTGCATTGAAATATGATAATTATAGATTAAAATTTGAATTGAATACATTTTTTTATTGTTACAGTTCGAGGTCAAGGGAATCAACCACAACCAAACCCTGTTATTCCTGTCATCCCTCCCAACCCTCCCACAATTGCTCAACATCCCCCGGGTAGTCAAGAAGATTTAGCATCCCACATAGTTGAAAAAAATTGAAATTGAGGATTTAATCAAAATAATGAGGGATTCACAATCTACAAATCCCCACTTGCCTCTCTTGCAAACACATTGGAGGCATTACTTGCTCAAGTTGGCCTGGCGAAATCGAGAAAATTGATTTTGGACAACTTACAGAGAGGGTTGTAGGGTTTATTATTCCAAAAAAATTTCATATGTGGATGTAAAGAAAAAATAAATTACAAAAGACCTCATATGCACCTTATTCACGGACCCCTGCACTAATTTTCCTGTTCCGTTGTCATGTAAATGGTTTCCCATCCATTGGTGCAATAATAATTTGATTAAAAATATTTTTGGGACCAATGGTGGATGGTGTTTGATTTTCCACCTTGTAATAATAATGAGGTGCCACTATACTTTCTAAGAAAACTCTATTGCGAGTTTATCCACAACGAGATCCCAAATTATTTTGATTTCTGAGATTTCCAGGGCTAAGGAAAAGGATCTCGCACAAGATCAACCAGTGCACAACGTTCACCTATTCAAAGCAGGTAGAGTCCCCACATGAAGCCCCTCACCCTGAGATTGTCCCTCAAGTAGTGAAGAAGACGATAGAGATTGATACACTCCACGCACTTCAGGGGCTATCTGCGACCCTTGTTCGACATACGAGGGAGATTTTTGAGCCATATGCTTGCAGAGGTACACAAATTATTCCCTCAGGGAGTACTAGCATGAGGCCACATCTTTGCTTGTCATGTGGTAGCATATGTTTGGGGCCCGAGGAGGACGATAATTTCATGTGTATTGATTTTGGTGGAGTTGGTGCTAGGGGTGCACACAATAATGTCACTATGTCAGATGCCTTTTTGAGTGAGACATTTGGATTACAGTCATCGACGTCACCTTTGCAGGTATTTGTTATGTTTTATTATGTGTGTTACAAAATTTTTGGAGTACTTGATTTACTTATATATATGTTAAATTTTTGAAATAATTGTATTTGTACATGTACATGCATTGATATTACAGCGTGGGAGGCACATCTTCATCCCAACCATAGGCGGCGAGCACCATGCATACACATACATTCATAGAGGTAATTTAGAATGTTAATTGTGTAAAATTTTCACATACATGCATATATATATATATATATATATATATATATATATATATAATTTTGAAGTCAAATATATGTATGTTCTTGTATGTTCATCTAACTCATGTGATACATGTTTGATAAAGATGTTGACTTCACTAGACACCCCACCATCTCTGTGACAAGTAGAGAAAGGTGTTGCCGCTGATTTCATCTGCGCAACAACTCACTGAGGTATTCAAACAACATGTAAATTTTATTTAATTTCTCATGTAATTAATATTATGTTGAATTACATGTTAGTAATTTATTTCATTGTAGAATTATTAAATTATGTTAATAATGTCCTTCATTGTGTATATCACGGAGTTACCCGCGATAGGTAACAACCCTGTTCATTTGATTGACAGTGTGTGGCGGGGGTAAAAACAATAGTTATACATTGATAAAATTAGTTAAAATACTTTCATTACACATACATGTACTTAGTTCTATTTTTGCTAATTTTGATGTTATATTTTTGATCTTATGTGTATGCAGGAACTTCAACCCTCCATTTTGACTTTGAGGGTAGAGACTCCTCCATCTTGTCGTCTTCGTACCCCGTTCGTACTCTAGGAGATCTCGATGAATCATCTCGAGCATGAGATGCAAATTCGGCGTGATCGAAAACTTCATGTAAGTTTTTGTATTTATGTAAATAATTTCAATCTAGCATGGTCTTAAATACATGTTGAAAACATATATAAATTAAGTTTTGACAAAAAAATTGTTTGCATTTACAGGCTCATCTATAGGTGAGTATTTAGCGGAAGAGGACTCGTAGCATGGGCTCGAGATGATCCAAAGTCATCTCATAGATCTCCATCTTCATCTAAGGGAGGGCCTTCTTCGAGAAAGGCCAAGAGAGGGATAGATTTTGATGATTAGGAAATATATATGTCTTACATGACATTTTTTTTGTATGCCTATGTGTATGGCATTGTATGTACGCCTATATGGCATTTGAACTTGATGGTATATGACCTATTTGGGCATTTTTATATTTATTATGCACATTAAAATACTATTTGGAACTTGATATTTTTGTATGAGACCTTACATTTTTTAGATTATTTTTGCATGAAACTAATATGATGTGCACTTGACAATATTTAAGACATTATGGATTATTTTTTCATTTATTGATGATGTACATGTACTAGCATTTTCAATGTATAATATGCATCAAAATTTGGAAATAAATATTTATATAATGTATGTATATAAAGAGTTACCTAATCGAGTAATTATTCATTCAATTTATCAATGTGTATATGTGTATTTACCTTACTTGCGCTTCTTCTTGCTCATGGTCTCTTTGTATCTTGGTTACTATCTTATCATGCACTTACTACATTCTTCAATGCTACTTAGTATTCTCCTGTTAAAACACACCGAGAGTTGTCACAATTTGATGCCTTTCATTTGTTGATATTTTGAGAATGTCTCTCCATATACATTACTCCAATGCTTGAGAATGTCTCCAGGATGGAATGACATTCGATTCGGACACTCAATGATTATTGATTGTCTAATCCTGTCCAATTCATGTTATTACCTCTAAATCTATATGAATTTCAAGTTGTTTAGAAATCACATCACACCCTTCACTATGCTTGATGACTACCCCTATCCTTTTGAAGGAACTTTTGAAAGCATCCATGGGTTTATCATAGCATAAATTATCAATGAATGGAAGGTCACTAAGCCGTAGGCTAGTGACTTCCATTTAAAACTAAACAATAAATATTTACTAGGAGATTGATAACTCCAGGTGCATTCCCTTAGACATTCCCTATCATATTAATTCTTAAACCAATTTAGTCATTTAGGGGTCATTAAGGCCCTACTCCCAGGATGAGCTAGTACAAAAGCATGGGGAGTGTAGAGAACCAAAAAAATCCTCCCCTAGCATTCACCCAGCCATCCGGACATGTGGGCGTAGTTGGTTCAACACCAAGAGCTTCCGTTTGCAAAGTATTGTGTCTGACAACCTTACACTGACTCAGACCGCAATATTTTACCTACTTGCAAAACAATAGGACAACGAGAGAACTGAATGGAGATGGATAAAACCACGATAGGATTTTGTAGAGGGCCCCAACATGGAGGTTTAGGATCTGATGAGATGTCTCTAGGTGCCACGGAGTCCAAGAAATCACCATCAAAGATATAACATGTTTTGGTCTCAGGGATCTTAAGGGCCTATGCCCTGGATGAGGTAGTCTGAAATCATGGGGAGTGTAGGGAACCAAAAAAATCCTCCCCTAGCATTCACTTAACCACCCGACATGTTGGCATAGTTGGTTTGGCACCAAGAGCTTCTGTTTGCAAAGTATTGCGTCTGGAAGCCTTATACTGACTCAGATTGCACTATTTCACGTGTTTGCAAACAATAGGACAACGAGAGAACCGAATGGATATGGATAAAACCATGATAATATTTTGTACAGGGCCCATTCGTGGAGGTTTAGGATCTAATGAGACATCTCTAGGTGCCACGGAGTCTGATAAATCACCCGTCGAAGATATAACGTGTTTTGGTCTTAGGGCTCTTAAGGGCCTATGCCCGGACGAGGTAGTATGAAAGCACAGGGAGCATAGGGAACCAAAAAAAAATTCCCCTAGTGTTCACTTGGCCACCCTGATGTGTTGGCATAGTTGGTTCAGTGCTAAGAGTTTCCGTTTGTAAAGTATTGCATCCTAAGCCTTATACTTACTCAGTTGTAGTATTTTGCGTGTTTGCAAACAATAGGACAGAGAGAGAACCAAATGGAGATGGATAAAACCATGATAGGATTTCATATAGGGCCCTGACATGGAGGTTTATGATCTGATGAGACATCTCTAGGTGCCATGGAGTCCGAGAAATCACCCGTCGAAGATATAACGTGTTTTGGTCTTAGGGCTCTTAAGAGACTACGCCCGGACGAGGTAGCCCGAAAGCACAGGAGCGTAGGGAACCAAAAAAATCCTACACTAGCATTCACCTGGCCATCCAGACATGTTAGCGCAGATGGTTTGGTCTCACGAGCTACCGTTTGCAAAATATAGCATCGCTCGACAAAATTTCTTGCAAGCACCGACTTAGACTACACTATTTCGCATGTTTGTAAACAATATGATAACGAGAGTGCGGAATGGAGATGGATAAAACTAGGAAATTATTTTGTAGAGGGAGCGACGTAGAGGTTTTGGATCTGATGAGACGTCTCTAAGTGCCACGGAGTTCGAGAAATCACCCGTCAAAGATATAGCGTGTTTTGGTCTTAGGGCTCTTAAGGGACTACACTGACGTGATTTCTCGGACTTCGTGGCACCTAGAGACGTCTCGTCAGATCCAAAACCTCCATGTCGGGGCCCTCTACGAAATACTATCATGGTTTTATCCATCTCCATTCGTTCTATTGTTGTCCTATTATTTGCAAACGTAAAAATATTGCGATGCAGTCGGTGTAAGGTTGTCCATTGCCAATCACCTGAATAATATAGGTGGTTCATACAATATAGGTGGTGAAATGAGAATTTATGTTTGTTGTTCCTTTCTAATATTTAATTTCTCTTAGCTTCACTTGGCTTCGAGAATAATAAATTCTCTATTGACAGTGCCAACCATGTGAAGGTGGAAGCTTTTTTGGCACCACTAACCTACATAAACATGTTAGTAAGCAATTAAATAGAATTTTAAATCACACAAAATTTAAATAAGTAAATATTCAAATTCAATTCATGAAGAACATACCTTTTCAAATTTAATCCAATGAATCGCAAGGATCAACTCTACTCTTGATAGTAGCAAGAATTGCTTCATGATCTGATTCATGAACCTTCCACAGATTCTTGTTTAATGGCCGACCTCGATATTTGATCAATTTAATATTTGTTGTAAGGACCAAATGTGAATAGTGAAGTATCTTTCGATGTACTTCATAGTCTTCAAACAACCAAATGTTTGATTTTTGATAGGATATCATCGAATCCAAGTTCTAGTGACTACCATTGACCCAGTGGGATACTCAAGGTCTTCACCATCAATGACTGTGGAATTAAAAAAATTCCCCCAGGACACAACGAGACAAGAAGTAGTCTATTTCCTCTTCGTTAAATTCCATCACAATAACTGCAAAAATGTGCCCTACATCACAAAGTAAAACTGTTCAGTCAAATTTAAAATACATTAAGAGTTGACCATTTAATAATTTATAAATCTAAAACATGGCATGTACATATATGTATGTACCTTGTTGCACTAAATCAGAGACTTGGTCAAAGTCAGATGATGTTGTCATTTGATCTGAAGACCCTGCAAGTTGTAATGCTCATGGAACTTGATGTGTGTTGAGTGGAATTAGAGGTCTACAATTCCATTCATCCACCCACTATTGTGACTCACATTCATTCCATGCAAAATCAATGCATGATATACAAAAACATGCCATGCACCTAGTATAAATAGTCCAAGCATTTGCATCTAAACTACGGAATGAGTGCATATCACTTGATCCTACAACTATCATACAATCTTCAAAGTTTTCCAGATGTTGTTCCTCTATCAACTAAAAATATCTATGAACCATTGATCTCTCTTGAGATTCATGGCCCATATTCTTGACACACCAATCAACAATGTTTTTTGCATCTATAAATTTAGCACCATCCTTGAACTTTAACTCTTCTCTTGCAAGTGATCTTTTCACACATGCTCCTACAACATAATTCTCTCCTTTTCCATGCCCCCCCTCAATAAAACTACAAATATGTTGTACATTTACTTCTTTGTGCATCCTTCTTAGCCAATAAAACATCCAGATTCCATGCATTCTTGAATTGTGATGTGCGGTTCGACCAAATGTAATGTTGATCGAAACTAATGTTCCTCTCATTAAAGTTCACATAAAACACCTAGAAACACCCTTGCACATATTCTAGAATGTGTATGATCATCACTGATGTAGAAATGATACTCTTTTAATATTTTTCAATTTTTGTCGGTGCTTTCTGGAGAGTGCATGAATGCTATATGCATGAAAATACAACTTGCACTTTGAGTTATAATATTGAGATCGAACCTCCGTTTGTGGCTACAATGTATAATTCTCTCATGAAGTCAACTACTTTGAAACAATAGTAACAAGTGGGAATGTATCCTTGCTTAACTTGAATTTCTCATCCAACCATCGAGCTCTATGTGTGTGCCTTGTATACTCATAAAAAGATTTCTCTTTGAATTTGTCCATATAATCTGATATAGGTAATTGTTTTGTAACAAGCTCACACCTTTTAGATTCTTTTTGATCTTTCAATTGATATGCCACTGATTTATATTTGGTGAAACCAACCAATTATTTTCCTATTGAATGTATACCCTCCTCATGGATACAACTTTTCAGATTTGGCAAGCCACCACATACATTGCATGTTCCATCCAAACATGCTTTGTTATAAACAAATTTTCTAGTTGATTTTTCACAAAATATTGTCGGAATAAATTCCCTTGAAGATTTTGGTGGGAAATTTAATCCACACTCCTGTAACATGATGTTAGTATGAAAAACAAGACGTATTTGACAAAAAAACATCATAATGCATTAAAAATTCAACATGATGCCTGCAACAACAAGTGGTACGTGAGTGATTGATTTTCACATAAAAGGGTTTGCTCATTTCAAATAATCTTTGGCTAATGTTAATTTGTGGATTTTCATTCTTAAACTTAGAGAACAATTGTGTTTGAGTCATATCTAAGAAATGTTTTGCACACGATTCATGATTACGAGAACCTATTCTTCTTTTTACCGTATCTCTTCTATTCGGTGACACCCTTATGTTCTCATTCCAAAATTTTACAATTAATTCTTTTAGAATATCAGATGTATTCTTGTCTTTTCATGGAAATCCTGTAGAGAAATCCCAATAGTCAGTGTTATTGACTGAATCAAGATGTTTACGTCTCTCTATTGCTTTCATTAGTATTTTTCTTTTAGCTTCAATGCACTACTTTTTTTTTTCTAATCAAGTGTTTATTAACTATTTTATCACTTACTATACAATTAGTAAGTGCACGATGTGTAACATTACTATCTTTGGTGCATCTTTTTCCACCTACAGTTTGGTATGCTTTATGTATGTTTTCAAAAATTGACGCATTTTGATCAACAACATTATATGTTCTTAACCCCAGGGTCTTCATTATAGGTCTCATCTTAATTATTTTCATCAATGTAACAAATAATTGACATCTTTATGTGTCATTTAAATTCTCAAAGTAATTATCCCAAATTCCACTAGCTTTTCTTCTCACATTTCTTTCAGACATTTTGTTAGGCATTGGTTTTATAATGTTTTCACCAATTTAAATTAAGTGAATTGGTTTTCTTTGCAAAATGGAAGGAGGTTTTCTTAGAGGTGAAGATTTTCTTACAAGGTTACTTTCTTCATTCGGTGTTTTCATACAAATTTCAAGGTTAACATTGGGATTCTCGGGTAAGGGTTCAACAATTGGATTCATATCAATTTCTTCATCCATACCAACATTGTCATTCAATTCAATATCATTATTCATTAAAAATAATTATTCTCTACATTTTCATTATGTATTTCATCCCCATATTATAATACATTAGCTACATTTGCTATAGCAGTGTGTACCTTCCTGCACGAAGTTTTTACATTCTCTTCAATTTCTTTATTCTCATCTCCTCTAATTTCTCCTGTGTCATTTTCTTGACTTTCCTCTTGTCTTTAGCTCGACTTTTATCACCCATGATTAGAAAAAATCAACTAGTGGGGTAGAGGAAAAAATGAACTACTAAAAAATCATGCAATAATATACAAAAAATTACAGACCAAATAGAATGTATGCATAATTCCCGTGAAAGAGATGAAAGGGACGTTGGGGGGCCACAATATATAAACAAAGAATAGCGTATAGGCATTATAATGCAAACGCGTTATGATTTTTACCTTGTCCAACAAATGCCTCAAGGCTTGGGATCCGGTTTAGATCCCCAAGTCTAAGGCATGGACCTACACAAACACAACAAACCGCATATTTTTGCAGAAAAACACAACAATCCAACTTCCATCATGATAAATCAACATCAAATGATTGATTTGTTTAAAAAAAATTAAACCATGATGTAAAGCAGAGATTCTTCTTTGTATAAATATTATTTTTCAATTTTTCTAACAAATACAAGGTTTCCATATTATTTATTTTCTTAACTATGACTTTTTATAGCTATTTTTTTGAAGTTTAAACATGTCTATCTTTTTCTTGTATCCTTTTTTTGTATCATCAAATTGAATAAAAAAAATTTAGGCACAAACTAGGCATAATTTTATACATATTAAAAAAAATCCTAATATTTGATATTTTTTGAGGTAGTTAGGGGAGGCACGGTTGGAGCTCCATTATTTTTCAAAACATAAAATTTACGTATTAGAAAAATCATAAACAAAAAAGCATTTTCCAAAAAAATTTTTTTTAAAATAAATTGTAATGCAAACTAGATGCTCCTAGCTATCTTTCTACTAAAGGGTTTTCAAAAATACTAAATGGTGCTAAAAAATGGTGGGGGGCATGAAAGTCACTCTATTATGTTTTTTTAACAAAAACAAGATCACATGTTGGTATTTTAGTTGTTTGACCCACTTAAAATTATCCATTTTCAATAAAATTTAGTATCTTAGAAACTAGACTCAAAATTATATGATTCATATTTCTACAACATCTTCCAATTTTGAGTGTAACTATTTCAAAAACTTGTACAAGTTGAAGTTTTTATTTTTCAGAAAAATGCATCCATTTAAGACCCCTTTCCCAACTTGGTGCACTTACCCTAATACAGATTTAAAATTTACAAGTATTCTTGGGTGTCATCATTTTCCAGTAGTTTTAGAAACTTGAGTACTCTTTCCATTCAAATCAGCATTTGATCCTTGGTATTTGTATGGGTTTTGTTACTCCAATGGGAAGGTGAAAGTTAGAATTCGAGTGTGATTTAGGCTTGAGGTTTAATGCGGCCACTTGACAGTCTTCGTCTATTTTACCTACCTCAAAATAATGGAGGTTCTCTGCTTGCTTGTTACCTATGGTCATACCACATTTAGGATTGTGGACGACATAAAGAAATGTTTGGGACCATTATATTGAAAGTAAATGACATTGCATAGCATCAAAATTGTCGAGTATAAATCGACAATGGACTCCCACCTAACCACAATGGAGAAGTACGGGGATTTGTAGATGTTATGGTGCAAGTAAACTTGAAGGAATGAATGGAAAACAATGTTAAAGGTTTGGAAAAATGAAAGAGGGTTTAAAACCCGCAAGCGAGCATCACGAGGGACGACGTGCACATCAACAGACATGCAAACCAGAAGCATGAAGAGATCTCGAGAGGAGCAAGCATCAACCAAATGTGCATGCAAAGATTTGAAACATGGGTAGAACCTAGTTAAGCCATAAAACTCTCCTCTATCTCATAGATCAAATGGGGTGTACATATAGGAGGTGTTGAGTAACCCCCAGTGCTGCAATCATGACAACTCGAGTAGAGAGGGGGAGTTACATTCTCATAATAGAAGCGTAACTCCCAATGATGCGTATGATACACCTTTGGCCTGACGCACCGACTTCTTTGACGATTGACGCATAAGATAATCTCATAATGACCCCTAAATGACACATGGACCTATGATCTCACCTAATGATGTGGAAAATAACACACACCAACACCCCCCTCATCGTAACTTAGGATGAGGCGGTAAGTCAAAAATAAGAAATGGGTCCCGACACAAAGCTTGATGAGGTACCCATGTACAAGAAAAAGGTCCCAAGTAGTGAAGGAAAACCTAGTGGTAAAAACATCCACCACAAGAGAACAAAACACTCTATAATCTAAGAAAGATGCCAAATATGGGTCCCGGCCATAGACGAGCCTGAAAAGGTACCCATGTACAAAGAGGCAATCTCTCGGAAAGAAGAAGAAGAGAGAAGAAGAGGGAGACGAGAGGAATGCAGAAGATGCCATGGACGGATCTGAACTCTACAACTCTAAGAAGTCTCCCAAAAGAATGTCGATGACGAGATCCTCTACCTCTGACTGAAGAAGAGCCACCCACAACGAATTGTGTGCCTACCCTTAGGAAGGACAGAAATGACGTGCTTGGAAGTCCGCCCACTCCACAAAGGAAACTGAAGGTAGCAATGAAGAACTCTGAGTCTGGTGCACGGAAGTGTGACATAGGTCTAGTGAGTGAGTGCCAAGGAACCAAAGGTAATGCCACGTGCGTAGAACTGTTAGAGTGAAGAGGAACACCCACAGAAAGGATTTCCAAGTGATGTGAAGGGAACAAAACATCCTCCACAATAGAAAATGGATCCACAAACAAGGGCGGATCAATGAAGGTCTTTGGAAAAGTGGAAGTGGTAAGAGTCCGGAAGGGCACTCCCAACAACGAGATGATGAACTCTGTGAAACACCTATGGATGTGGGACTGTACAACATCACAAGTGGACTCTGTGAAAAGATGAAAAGGTCGGTAGATACTTGTCCCAATGAGGGGGCTCAACAAATAGAAGACCGATGTATGATAGGTATGAGTCATCCAATGAAGGTAAAGGAGTGTAAGGGACCTCGCACACTAGAAGTGTAAAGGAGGTGGGTATGATGACTGTGTGAGACTGAGTAGGAGACTACTCGATATTTGATGAGATGTGAGGGGTGACAACACTCTCTAGAATAGTGAGAGAAAGAGGAGAAGAGTCCTATGTAGTACTCTTGACATCGAACCAGGTGCACAATCCTCGTCTCGAAGTAGAACCAAATGAGTCTATGTCGGTGGAAAGCGCCATCACATGAAGAAGAGGAGACAAGCAATCATCAACAACAACAACAACGACAATATGTGAAGGGTCTCCATAGAAGGGTGAAGAATGCTCCAGGACATGGTGAGGTGGATCCGAGTCTACCATGTGAAACCCGAGAGAGATCGAGAGACATGCATCATCATGTGACCAAAGACATGGTCACAAGTGTTGAGAAATTCATCTACATGACGATGATCGCGAGTGTAAGAACTGCCCAAGCAAGAAGGGTAAAAGACCCTCGTGGGTGAAGTAACGTTCCATGGAAGCACACCAAGATGAATAGTTCCCTCTCCCGGTGATAAGGGGCGGAGGCTGTAAAGTGATACTACGATGCTCAAGTATGGAAAGAGCACTCTCCATGATGAAAAATGCAAGATGCACAAATGCAAGACGTCGAACTCGGTCGATAATGTGTCTATGTGTGAAAGCCCAAGAGTACAGTCAACCCCCCAGAATGCGGCACTTTATAAAGTAGCGCGTTTACAAAAATGACAATGTCATCACGTAAAGTGTGAGAAAACATGTAACTTTGACCAAAAAGTGCTAAAAAAATGAGTCAGAGTCAAAAGTTATATCATTAAAATGATTTCATAGCTGATGGGAAAAAGTCAATAAACAATAAAATACATTAAAAAAGTGCTCAAAACGAGTGCAAAGGGTATCGTGTGACTACCCATTAGAAATGAAATAGAATTTTAGGCATAGATTGTTTTGACTGCGAGGGGGGATTAGCCTCCTGCCAACCCCGAACCTTGCCCTCCGTCTTCGACGATCGTAGGAGGGTGGATAAATAAGCCAAAAACAGACTAGAAAATTAATTACATGCCATTACAATGAAATGTTTTTTTGAACACCTTAAAACATTAAAAAGAAGGTGGAAGCCCATGTTTGGAAGAGCTGTTGTCAAACCATGCAATGACCGAGTCTCCCAAGTTGTTGAGAGGTAGATGCTACGTGGATCTGCAGAGGGACATGGAAGGTTTGATGAGCAGCGAGCCAAATTGCATTGTCATCCACGTTGGGGTGAGAGATAAAACACTAAGGAGGGCTTTGTGCCACATGTGGAGGATGGCGGAGTCGGGTGTGTAGACCGCAAAATTCCAAAACTACCAAAAATGCCAAAAGCAGTGAGCGAGTTGTTGGAGCGAAAATGGTCACTGCAGAGGATCTTTTTCGAGCTGTTGGACCTAGAGATGATCACGAGAAGGTTGAGGTTAAACCGGGTGGAGCTGGGAATGCGTGCAACAAGCTGGAGAAAAGAAATGTTTTCTTACGTAGGAGGCAATAAAAAAATGCCACGGGGTTCTTTGTGCGTCTTGAGCATGGATAAGGTGGTGCGGGAGTCACGAGGCTCAGTGTAGCAAATGGAATAGATGCATGCAAGCTGAAGCACAAATAGAAAAGCGAGAAGAAGTAGCCACAAGCGAGACCTGATACATTCTAATCCAATTTCAAACCAAAGGTGATGGCCATGATAAGTGGGAGGGAGTTGGAGGTGATGGATAGCCAAAGTTGAGTAGAGAAGACACCAAGGCAAGCACGGTGAGAAGTAAACCAGGAGTGAGGTTTGAGCTGGAGCTAATGCGAACAAACCAAACTTGAGCTGTTATGGTGAACACTGACATGACGAGATGTTTACAAGGGAAATGTAACGAGTTGCCACTGAGCTGGGGCAGCTCGGTTATGAGCTAAACTCTTCCAACTCTTGAAACAAAAAAATTGAACCAATATAACACCTTAAAGATCCTCTAGAATACACGTGCAAGGTAGAAAACCCACGAACACGAACCAACACCCGAAAAACTAAAAATCACCATAAACTCCAATAGGAGACAAAAACCCACAAACAACCCGAATGAAGCTATAAAAATGCCCGAAATCAATGCAAGTAGAGCATAGTCGAATATCCATTATGACACACACAACAAAATCTATATATCACGCTGGAAGCCGCCGGAAAATGCACGAGCAACACGAGGAGTGCACGGATCCAAAGATCTTCTCGATACCATGAAAGAGGGTTTAAAACCCGCAAAAGGATCATGAGGGACAACGTGCACATCAACATATGTGTGAATGGTAGCGTGAAGAGATCTTCGGGAGGAGCGAGCATCGACCAAATGTGCATGTAAAGATTTGAAACACGGGCGAGAACTTGGTTAAGCCATAAAACTCTCCTCTATCACATAGATAAAATGGGGTGTACATATAGGAGGTCTTGAGTAACCCCAGTGTTGCAATCATGACAACTTTCGAGTAGAGAGGGGAGTTACATTCCCAAAATAGAGTTAAAATCCCAAGTGACACATATGACACCTGCGATGCAGCGACGCGTTGACGCATTGACGTGTAAGAGAATCTCATAATGACCCCTAAATAACACATGGACCTCTGATCTTACCTAAGTGAGATGACTCACCTAATGATGTGGAAAATAACACACAAAAACAAAAACCCCATGAACCGCTTAACAAAATTCCTATTTGAGATGTAGAAAAGAATCCCACAATTTCAACCAGCTCATGGAACCCCAAAATTGTTTTTCTTCTATCGTCGATCAATTTCAGGCATGGTTCATCTCTCCCTATCTTTCATAATTTTTGTTCTTTAGTGGTTCATTTACAACGAAATAAAATTTTAAAATATAGCATTATTATAGAATTGATAGTTTTAAATAAACTTGTTTTCAAAACAAAAATGTCATACCGTAGCTTGCACAATTAAAATATTCCTTGGTAGACAAGCATAAACTTAAACCCTCATTTTGAGATGATCTAACAAACTTCTGATGAAACTAGATTTCTTCAATACCCATTTTATTGACAAGTTGAAGTTGAGTCCTGTAAATATGTTGACTACTCCTTGTTAAAACAAATAAATCATAATTTTTAGAGACTTGCAAAATAAACTTCGTAACTCCAGAAAGGATATGTTAAGTTCCTACGTGTACCTTGTCATGTGAGGATTCACTTCAATCCTTGAATCGATCTCGAATGATCTTCTGTGATATTTTTGATGCCCTTCTAGGAGCCCTGTTACACCATTTTGTAGTTGTAGGAAGCTACTAAATTTGAAAAGTTGGGTTTCGTATCATCTTGCCATTTGAATCCTAGACAACGAAATGTTTATCCACCTTCACAAACCTCTAGTATTTTTACTAGACAATTTCCTAGAACCTTTAGTTTGAGGAAAAAAATTTCTTGATATTTTAACAAATTCATTTTGTAGGCATCTGGTTGCAGTCGACTAGGTCAAATGGGACCAATTACGACCAGTGGCTCTAGAAAACCTATCGCCGTTTGAAAACCATTTATTAGTTCTCAATCCTGTCGACTCTGGTGAATTCTCCATATATAGGGAACTTGTAGGAATTTTCTCGTTGCACATTCGTCCATTGAATGTCAGTTTTGGATGTGGTTTTATGAGCCCTTGAGATAACTTTTGATCATTTGCAACTAGGCCAACTACGACCAATGGCCTTGGAAAAATAGCCGCCATTGTGAACCATTCACTAGTTTTGAATTCCGCTTGAGTTCTGATAATTCTTGGTGTCTAGGAGGACACATAGAAACTTACTCATGGTGTGTTTACTCATCAAAAGACAACATTTGAAAGTGGTTTCTTTACCTCTGAGTATAAATCAAACATTTTTGCAGCTAGTAGGAAAACGTAAAAGGAAAGTTGTAGGAATCCTGTCAGGGTTAGCAAACCATCTTGGAAACTTGTTGACACTTGTAAATAACTGCTTGAAATTCTACTGTGTGATTGTTGTGTGAAAATTGAATGTTTGGATAAATAGTGTTTCTCTCTCTCTTTCCTTTCTCCTTCTCTCTCCTTGGTTATGAAATGAAGTGAAATGAAATGAAATGAATACATGTCTCTAAACCTTTTATTTTGAATTCAAATTATAATCATTATTATATGTAAATGGGAAACTGAAAAACATTAATTATGCTAGATTAGGGTGGATGCCATTTCATTGATTTCATGCTCACATGGTTTTGCAGGATGCAAGAAAGATGGCGAAAAGGCATTCATTGTTTATTATTATGATTTATATAGGTCATTGTAAAAGGTATATATGTATAATGTAGTCCCATGTTATAGAAAGCGTTGTATTTGAAATTTGCTAATATGTATGAGATGCTAGTTTTAGGGATACCTTGGGAAATGTGCATTTAATCATAGGTGTAATTTTGATTCATAGTTACGTATGGTAAAAGGATTGATATATATATATATATATATATATATATATATATATATATATATATAACATATATATATTAAATGAAATTGAATTTAATATATTTTAGTACGTTTCTACTTTGTAATAGATGATTAAATAATTGGTGTTGTGTTTCTTACCTTGAAAATGTAATAAAGGAATCTAACCACAACGGTCAACCTTGACATAAGATTCATGCAATACTTTTACGCATATGTGATCATTCTTAGCGTAGAAGAAATTAAAATCGTAGAATGAACTTAAACCTTGTGCTCGATGACACCTCTTAGTTTAGGTAAATAAGACACATAGTTTGATTTTAGCATCATAATTGGTATGTTTAGCGACATTGTCGTGAACCCATCTTTTAGGAATGACATGGTCCAATTTTATCCAGAGTATGTGGTTTCCTTCTAGGTTTTGTAACCATGTGTGGGGTAAGGAGAATGTATTCTCTTCATATTTGACACCATGTTGAGTGGTGAAGACCACCTTAGGATTCACCTTAAGATTCCTTGTCTGAAGAAACAACTATGCGGTGTAACCTTACCATTTATGGAGTAAGTTGAGCTATTACTCCTTTAGTATCCTAGTGGAATACCAAGTCTTACAAATTTAGATCTAGAAATCAAATTCATGATCGAATGAATTCCTTGTGGGACCCCCAGACGACACAAATAGAGATAGTGAAATAGTGTACTATGACTTAAACTCTTGTTAATGAACTCTTTAGTTCCTCTCAACTAAATGTGTTACCTTGGTTACTAACAACATAACACCTTGGTCTTTCATGAAGGTTGTTTAGCATAAATATGTACTCTCACCTCAAACTCATATATAGTTGGGGTGTAGATCCTTAGGTGCAATTGAAATTAAACCAAACCTTGGCTAATTAAGGGGTTAAATTGTGGGTATAATATGGTAATTAACTCCTTACAAGTGAAATTGATTTGAAATATGTTGACTTTAGAGAACCTAGGAAACTAGAAACTTGGTCCTATAATCCTTTATTATGCCCTTTTATGACATTAAGAATAAAAGAAATTTCACATGCGAAATCGTGAAATGTAAAAACATAGGATCTTACCTTGAACACAAATCACTTGTGGTTCATGTGTAGTTTATAATGCTTCCAATCATGTACTTATTCAATATGTTAGAAAAGTACCTTTGTAACTCTTTTTATATAGTGATGCCAATAATGAGACCATAGTGCAATGTAAGAGTAAAACATATAAGAGTAAAACAAGATTTGAGCTTAGAAATAATGTCACTCTTGGAGTCCTTATAACTCAATTAGACATTTCCTTGTGTTAAAAAGAATATGAATTTACTTGGTGAGATCAACTTCGAGAAAGCAAAAGGTATTTATAAATCTAAATAAAATTTCTTGACTTCAAAATGTTGAATGGGTTCAACAATTTATTGAACTATATTAACTATGATAGGGAAATAAGGATACCATGATCGAAGAATGTTCATGGAAAATGTATCTTGAATCTAAATCTCCCTTAAATCCTAAGATTTCTTTCTTGATATCATGTCAAATTCACTTATGTAGTGAGGGTAAAATTTAAACATTAAATAAACGTTTGAGAAAACATAAGCTTAACATAAGAACAAGAGAATTAGGAACTTTGTATGCAATTTGAAATATGGCAAATACTTATGTAAATTATGGAGATTTTCATAAGGGATAAAGAGCCAACTTAAATGGTTGAACTGTAAGTTGAATGTGAAATGAATTAAAGAATCTATAGGTGGAAAAATGATAAAATTTATCCTTGCACAATAATTTCCTTGGAATGTTAATCATAACTAAGATGTAATCATGGTAATGATGTGTTATGGGTTTGCTAATCCTTGAGTCATTTTGTTGTGGTTGGGTCATTACTATCATTCATTAATTTGGGAAAGTGTGGCATTGACATGTATAGGGTGTTTTCATGTGTCTATGTGATTGATGACTTATGTAAGTGCCTTATGCATTGTTGATTTCTCTACTTGGAACCTTGTGGTGTTGTGTAGTGAGCAATGTAACTAAATTTTTTTATCTTGGTATTATTATTGCATTGCATTTGTGTGTGTAAAAATGTGGGTGTTACACTATGAAGGATGGCCAAAGGATGTAGTGGAGCTACTGATGTGTATGCCATACTATGTGGTTAGAGGATTAGTTTCCAAGGGTGGCCACGTTATTTAAGGTTGAGCACATATCAAAAAATTTTGGTATGGCCCAGGACATGCCCCTAGAGCCATATGTATGGATTAGAGCTATTAGGGCATTGAGAATGGTCAGAGTGAGACTAGGGCCCACAGTAGGGAATCTAGTTCCACCGGGGCCATATAAGGAAGATGCGGTGATAGAGCCAATAAATGCAAATGATGCAGGGTGTAAATAGGCATACCATGCATCTTGGGCCTCACATCGGTGGGTATTTTTATTTCCAATTTTAGTAGATGTGGAGGGATTACCACTAGGAGGAGGAGTAGAGGGCAAACACCCGCCCTAACAGAATAGTGGCAAAAGAGCAGAGTGAGTAATTATATAGTTATGTTGGTGATTTGATTCTTGGTTATGTAATGGCCATTGTTGTCTAATGTGTTGTTCATATGGTTATAGGGGATGTGTATTGGTCATTGATTATGGAAACATATATATATATATATATATATATATATATATATATATATATATATATATATATATATATATATATATATATATATATCATTGATGCGAGAATGTCTGACCAATATACTCATGGGTGGAGGCATGTTAGAGTGTGTAGATGATATTGCGGGTGAGCATGCCCATTGTTTTGAGCCAATGGAGATAGCAGCGGTGACATGTACTATGTTCTTGAGTGAAAGGGATAAAGCATGAGAGCAGCGACGCTAAAAGAGCTAGAGAGGAAGTGAGGGGGCAGTCCTTAAACATAGGATGTATTTTCCCATTTTTTTGAGTTACAAAGTTACTTCATGAAGAAGTTGACAAAGAATAACCTAATGAAAAGATGAATAGAGAGATATAGGGGACACAATCGGTGGTGTAGGATGAATGGTGAGGCTTATAGTTATAGAGATCTTGAATTTGCGAGATAGTGATAGTGATGATGAGATTTGATATATTGTGATGTATTGATGTAGGGAATTTCCCCCAGCGATAGGGTTTGTTGTAACTATGATTTTGATCAAGATATAATGGACCATTGGAATATGTTTTTATATTAAGTGTTTATTTATTATGCAATGTGTCGATTATTGTTATTATATTTAATGTGTGATATTGTGATGATTGAGATCCATATGTTAATATATGTTATGTTTATGATTACCATTATATTGGATGCTTTGATATTATGAATATTGTGTTGTTATTTTGATTTTGGAATGTATAGTTGTTGTTGATGATATAGTGCATATGATGATAGATAATGTATGTGAAATATTCTAAATGATGAAAAAGTACATTATGCATATGAATAACATTGTGATGAATGATAAAATAAAAATGAAAGATGTGAAAAGGTATGATTGTAATAGTGTAGTGAAACATGTGTTAGTATTACGAAGAATGGACAAGATAGTAATAATGCCACCCCATGTATAAATGGTAAGGTTCATTAATATAAGAGCCCTCAATAGTCAAGAATGAACTATAAAGAAAGAGTGCGTCACCGGGAAATGATCCAAAAATGTGCACTAGATGAATCAATAAAGTACATGAAGAGAGGTTATTATTGTAACAGATCCCTCAACAATCATGTAAGAACACAGTTGCCTCATTGGGGGGTAAGGTGATAGAAATCACCTACCGAAGACCAAGCCAACGTGGGGCAATGGAAGCAAGTGGGATGAAATAGGCATGAGTGTATGATTCGAACTAAATGTCATGTGGAGTGGCCAATGATGGGTTAAGCGAGAGTGAGAAGCTTAAATGCCAATGGATGTAGAAGCTAGTGTGTAGTAGTAATATGATGCAATGTATGATATGGTACAACTTTAGATGGATGAGATGGAGAGCACACATGAGTAATGACATGTGGTGGTGGATGGACAATGACCTTAGAACTAGTTGAAGGAGATAAATCAACCGGAGTAACAACATGCCTACGAGGGAGTGGATATATAGACCACTCACATGAGAGATAGCCAAAGGAAATGATGCCCTTATCTTCTAATTGTTGCAAATGATCATGAAGGGCATAATAGTTATTGTCCCTATGGCCATTGATACAGTGATAATTATAGTAAGGTTTATCATGAAGACATTGCAAGTGATGTGGTGGATGGTGTGTATTAGAGGCTAAGTAGATTAAACGCACGTTAATTAATGTACACAACACATTATGAGGTCTAGCATGATGAGAAATATGTAATGGTTTTCGTGAAATAGGAGGATTCTGATGTTTATCCTCACATGGAGAAGGATATGGAATACATGTAGGTGATGGAGTAGGCTGGATGTGTTTGCGAGGTGGAGATGAAGACTATATAGGATGCTCAACAGATGGGAGTGGAGAAGAACTAGATGATGTAGTAGTAGTGGTAATAGGAGGAGGACCTATAACATGTGAATCAATAAAATATTGTTCTAAGTCAATGAATCTATATCATAAAATCATGAATGATTCGGACGTGTCATATTGACATCGTTGATTTAAAGGAGGAATCAAACTGCGGCAAAAGATAAACTATTTCTCTAAGTCAATAGGCTAGAAGACTAGTTGGTGCATGCAAAAATTGAATCGTAAGATGTAATCAATGATAGGTTCTATTTTTCCCTGATGTAAGGTAGGTAGATGATCATATGTGACTCTAGGGCCGTTGTTGCCTATGAATCAACAAATAAAATATTATTCCATCTCGTAAAAATTACTAATAGATCCAAAGGGTAGATGCGTGTAACATTGAAGAGCATCATCTATGAGAATATGTCGAAAGGATTTAAGTAATAATCGATCATTAGAATCTGAATCCATATCCATACGATAATGATTTAGGTGCAAGTACGGATTTCCAATATCATCAAAACATGAAAATGTAAGCATAAAAAAATCCTTAGGAAATGTTGAGTTGTGAATCTATTTGGATATAGGATTTCCATGTAATGAATAATTATCAATGGAAGCGTAATAGGCCTACTTTCTAATGTGAGAGATTGGAATCGGGACTATAAGTGACCTTGATAACATGCATGAAGGAAAAGATATCCTATGAAGAGATAATAGAGGATGGAAATAATGTGTTAAGCGGTTGCAATTTTCCATTATGAGTAATCATAGAAATAACAAGAGGAAACATAGGAGATTCCAATTCTAAGAGCACACTAGATATGGGTGCCAAGAAGTAATAGATGGCGAAGGACATGGAGGATTTGTATAAGCAGTAAAAATAACATCGGAAACTTCCGTAGGAGATGGAGATGGTACGGTAGGTAGAGATGAACCAATAGAAGGAGGTGAAGTGATAGGAGGAGATGAAATAATAGAAGGATACCAAGTGGTAGGATAAGATGAACTAATAGGAGGAGATGAATTATGATGTAGTGACATAACAACAACCTTCAAATCATCCATAAAAATGCTTATACCATCAAAATTCATCTTACTCGAATATGAAAGGTCATACAAGGCTCACAATGTACTTGAAATGTAAATGAAATAATTGAACTAAATTCCTCTTGGAAGGTTCTATTACTTCATTCCTTGCTTCATACTCTTCAAACAACACTAGGATAATCAATAAAATTTATATAAAAGAATGAAGATGCTTAATCCTTCACTTACTTAGCTTACGCAAATCATTAGCCTTAAAACATGCTCTTCACTGGAGTAATTCACTTGGTCACATTTTTCTTCCTTACAACTTCTCTCACCTAAAAACTGATCACACACTTGTATTCAACATCAAAATATCCACAAAATTGAGAGAAAAAGTATCAAAATTCAACCTTCTACTATTTTTCTCAAATTTACTTTTCATCTTCTCAATGCAAGATATTTGGATATACCATGAAGAATTAAGTTGAAGCATCCCATAATACGCTAATATCATCAATATTCACCCTCCAACATCCCTAGGGTGTCCCCAAAATTTCAAGTTCCCACTCTTTTTCCTTCTCCACTTATTCTACTTTCTCTTTTTCTATTGGCAAACCCTCAATTAGGTCTCTCAAGGACTTATGTTAGGTGTATATTTATTCTTAGGAAGTTTTTATTCAAGGTAGGGTATTTCTAAGCACATTTAATCCTTTTGTAATTCCATACAAGTTTCAGTAGTCAATTTCAATGGAAAATGGTAGTTCCTTTATAAATCACCTACTCACAATAAACCTTCACTAAACCTGTGCACACATGATTAGTAAACTGGTAAAGATATCCCATAATTTCATCAATAAAGATTTAAATTTATTCTTCTAACCTTTCTAGTGAATATTCAAGGTTATTTCTATGAATTCTTAAGATTATACTTCTCATTTGAAGATTTTAAACACTACTTTTTTTGTAAGAAACCCTAACTGTGCAATGGAGGGCCCAAGATACTTCTTTTTGTTATATATTCTCTACGAAACTCGATTCAAGACCTCAAACTAGTTATAGAGATCAGTTATAATTCTAGGAATATTATTTCCTTACCAAAGAGGTGGTAGAACTCAAAACCCAAAGGTCTAACTAACTTTCCTTCATGATACATGTGACTGACTGTAATTGTTGAAATAAGAGTTACCATGTTAGGGAGAAAGATATTTATACTCAAATACACTGCATGCATGACTTGACTTGACCTACCATTGGACTATATACCCTATCAAATACCCCACATCCACATTCTTTGAAGTAATGTTCTCTTATTCACGATCAATGAATGACACAGTTGCACTTAGATTAATTGAGACAAGTTAGTAATTATCATAGTGAAACACAACATATTGGCTATTCACCAAATTTGAGAGTTTATAAAATTTATGCATATTCCTTTCTCACAAACACAAACTTTCTCAACACATAGTATACTCCCTATACTCACTTTGTAAGAATGATCCCGATTAATCTTATGCCTCAATTTTGCATAGTAAAGAGTAAATTACAAAGGTTTTATTTTAGGTCCCAAGTTTACACCTTTCATAGCATGAATATACCACTCGGGGATAAATCAAAATGTATCAACACCCTTTCCATAACCTATAATACCACCGAACTCACAGTTGAATCAAAGTTTCAAAGTTTGTTCAATATATTAAATTAACAATTCCATCAACCTTACGGTTAGTCTTAACATGTACTAACACTTAGATAAAATGATATTTCACACAAATTTTATCACAAATACTATATAAAGTCTATCTATAACTTCTGATAAAAATTTCATAAGATCCTCATAAAAATTCAATCATATAAAGGATCACATAGTTTAAAAATACAAAAATTACGCAAAACATTATTTTCTCCTTTCTTGAAGCTTCTATGATTTCCATTCGAATGGGAATGACAAAATCTGTTACATTTTTCAAATTTATATCCTTCCCACTTGTACCTAACAAAATACACCCTCTTGAACCATTGGTCATATAGATGGCCTTAGCCTAATACTATGTTGCTTAGCTCAAATATCTTAGTCTTAGGCTTCTTGGCTCATATTATGATTCCTGTGTCCAACAAGGACCCAAGACACCCTTTTACACCTCATTTAATCCCCTTAAATTCTTATAAGCTTCAAGATTGAATTAAATTAACCATTACAAACCCAAAATGACCTCCAAAACTCATATTATAATTTTTAAGGAAAACCAAATATTTAAATTTTGAAAGACTTGAACTCAAAATACAACATCTAAATGACTCCTAGTAACCCCTAGAACCTACCAACACACCCATCAAACCAAAATATGACGACTCAAGACTTATTTACATAGTGGAGTGATGTTCCTGCATCATACTCCAGGGGTAAGAAGAAATTGAGCTTACTAATTGCTTTTCTTCTTCTTTTTCCAATTCTTTTGTATCTTCAGTTTATTCCTCTTTGCCTCATCTCTCTCTATTTCTTCTTTCTTCTCCAAGAGTCTCATAGACTTAGTTTTTGTTTCCTCTTCCTTGATTTGTTCCTTTGGAAGCTTGTTTGGATTCACCTTCTTCATTATGAGTCTTGGAAATGACTCATCCTTCTCATTCTTTTTCATACCTGCACATTCACAACTAGGAACACCGATTAATTTTAAAATATGAGGATTCATTACCTCCACCACCACTATTATCAACTTCTAATTTTATTGTTTGTTTATGGTTTCTTAAAATACCCTCTTGATTTCACCTATACATTCTATATTTCCAAAATCCAACTCCATCTTTCTTTTCTCTATTTGAAGATCAAATCCTTTCTTTGCTACTCTTTTTCCTTTGGTTCATCCATATCATGCTATTTTTCACTCTTCATCTCCATCTCTTGGTCTATGCTTGCATTGTTTTCTTTAGAATCCAAGATTTTCTAGCATTCACCTTGGCTTTCATCTCATCCTCTCCACTAATCCAACTCCACATGACTGTGAGATTTTTCCATGACCTTTTCACCATACCAACTGCTGCATTTCTACCCTTATTTGATTCATAAGATGACCCACATACTTATTCTTCTAACTTATCTTCACTCATGTTCTTTGATTCTTCATTTAAGGAATCTTTTATTGCCTCTCTTTCTTCTCTTGATGTACCTATAGTCACACACTCAAAGAAAAAATCAAATTTAAAAATGGGAGGTTGTCTAGCCCCTTAGATAGATCTTTCAGTGAGTTTTTCTTCTTCTTCACTCAAAATATTATTCTTCACTCTCTCTAAGAGATGCCAAAAATATCTTTATAATTTCTTCTTCCTCATTTTCCTTATCCTCTTCCATGATAACTCTCTTGAATTCTTCTCTTCTCATTCTTCTTATCCTTCTCTCTTCCTCTTTTATACACCTTCTATAAGTAGCCTACAAGGCCACTTAACTCTTTTTGTTAGCACAATCCCTCTTTTTTTTTGGATTGAGTTTTCCATCAATTGTTTCATAAATATGGATACTTGTACTACATATATCTTGAGTGCATTTATTTCTTCCTCCATCCACTTCTCTCTTTTCCTCTCCATCTCTCTTCTTTTCTGCTTCTCTCTTTCTTCCTTTTCTTTCTTTCTTTTACTTGATCAAAGTTATCACCTCCTTCAATTGATCTTCATTACCTTCTCCTATATCCTTATATAACTTTTCTTATTTAGGTATCTTAACCTTCCTTTTTAGTTTATCTTCATTCATATTTTCAAGCCACTTATTATTATCCAAATTATAAAGCTCCTCTTGATCGTTCATACTCTTAACCTGCATATTCTTCATCAACACTTACAATTAAACTTATTAGCTTGAAGAAATTATTTCACAAAAACTTATTAAATGATATTTCGTGCTCGATACGAATATTGATGTATTCATATAACAACAAAAACCTTGAAATCATCCATAAAAAGGCTTATACCATCAAAATTCACCTTACTATATATATATGAAAGGTCATACAAGATTCACAATGTACTTAACTTGACTTGTAAATACAAGAATTGAACTAATTACCTCTTGGAAGGTTCTATTACTTCATGCCCTACTTCATACTCTTCAAACAACCCTAGGATAATCAATAAAATTTATAGAAAAGAATCAAGATGTTAATCCTTCACTTACTCATATTACAAATCATTACTTTGTTAAGACATGCTCTTCACTTGAGAAATTAACTTGGTCTCCTTTTCTTCCTTACACCTTCTCTCACTTGAAACCCTGCTCACACACTCTATTCAACATCATACCATCCACAAAATTGATAGGAAAAGTATCAAAATTCAGCCTTTTACTATTTTTCTCAAAGTTTCTTTTTATCTTCTCAATGCAAGATATTTGGATCTACCATCATGAAAGTAAGTTGAAGGCTCCCATAATATGATACTATCATCAATAGTAAATGTCCAACATCCCCAAGGTTTCTCCAAAGTTTCAATTTACCACTCTTTGTCCTTCTTCACTTATTCTACTTTCTTTTCTTATATTGGCAAACCCTCAATAAGGTCTACTAAGGACTTATGTCGGTGTATCTTTCTTCTTAGGGAGTTTTGATTCAAGGGAGGGTATTTTAAAGCACCCTTTAGGCCGTTTATTTTTCCCTACAAGTTTTAGTAGTCAATTCCAAGGGAAAAAGGTAGTTTCTTTATAAATCACCTACTCACAATAAGCCTTCACTAAAGCAGTAGCACAAGACTGAAAATGGTAAAGATATCCCATGATTTAACTAATAAAGATCAAAATTTATTCTTCTAAAATTTATAGGGCTTAGTAAAGGTTATTTATACCAGTTCTTAGGACTATACTTCTCGTTTGAATATTTTAAAAACTCCTTTTTATAAGAAATCCTAATTGTGCAAATGATGAGCTCGAGAGACTTCCTTTTATTATATCTTCTATTGAAACTAAATTCAAGAAATAAAACTAGTTATAGAGATTTGTTATAATGATAGGAATATTATTTCCTTACCATTGGAGGTGGTGGAACTCAAAACCATGAGGTTTAACTAACTTTCCTTCACGATACCTGTGACTAACTGCAATAGTTGAAATAAGAGTTACGATGTTATGGATAAAGATATTTTTACTCAAATACACTACATGCATGACTTGACTCAACTTTACATTGGACTCTATACCCTATCACAAATCCCACATCCAAATTATTTGAAGTAATGTTCTCTTATTCAATGTCAATGAAGTAGACTTGCACTTAGATTACTGAGACATGTTAGTAATTATCATAGTGAAATATGGCATATTGGGTATTCACCAAATTCGAGAGTTTCTAAAATTTATACATATTCATTTCTCTGTTAGAGTAGGTATTTACCTTAGCTCATGTTCACCTAGGTACATTATTTACCTTTATTGTATTTATCCCCACCCACTTATGTGTGTGGATATTTCTTTTTATTTATTTAGATATTAGGAGATAATATCTAGTTGTTAGGTATAGTTCTTTCCTTGATCTATGGTATTGACTAGTTCTTTCTTAGATCTATGGTATTGACTAGATCCTTGATGTCTAGTTCTCTTATAAATCTATGGACTTGACTAGTTATTTGATGACTAGTTCTTTCCATGATTTATGGCTTGATCTACGACCTTGACTGGTTCTTAGATTGTTATTCCTTGCCTATATAAGCAAGGCCCATTCTCATTGTATTTCATTGAGTTCCATAATAATATATGATATTTCGCTCATTTGTTTGCAAAGGTTTATGTAAAGTTATTCTGGTGAATTACTTTCATCTTATTGATCGTGGTGTTTGATTAACATCTGTGTTCTTGGTTTGGTACAATCTGGTTATTGTTCCTTTTATGGTATCAAAGAAGGAGATTGCTATTGACATCCGTCTGTGAGTTTTATTTTGCAAATAAATTTTTTATATATTCATATATTTCGGGGTTTTCTCGTATTTTGTTGTGCCATCAAAATCCTTAGCCCCTGGTCATATGAGGGCTTAAAGCTTGTGATTCCTACTAGTAGGTGCTTAACTCCAACCCTCTTTCATTTTATTTGTGTGGTGAAGGCAAGAGTATTTTATTTTATTTTAGTGGCAACTAAAATAAATAACTCGGTGAAAGCAAGAGCATAATAATGAAAATCTTGTAACTTTTGATTAGTAACTCAGTTTTGAGTGCCATTTTTGTAAAAGTGATTGTTTTTCCATGCTATTTCCATTGGAAATATTTATCTTGAGAATTGAAATATAATTATAAAGTGCCATATTGTAACACACACTTATTATAAAGTGCCAAAATCTCTTGCATTTCTTTTTGTGATTTTTTTGAGGATGGCATCTACTTCTACATTAGATCATGTTGAGCCATTAATAACACATAATTAACACACATGGAAACCAAGAAAAGAAACAATAATCAAGAGGAAAGGATTATGGGCTTTAACTTCTTTAGAACAACCAAAGTGTTCATTAGATAATGTGAGAAATTTTAGTACCATTTGTAAATTTGATGAGTGTATGGGTTTGATAGGAACTTATGTAAGTGATTGTATTTTATTTCATTTGGTATAGTGTGACTCTCCTTTCAAAATACGAGAGAAATTAGAGGATTTATTTGGTAAGGTGGATCATATGAGATCTATGTAACTTGAAATTGAGATCACCTCTCTTAATCCTGAAGATTTTCCAACAATTATAGACTATCTTACCACGTTTAAGAATTTGTTGACACAATTGAAGGGGAGTGGAAGAGATAAGAAAGATGAAGAGTGTGTTTACTTGATTCTATCCAAGTTGAGAGGACCATTTCAAATTTTTGCTTCTACATTTTTCTCTAGCATGGATGCCTTAGGTGACACATTCAAAATGCCTAACTTAGAAACATTTTGTGAAAGACTTGCTAGGGAAGAATCTAAATTGTCTCACCTTGAGTCTTCCACCTCTCAAAAGGAATTAGTTGCATCTAATCCTAAGGGCAAGGGAAAACCAAACAATTAAACCAAATCCACTCCTCCATCTCAAAATGCTTCTAAACCCAAATAAAACAACTCAAAACCTAAGGATTCTTCTAAATCTAAGAATAAGTCTAGCCGTTCATGCTCTTTTTGTGGGGGTAGTAATAATGAATAACATAGGTGTTATAAGTGAATGCAAGCCTTAAAGGATGCAGTCAAGAAACATAAAATTTCTATCTCCACTCCACCTCCTTTTAATCGAATGGAAAAACACTTAATGTTGTTGGAATATCTCACTCACCACTTACTGAGACAATAATTGGTTATAGATTACGGTGCTTCTCATCACATGACTTCTTCCAAGAAGTCTTTTGTTTCTCTAGGTTTGAGTTCTACTTCCAAAATTGAGGTTAGAGATTATTCCTTTTTTTTGTTGAGGGAAAAGGTGATATACAACTTAATGGTGGAAATATCCAAGATGCACTATATGTTCCAAACATCACTACAAATTTACTTTTGTATATCAAATTTGTCATTACAAGGAAAATAGTGACTTTTACACCACATGGGGCAAAAGTAAGAACTTTGTTGGAGCCTTATTCACTTGTTGCTCGTCTAAGGTATTTTTTTATCATAGTTCTAGACTATATCAATTTTAGGGTTTTGATAACACTTCTTCTATAGGGACAAGATTGGTTTATCATGCAGATTCGAGAGAGTAAGCTTTGGCATGAAATAGTTGAAAATCTCAATTAAAGATATTTGAAGGAGTTGAGCACTCATGGTATGGTATATGGTCTTCCTAGAGTTTCTTATCTTGAGAGTTTTTGTCATGGTTGTGCATTAGGGAAACAACACCAAGATCATTTTCCTAAGAATTTTTCTAAGAGAGTGTCTTCACCACTTGAGCTTGTTCATAGTGACTTGATGGTTTTTCCTACCCCATCTTTCAATGGAGCTAAGTATGTAGTTACATTTATTGATAATTTCTCAATTTGTACTTGGGTTTATTTTCTCAAGTACAAAAGTGACGTTTTTCACACTTCAAAGTCTTTAGTGATTTGGTCGAGAAAAATCTTCTAGTAGCATAAAGAATCTTTGTAGTAATAATGGGGGAGTACTTCAGCAATGAGTTTTTTGACTTTTTGGCAACTCAAGGCATTATTCACCAACATTTTGTTCCTCATACTCCACAACAAAATGGCTTAGCAAAAAAGAAGAATTAAACTTTGAAGGAAATGGATAAGCTGCATGATGCATTCTATAGATATACCTCCTAGCTATTGGGCAAAATCAATTAATTATGCTAACTATATTCAGAATTACACACCACACAGAGCACTTGAGCATTTGACTCCAAAGGAAGCTTGGTCCAAAACTAATCCAAATGTCTCATTTTTTTGAATCTTTGGGAGCCATGCTTGGGCCTTTGTGCCAAAGAAGAAAAGGAAAGCTTTGGATAAGAAGAGTAAACCCTTGATCTTTGTAGAGTATTGTGAGGACATGAGAGCTTATCATCTTTTAGACCACGATACACATGATGTTCTTTTTCGAACACATGTTCGAGTTTAATGAGAGTTTCACTCCTCATGATTCTTCATCTTCTTCCATTCCTTACTCTTCTTCATCTCATCTTGAGTATCCTTTCTTTGATGGGATTTATGAGGAGGTTATAGATGTCATTGAGGATCCTATTAGCCCGATGTTATCGGTATGCCTAAGTGGGCTTGTATTACGGTTTCGAGGCAACATATTTCATAGAGGATCTTCCACCCACTAGGCATCATCATGCACATTCTACAAGTTCTAGACTTTTGTGTCAGTTAGTTTCTGAGGATCCATAGTCTTTTCAAGGCTCATGGGATACAAGAGTGGGATGATGCGATGGAAGCTGAGTATTCTTCTTTGATGAAGAATCATACTTGGGATTTGGTATCTATTCCTAAAGGAAGAAAGATGGTTAGGTGTAAGTGGGTATACCAAACCAAATACACAACTAATGGGTCCATTAAAAAGTATAAGGCTCGTCTAGTTGCAAAGGTTTTTCACAAGTTGAAGGTATTGATTACTCTGAGACTTTTTCACCCGTGGCCAAGATGGATTCTATACGCCTTGTACTTGTTATTCTTTGCATCACAGGGGTGGCCCGTATACCAGATGGACGTGAAGAGTGCCTTCTTACATGGAGATCTACAAGAGGAAATATATATGGAGCAGCCACTGGATTTGTTCAGGATTCTTCTCTTGTTTTTCGGCTCCGAAGGTCTCTCTATGGTCTCAAACAAGCCCCTCGGGCTTGGTATGAGAAGATGGATTCTTTTCTTTTATCTACTGGTTTTGTTCGTTGCCAATCTAATCATACAATGTATCTCTAGCATGTTGGTGAGGATATTGTGATACTTATCTTGTATGTTAATGATCTGTTACTTACTGGAAGCTCTTATTCCCACATTCAGAGTATTCAAAGGGATCTTTCTACACAGTATGACATGACAGATCTTGGGCTATTGCATTATTTCCTTGGTTTACAGATTTCTCACACAGATTCAAGGATTCATTTGAGTCTGAAAAAGTACACCCATGATCTTCTTAGGCACTTTAATATGGCCGATTGCAAGCCAAGTCCATATCCTTTTCAGTCTGGAGTTACTTTCACATCCACATGTACCACACTACTTTGTGATCCTACGTTGTATAGGTAGTTGGTTGGGAGTCTCATGTACTTGACCCATACTCACCCTGATATTTCATTTGCAGTAGGGATTGTATCTCGGTTTGCACATTCTCCTCATAGTAGTCACTGATAGGATGCTAAAAGGATTTTGCACTATTTGCATGGCACTTCCCACTTTGGCCTACACTACACTAGGGGCTCTACTCAGTTGGTTGGGTATACAGATTCATATTGGGTAGGTTCTATTGATGACAGGTGTTCCACTTTTGGCTATCTTTTTGTCTTGGTTCTTCTCCAATTGCTTGGGCATGCAAAAAGCAACAGGTTATTGCACTTTCATCTTTAGAGGAAGAGTACAGGGTAACATTATAGCGAGTCGAGAAAATTATTTGGCTTTGTCGATTATTGATGAGTTTTAATTCCCACAGGATTCACCGATCAGTACTTTGGTGTGACAATCAAAGTGTAATTCAGATTTCTCATAACCTCGTTGAGCACTAGCGGACCAAGAATATTGAGATACACATCCATTTCATTTGTCAACACATTCATGATGGATTTCTTTGCTTGGAGTACATTCCAACTCAAGTGCAGTTATAGACATCTTTACTGAAGAATTTTGCATCACCTCGCTACCTTAAGTTCCGTGGAATGCTTGTGGTTTTAGAATTTGTTCTTGGGGGTTGTTCATGAGAAAATCTTCCTTCTTCTTCTTTCTCTTTCCTTCTAGCAGGATTCTTTACTTCTTTTGGTTCGAGATTTCTTCATGGATATATTGTACATGAGTACCTCATCAGGCCTAGTTGCCAGGACTCATACTGTGGACATGCCACTTCTATTTTGGCCCCTAGCTTCACTTGAGGGGGCGTGTTAGAGTAGGCATTTACCTTAGCTCATGTTCACGTAGGTACATTATTTACCTTTATTGTTTTTATCCTCACCCACTTATGTGTGTGGATATTTCTTTTATTTATTTAGATATTAGGAGATATTATCTAGTTGGTAGGTATAGTTCTTTCCTTGATCTATGGTATTGACTAGTTCTTTCCTAGATCTATGGTATTGACTCGATCCTTGATGTCTAGTTCTCTCATAAATCTATGAACTTGACTAGTTATTGATGAATAGTTCTTTCCATGATTTATGGCTTGATCTATGACCTTGACGAGTTCTTAGATTTTTATTCCTTGCCTATATAAGCAAGGCCCATTCTCATTGTATTTCATTGAGTTCCATAATAATGTATGATATTGTTGCTCATTTGTTTGCAAAGGTTTATGTAAAGTTATTTTGGCAAAATAATTTCATCTTATTGATCGTGGTGTTTGATTAGCATCAGTGTTCTTGGTTTGGTACTATCTGGTTATCATTCTTTTATTCTCACAAACACAAACTTTATCAACACACAATATACTCCCTATACTCACTTTATAAAAATGATCCCATCAATCTTATGCCCGAATTTTTCATAGTTGAGAGTATATTACAAAGGTTTTGTTTTAGGGCCTTAGTTTACACATTTCATAGCATGAATATACCACTTAGGGATCAATAAAAATGTATCAACACCCTTTCCACAAACTGCTGAATACCACTTTGAACTCATAGTTGAATACGAGTTTCATAGTTTGTTTAATATTTGAAATTAATAATTCCATCAACCTTATAGTTGGTCTTAACATGCACTAACACATATATATAATGATATTTCACATAAAGTTTATCACAAATGCTCTGCATATTCTATCTATAACTTCTTATCAAAATTGCATAAGATCCTTATAAACATTCAACCATATAAAGGCAAATCACATAATATCAAAATACAAACACTTACACAAAACACTATTTTTCTCCTTTCTTGAAGCTTATATTCTTTCCATTCGAATGGGAATGAGAAAATTAGTTACATTTTTCAAATTTATATCCTTCCCACTTGTACCTAACCAAATACACCCTCTTGAACCACTGGTCATAGGGAAGGCCTTAGCCTAATACTATGTTGCTTAGCTCAAATACCTTAGTCTTAGGCTTCTTGACTCATATTATGATTCATATTTCCTACAAGGACCTAACAAACCCTTTTACACACATTTCATCCCTTACATGCTTATAAGCTTCAAGATTACATTAAATTAACCATTACAAACCCAAAAATGACCTCTAAGACTCATTTTGTACTTTTGGAGGGAAAGCCAAATATTCAAATTTTGAAAAACTTAGACTCAAACCACCACATCTAAATGACTCCTAGTAACCCCTAGAACCTACTAACACACCCATCAAACCAAAATATGATGACTCAAGACTTATTTACATAGTGGAGTGATGCTCCTGCATCAAATTAATAGAAGGATATGACCCCGCATGTTATTAGATATAACCTCATAATATGATGATGGTGGAGTGGGGGACTCACACTCAGCAATATGCAAAGAAGTGGAATCATGACTATCAAGTATGTCATCAAAATCAAACAAAGATTCAGATATAAGAATATCGTTAAGTGTATCATCGACATATAATGAAGTAGTAGGAGCACTAACATTTTCAGAAATAGGAGAGGCATGAGATGTAGCTAGAGTATCATCATGATCGGTATGATAATCATCACAGGACATCTTTATTAATATCAACACAAAATATGGAATTAATAATATCATCATCCAAGTTTTCATTAGAAATTATAGAAGGAGGGGTGTAACTAATTGTATAAAAAGGTGTGTAACAAGTAAATCTCATCAAATAAAAAACAATGCCAATCGTAGAATTATCAAAGCTAGTAGGTACATGGAATTCATTAGCTAAGAGTTGTCATTGAGTATCATCAAAAGAGAGTAACATCACAATATAGGGCATCAAGTTCAACCATGGTTCCCTCATTATAGATAGGATTAATTATGACATGAGGCATGCCTAGCCTAGTAGGAGAAGAGATACCCTTAGTCATTAGGGTTTTATAGTGGATCATAGGGAAAATAGTTCTAATCTAAGGGTTCACCAAAATGATTTAATAAAATTTTAATATTTTATTTAAATCTAAATGTACATCTATGATGTAAATAATATGCAATGAACTATGAAGGTTAAACAATTTGTTTGATTTTATCAATAAAAGGAAATGAGAGGAGTAAGGTACTAACCTTGATTTTTCTTACCTCACGGTGACCTAGGAATGAGAAATGTGATGAAATAGAAGAACAGAATGTCACAAAAACCACGAGAAAAATGCAGTAGAGGTGAAATTGGCTTGACTAAGGTCCTTGAGAGGGATGAGGGTGCCCATGGGCATTGTGGTATTTTTTTTGGGTTCCCTAGTCTATGGAAAAGGTTGAGACCTTGTTTCATATGGACGAAAGGGTTTCATACTTGTTCACCTTCTATCATATGTATGTCACACTTAAGGCACTTGTAAATATAAAATGAAGAAAACACCTGCAAAAACATCAACTAGACATCAAATACTAAAAAATAAATATGCAAAATGAGGGCTTTGACTATCCTCAACCACAAAAATGGTGCAATTACAATTGAGAACTGCACTACATCTCGAACCAATGTAGTTCCATGTTCTTATGTGTGCAATAGTTCTCGTAGCTCACCCTCATGCCAATGACACCAAGATAATGGGAAAAAGCTCTATAAAAATGAAAATGTGTGGATGGAATATACTAGAATTTGATTCCTATGTAGTGTGTATGCGAGAATAATAGCCCAAATGTAGTCCCTTGCTCTATGTAGATAACTAGACCTTGATAAGAATAATCTACCCATATAATGGTATGTATTTTGTGTTTATATAGGGATCTCTTGTTTAAATATCAACACTAATGACTTGATATGCTGACTAGTACCTCGGAGATGAGAAGTAAAATGAAAAACTACAACCTCAAATATTAAATTTAAGATTAAACATAAAGAGGATGGAGGCACCTAGGATGGACATGAGCACCTGGAGCTAATTTCTAGACCTGGGCACTAGTGTCATAGACAAGTGACGAAATATGAGTGATAACTAACAAAAACGGATCCCTAAGACCTGACCAGAACTATGTGTATGAGTGACAAGGGTGCAAAAAATAAAACAATAAAAACCAACAAGACCAAATTGATTATATAATAATTGTAGTAAGTGCATGATTTTGTGTCTACACTATCCATCAAAGTTGTTCAGATTGCTTTTTGCATTGTTAAAATGGATTCATGGAAAATATAGATGTTAGTGGCCGCTAGCCTTCTCATCGAAAAATAATTGGTCAACATAAAACATGCATTGTTGTTCATGGAATCACATCATTTACTCCTGAGAAATAATCGTGTTCATCTTCTCCCTACATATTTAGTAAATCATTTAGGACTATTTGATTTAACGGGTGATTTCAGGAAATATGAAAGGCCAAGATGAACATGATACTTCTTCAAGTTTAAATGATGTACTTTTATTACTATGGTCTAATTCTTATCTATGTCGCTAAGGTAGATAGTGAATTTTTATTAGGTCACTATTTTTGAAAACCAGAAATCTGTTACACTTAGCGAATGCCAAGTCACTCCTTTGATAAGTAATGGATCTCGAAATTGCTAAGCATTTTCCTTGATACAAACCGACATGAATTACGAGATATGAACAATATATCCTACAAGAAATACATAAGGATTCATCCTTCTAGAGGGTATGTATTGCGGCACTTGGCTCCACCAGGAACATTATAGTACTTGGTTACGATTTTAATGTTGAAATGGATTCCTAGAAAATATAGATGCTAATACCTAACAAAATTAATCGAGCTTAGCGGACACTAAGCATTTTCCTTGATAATAAATGATATGGATTATGTGTTATACACAATATATCTTATGAGAACTGCATAAGTTCATGTCCCTCTCGAGTGTGTGTAGTGCATCTTAACAACCATTGGAGATAAGTAGCCTTTAGGCTAGTTTTTACATTCAAGAGGAAATAATTAGAAATGATTTACCTATATACTTTGTAATTGCTAGTATGTTCTGCTAATTTGATAGTATTGATTCTTCACATCACTATTTTTTCCCACAAGGTCTCCTAGTTCATTATCACAAGATTTTTTTACTCCTACCCTAGGCTTGACTAAATCACTTTGCTACCACCAAGGAAAATGACCTAAATGACCTAAATGTAAACAATGAAATTTAAAATTTTGAAATTTCAATTTCTAAAATACCAAATACAATAGGCAGTCACTCCATACTTTGGCACACCTCACCCAAAACAATCATGACTAAGTTATGAGGGAATTTTAATTCATGTGTGGATAACTCATGCATGCATGCCAAGCTACAAAAACTGTAGAGAGTTGGTGGACAATGTGTGGATAACTCATGCATGCCATTCTATAACAACTGGCCTTCCTTGTTATAGTGGGTGGTATTAATGCAAACAATGATAAGTTGAGCTCCTCTTCTTTACATATTCTTCAAACTAAGAAATGTCTATTCTTCACATATTGTTATTTTTCTTGCATAAAACACACTACCTAACTAACATTGATTTTCATTATTACATTTAGATATTCTGATATGATATTCTAGGCCTAGCGGCCACTAAACACGATGTGTATTACAATGATTTGACATAATATTACGAGTAGTTGCTATTAATGGATGATAGTCAAATTATTCCAATCTATACAAGCCTTGAATGATGTAAATTAATATATAATGTACTTATCCTTTCTCTTTGATTTCAATAGCATCTTGAAAGTTTTCCTAGCGGCCACCAAGTTATAAAGATCCATTGGTAATTATTTTTAATCTATAAAAAAATTAGAATAAGATACAACATCTCCTTGCTATTGCACTATTTATCCTTCCCAAATATTTATAAATTATTAATTTGTTTAATTCCTTTTTTAGGTAATATGTCTTCCATTGGTCGCACTCTGTTCACGTAAATTCCTTTAATTGAAGGAGAAGAGGGTTGGAAGAAGAGAGATGAGGAATGGTTTGTAGAAATGCATTCCCCGGAAAACTATCACACTGATCTGTGGTTATTTTTTTTTGATGATTATGTCAACCATGAAGTCGGTATGGTTATAACTTCAGAAATTTATTGAGTAGTGAACATTGCGTATTCAGGTTGAATGCATTGATGTTGAAATGAATAAGTGCCTTATTATTGACATGGAGTTGGAATTTTCCTTGTTCAGGAAACAAGAAATGAAGGCTTCTATAGAAAGTAAGACATGTTCTTGTTCTAAATATGGTTGGAATTTGGGGATGTTCATACACTCGAAAAAAAGCAGGATGTGAAAATTCCCTTGAAATTCATAATGGCATGAATTTGGTATTTAAAAAATTGTATAGATTCGATAATACCTCTTCTATTTGTCATTATTTGAATAGAAAATGTTTTCTTTCTCCACCGAAACATGCAAAGATATTTACAATGCTAAGGCGATCTTATTTGTCTAAATTAGAGATAGATCCCTCTAATTCAAAGTTACAAGGGCTTAAAAATAATAATAAATTAGTTGTATTGTTGAAAAAAGTGACCAGTATATTTGAGAAAGTAGAATCTTCAACCATTGAAAAATTTAAATTGTTTTTGTTCAATGGTGATGTTTTTCCAGTTGAAGTTTCTAGGTTCCATGTAGCACCTCAAGAATATCAATATTGTCTTATACATGAGGATAATGTTTACCTTCTTGTCCATTCAATGTTGATTAATTTTATTCCTACACAAAGGGATACAATTCTTCTTCCCTTTTATATTATACAAAGGAACTTGTGTAACTAGAGGATCCAGATGACCTGAAAAGGGATGATGTGTAGTTCTAATTTTTGATGGCCAACATACAATTTGTGCCCAATTTTTTTATAGCTGAAATAAAATACAAGTCATTACATATTATGTTCATAGTTTAGAAAGGATCACATTTTGTCTTCAAAAGCGTCTAGCAAATACATTATTAATATTTGCAAGCAACAAAATGAGGTAAAAAAAATTGGATTGAAACCAATTTTATTGATGTACTCTATAAGGATCAAATGATTTAGAGATCCCTAGGATGTCCTCAAAGGCCCGGAGTGGGAAACACAAAGAAAGAGGAGTGGAGGGTAATGAAACTTAATTTTAATGCATTTATATATTTAAAATTGAACTTTTGTAATATGCGAAAAGTATATATACTATTTTTGATTTCATGCAAAGTTTTAAGAAGGAATGTATTTCTATTTTCAATGTGACTACGACAAAGAGTCTTTAAGAATTTTTTTTTCTATTATTTCACGAGGACATATGGACAACAACCTTGAGTTGTTTAAATCAGGTGGGATTTCTTGTTCTCCTTTAAGGATAACCACCTAACTTTTAGCCAAATTCACTGGAAAGGTTCACAACCAATTCCTTTAGGGGTGTAAGAGGAATGACCGATGAGGAACTATCATTACTAGATGATAAAGTGTAATCAGGGAAAGTATGGCTAATTGGCTCTATTGAGGTAGACATCATAGTAGAGAATTTTGAATCTTATTGCCAAAGAGTAAAAGATGATAGAAAAATGAGAGGAAAGGTTCTAAAATATTTGAAAAATAAATATCCAGGTAATATTGTATTAGAAGAATGTAATGAAGCCAATATTATTCAAAAATTTATCTCGTACAAATCTCACTAGCTTTGGTTGTCTACTCTTGGGAGAAGATAAAAAGAAAAAAATCAGATTCCCAAAGAAGTGAAAAATTATAAAGAAGAAAAATTGATGCTGAAGTGGAAGAGGTTATTCTAGTGGAAGCTCAAAGAATTATAGACAACTACGTGATTTCAATGGAAAAAAATTCCATAGAAGGATGGAAGACACAAAAGAGTTTTCCTATCTATCTGCATATCCCTTCAAACTCCAGTCAACAATATCTTCTATTCCGTCAACTAATCCATTGAATGTAGAATGTGTGATCACAATTTTTTTCAATTTGCCTAGTGTAATAACTTTCAATTTAATAATGGACATGCTTACAATTTTCGGATCTAGTTTGTTGAATTTTGTTATTATTTTTCTCTACCTATTGCTTATTCAAAAATGTTAAGAGAGACGATAAAAAATACATGCAAAAATTTAAAGACAAGGGAAAATAATTTGTGGAAGGTCTTTTACAAATTTTATGACAGAAATGGAAAATTTAAGAGCTTGTGTTTTATGTACACAATAATTGGTGTGCACAATTGTGATGCTGATGATGGGGAGAGAGAAGAAATCATCATGGATTGGATGGAGAAAATTTTGTAGCAATTTGTGACTGCAAGTGATATCAGCCTACGAGGAAAGACACATCCTTTTATTTACGAGAGATATTATGAGTTTTGGTCTCATATGTTCACTCGAATCTCTTTTGGAAATTCTCTGATAATAGTGCTTTACAATGGTAGTGTTGCATTACATGCTTTGGTTGACTTAGGTTTATCTGTGGTTTTTATTTTTGAATCACATGATCAAGAAATATTTTAAATAAATTACTATTCTCATCTGAAAAAATATACATTGACTAAGATCACATTAAACATTTCTATTAGTTTAATTCCTTTGAACTGATACATACAATATTTATGTATAAAACCAAAAATAAAGGAAGACACCGTCTCTTCCTCTCCACATAAAAAAGGATACGATGTCATTCTTAACATGTCATAACCCATTAAACTTGTTGCACTAGATGTCGTTGACCATACATCCAATGAATCTATACAAGATGATTGGAATTTACACATTTTAAAAATTTATCACTACGATAAGTTTTGATTTTCATTGTTTACATATATTTAATAAAAATTTAATTTTTTTCAATGTTTATGCCAAAGGGGGAGGTTGTTGGGAGGTCACACATGAATTCAAAGACAAAAACCAGTACGTTAGTCATGTGTAATTATTAAAAAAACCATTTATAAGCCCTACATAATTGTAGGAACATATAACAAAGTGGTTTATTTGTTATATGTATTCCATACCATGTCCATACAAAGCATGGAGGCCACTAAGCTAATAAAATAATGTTCAACCAAAAATAGTACATGCACTAATGGATTATCCTAGTGGTCGCTAACATACATCTATTAAATTGATTTATTTTGAATTGAGTAATGTTTTTTAATTAGTTAATATTAAAATCCGAGAGAATTGGAAAAAATAGTTCTTGACGATTGGCCTTTAGCGAGCGCTAAGCTCATCAAAGACTATCAAGCCAAACATAGTAGGAAGTAATGGCTTAGCCTAACGATCACTAATATACATCTATATCTATGTAATATTGTCCAAAAAGGGTAGTACATTGTATAAAATCAAGTTGTATCACGAATTTAATTATGTTGACCTGATATTTATATTTAATTGATTATTATTTTTAATTAGTTAAGATTAAATTGTAGACAATTAAAAAAAATATACGTGTGTTGGCGATCGGTGGTCGCTTAAGCTAATCAACGAATGTCAAGCCGGACATAGTCCAAGCATTAATGGATTAGCCTAGTGGTCACTAATATATAACTATAGCTATGCAATATTGTCCAACAAAGAGTAGTACATTGTATAAAAGAAAGTTGTATCATGAATTTATTTACTTCGACATAAAATTTATTTTGAATTGATTAATATTTTTTGAAATAGAATGTGCATCAAAAGAACCTGCAGAGGGGGAGTGCGAGGAAATCCAAGACGGAATCTCAATCAGTAAGTGTTAACCTACTAAAATTTTGATTATTTTAATTGGTTAATATCAAATTGCATACAATTGAAAAAAAATTACTTCTATGCAGTTATCTAAAAGGATTATTTAATTATTTTAGATTTGGATGGTTTTCTATATGAAAAAACAATCCCATAAGGAGATGGCATTCAAGTTCGGTAAGGAGACTATCAACTTACAAGGTGGCCTCAAGAATTTTTAAAGTTACTATTAGCAAAATGTGAAGTGGGATTTTGGTCTAGCTATCTCTCTTCTGTTGAAGTTGAAAAGTCTGATAAAGGATTTGAAAAAAATAGTAGCTGAATTGAAACCAATTCTTTTTTGGGGAAAATAACATTGCTCTATAGAAGATGAAATTGCAGTAAAAGATCTCCAAAATATTTGGAGTAGAGACAATATTATTTTCAGCTCTATAGACACATTGTGTATTACAATAGGCACAAAGGGAAACCCTCCTAAAAATTTTATGGTGGGGAGGAAATCCAATGGAGAAAATTGTTTCAAATATATGTGGTTGATGACCGATTTTTACACAAACATATCACAAATATTGTCTCAAGGGTTTGAGTGTTATAGAGGGCATAAAAAAATTTAGCAAGCAAAAATTATATAACTATTAATTATTTCAATTTTTTTACAATGATATTCATTCGTACATTCATATGGTCACTCTTTATTTTATATGTTGAGATTACAAATTTAAAAGTTGGTAGTATTTATATCTTCATTGTGATTAAGTTGATATTATAGTTTTATAAGTTGTTTGTGTGAATTACCCAAATAAAATATTATCACAATAATATGTTGACTTGTGTTTTTATCACTTTTGGAAGCTTACATTAATTATGATTTATTTTTATAGATCTAATTGGGAAGCCTTAGAAATTACTAGTTTTGGGAGTTGAAGGTTTGCTATTTGGAATTTTTAGTATTGGCGACAAAATACCTCGTAATATGGTTCCATATTTTAGATCCGGGAATACTGAATACTTTGAATGATAATTTAGTGTTGAATTAATAAGAACTACATCAAAATATTTTGACATTTCCTTATGGTATTCATTTATGGATTCAACAATGGTGAAGTACATGTTCATAAAAAAATTTAGTTGGTTGTGAGATACCCACTTCAGTTCATTTGGGGATGCCACTAATGTAAGCTAAAAAAATCACCATTCTATAGATAGTAGACATTTTTGGTAATTTCGATGGTGAAAATAACATATTTTTGATCGATGATGCGATATTCTTGTCATATGAAGTCAAATAAGAAATTTATCTCAAAACCCCAACATATTGGATATTTGATGGAAACTATAAGATTGATTCATTAATTTACACTGAATTATGTACATGGTTGAAACATGCAAGAGAACACAAGAACATGTGTAGATCATTGAAAACTTTCAAATGCACCATTGGCATTTGAATTATATATTTTTCTTTCAAATCCAATAATATATTGTGCATTTTTATGCAATAAAATAAATATCTTAAAGTTCTTAAGGATCCATGATACAATCATTTTTTTAGTTTATTTTTTTCGCAACAAAAAATGTTATTGTTGATGCAGAATCACAACACCCTTGAATGTCTGCAACTCGATGGGTTGAGACTCTCAGCGTGATTACATAACATGGAGCTTCTCCCAAAGTGTGGGACTTTTTGAATTGGGAGATCTCTCTAGATGAAGACCAGTTCCTATTCCTCTGTTCAGGTGCACACATTCATATTACGGAGAGGATCTACTCTAAAATTTACTCTAACACCGCCAGGAGACATGGTTAAGGAGATGCAAGAAATAAAACCTAAACTAATAAGGGTGATGCACCAAAGGAATGCTGAACACCGGATTTACAATTGAACATAAACCATTAAAACTATAACACAACCACCATGCACAGACAACCAAACTGCAATGAGAGATTAGGTGGATGCAATGAACACAAGAGAGGGTTGAAATCATCCACAGACTTACCTTATTGCTCCAAAAAATTGATACTGATGCATTCTGATAGCCAAGAGGCAAAAATTGCATTCTGACTTGAATGGGAGGTTTTAACTCCGCAAAATCACTTGCACACAAGGGAAGAAGGGAGGGTGCAAAGAAAAAATGCCCAAACTTTTGAAAAATCCCCCTCCTTACAATATATAGGAAGAATGAGAGAGGGATATGAGAAGAAACTTGAAATTTAATCCTCAATCACATCCAAAATGCATTCAATTTGCCTACAAAATTGATGGGTTCCATGATGCAACCCATGCCTCTATGTGTTGTTCCTTGTTAGGAAAGAAAGGAAACCCATACTTCATTATGGTGGTAGGTGAGAAGCCTGACGTTGGGAGCTTTTGAAAAATACCTCTCTTGCTCAAATCTGAGTTTCTAGTCGAAAGTTATGATCATTTGAAGGTCAGGGGCAGGCATTCCACAAGCGAATTGACCTTCCGCCAATATTTTCCAAATTGATTTGGGTTTGGAGTCTATCCGTGTAGGATTCACATGGAAGAGCCTTGTATCTTAAGATTTTATGCTACCTTTTAGGGTCCTGGGAATGTGCCGTGTGGACACTTGGCACCATCCACTAACATGCTGCTTCATTCCTTTGGGTGAGTAAAGGGCCCCACTATATATAATGTCAAAACCTTTTTTTAGGTGGGACGTTTGTAGTTAGCTCCCGAAGTTGTGAGGGTGGGACACTTGGCATCATCCGCGAGCTCAGCTCTTCTTTTAAAAGGGCCCCAATGTATATAAAAAATTATGTTAGACACTAGACATGTGGAGAGCCCGCGCTCATTTTGGAACCTACCTTTGGATATAACCTTTGAAGTTACGCCGATGAGGAACATGGAGGCTTCCTCACGGATTTTCCATGCTTAGAAATTTCAATGGCTGGTTCTTCCTTTCAAGCTCTAACCACGTGGAGGGCTTGCACTCATTTGGGTTCTACCTTTGGATGTTACCTTAGAAGTTGTGCTAAGCTAACATGTGGAGGCTTCATTTGGTAGTTAGAATTTTCAATGGCTGGTGTAATTTTCTCGGTCCCTAAACACATGGAGAGCATGTGCTCATCACTGGGACCCGTTTTTGTCGCACTCTTTGAAGGTGCACTGATGAGGCACGTGGAAGCTTCCACTAGCCTTTTTATACTTAGCTGATTTGGGCCTCGAGTGAACACCTTTGCCTTGGGTTTGGAGTTTTTAAATTATCCACTAGATGTGATGAGATCCATGTGGGGGAAAGAACATCCCTAGGGTCTCTGGTTTTGACGCACCCTCTATTGCCATTTCCCAACATGTTTGTAACCTAATTTTTGGGGTCAAATATGAGCTCGCACGGCTGAACCAACCTCTCTATTTCTCAAGTGCAAGGTTTTTTCCGATCAATTTTTCCCGAGGGAAAAATTGGATAACAATTTGTCGACTCGCAGGATCACTTGCATGCTAGGTGGAAAGATCAGTTGCCTTGTTGCATCCATTAGGCATGGAGTCATGAATAATAGCGATACTAATCTTGTGCTTGAAACCCGAGAACACAAGCTTACACTTAGTGATCTGAGCTTTCCCCACTGTCGGCCTCTCAATTTTCATAAGAAAATCTTGAAGATGAGTTTTCTGAGAGTAGAAAATTGTCATGACCTAGGACTTTACCTATTCTGGAAATGGACTATCTCGAAACCATATTTTAGTTGCTCTGCATTTGCTTTCTTTTGAAATTAGAAACTAATTACATGCGAATATGAGGTTCTTGCTGCAACAACTAAAGGGTATGATGCACTTGCCGAATTTGTGAAGCAATACGAAAAAAGAGAAAAACATACATGCCTTAAATAAGACATACAGGGTGTGCTCGAGAACTTCTTTTATTGAAAACAAACCTACCTACTCTACGCTAACTGGAAGCAAAGGGAAATCAAAAAAATCCTCCAACTGACTAGTAGAAGTAGCTTTCCTTTCTCAAAACAGTGCAGCCATGTATGTGATTTGGCACTGAACATGGATTTTATTATGAGTGAAAAACCAACAAGAGGCCAATCCTCCACCCAAATCATCAAGGTATCAACTAGAAACAAGAAAAATACCTCTTTTAGTTGCTCTATATTTGGGTTAATGAGGCATTGAAGCTGATCCTTGGTACTCTGAAACTCATCCTCATGCTCAGACATAAGCATGACTTGTGGAAACTCTGAATCTTGCTCCAATGAAGCCAAATACTTGATTGGGAAAGGCTTGATCTAGTGAATTTTCCCATTGCATGGAAGCACAACTTCAATAATGAAGTCTTCTTACAGAAATTCCTAGGTGGATGGTATGGGAGATTTGATGACATCCTCTTGCTCTTCCCCTTCCTCCACTTGAGAAGAATGTGGAAGATTAGGATCCTCTAACCTTGGTTCCAAAGGGACGCTATGAGATACGAGGATGCCACACTTGAATGCTCTCCTTCATTACAATAGGATCGTGTGCCCGGAAGGTGGATGATAGAGCGAGAAAATGATGTGATCTCCTCGGGATCCTCTCCATCAAAGCAATCCTCCAAGTTAGACAAATAATTTGCCTACTCGTTGTCCTGCTACGTGTGTTCAAACTCCTCCATGGTGTCCTCCTGATCTACAAATTTCTCACCATGGTTCCCCTCATCTTCAAAGCACCAAAGGAATACTAAACACCTTCTTTGCGATTAAACACAAACAATTAAAACTATAACATAACCACCATGCATAGATAACAACCTGCAATGAGAGATTAGGCGGATCTGATGAACACAAGAAAGGGTTGAAATCATCCACGAGACTTATCATATTGATCGAAAAATTGATACGAGTGCATTATAGTAGCCAAGAGGAAAAAATCGCATTACAAATTGAATGGGAGGTTTGAACTCCACAAAATCACTTGCAAAAAAGGGAAGAAGGGAGGGTGCAAAGAAAAATGTCCAACCTTTTGAAAAATTCCCCTCCTTACAATATATAGGAAGAATGAGAGAGGGAGATGAGAAGAAACCTGAAATCCATCCTCAACCACCTCCAAAATGCATTCAATTTACCTACAAAATTGATGGGTTCCATGATGCAACCCATGCCTCCATGTGTTGTTCCTTGTTGGGAAAGAAAGGAAACCCATACTTAATTATGGTGGTAGGTGAGAAGCTTGAGACACAACAACTGTAGTCGAGTAGTAGAGCGTCGGGAGCTTTCAAAAAGTCCTCTCTTACTCAAATATGAGTTTCAGTCGAATGTTATGATCATCTCGAAGGTCGGGCGGGCATTCCATACGGGAATTGACCTTCCACCAATATTTTCCAAACTGAGTTGGGTTTAGAGTCTATCCGTAAGATCCACGTTGAAGCCCCGCACATCTTAAGATTTTTTGCTACCTTTTAGGTTCACAGAGAATGCAATGTGCCAACACTTGGCATTGTTAGTGAACATGCTACTTCGTTCCTTTGGGTGAGTAAAGGGACCCACTATATATAATGTCAAAACCCCTTTTCGAGTGGGACCTTTGTAGTTAGTTCTTGAAGTTACGATGATGGGACACTTGGCATCGTCCATGAGGCTGCTTCTACTTTTAAAAGGGCACCACTATATATAAACAACTATGTTGGACCCTAGACATGTGTAGAGCATGCACTCGTTTGGGAACCTGCTTTTCAATTGTACCTTTGAAGTTTCATAGATGAGGCATGTGGAGGCTTCCACTAGATTTTCCACGCTTAGAATTTTCAACGGACGGTTTTGCCTTTCGGGTTGTAACCACGTGGAGGGCCTACACTCATTTGGGGTCTACCTTTAGATTTTACCTTTGAAGTTGTGCTGAACCGGCACGTGGAGGCTTCCACTGGCTCTTAGAATTTTCAATGGCCGGTGCAATTTTATCAGGCCCTAGACACGTGGAGAGCCTGTGTTCTTTTTGGGACCCTGATTTTGTCACACCTTTTGAAGGTGCGCTGATGAGGCACTTGGAGGCTTCCGCTGGCCTTTCTTATACTTAGTCGATTTGGGCCTCGAGTGAACACTACCTTGGGTTTGGAGTCTATAAATTATCCACTATATGTGTTAAGATCCACGTGGAGGAAAGCTCATCCCTAGGGTATTTGATTTTGACGCACCTTCTATTGCCATTGCCCGACCTACCTGTAACCTAATTTTTTGGGTTGAATGTGAGCTCGTGCGGCTAAACCAACCTCTCCATTTCTCCTATGCAAGCTTTTGTCTGCTTCGATTTTCCCGAGGGAAAAATTGGATAACAATTTGGTGACTCGCAAGATCACCTTCTTGTTAGGTGGAAAAATTAGTTTCCTTTTTTCATTCATTGGGCATGGAGTCATTAATAATAACACGATACTAATCTTGTGCTTGAAACCTAAACACGAAGCTTGCACTTGGTGCTCTAAGCTTTCCTTTCTATCTGCACTCTCAATTTTCATAAGAAAATATTGAAGATGAGATTTCTAAGAGTAGAAAATTGTCATGACCGGGACTTCACCTATTCTAGAAATGGACTATCTCGAAACCTGATTTTAGTTGCTCTGCATTTGATTTCTTTTGAAATTAGCAACTGATCACATGCAAATATGAGGTTCTTGCTACAACAACTGAAGGGTATGATGCACTACACTGACTGAAGCAATACAAACAAAATCAATGTATAAAAGATGAAAACATACATGCCTTAAGTAAGACATGCAGGGTGTGCACAAGTACTTTTTCTACTAAAACAAACCTACCTACTCTACGCTAACTGAAAGCAAAGGGAACTCAAACAAATCCTGTAATTGGAAGGGAGAAGTAGCTTCCCTTTCTCAAAATAGGCAGCCATGTATGTGATTTGGCACTGAACATGGATTTTATTACGAGTGAAAAACTAACGATAAGAGGCAGATCCTCCACCCAAATCATCAAGGTATCAACTAGAAATAAGACAAATACCTCTATTAGTTTCTCTATATTTGGGTTAATGAGGCATTGCATATGATCCTTAGTATTCTCAAACTCATCCTCATGCTCGAAGTAAGCGTGACTGGTGTCAACTCTGAATATATCTCTAATGAAGCTAAATACTTGATTGGGCAAGGCACGATTTGTTGAATTTTCCCATTAAATGGAATCCCAAATTCAATAATGAAGTCTTCTTACAGAATTTCTTAGGTGGATGGTATGGGAGATCTAATGACATCCTGTTGCTCTTCCCCTTCCTCCACTTGAGAAGAACGTGGAATATTAGGATCCTCCAACCTTGGTTCTAAAGGGCCGCTATGCGATACGAGGATGCCACACTTGAATGCTCTCCTTCATTACAATAGGATCGTGTGCTGCCGGAAGGTGGATGATGGAGGAGAAAATGATGTGATCTCCTCGGGATCCTCTCCATCAAAGCAATCCTCCAAGTTAGACAAATAATTTTCCTCCTCGTTGTCTTGCTGCGTGTGTTCGACCTCCTCCATGGTGTCCTCCTGATCTGTAAATTTCTCACCATGGTTCCCTTATCTTCAAACATGAAGTCTGAAAGCTCAAACTCTTCTTTGACATTAGAGTTTGAAGGGGATGAAGAACTAAAGGTTCTTATGTGTCTGATCTCGTACTTGAAACCTCTAGAACTGTATGGTTCTCCTCCACAACTAAAATGCACTCCTCCTCTTTTGGATTTGGAGTAGCTCCTTCTTCCCTCACTTATGCTACAACTAAAGATTCCACCACTTGTGGCTTGACCTCAACCTCCTCCATGGGTTTCTCCATCAAGGGGATTTTATCAATCCCAAATCTAAGAGCCAAGCTCACCAAGCTTCTAATCATTTCTTCTTTTCTTGGCTCTTCTTCTTGTTGCTCCCCTTGGCTGGATTTTTGAGTCTCTTCCCAACATGGACTCGGGAAAGTAGGAGTGGTGGGTGGGGTCTCCACCAGGTTTTCCTTATTTTTGGGGAGAGGAAGGTATTTCTTTTGGCTCTTGTGGAGGGGACTTGGATTTGGAAGGGAAAGGGTAGAGTAATTAAGATGGGATGGGAGACTAGAAGATGAAGAAGGTAATTATACACTAGGGAAGCAATTGAGAAATTAGACTCATGACACTTCTTGGTGTGATGATATTGATTGAGAAAGAGGAAAATAAAAGCTATGAGGTGGTGGACTTACCCATTGACAAGGTTGTCTTGCACTAAGCTCGTAGGCCTCTATTTCCTTGGTCCATTGTGCAAGTTGAGGAAACATTTCAACCATGAAGTCAAGCTTCTCTTGTGGGCTATAGTGTCTTGGAAAAGGGCCTACCCATGGACAAGGTGCCTGAAACCAATCTTGAATGCTTTCATCGAGTTATAGCCCTAGATTGAACCATGTTAGCCTCCATTCTTTGAATCTTCTCTAGCAAAATCAACATTCTCCATATAATTGTTATCATCATATGCGTACCCTTGCTCTTGATAAGCTCCATAGCCAAAATGGTTTTGACATTGCTCATATGGGTAAGCATAATGGTTCTAAATTTGATCATAATGCTGATTTGGAGGAGATGAGAAATACATTGGAGGTGTACTGCATTGCTGTTACTTTGCAAGTGTGAATTCCAAGATGGGAATGAAGTCATGATTGCATGACTTTATGAATGGTAGAAGATGAAATATGTGGAAATAAGAATGGATGGAAATGGATGAGAAAAGGTATGTAACTTTAGAGATTGGGTTGTTGACCAGATGGAGTCATTAGATGTGCTTTGCATGTGCCATCAAAGGTTTAATCTCACCAAGAACACATCAAATTGATGAAATGAAGGGGTACGGTGATTGAAACCTGTCCCACCCAGCATGCCAAAAATGTTGTTGTGGAATGAAAACACCCTTGAATGTATCTGTTGGATGGGTTGAGAATCTCATTTGATTGCATAACATGAGCTTCTCCCAAAGTGTGGGACTTTGTGAATCGGGAGAGCTCTCCGGATGATGGTTAGTTCCTATTCCTCTGTTTAGTTGCACACATTCATATTGCAGAGGATCTACTCTAAAACATACTCTAACTTGCCAAGGAGAAATGTTTAAGGAGATGTAAGAAATAAAACCTAAACTAATAAGGGTGATGCACCAAAGGAATGTTGAACACCCATGCTTTAAAATTAACAAAAACATTTAAAACTATAATGACAACCACCATTCACAGATAACCAAACTGCAATGAGAGATCGAGGTGGATGCAATGAACACAAGAGAGGGTTGAAATCATCCAAAACTTATCTTATTGCTCCAAAAATTGATATAGTGCATTACAGTAGCCAAGAGGCAAAAATTGCATTACAACTTGAATGGGAGGTTTGAACTCCACAAAATCACTTGCAAACAAGGGAAGAAGGGAGGGTACAAAGCAAAAATGTCCAACCTTTTGAAAAATTCCCTCATTATAATATATAGGAAGAATGAGAGAGGGAGATGAGAAGAAACTTGAAATCCATCCTCAACCACCTCCAAAATGCATTCAATTTACCTGTAAAATTGATGGGTTCCATGATGCAACCCATGCCTCCATGTGTTGTTCCTTATTGGGAAAGAAAGGAAACCCATACTTAATTATGGTGGTAGGTGAGAAGCTTGACAACCTGTAGTCGAGTAGCAGATGTCAGGAGCTTTCAAAAAAGTCCTCTCTTACTCAAATATGAGTTTCTAGTCGAAATTTATGATCATATGAAGGTCAGGGGTAGGAATTCCAAATAGGAATTGACCTTCCCCAATCTTTTCCAAACTCCTTTGGGTTTGGAGTCTATCCGTGCAAGATCCATGTGGAAGCCCCGTGCATCTTAAGATTTTCTGCTACCTTTTAGGGTCCTGGGAATACGCCTTGTTTGGCACTTGGCACCATCTGCGAACATGTTGCTTTGTTCCTTTGGGTGAGTAAAGGGCCCCACTATATATAATGTCAAAACCCCTTTTCGGTGGGACCTTTGTAGTTAGCTCCTGAAGTTGTGATGGTGGGACACTTGGCATCGTCCGTGAGCCTATTCTACTTTTAAAAGGGCCCCAATGTATATAAACAACTATGTTCGACCCTAGACACATGGAGAGCCCGTGCTTGTTTGGGAACATGCCTTTGGATTTTACCTTTGAAGTTGCGGCCCGATGAGGCACGTGGAGGATTCGACTGGATTTTCAACGAGAATTTATTACGCCTTTCGGGTTGTAACCATGTGGAGGGCCTGCACTCGTTTGGGGTCTACCTTTGATTTTACCTTTGAAGTTGCCAGACTGAGATGACATGTGGAGGCTTACTGGCTCTTAGAATTTTCAATGGCTAGGTGCAATTTTCTCGGGTCCTAGATACGTGGAGAGCTTACACTCATTTAGGGACCCCACTTTTGTCACCCCTTGTTGAGTTTTGGAGCTCAATTACTTCATTTTAGCATGCAATTAGAACTTTCTAGAAAACAAAGTAATCGACATTTGTTAAGGTCAAGAGTAGGAACCGTGACGGTTAGGCAGTAACCATCATCGGTTACCTGTCTACAAATTTTTAATTAACTCTTGAGAATTATATCTATTAATTGTAATTGCATGGCTAAGTGCCGTAAGGCTAAAAATGACTAGATGAAGTTATAGTTAGGGTTTATAAGAAAAGTGTGTGGATCATAATTACAAGATAATTATATGAGAGAGAATTCTTGGTAAAGAAGAAGAAAAGCTTAAAGGAAGAAAGTAATCTTGGACACCTCGAGAGGTGTGGAAGATTGTAAATCTTTATTGTATATCATTTCAATGCTTCGGGATAATAGATTGGCTTGTTTTTTGGTGCACGTATCCCACACTAGGTGAACCACGTTAAATCTGGTGTTGATTTATGTCTTTTTTTGTATATTTCTTCCCGGTAGAATATCCACTTTTATTTTCATGTATGCTTAGATATGATATATTGTTTGTATAACTAGTGTGCTAACCCCAACAACCGGTATCGAGAGCTTTGTTTAAGGGTTTTATGTGTTGACATATTTACTCATAGAGGGTTTTATGATTGAGTGGGAGCTACAGAAATGGTAGAAGATAATAAATACAAGGTAGAGAAATTTGATGGCTGAAATTATCAATTATGGAAGATGCAAATTGAGGATTATCTGTATCAAAGAGATTTGTACTTACCGTTGGATGAGAAGTCTAGACCTATGAAGATGACTGATGAAGAATGGAAGATTCTTAACATAAAGACTTTAGGATCTATAAGATTGAGCCTAGCAGCATCTGTGGCTTCTAATATTACAGAAGCTACTTCTATGGTAGACTTAATGAAATCTCTTGCTAATTTATATGAAAAACCTAGTGCTTCAAATAAATTTTATTTGATGAAGAAACTATTTAGTTCTAAGATGCATGAAGGCTGAATTTGCCTCTAGTCATTTGAATGATTTCCGATCTATAATAAATCAGTTAAAACCGGTTGCTATACCATTTGATGATGAAGTAAAAGAAATTTTATTCTTATGTTCTTTGCTTGATAGTTGGGACAACTTGGTAATGGTTGCTAGTAATACAACATCTACTAACAATATTTTGAAGTTTGACGATGCGGTTAGTATAATCTTGAATGAAGAAATTCGGAGGAAGAAAGTAGGGAAATAGACATAAAAAGAGATCCAAGAGTAAGAGTAATGGGAAATCAAAGTAAAGGGATAACAGATCTAAATCCAAAAGTAAAGGAATTACTTGTTGGAAATGTGGAAAGAAAGGACATGCAAAAGAAAGATTGTTGGTAAAAGGATAAAGAGAATCAACAACTAGACAAAGGTAAAGAGGTGAATCTTACTACATCAGAGGTAATGCAAGATGCTCTTATTCTTTCTTTGACAATATAATTGAATCATGGGTTTTATATTCAGCGCTTCTTTCCATATAACCCCTAATAAGGGTTATTTCAAAAATTATGTCCATGATAGTTTTGGGCATGTTTATTTGGGTGATGATGAACCTTGTAGTTATTACTTGGTAAAGAGGAAGTTCATCTAAAATTGTAGAATGGAAATACATGGGTATTGAAAATGTGAGGCATGTGCCAAACCTCGGGAGGAATCTTATTTCTAGGGGCAACTAGGTGAGTCTAGTTGCATGGTTACTTTACAGAGACTCTTGGAAATTCACCAAGGGTGCTTTTGTTGTGGTAAGAGATAAGAAGGTAGGAATGTTATATTTATCTACTTGTATTACTCGATTCCTTTTCTATATTATCTACTTGATTCATATGCATGCATGTGGCATAATCCCAAGGTCATATGATTCAAAAAGGAATGCAGATCTTAAAGGATAAGGGTAAGTTATCAGATTTGAAAGATTTAGATCTTGATTTCTCATGAGCATTGTATCTTGGAAAGTAAAAGAGAGTGAGATTTCTCAAAGTTGGGGAAAATAAGAAGGATCGAAATTGAAGCTTGTACACTCGGATGTGTGGGGACTAGCTCAGATAGCTTCTCATGGAGGATCCCAATATTATGTTACTTTCATTGATGATGCTACAAGAAAGGTATGAGTTTATTGTATTAAACATAAATTTGATGTTTTGAAACTTTTAAAATATGGAAAGACCTTGTTGAGAATGGATCAAATTCTAAGTTAAAGTGCCTTAGATCCGATAAAATGGTGGTGAATACTATAGTAAGGCTTTCAATGATTATTGTTCGTGAATGGGATACGTAGAGAAATAACGTATCCAAGAACACCACAAGAGAATGGTGTTGTAGAAAGAATGAATATGAAAATAATGGAACGTCTTGTAGAAGTATGAGGATACATTCGGATTGCCCTTGCAGTTTGGGTAGAAGCGGTTGATAGATACAATGGTTTATTTGATTAACTCATGTGGTCCTTCAAGTTCACTAGATGGAGGAATACTAGAGGAAGCTTAGACTAGAAAAAGGTAGATCTTTCTTTTCTTAAAGTTTTTGGTTCGAAGCTTTTTGAATGTTGATAAGGAAAATAGGAAAAAGTTAGATGCAAAATCCAAGAGGTGTTCTTTCATTGGTTATGGATCTCGTGATTTGAGTTTTCTTTTTGGGATTTAGAGAATTCTAAAATTACTAGGAGTCGTGATGTTGAATGGAATGAAAAGATAATTTATAGGGATTAAATTTTGGTACCCAACTATGAGAAAATTGAGAATTTTATTGATGAAAATGAACTCTCGGGTTTTAAAGAAACACCTACGAAATACATAGTAACCGTGGTTGGTTAGTCCTGGCCGGCATTGGTTAGATGAACCACCGATGGTTACAGAGGCTTAGAACCACCATTGGTTAGCAAAACCGATGTTGGTTAGAGGTGACCAGCGTCGGTCATTGTGTCAAAAGTGGATACTAATGTTCAGGAGGCCCAGATTGAGCCTCAGTACCCCAAATTCTGTGAGAAGGTCTCAAGGGTAAGTAAACTTCTAGAAATATTTACACCTCTATTTTATTTATTGTTGATTGATAGTGGTGAACCAAAGAGCTTTGAAGAAGAAATGTAGGATAAGACTCACATTCGGTGGGAGCATGGCATGGATGAGGAGATGAACTCCTTGGAATAGAACCAAACTTGGGATTTGGTTAGGTTGCCGGCATGTAAGAGGACATTACGAGAACAAGTGGGTTTACAAAATTAAGGAAGGAAGAGGGTGGATAGAAAAGGTACAAGGAAAGGCTTGTAATAAAGGGATTTACACATGAAAGCATGTATTGAATTTGGTGAAATATTTTCTCTTGTTGTAAAGATGAATTCTATTCGTCTTGTATTGAGTTTAGTTGCAGAGAAGATTTGGATTTAGAGAAACTAGATGTGAAGATGAATTTCCTTCATGGTGATTTGGATGAAGAAATTTATATGTTAGCCGCTTGAGTATGAAGTCAAGGGTAAGGAGAAACTAATGGTACATGAGGTTTGATAGTTTTATGCATGAGCATGGTTACTTGAGATGTGAATATGACCATTGTGTTTATTTCAAGAATCTTAAAAATGGGAGCTATATTATTTTGTTACTATATGTGGATGATATGCTTATTACAGGATCTATTATGTAGGACATTGGTGAGCTTAAGAGAAAGCTAGCTCACACATTTGCTCTGTAGGATTTAGGATCTGTAAAAAGAATCCTTGGCATGCACATACATAGAGATAGGAAAAATAAGAAATTGTATTTGTCTCAGGAGGATTATATCTACAAGGTGTTAGAAAGGTTCAACATGTAGGATGCAAAACCCATTAGCATGTACCTATGGTGGACACTTCAAATTAGAAAAGATCAATTTCCTTCATCACATGAGAAGGTCAAATACATGACACGAGTGCCATATGCTTCAGTAATTGGAAGTCTCATGTACACTATGGTTTGTACTAGACCAGACATTGCATAGGCAGTGGGAGTTGTGAGTAGATATATGGCTAATCCAGGTAAAGAGCATTGGAAAGTAGTCCAATGGATACTGAGGTATTTGAAAGGGACATCTAGCATGCAGTTATGCTATGGAGGTTAGGATATTTCATTACATGGATATGTTGATTCAGATATGGCTGGAGATCTGGATGGTAGGAGGAGCACTACTGGATATATTTTCATAGTAGGTGGAATGATAGTTAGCTGGATTTTGAGATTGTAAAAGGTTGTGGGTTTTTCTACTACAGAGGCAGAGTATGTTGTAGCTACAAAGAGATAGCAAGGAGATGATATGGATGAGTAGGTTTATGGAAGAGTTGGGAAAGGAGAAAAGTGATTGTAAATCTGTTTAGTGATAGTTAGAGTGCAATTCATTTGGCAAAGAACTCAACATTTCATTCAAGAATGAAACACATTCAGTTGAGGTATCACTTCATACGGAAGGTATTGGAGGATGGACAGTTGAATTTGGAAAATATTCATACGAGAAAGAACCCTATGGATATGCTAACAAAGCCATTAGCAAAGGAGAAGTTGGAGCTACACTCCACTTTTATTGGTCTTCAAGTTTGAGACTTGAAGAGGAAGAAAAAAAGCTAAGGAAGAATCCAAGAATGACATTGTACATGTATGGTGCAGTAATTAAACTCCAAGTGGGAGATTGTTGAGTTGTGGAGCTCAATTACTTCATTTTAGCATGCAATTGGAACTTGCTTTGGAAAACACAGTAATCGACATCGGTTAAGGGCATACCAACATCGATCAGGGAGTACTGGCATCGGTCAAGGGAAAGTAGGAACCGGTGATGGCTAAAGCGAATCCGGCGTCGCTTGGTGTGTGGAAGAAGTTTTAATTAACTCTCGCGAATTATATCTATCTTTAGCATTAAAATAGATTTATTAATTGTAATTTCATAGATAAGTTCCCAAGGATAGAAACAACTATATGAAGTTAAAGTTAGGGTTTAGAATAAAAGTGTGTGGATCATAATTACAAGATAATTATGTGAGATAGAATTTTGGTAAAGCAGGAAGAAAATCTTAAAGGAAGAAAGTACATACATCTTAGAGGTGTGGAAGATTGTAAATATTCATTGTATATCTTGTCAAAGATTTGGGTAATAGATTGGCTTGTTTCTTGGTGGACGTAGCCCACCTTTGGGTGAACAACGTTAAATCTAGTGTTGATTTATGTTTATTGTGTTATATATTTCTTCCGGTAGAATATCCACTTTTATTTGCATATATGCTTAAATATGATATATTGTCTGTAAAATCGGTGTACTAACCCTAACACACCTTTTGAAGGTGCACTGATGAGGCATGTGTAGGCTTCCGCTGGCCTTTTTTATACTTAGCTGATTCGGGCCTCGAGTGAACACTACCTTGGGTTTGGAGTTTGTAAATTATCCAATATATGTGCTGAGATCCACGTGGGGGTCAAGCGCATCCCTAGGGTCTCCGCTTTTGATACACCTTCCATTGCCATTGCCCAGCCTATTTGTAACCTAATTTTTTGGGGTTGAATGTGAGCTTACACGGCTGAACTAACCTCTCCATTTCTCCTGTGAAAGGTTTTGTCTGATAGATTTTGCACGGGAAAAATTTGGATAACAGTTATTTCTAGTAAAATGTGAAAAAAATAAATACAACTTTTTTTTTGTCAAAATTCACAAACCTCATCCATTTGATTTTTTAAAATTCATTTGTAGATAAGAACATGTCAAACATGAAACTAATAATATTTGATATAAATGATGTTTTGGCACACACCATTCACAAGGTTGATTCATCGCATGAGATGTTAAAAATTTGGCGGCATCAAAATCAAAAATAAATATTACACTTGTAAAAATAAATTGCTTATAGATGAATCCGAGATATTTTTTTAATGATGTGGGGAACTACGTAATTGATAACGCATTTAACAACTACTTGAAAGATAAATTGTTGCCTATATTGTAACTATTGAAGGATGTGATGTACTAATATCAATAAACCAATTATAATTATGTAATTTCCCACCCTCCTAGGTCTCGCAAACTTAATCTCCTTGCCAACCTAGAGGTTTATCAATCAGCAAAATAATTTATTCATAATCAAGCCAATCCATGGTAAAATCTTGATGATGTCATCCATTTTTATTTTGTTGTGCAGACACAAAATTAGACACTTTGGGTAACTATCGAGTCTTAGTTGTATACTACTATTCATATGATTCATAAGTTAGAAAAGTACTAATTAACCCATGTCTTTGGCCATCTTGCTTTGCTTTCTGTTAACACTTTTAGTCTTTCACTCTCACTTTCGAGTCTACATTTTTACCCTTAATCATTTTTATTCTGGACACCAAAGACGTAGCCATGATGCCGCCGCCAAGTGCCATCATCCCTTTTGGGCACTCCTGTCCCCTTTATTGTTTACTCTCACCTTTTGGGTGATTTCTAACTATTTGAGAATTTCTTTTGGTAGTCGACCTTTGTGGGGTTGATTACAAAATTTAAAGCAAATGAATAATCTAAATATAAATTTATGTGACCATAATAAAGGAAGAATTACTAAGCATCTACAATCTCCACCAAGGTTGCATCCATCAAAAGGCATCTATAGATTCATTTTCATCCTTCTAGCTCCATGATAAGGGATAAAAGGATGGTTCATTTGCATCACACTTCATAGGAGGGGAATCTATTTTTTCCATACAAGTATTATTTACTTTCTACATCTAGGTACTTTGTCACTACTTTAAGTGCGGTATGCACAAGACCAACCTTGGGTACAATTCCACGCACACACACATAACTAAATTGGGTCTAAGATGTAGTGCAACGGTCGGTGATAATTCCATCATTTTGGAATCAGAGACAAAGTATGAACCCTTCATTCACATCTTTCTATTTTAGGTTTATGATGCTTTGTTTTAGGTTTTACAGGTGATTCATTCATTCTAGATGTGCAACTACTTTTGTGATCTTACAAAGGTGACCTCAAGGTGATTAAGAATGAACAAGTGAGAATATCTTGTGACCCTATAAATTTGTGTTTTTGAGCATCTACATAGACCAAGCCACTCAAAAACTATACCAAGGTACCCACGAGCACCCCCATCCCTCTTCGTGCCCTAGTCCATCAAATCTACAAGTTTCGGGCTTCATGCGAAGGTATTGTTGATGCATAATCACAACACCTATGATTGTTTGCAACTTGATAGATTGAAACTGTCATTGTGATTACATAACATGGATATTTTCCCAAAGTGTGGACTTTGCGATCTGGAAAACTCTCTCGTAGAAGTCTAACTTCCTATCCTATCCTAGTGCCAACTACTCCAAAGTGCAAAGAGTTGCGTATATAACCCTAATCTAATATTTCTAAGGAGACAAAGAGAGAGAAAATGCATGAAAATTAAAACCTATTCCAAGGGAATTTGATGCACCAAGAAGGATGTTTGAAAACCCGCATAATAAACACAATGCAGCTAGAATGTTGTAATGAAAACAAACCAATACACAATAACCTTGCATGTAATGAAAGATCAAGAAGATGCAATAGAACACGAAGAGGGTTTGAAAAATCCACAGATCTGATTTTATTGCTCTCAAGTTGATACAATACATCACATTTAAGCTCAAAGGAACATATTTTGCATTACAATGTCTAGTAGGGAGGTTTGGAATCTCCACAAAATCTCTTACAGACAAGAAGAATAAGGGAGGGGCATATACAAGTTTTCCAACCTTTTGAAATGAGCCCCTCCTTACAATATATAGAAAGAATGAGAGAAGGGAGAGAGAAAAATTTGAAATCTTGCTTCAACCACCTAAAAATGCATTAAAATCATCCGCAACAATGATGGATGCCACTGCAAAACCCATACCTCATCATTTCAAAGTAGGTGAGAAATTTAGAAACCCCCTTTAAAAATGCAAGACTATATTTCTTCATTTTTAAATACTTAACCTTACTAAAAATAAGAAAAACAGTCGTAGTTGTGTAGAGGACACTGAGATATTTCCAAAAAGTCTGATTTTGTGCAAATTCGAGCTTCAAGTCAAAATTTATGGCCATATGAAGATGAGGGTTCCATACTGCAATAAATACTAGTAGTGATCTCTACCTTTTCAAAATCTAAACTTGCATCGCAACCTCCGAAATAAAAAATTTTGGACTTTCGTGTTTCGTAACTTTGGACATTTCGATTTTGGAGTTTAGGTTACTGTTCATCACTCAAATCATCTTGAGAGTTCCAAAATGTCGAACATCTAAAGTTTGAAATTTGGAATTCAGAGTTCAAACTCTAAAACCTTGTCATATGACATGGTTCATTTCTTGAGTAAAAGGTTCCAAAATGTTGAAACTATCAACTTTGAAATTCAGAATTTGGGTTTTAGACCTTTTCCTTTTCGGGGTTTGGGTTTTGGGATTTCGGGGTTTTGGGACTTCATTTTTTCGGGGTTTGGACACTTTAGGTTTCGAGACTTGAGTTTTGTAACTTCAGGTTTTTGGTGTTTCGAGACTTTGGGTTTTAGGACTTCAGGTTTTTGGGGTTTCGTGACTTCGAGTGTTTGGGGTTTCAGACTTGAGGTTTCAGGGTTTTGAGACTTCGGGTTTCAGGGTTTCGGGACATTAGGTTTAAGAGTTTTAGGAATTTTAGTTATTGGGGTTTCAGGACTTCGAGTTTTAGACCTTAGACCCTCCTCCATATGGCACTATTCACTTCTCTACCCTACTGAGACCTTCGAACCTCTGAAATTTGAAATTTCAGACTTTCACGATTAAGAACTTCAGACCTTTTGATTGTTTTTTCCCTTGTTTGTCTCTGAAACCTCTCGAATCAGTAAACCTCTAAGTCCAAAATTTGAACTTTGGGGCCCCCATTTTTACTTATGTCGACTCTGAGATTCCTTCAATTTCTTGGCTCCGACATCATTACCATTTCGAGCCCGCCTACAACCTGACCATCATAATCGAAATGTGAGCTCCCATGGCCAAATGATCCCTCCAATTTCTCAGTGTACAAGTTCATGTTTGTTCAATTTTTCTTGAGGAGCAAAATTGGATAACGGGTTCTCCACCTCTGTTGATCGGTCTCCATCGCGACATAGTCCAACAACCTATGCGAATCCATTAAGGCTCTTCTAACCCTCTTTGCATAATAAGGTTATATATTTTCATTGCTTAGTTTCTTGGGTATATTTATATATTGCATTATTCATATATTTACTACTACTATAACATCTAGATTAGGCTATTACTTCAGATTTTAACATAATCATGCCGACCTTCCCTCACACTAGTCAAGACACTACTTAGATGGGTTATAATTTGGTGCCATCACTCATTTTCTCTTATTTTTCTCTATTATTTTACCCTTCCCTCTCATGGCGTATACCTATGTTCCTTTCATCCTCTTACATGGAAAGAATCCAAAAATGGTTTTCCTCTCTCCTGTGTCTTCCACTCATCTAAAAATGTTTTCTGCATAGGATCCACACCTGTTTTGAATGTAATTGAGAAATACTTAGGCATGAATTATCTCTAGAGCACCGGGATAGATCGTGTCAACTCCGATAATATGGGTGTCTTCATGCTAAATTGTCTACTCTTGTTGTGTATAGATAAGGCAATGGTAATACATGTGGCATCCCATTTAATTTACCCATGTCATCATGTGGGTTTACGTGAAGCTCGGTAGAAGAATGCCTTCCTAGTATTTATGCCAATCTTGGTCCTTGTCCGTCTCTCTCTTGGTTGAAAATAGGATTTGTGATGTCCTGGAACTAAAAATTCAGGTCCGCCTTCAAATTTCGAGTTTGTTCAAAACATTTATCACTTCGATGGGCGTCTGTCTCCAAGGTGACATCCCCGGACCTAGTCACACTCGCGAAACCTTCCCACCCCTTCTTGATCACGTGGTGTAGTTGAAGACTGTTGCTGGTGTTTATAGTATCATGTAAGTCCACTTTTAATTTTATATGATTTATTACGAATTTGGGATCCCATCGTGACGAATAGTCTTACAATGAAATTCAATTAATTCCTAAAATGATTTACCATAATTCTACTTTATATAAAGGAAATTTAATTTATTTCTTATCTATATTCAAATACGAAATTATATTTGGGATGGTTTTACAATTAATTTTTATTAAAATGATTTTACAATTAATAAAAAATGTTTTACAATTAATTTAAATTCAAATAATTCTTAAAATTATTTATCATAATTCTAGTTTTAGAAAAGGAATTTTAATTTATTTCATATCTATATTCAAATATGAAAACATATCTAGGATGTTTTTACAATTAATTATAATTAATACCATAATATGCAAATATGTATGGAATGGCTTTACAATTATGTGTGTGTGTGTGTGCGCGCATGCGTGAAAATATATCTAGAATGGTTTTACATTTAATTATATTCTCATAGTCTGGATCATCGCCCTCTGCTAGTTTCTTTAAAATATCTTCAGTAATTCTCTAGTTACGCTGAGGTTCAATCACATCATAGTAAATGAACCTGGAAGTGTCTCACATCTCTTGAATTTCATTATCCTAGCGGCCACTAGCTAGTATAAAATAGAAACATGTTTGGTTTATTATTTTGCAGACCAATGTTGGATTCCCTGAAATCATTAAATGATTTTTCCAAGATATTTATAGTTTAATCTTAAAAACATTTGAAAATTGATAAGAACCTTATTCCAAAGCATAAATTAATCCCAATGACATCTAGCCATATAAAACAAAAACATGTTGTGTTTATTGTTTTACAAATCAATCTTGGATTCTCTGAAAATCATTAAAATGTCTTCCTAAGAACTGTATTGTTTAATCTTAATTTTTTTATACGATAAGAACTTATTCCCAAACAAAAATCAAGCCTAGCGGCCACTAGCCCATATAAAATAGAAACATGATCGGTTTATTGTTTTGCAGACCAATGTTGGCTTCCATGAAATCATTAAAATATTTACCCAAGATAAGAATAGTTTGATGTTAATAACAATTTATTACTGATAAGAACCTTATTCCAAAGAATAAGTTAAAGCCTAACGACCACTAGCCATATAAAATAGAAACATGTTATGTTTATTATTTTGTAGATCAATGTTGGATTCCCTGAAATCATTAAAAGATCTTCCCAAGATCTACATAGTTTAATCTTAAGGACATTTTAAAATTGATAAGAAAATTATTCCAAAAAAAAATTAAGCCTAGTGGCCGCTAGCCCATATAAAAAAGAAACATGATCGATTTATTATTTTACAGACCAATGTTGGCTTCCATGAAATCATTAAAATATTTTCCCAAGATCTGCATAGTTTAATGTTAATGACATTTTAAAACTGATAAGAACCTTATTCCAAAGAAAAAATTAAAGCCTAGTGGCCGCTAGCCCATATAAAATAGAAACATGTTATGTTTATTGTTTTGCAGATCAATGTTGGATTCCCTGAAATCATTAAACGATTTTTCCAACAACTGCATAGTTTAATCTTAAATAAATTTTAAAACTAATAAGAACCTTATTCCAAAGAAAAAATAAAGCCTAGTGGCCGCTAGCTCGTATAAAATAGAAACATATTATGTTTATTATTTTGCAGATCAATGTTGGATTCCCTGAAATAATTAAATGATTATTCCTTAATTCATTAATTTATTCTAATATGATATATTGGAATCAAAGGAGGTATAACGGGTTCCAATATTTTGATTTTTGGATTCTAATATATGTAATTTTGGAGTACAATAAATTCCAATATATGTGATTTTGGATTCTAATATATACGATATTGGAATCCAATATGTGTGATTTTGGAGTGCAGATAATTCCAATATTTAACATTTTGGAATCCAAAACTAGTAATATTGGATTCCAATTGTTTTATCTGTTTGGACTAGAAGAAGTCCAGATTTAGTGAAATAAGCGTTATATACATATACATATAGATATATATATTAGATCCATAAGACAAAAAAGTTACAATTGTTGTAATTGGTTCATCTTTATTTTCATATAAATACCATCAAATGATGACTCTTTAACTTCTAATTAGTTGCACCATTACATGGTTTTGATGTTTCAAATTTCGTAATGATTTAATAACCTCCAATTTCTTCACAACTTTACAAATAGGTGCATGTCATTCAAGTAGACATAACCTGAACCCTTATTGTGACAAACATGATTTTGTATATGTAATTAACCCTTGCTTATAACTAGGACAAAAATATCAACTCTTTACACAATGGTTTGACCATGCAACAAGTGTACATGGGTTTTTATAATGGAAAAAAACCACAAGGACCTCCCAATCGGCCCAAAGAATTATCAACAATTAAATATTGTATGTATTAAATTTAGATGAGTATTGAGATTTTAAATGTTATACAAGGAAATAATTCCCCTATGGCCATGCATAATGTGTTCAAGCCCTATTCTTCTTTGATAACATTCCTAGGATGTTACACATATGGTGAGAGGTATTGCAATGAACCATCACACATTCTTAAAATATGAAATGAATTAAAATTGCTTAGTCATTCTTTTTATGCTGCACCATAGAATATACCTCTATGTAAACTTATGATAAGTTTTGAAGAATAATAAATATACTAAAATTATATTAAGCTCTTTTCCAAGTGTCACATATCATTTTCCAAAAACATGAAAACCTTTCTTATTCCTACACTAATTATTTTCTGGTAATGTTATATTAATTGTCAATATGGATGCTCATCCATATAGGTGTAGAGTTGTGCCTCCTTTAGTATCCATTAGGGGTATTCATGACCTAGTATAAGGTCTTTTCTTAATGTTCTATTAATTTTTATAAGGGATAAGCCATATTTGAATATTCACACACCTTCACACACATAAAAGACATTTTTTTGGAATATAGGAAAGGAAGAGCATAGGTCCAACTTTAGGGATGCATGCCCAATAAAAGACATAATAACAACACAATGATAGAATTGGTCATCAAAAATATCTTTCCATTGAAAGTATCTCGGAGCACACTTATAGGCGGTAATATTTGTTAATTATATTTTTGATTGGTTTATAAGTTTTTCTTAAAATATTGATTCCTTTTATAGTCAATTTAAGTTTTATTGTTTAAGTCATGGTGTTTCCCATGCTCCTAAAAACTTCCCCTTCTCAATTTCAATTAGTTATCAATACCATTTTAGCATAATTTGGGTCTAATTTATTGTTTAAAATTAGGATTTGAATAATACCTAGGTATGATACTTTTTTCACGCTTTCCTTTGGAGAGGACCTTATCTTAGTAAAGAAAGTGTCAAAGTTTAGGTGGATGATATAAACACTACTCACTAGACCATAAGTTTGACAAGGGAATCTCATCATGCCAAGAGTGAGGAAGAAAATAGGGAAACCATTATGATGGTGACTAATGCTTGGGGTTTTCCAACCATATCCATTATAAAAAAATTAATAACTTCAACTCTATCTACCAATTATCCATCTCTCAATAGAATTAGAAATTATTGAAACTAGATGTCTACTATCATAAATGACTTGAGCACATCATCTTCTCCCAAATTTCATTGAACCTCCATGATACAAAGACTAGAAGAGAACCAATCCGAAATATCATACATCATCAAGGTCAAAACGAGTAACCTATTTATGAAAATTATATAAAATCGGGATTGGAGGGACCAATCTAAGAAGAAAATTAGAAATGTACCATTCTAGATCAACCAGAGGAGAAGAAAAATAATCCACATGTTTATGTGACTATATGTTATCGGGATATCTATTGTGTCTTATAGTAATTACGGATGGAAAATATATAAGTATATTTATATAATCCAAAATTTAAATCAATAATATGTGAGTGTGATCGCCTCCAAAAAATACCTAGTTTATAACTAGGAAACATTGCACAAGCCCTCTCTCATCGAGTATACATGTTTTTAATTTTATACTTTCACTTTTCCTAAACTAAATTGTGATTTCATGTGCAATAGGAAATAATCAATAATAATCACTTCCTCCTCATCCTCTAATGAAGAAGACTCCAGTGCTATAATAGGGTAATGTAGCTTGAGTTACAATGAAAGCTTGATCCCTATCACCCATACCAACTCTTTTTTTGATATTATGAGTGAATCTATTACCTTTCATTAGTTCATGGAAGTGAAAATTAATTTCCCCCTTGTTGGCGAGGAATTATTTTTCCAACCTAGAGTTATCCTACTATAACGATGAAGCTATGCACAACATTGGCCATTATATTTGTAGATTTAAGGTTTTGTGCCATGGTGAATAAATTCCTTCACTAGTTGAATTTCACATCATCCAAAAGAAATTCATTAGCACCTTTAGGTCATTGACGTCTAAATCATCCATCTCTTTGGCTATTTACCAAACCTTCTCCACCCATACTCTCATCAATGGGTTCATCATTTTGTTCTACGTGATTGCTGAAAATAAATCCTCCACCTCTTAGACCATGACTTTCCTATTTCCTTACCACCTTGAGGGCTCTGCGTTGATCCATTTTGTAGGAATAATTGTTTCATACAGAATGTTTCCATTCTTAGAATAGAGGTGCTTCTATCCTTTCATTCTCTTGAGAAATAGATAAGGGTTAGGGCTAGGAGGAATACCTGTTGAATGTTGGGAGGGTGCGCGCATACCGTAGAGAGAGATCAGATCGATTGCGAAGAACTCCTTTTTGTCTAGGAAGGACTACCTGCAAGTAAGAATACAAGACCACCAGATTTTAGTTAGACAATAAATGAGGGAACTGCCTTGGGCCCAGGAAATATTGGACTTCCTTTCAAAGGTGGTCAGTTCCCCTCTTAATACGAATTAACACAAATTCTAACAAAGAAGTTATTGCAAAATTACAATTTAATTACCTCGTTAAAAGCAATAGAGGAAAGGCTGGTTTTGGTTTGAGTCACAGTGACCGATGCCGGTCACTGTACAACTGACTACGGTTTTACACCGGTACCGGTTGTTGATAACCGATACCGGTAGGGGCAGTGATTTAGGGGCTTTCAATGAAGGAAAGCTATAAGGTGGTTATGGTGTTTATAAGGCTGGTAAATGATTAGGGATAGGCAATAGGGTGATGGAGAAGACTCAGAGAGTGTGGGGGCTGTTCTTGGGGCAATGTAAGGGTAGAGGAATGACAGTTAGATGTAGGTGCTGCTGGGTAGTAGATCTAGGAGTGAACTTATAATTACTATGATTCAGAAGTTCAAGAAATGTTATTTAAAAATGTACAAGACACTACTTACTAGTTCCTGATGAAGATACAGGTCCAAGGATTGTGATGACGAAGGCAGGGCTCAGGTGGGATGATCTGACAATAAAAAATGAGCTATCTTCTCTCCCAATGCTTGGATGAGTGTCGTTGTGCTCTAGTTCCTCAGTTGCAGTCTTGGGCTCGATGTCCTTCTCTGCAAACTCTTCTCTTTTCTTCACTTGTCTCTGCTCTGCCAAGTGAATTCCGGATCTTTCAAATGAATTCCGATCCTTTGTTTTTGGTTGGGGGAGGTCATTTACAGGGAACCGATGGCGGTTACGTAACCGACGGCGGTCGAGTAGGAACCGATGTCGGTTAAGTCAAAGTGGGCTATTTTTAGTAAAATAGCCAACTTTCCCTCCTTTTCTCTAAGGGATTAGTTGTGGGCTTGGTCAAGTCATGATTAGGTTGGTTTTGGTGCGGGTGAGAAGTAATTAGTCATGGGTGTGGATGTAGACCAAGTTATAGGTCTTAATTAGGTTAGTTTAGGGTTAGGGCTAGGTCATGATGAGGTGGCGAAATGAGGTGGCAGGTTTGGAGATGTGGATTTATTAATTATAAGGTAATTAATAAATAATTGTGTAAGGTTTAAGTGGTGAGGTTAGGTTGCGAAATGAGATGCGGGGCACAGGGTGTCGTAAGACACAAATTTGGTGTCTACATTAGCCCCTTGTTGTCGTGTAGCTTGTCTTGTAAAGCTGCACTGACAATTAATAAGAAGTGATTGCCCCAGTTAAGGGTATAGGTAATCCCCCTCAAATCTATCACAGATTGAGGTGATGTGAAATCAGGGATAGGGTTGATAAAGGATAAATGGTGTTGGGATGATGGTAAGATGGTGGGGTAAGTTCAAAGAAGCAGACACACGTTGAAATGCAGTAGTGCGACTAGAGTACATGATTTGAAGAGCAAACAAGCAATTCATAGGCAAAGGTCGATAGTTTATCTAAACAAGGTTGATATAATCCTGGTATCCAAGGCATAGGAAGTAGCTCCAGGGGATATAACGGGTAAGGTACAAGAACGTTTAGGCATGTTCGGCAGTACCAAATGGTTGGTTTGGTTGAGATAAACGTCACGGTCTTAGTCTAGGCAAAGTTGGTCAGCTGATCAATTCAAGTATCCTAATCATGCTAGAACACGAACAGGTGAGCTCGATTGAACAAAAAGCTACATGATGGGTGGATAAAATCATAATTTGCGGGTCTTGGGTGAGGTACTTAATTGGTGCGGCCTTGGGTCGGGCCGATTGATTAGGGAGGGCCTTGGGTCGGGCCTGATTGGTTGGGTGTGGCCTTGGGTGGGGCCGATTGATTAGGTGTGGCCGTGGGTCGGGCCGGATTGGTTGGTTGCGGCCTTGGGTCGGGCTTGATTGATTGGGTGCGGCCTTGGGTCGTAGGCGGATTTATTCATTGGTTGCGGCCTTGGGTCGGGCTTTGATTGTTGGTTGCTGGCCTTGGGTGCGGGCAGATTGGTTGATTGCGGCCTTGGTCGGGCCGATTGGTTGGTTTAGTTGCGGCCTTAGGTCGGGCTTGATTGTTAATTTATTTTGGCAAAGCCCGATTGATTGGGTTTAGCCTTGGGGTGGGCCGGATGGGTTGGTTGGTATGGCCTTGGGTCGGGCCGATGATTGGGTGCGACCTTGGGTTAGAAATGCTCGATTGGTTGGTTGCGGCCTTGGGCGGGCCGATTAGATGATGAGTGTGATCCACTTGGTGTCGTATAAAAATTGGTTGGTTGTCATGCCTTGGGTTTTGCCGATTGGTTTTGTTTAATGTTGATGGCCGGATTTTGATGTGATTTGGGCCAATGAAGTCAAAATAATGCTATTTAGCAAAGTCGGGGAGGTGACATGGTGAGACAGGGAAGATTGGTAGATAAGGGCAGATTAAATTTTGGTAAAGTAGGCATGGAACCGATATCGGTTAGTTATGAGTACATGTGATGTCGGTTAGAAACCCCTATATCGGTAATTTTATGAACGAAATAACTTAGGTATCGGTTATAGGTCAAAAATCCTATAAAAATAATGAAAAATACGGCGTGTCATTAAACATTATTTGATAGGTAGTCATGGATTAGTCGGGTTTTAAATTGAATTTTGTTGAGTTTGTTGTTGAAATTAGCGAGAAATGAGTGGATGAGTGAGTGATAAGGAGGAAGAAGACAGTAAAGTGATTGTGGGCTGAGATTAAGAAGGCAAAAAGGCAAGTTATATTGAAGAGGGTGGTGAACATGGCTGAACAAGGTGAATCATCCAGCGGGCAGAGACGAGAGGGAAGACAGGTTCCACCTCAAGCTGCTGCATCCCAAGAGGTAAAATTTTTGGTTGTAATTTAATTCTTGCATGTTTTATGAATAGGATGAGAGAAGGTAAGTGGGTAGAGATGAAAAAGAAAAGGTGATAGGCAAGGGTTTGGGATGGGGTGAGGGTTATGGGGTAGGTAAGTAGGGGTTTCGGGTATGTTTGTAGGTACAGAGAGGGTAAACGAGAAAATAATTATCATAGGTGGTGTTTTTAAGCAGGCTGTATAGGATTGACAGTGACCAATATCGTTTAGAGATAACCGGTATCGGTTAGGTAACTGGTATCGGTTATCTATAACCGATATCGGTTACTGCATGACATTCCAGAATGTGAGAAAAAACACTTGGGGATTTGATTTATTGAATGGTTGTTTGTTGATTTGATGTATGCAAGTAGAGGTAGGGTTGAGGATGAATGATAGTGTGCCAGCTTTGTTGTCACGAGTCCAAGGATGTAACACCAGCTGAATGGGCATTGATAAACCGTGTGGGTAAGTGGAATCCACTATTATTCACGAATCGCATGCTTAATCATGCTATGTTGCGGCGTTGATTGAGAGATGGAATCCGAGAAAAGAATACCTTCTATTTGCCATACGGGGAGATGATGCAGTGGCGTTGGAAGATGTGTTTAGAATTTTGAGGCTCCCAATTACAGGAAGACCGGTGTATCGGGTAGGGCCTAGGGCCTACTGGCGCGAGGGGAGCGATAACAACGATATTTGGTTTAGTTACATGAGATTTGACACAACGAGGTTTGACATTCACTTATGGTATAATGTTTGCGGCACACCCTTTGAGGCAACAAGGTTGCGGTGGTATTAATGATAGCGGTGGGGTATTATGCATTACCTAGGCGGATGGGGAAGATTTCCAAAAGCATTGATGTGTATTATTTGGGAAATGATAGAAAGGAGCGTGACTTTCGCATGGGCACCCGCATATCTACGCGGAGCTATACTGAGGGGTTTATGGGCTGCGGTGAAATCACGGGGAACACTTTGGATTGTGCATACTTATTACATTGTTGGGCTATGAGCACATTGTGTGTGTGTGACCAATAGGCCGACCCATCCAAAGAGAGAGATAGGAGTGCGAGAGGTTGGGATTCGAGGCGATGGGTCCAAACAGAGAACAAGAGGAGATCCCGAGCCATGACAGATGACGTCGAGTATTATAGGCAGGTGTGGGAGATGGTGACGATTGCGGATATCCGTTGGAGGCCTTACGGGAACTATATGGTGACAGAGAACATAGCTGAGGATTTGAGGGGTGTAGAGTGATTAAGGTGGATCGCGGGGCACAGACCAGGTGAGTACGAGAGGATTCCTCTAGATCACGTGCGGTGACAATTTGGATTTGTTCAGGATATACCCATGGCTTATAGACCATACATGAGGATCGATGCGAGGCATCATTCTCACCTCCCGGCCGACACCTCCCAGAAGGACCCAGAAGAGATAGCAGATGATCGCGGGGTAATGGATGCGGGGAGTGCGAGAGGCTTATAGATTATGGTGGGTAGCAGAGCTGCGAGGTTCACGTGAGAGGGCCGATCATCCTGACATAGCTGTGATTACAGTGGAGAGAGATCACCTGCAGGGTTTAGTTCACCAGCTTCAAACGCGGGTGAATGAGACAATGGGATTGTTAGCGGTTGCGGAGTCACGAGTGGAGAGACTAGAGGCGAGATTCCTCCACATGCGAGAGGCGTATTCATATGTTACAGGAGAGATTGGCAGATCAGTGGGAGGAACCAATAGCAGTGGCACCTTTGAGGATGGAGAGGCCAGGCGAGCGGCGTCGACGATCACGATCATCACCTAGTTCGGGATGAGGCGCAAGGGTCTAAGTGAATTTCATAGGGTAGAAGAATAAATAAGGATGCTGACACTGCGTCGATGATAGAGAAGATGTATTTGTTTAACATCTAAATAAAACTGAATATGTATGTTGATTTGAGTTATGATAATAATAAGAATGGTTGTGTTTTGAATGTTTGTTTTGAAAAAGGATAAAGATGAATGTTATCAAATAGAAATACACAAAAATATTTATATTTACAACACATGATAGGTTATGGTAGGGGATGGTCGAGCTAACCTTGGGAGACCCCATGTCTCCTAAGTGCTGCCTACATAGCCCATTGCACAAAGCAAGGAGGGGCCTCAGACCGATGTAGTTCTCCCTTAGGACCAGGGAGAGGTGAATTCAGGCAATTTGGTTGTGGTTAGGCAATTTGTTGGTTGGTAAAAATATTGATATTGGTAGGGTAATGTTGTTGGTGTTGGTAAGGTATTGGCGATGTTGGTGTAGGTATAGGTGAAGTGAAAGTTAGCTTACCCAAGTAGTAGGGAACCGTGTCCTGATTAAGGTCAACACATAATCCTAGATTCGAGTAAAAGAGGCAAAAGTGTCCCGTAGTTGAAAAGAGCTAAACAAACCACATATTAACGTAGGATGAGCTTGAATCCCTAGGTACCTTGCATAGGCGAGAAGTCGATAGGTGAAAAGAGTTGTATAATCACAATATATCGGATATACGTCACGTCCCTTGAGTTTTGTTGCTTTGACGAATGGTGAGGTGAGGTGGCTGGTAGAGCTGGGGCAGAGAGAATTTGTTATAAGGTGATTATGTTGACAAAAGAGAACCAAACCTAAATAGACAAGTCCATGACTCAAAAGTGCTTTTGAATACTGCTTTTATTTTTCTGGATATAGACTGATCGATGCGGGAAGTCTACATGGGATATGTATTTTGTTGTTCTTGAGGTCTTCACGAAGCTGAGCAATGCGAGAAGCTTCTAATAGAGGCTGACTTTGTATAGCTGTCCTTGAGGAGCGATCTATTTATAGTAGCGATGCGGCTTTTGTGTATAGTTGTCCTTTGGGGAGCGATCTATTTATAATAGCAGAATGTGGCTTTGCACATAGCTATCCCTTCGAGGAGCGATCTATGTTTAGACTTAGAGGTCTAGATGTCCATTTGGCATGAAGCATCTAGTTTTGTAGGAAGTTTGACTCAAGAATATCCCATAAGTGTATAATTGAGAACATGTTATTTTGATACTTTTAAGTCATGGACCAGACTAAAAAGGGAAGGCATCTTTAAGAGGAGGTGATGACCAAACCACGTGAGCTTGATTCTATTTTGAGATGCATGAAACAAAGTGTATGAGGTGGTAAATGAGCTCAAGGGACGAGCGCAAGGTAGATAAGAAGTGATATAACACTAAATTCAACAGTAGAATGGCCGAAGATGCAAGGCATTAAGGGGTTCAGGCTCAGGTTTACCATTAAGCGAAGCTAAATGGTAAGTGCCTGATCCATAAGTGTGAGTGATAATGTAAGGCCCAATCCAATTAGGAGCAAATTTTCCACGTTTGCTCTTTTCTAGTTTGGTTACATGTTGATTCTCTTTGAGGACAAGATCACCAACCTTAAAGGTATGCTCATGAAGTCACTTATCATAAGCACGCTTGATGCACTTTTGATAGATTTGAAGGTGGTCAAGAGTAAGTAAGATGATGCTCGTCAAAAGCTCCATTGGGCTAACCGCTCTTGGCGGAAATCATCATTGGTGAGAATATCCTGAAGAGATATTCTTAGGGAGGGTATTTGTATTTCGAGAGGCAAGACAGCCTCGGTACCATATACCAAAGAAAATGGGGTGGCATTAGTGGAGGTACAAATGCTATTCCGATAAGCCCAAAGGGCAAAGGGGATGTGATCAGGCCAATTTTTTCCAGAATCGTTAACGACTTTCATGAGAATTTTGGTCAGGGTTTTGTTAGAAGATTCAGCTTGACCATTTGCTTGTGGATAGTAAGGTGATGAGAAACTAAGTTTGATACTAAAGTTGTCACAAAGGTCTTGTAACAACTTATTTTTGAAAGATTTCCCATTATCAGTTATCAGGCGATGAGGAACACCAAAATGACAGATAATGTGATGGTTGATGAACTCTACAATTTTTTCTTTTTTGGTTGAAATGAGTGGAATGGCCTCCACCCATTTAGTGTAATATTCGGTTGTTGTGATTATCCAACGGTGACGTTGTGAAGAGGGTGGGTGAATCTCACCAATAAGGTCTAAACCCCATTGTGAGAAAGGCCAAAGATCTCGTGCGACCTGTAGCGGATGGCTAGGAGTATGTTGAAGGTTGGCATGTTGTTGACACATAATACAACGCTTAACATATTCATAGCAGTCGTTATTAAGAGTAGGCCAATAATAGCCTAGGCGAAGGATCCGTTTGGCCACGGCAAGGCCACTAAAATGTCCACCACAAATGCCGTCATGGACTTGTTGGATGATATAGGTGACCTCCGCAGGTTAGACATCGAAGGAGGATGCCATCAAAGCCACGTTTATAGAGGAGTCCCCCCATGACGACGTAATGAGAAACACTTTTAAGAAAAGCACGTTTTCCGTTACTCGTAAGGTCAGATGGGAGAACAGAGGTTGTAAGGTAATTGTGAAATTGGTGATACCAAGTATCCTGCGAATCAGCGGATACATTATTTATCATACCAACATCCGGGGCTGAGTAAGATGGGGCAAAGAGTTGTTGGACCAAGACAAATATGTCAGAGTCAGTTGGTGAGGCAGGAATTTGCGAGGCTAAGCAAGCCATAGTATCCGTAAATTTATTAGTTGAGCGGGAATGGTTTGGATAGAATAATGAGTAAATAAGGTCAAAAGTGAATCCACGTAATGTTTGTACTTTTGAAGTTCCTCATTTTTACATTGGTAGATGCCCGTAACTTGATTGACGACCAGTTGAGAGTCACCGAAAATGTTAATAGATTTTACACCTAAGTGTAACGTAACCTGGAGACCCAAAACAAGGGCCTCGTATTCCATTTGTATTATTAGTGCAGGGGAAATCGAGCCGGAATGAAAGAGGCATAGGTTCAGTCAGAGGAATGAGAACAATGCCGGCCCCTCCACCGTGCTGGCATTTGGATCCATCGAAGAAGAGGGTCATTGGATACGACTCCTCACTGAGTGAAAGAGTGGCGATGAGTTCGTCAGGGAAAGTAAAATTGGTAAATTGTTCCCCAGGTAAAGGGGCTTCCGCGAGTTGGTCTGCGATAGTTTGTCCTTTGATTGATTTCTGGTGTACAAACTCAAGGTCGAGGTCGGCGAGGAGCATAAGCCATCGGGTGATGTGTTGGTTTAGATGAGGTTTGGCGTACATATAATGGATGGGGTCCACGTTGGTGATGACAAAAGTTTTGTGATTCAGGAGGTAGTGTCGGAGTTTGGTGGCCACGAATGATAGGGCTAGGCACAACTTTTCTACATGTGTATACCTAGTCTCGTAATCCACCAGAGTATGACTTATGTAATAAATGGCTTGTTCTCGATGCTCGGAGTCACGATGTGCGAGCATGGCTCCTATAACATGGTCGGTGGCGGAAAGGTAAAGGTAGAAAGGGTGATCGTCCTGAGGTGGGATAAGCACGGGTGGCTGCAAGAGATAGGCTTTAAGAGCCTCAAAGGCTTGGTGGCACTCTTCGCTCCATTGAAAGACAATGTCCTTTTTAAGGAGATGATGGAAAGGTTGACATCGATCCGAGAGTTGTGAGATGAAATGCCGGATAGATTGGAGTTTTCCCTGCAAACTACGTAATTGTTTGAGGTTAGTGGGTGGGGGCATTTCTAGGATAGCTTTGACTTTAGCTGGATCGACCTCGATGCCACGCAAAGAGACAATAAAACCAAGGAGTTTTCCCGAAAGGACACCAAAGACACATTTCTTTGGTTGAAGATGCGAACACAGTATTGTAACAGGTGATCGAAAATAATGGTTAAAACATCGAGATGTTCACTGCGATGTTTAGATTTTCCAAGAAGATCATCGACATAATCCTCAAGGATAGTGTGCATAATGTCATGAAAAATGTAAGTCATAGCCCGCTGATAGGTCACACCAGCATTCTTAAGGCCAAACGGCATGACACGATAGTAGAAGGTTCCCCAAGGAGTTATGAAGGTGGTTTTATGTTGATCGGCCGGGGCTACCAAAATTTGATTGTATCCCAGAAGCCATCCATGAGGAAAGCATCTCATGGCCCATGTGAGATCAACAAGTTGATCAATACTTGGTAGGGGAAGTCATCCTTTGGGCAAGCGAGGTTAAGGTCCCGAAATCCGTACATATCAAAGTCCCCCATTGCTTTAGTAATAGGTGCGATGTTAGAAATCCATTGAGGATAATCAATAGGTAAGATGAAGGAAACAGAAAAGGAGTCATTGAAGCTCTTCTTTGACCAAGAGGGCAATGCGTGGATGCATTTTTCTCAGTTTCTATTTAACTGGTTTGGAATCGGGTTTTAAGGTAATGTTATGGACAGCAATGTCAGGATCAATTCCTGGCATGTCAGCGTAGGACCAAGCAAAAGCTTGGTTGCGGGAACGGAGGAAGGTAGTGAAGGCAGTTTGTTCTGATGCGTTAAGAGATTGTCTAATCTTCACAATGTGAGGATCGTCCTCTGTGTGGATGTTGATTTCTATAGTCGACTCATTCAACATGGTTTGAGTGTCAGATGGTAAGGCGCGTTGAATATAAGAGTCATCCGCACCAAGGTAAGTGAGGATGGAGTCGTCATCCTGGCACTCAACAACATTAATTGAAGGCGAGTCCTCTTCGATCATGTCTGGATACAGAAGGGGAAGAGAAGATGGGTCTTCATTATCACGTTGATAAGTGAGAGGACCCAGGAAGATAGCGTTTATGAAAAAAAAAAATTAGGAGGGATAGATTTAGGGTCTATCGACTCTGTGGGTGATGATGACAAAATGGGTGATGATGGTTCGGAAGGGGTGACTTCGTCATCTTCCTGGATACAATGGATAGGTGGTGTCTTCGGTGTAGGTGGTTCAGAGAATCCAAGACCACGATGATCTTTGTGTTTGCGTGTAGTTCAGGAATGATCGTATGTCGGCCTTGTTCATAAAGACCAAAACAGAAGCCCTTCCAAGCACAGTGCGTCAGGAAGGTGAGGGCGAAAAATGACAATTAGTTAGATATTGAAAATCAGATTGGAAGGGAACCACACCAAGGGGAGGTTCAGGGGTGACAGAGGATGTATCGACACCCCCATACGTTAGGTTGGTGCGGCAATTAGGTGGTCCGTAGGAGATTACTTCCCCCACACGACGGTCGTAGGTAGGATGCGCATGTAACTATCCAGTACTCCTGTGGGGTATGGAAAGTGCTAATGTTATATAGGTGATACTCCCCCAGCGTAAGGCGTTGAAAAACATCTACCAAGGGATCTGAGGTCGGGATGTTGTCCGCGGGAAAGGAAGCGGTATTTGCGGCGGCGGTTTCATTGGTTGAAGGTGTAGGTGCGGTTGAGATGGATGGTTGAGGTGTGGTCGAAGTAGATGGTTGGGTTGGATGAATGGGTGTCTTGACTGGTACAAGCACATCATTAGGGTGATATAACATATTGCAGGTTTTGAAGGGGGGAGCGTCAGCTTTTACGGTGTAGGACTTCCCCTCATACTCAAATTTTATGCATCTATGTAAGGTGGAGGGAACGCATCCCATGCCCGGATCGGGTGGCCTAACAACATGTTGTATTGGAATTCTCCCTCAAGGACATAGAAGAGTTCGGGTAAAGTACGTGGCCCTACACGAATGTTAAGGATCACGGTGCCTAAGGTAGAAGTAATAGCATCATTGAATGAACGCAACATGGTGGGGTTGGCACACATGCAGCTAGAAGGGATATTCATTTGTTGGAAGGCTTTGGAAGAGATGATGTTTAGGCTAGCACCCCCATCAATCATAACACGACGTACTCGGATGTCTCGGACGTAAGCCGAGATGAAAAGAGTGGGGTCAGGATCTTCTGCACCAAAGTCGACAATTTCATCTTCGGAGAAACTGACAGTAGCGGCTTGCTGTACAGAGACAGAAGTGGTTGGGGAGATAGGTTGTTTGGTGAGAGAAGCAATGTGATTGGGTGTTAAAATGGAGGCAACGGGCAAGGTTTCATTAGGTAGGACCTCTATCCCTTGGAGGATTTCAATGAGAGCTTGTCGATGAGATTCAGAGGTTTGAATGAGATCATACAGTGTCATTTTTACAGGTGATTGGTGAAGCTGTTTGATCATGGTACGGTGGGAAACTCCATCAGAGACGGGGTAGGCAGGTCCACGAATAACCACTTTAGGTGGTGGTGCGATCGGGATGGCGGACGGAGAAAGAGAGGCCGCAGGTGTGCTTTCTTTAGCTTTCCCATTGGTTTTCTGCCCTCGAGTAGCAATGTTAATCATGTTGATCTCGTGAACACGAGAGGAGGAAGATGGTAGGGATAAGTCATTGTCTTCGAGAGGTGGGGTTGCAATAATGATATTTCTTGGTGAGGTGGGGACAGGTGGTATAGGAGAGGGGATTGAAGCTAAAGGTTTCTCCCTTCGTAAGTTGTCTTTCTTAACCTTTCTATCTGAGAGAGGTGACTGACGAAGGATGGCTTTCAAAGTTTTGCATCCCTCTACATCATGTCCTGGTGTGCGGTGGTAAGCGCAGATTTTAGACTCATCATAACCTATAGGTCGAGGTTTAGATGGATCATAGGGTCTAAGTGGGGGTAGGGAAATGGTCGCATTCTCCACCAACATATCAAGGATCTTGGCGTAAGATCCTTTGAGTGGGTCAAAGTCAGAGGAAGATGAGGCTATTGATTGGGTGGGTTTTGGTAATGTTTGGGTATGGTTGGTTCGTATGGGTGGTGGTTTAGACAAGGGGTTTTGATAATTGGATTTAACTAAACGTGGCTTCTTCGGCGCAGAAGTTATGTTTAGTTGGTTAGATGATGAGGCCACAGATGACGTGGTGGCAGGAAACAACCACGGAGAAAGAGGAGTGACAGCAAACAAATCCTTTGATGATGGAGTTTGTTTAAGGTTGATAGGTGGACAGGATACTTGGGGTGACGGTGTTGATACACCCATGGATCTCTGTATGGGTGTAGAAGGTGTAGGTCGTTTTAAAGAAAACGCAGGAGGTATGATGTATTGAGGCAAGGTGGAGGGGTGAGGTCCCAATATAGAAGGTAGGTGTGACGGCGAGGGTTTTAGTTGTGTGTGAGGGCATAGATTGGACTTGAGGGGATTGGGTTTGTCTCCTAGGTGGATGGACGGCTTTATTTTTGGATAAATCTAACCGTTTAGGTGGGTGTGTTAGGTTGGGTATTGGTGAAGTCCCAAGCGTAGGGGAAGGTGTGGTTAAGTTAATAGAGGTGGATGAGGTATTCGGTAGAGATGAGGGGGGTGAAGATGAGGACATAGGCATTTTGAGCTTTTGTAAATACCTCGGGTATATGGTAGAGGTGTCTGGATCGGTCATCTGCATTTGAGTAGAGCATGGTGTACTCAAACGCTCCCATAGGACTCGTCTATCTTCTGAGGGATGACAATCTTCACGTGTGAATAGGAACTTTTGTATGGAAGAGAGGTGGGTTGTGATTCCGGTCCACTGTGGGTGTGATACAGGGGGTAAATGAGGCACTGTATCAATGGGCGTTAAGAGGTCAACCGATCACTGAAAAGATTTAGGCGATGAAGAACTAATAGGTAGGAGGGCATGTTTGAGGGGATCCGTCATGATTAAATAATTTGGTGATGTCGGTTCGAGGGTTTCTCTTCTAAGGATGACAGAAAAAGTGGTGAGCCTTCTTCTTTTATAGCAAGAGTGACGGAAGGAGATGTTTGGGAAATAGATAAGTTAGATAACATCCACTCACAATCTTGCAGGGATGTGGTGTAAGAAGACTCATTCGTGAGAAGAGAACTCTGGGCGGTTAATTCCTTTATGGGTAAAGGAATGGCAAGATTATCATTTTGTCTTGATGGGGGTGAAGGGGGTTCGGATCCCTGCGTTAGTAAAGAGGCTTGATTCAGAATTTCCTCGATAGAAGCTTTTGGTTGGGAGTCAAAACTGCATGGATTTCATGAACACTCTCCTCGGCTAAGATATCTTGGTTTATGTTACTGTTAGAAGAGTGGTTTGGGAATGGTTTGTTGAAGATTTTCAAATTTTGGTTAGCGAGGGCATTAGGATTATCGAGGTTATATCCCTGCATCAACCATTTCTGCACTATGTTTTTCAACATCTTACGAGTTTTAAATGATTGTGTCCCTTCACGCGGTGGAAGTTCTAGAAGTCATTTTCTTTGTACCAAGAAGGTATAGCGCGGGTGGAATCAAACCCGGAGTGAGGTTTAACAGGAGGTAAGGTGATAGCTCCCACTTTGAGCAATTTTTCCAAGATGACACCATAAGTTTCTCCCAAGGGAGTGTAATTGATGGGCTCGGCTTTATACTTATAGGTGGTTTTTGGCGGGGTATTAGATGGTGCTTGGGATTTGACCATCACCGCGTGTATAGCTCCTTTTGATTTCGAAGCAGTCGATGCGTGAGAATTGGTGGTGTTGGGTTTGTTGGTGGAGTCTTGGGTTCGAAAATTAGGGTTTTTGTTGCGCAACCGCAATTTCTCTTCCTCTAAGGCTCGAATCTCTAGTTTTCGAGCCATAGTAAAGGCCTCATCAAAGGTGCGGAAAGTTTGAATTTGGAGGGTAGGAGAAATGTGCTTAGCGCAGGCCCGCGTAAAGAGTTCGATAAGTTCGGCCTGAGGCAAGGCATAAGTAAGTTGGTTGATAAGGCCCCATCGTCCAACGAAATCTGCGATAGATTCGTCTTCAAATTGTCGGATGGCATAGAGGTCGGTGATGGATACTTTCTTGGCGATATTAATGGAGAAATGATCCAAGAAAGATTGGGCTAATTGGTTAAAAGAGAAATTGAGTCTTTGGGTTAAAGCACTTTGTACCATTCAAGGCGGTCTGATAAGGACATGGGAAAGGTGCGGAGTAGTAAGGCATCGTCATGAGCAATCAGATAGCAGGCATGTCTAAATGATCGCAAGTGTTGTTGAGGATCCTCCTTACTATTAAAATGAGTAAATTTTGGTAATTCCCATTGAGGAGGATATGAATGAAGGGGGACAGAAGGATGAATAGGCTCTGACAAACTTGCTCGTATGTCAGGGTGCTACGGCTTCCTGAAATAGAAGCCTCCAGATTTTGCATCTTGTCCATCATTTGTTTGATTAAATCAGTGGTTGGATGAGATGATGGTGCGGTTGTTGTAAACGGAGGAGGATTGGGCCAAGAGCCACCACTAGACAATGGTGGGGTTAAATGTTGATAAGGTATTGAGGATGAATATGTTGAGGCGACCGAATAGGGATGTCCTATATAAGATGTTGAAGCCACCGGATAAGTGTGTGGAAATGAAAAGGTGGGCGGAGCTTGAGAAGGAAAGCTCGTGTGGATAGGTGGCAGAGAGCAAGTTATGAAAGGGATTCTGCGAGAGAGACGAGGTAGGAGGAGTCGGCGGTAATGATATGTGGGGCCCCAGATTAACCAAAGGAAAGCCAATCTGTATATGAACCTCCGAAGCCACTGAGTTGGGAGACGGGGCTAAGGATGAAGAAGGTAAGGCGGAGTTATTAGGTGGGGAAGGAGCTAAGTGAGCAGCTATACTAATAGGCATACCAACAAGGAGTTGACCGTCGGGTGTACGGTCAGGGGTATGAGACAAATAGTCTGTACGACGCTAGGATTAGCATCCAAAAATTTTGCACAAATTCCTTATCTCCTATAGGGATTTTGGGAACCTCACTGGTGTCCGTAGGATTCCCCATAGGATGTGAAGGGGGTGATTCAGGAAAAGGCACGGAACAGGCATGTGAAACCATGGCTGCGGCTTGTTTCTGAGTGATAACAACCATGGACAAGAGTACACAGCAGGGATTCAATCTATCGAAGCAGAAAAACAACCACAAGATGTTGGAATTGGTAGGTTGCTGGTTTGTCGGGAACTGTGAAAGAAAGTAAATGATATTGATCAGGTAACCGATGTCGGTCAGACTGTAGCCGATGTCGGTCAGTTAACCGATGTCGGTAGAATAGGACCGGTGTAAGAAGTTGTAAGAAGTTGCTGATTTGGGGTTAACGATGCTTAGTATACCTACCAAACTATTCTGAAGTGATCACTGAAACAATGTATGATAGAGAAACAGAACTAAAAACAAGCAAGATGCACAAGCAAATCAAGAGACTAACCCTAGGATTAGTTTTAATTATTGTGGGCTTATGCCTTAGACGCAAGATGATGTCAATCCTAAACAAAAGACCTAAGGGAGATGTCAAGTTTGTTTTGGCTTATAAGGTTACCTCAATCGGGCGGAGGAATACCACGGAAAAGGGGGGATGTTTGAGTTGTTGTGTTGATTATGATGTGATTTGGGATGTGTTGTGCAGTGAAAGTAAGATTAATTTCTTGTCAATACCATGGATATCACCCCCATGTGTACGACCTATTACTTAATCTACGTTCACTAGAATTGAAAACAACAAGCAAGAATGTGATGCATGTGTTTTAAACCCAAATCGAAAATGATATTCGATGAAGCAAAGAAGATGACTTTCACTAATGCAAAGATGAGGAAGAAAGACAAATTCTTTTACCAAAATAACAAAATATCTTGTGAATATTTAGAAGAAGAAAATAGCAAGTGTGCTCCCTATATGAAAGCAAGCAAGAAAGAAAGAAACCCAAAAAGGTCCCACCAGGCGTGCCAAAATGTTTCACACAGAATGTTTCCATTCTTAGAATAGAGGTGCTTCTATCCTTTCATTCTCTTGAGAAACAGATAAGGGTTAGGGCTAGGAGGAATACCTGTTGAATGTTGGGAGGGTGCGCGCGTACCGTAGAGAGAGATCAGATCGATTGCGAAGAACTCCTTTTTGTCTAGGAAGGACTACCTGCAAGTAAGAATACAAGACCACCAGATTTTAGTTAGACAATAAATGAGGGAACTGCCTTGGGCCCAGGAAATATTGGACTTCCTTTCGAAGGTGGTCAGTTCCCCTCTTAATACGAATTAACACAAATTCTAACAAAGAAGTTATTGCAAAATTACAATTTAATTACCTTGTTAAAAGCAATAGAGGAAAGGCTGGTTTTGGTTTGAGTCACAGTGACCGATGCCGGTCACTGTACAACCGACTGTGGTTTTACACCGGTACCGGTTGCTGATAACCGATACCGGTAGGGGCAGTGATTTAGGGGCTTTCAATGAAGGAAAGCTATAAGGCGGTTATGGTGTTTATAAGGCTGGTAAATGATTAGGGATAGGCAATAGGGTGATGGAGAAGACTCAGAGAGTGTGGGGGCTATTCTTGGGGCAATGTAAGGGTAGAGGAATGACAGTTAGATGTAGGGTGCTGCCGGGTAGTAGATCTAGGAGTGAACTTATAATTACTATGATTCAGAAGTTCAAGAAATGTTATTTAAAAACATACAAGACACTACTTACTAGTTCCTGATGAAGATACAGGTCCAAGGATTGTGATGACGAAGGCAGGGCTCAGGTGGGATGATCTGACAATAAAAATGAGCTATCTTCTCTCCCAATGCTTGGATGAGTGTCGCTGTGCTCTAGTTCCTCAGTTGCAGTCTTGGGCTCGATGTCCTTCTCTGCAAACTCTTCTCTTTTCTTCACTTGTCTCTGCTCTGCCAAGTGAATTCTGGATCTTTCAAATGAATTCCGATCCTTTGTTTTTGGTTGGGGGAGGTCATTTACAGGGAACCGATGGTGGTTACGTAACCGATAGCGGTCGAGTAGGAACCGATGTCGGTTAAGTCAAAGTGGGCTATTTTTAGTAAAATAGCCAACTTTCCCTCCTTTTCTCCCGAGGGATTAGTTGTGGGCTTGGTCAAGTCATGATTAGGTTGGTTTTGGTGCGGGTGAGAAGTAATTAGTCATGGGTGTGGATGTAGACCAAGTTATAGGTCTTAATTAGGTTAGTTTAGGGTTAGGGCTAGGTCATGATGAGGTGGTGAAATGAGGTGGTTTAGGTTTGGAGATATCATAAATTAGATATTTGAATAAAAGAGGACATATATGGCACATGGATACATAATTTGAGGCATACAATCTTGATGGAAAAGTCTTTTTTGGGGGCATTACATCATTATTTAGAAAATAAATCCATCACATCCCAATCACACTGTTTGCTAAGGTTTTTCTTAGGATAATGGAGGTCTAAGAGAGGTTGAGGAAACCGACCTCAAGAGGTGTAATATCATATTTTGTTCTTTGTCAAAATTCTAGTTGTATTTCCTTCATATGTAAACACATGTGAATTCTTAATATTGAGGTTCGTAGCTCCCATAATGCTTATTCTTGATTACCTCAAAGGACAGATTTAACATTTTCATTATTCCTCATATTAATCTAAATTCGTGAGTCAACTTGTGAAATGAGTTTTTCCTCTCTTAATATGCCTTTTCTTCCAATCCCTAAAGAGGACTAGACATTTCTTTTTTATTAGAATCGAATCCAACATTGATATTAATGTTAAAATGTGACATGTCACTACATCTCACATGTGATCTCATAATACACAACCCATGTCCGATGGGCCTAGGTTACCTTTTTCCACATTATTAAAATTCATATATGCAATGTACATCACTCAATTTAACCTTTATCATTTTGACACATTTAGGTTTTTGGCTTAAAATATTTAAAGATACCTTTAATTGCCTCCATTTTTTAAGGAGTTTTCATAATAGGGTTATAAGGAGGAAGAGAAATATTCTAGTGACTTACAGTGAATTATTAAAAATCCATCATAGTTTGACAACCTAAAACACAAACAAGTATGGCCATCAAATAATATTTTCACTATTTGATAGATTTTAAAGTTATATATGCTTTTTTACATCCACTTTACACACGTGAATCACATTCATGCATATGTACACACACATGCTTATGTGCACACACACACACACAAAATAGATAAAGAGACACACACATCACTCAAGAAGTTGAGGTCTATTTCTCTTTTAAGGATTTCAATCATTTCATTGACTTTATATTATTTATAATAATTTGTTAATAAAAAGACATAGAATTTTTCCACCACATGAAGACATGGATATCTAAGGAAAATGACCTAGACAACACAATGAAAAAGTACAAAGGAACCAAGGAAAGAAATGCCGAATAAGAGCAAAAAAAAAAAAGGTGGCATATTTAACAACTATGAAATCGGGCTTGTAAGATAAAGGATGGGAAGGAGAGGACACACTAGACTCACTCGACCTTAACCAATTCTTTAGGTGGCCCAAATCGTGGGTTCAAATCCTATGATTTACCTACAACATGCATCAAGGATCAATGTATGCTACTTCAAATGAGGTTGATCTTGTGTTAGAGCCCCACTCTTTAAAATTCATATTCATTGAATATTCGCCAATCCCTTTGGATTGTTGAATAAAGAAAAAAGATGGGAACTAGATGGCATATTGGATTCATAGTGTCTACACCTATATAGAACATCAAAAATAAAAATAATCTTTTTCCATGCCCACCACACACTTGCGAGTGACAAAATATAAAAATAAAAAGACAACCCAATTCCCACACATTCTTACAAAAATGAGAATGGTGACCCATGTGGAAGGAGAAAATAAATTTTTAAGTGACCCTTAACAATATGGTGTGGTAAATCCTCAAACACAATAATGGTTTAGAGGACAAATGGAGTAAATGATGAAATTAATTGAAGAAAAGTAACCAAAGGTGGTAAATCAAGTAGTAGAGGATTGTTGGACAAACTACATCTTTAGAGAAAGTATATTTTTCTTGTATTTTTTCTTTGTTTAGTTTGATGTCACAATGGATTATGGATAGATAAGTTGAACTTAAATTTTCTTTTATAAATATTTGTTCTTGTGATAACAATTATTTTTTATTACTTGTAAATAATGGTGTTATCATTTATTCTACACAAATATACTTATTATTGTACAAATTCAATATATAATATACATGTAGACATAATAAACGTACTAAATTAATTATAAAATAACAATAAATAATGATGTAACCCATTTGAAGGTGTCTACAACTAACTATTTAACATATCTTATTAGAATTTAATTGATATATGTATTACAATTTAATTGAAACTTATTTATCTATTCTATGGGGGAATAGCCAACTTGATAATATATGATTTTCACAAATTAAATAACTATAGAGGTTCTATGTGCACACTTGAGAATAAAAAGATCATAGCAAAGAACATAATACATTATATTTGAAATAACTCATCAACACCATCAATGAGTCCAATTTAACTTGAATTAAATTAGAATTACCATTTCAAAAGTTCTTACAAATAATTGATAGGTAGTAATAAATGCAAGTCTATCGAGATCAATAAATAAGTCTAATATAAGCTTATTTATTGTAGAGAACATGACAATAAACTTATGGATAAGTCTATTGATGTGGTCCATTATTTATTTGTCATACATAATTTCATGTGAAGCATAAATATGAATACCTACTGACCCTTGGGAAGCACCTTTTAGTGCTTGATTCTAATAAATCACAATAAAATATATGCCTTTACTTTTTACAATAGTGCATTGATAACATTTTTCAAAAAACCCAAAAGTACTAACTTGATCGACAAGGTTAGAAATACTTGCCCAGCTCCCTAAACAAAATCCAAGGACTCCAATCAAAACAATTATCCCCATGTTTATTGCCACAATTCCATTCCACCCTGGCAGCCAAGATGGTAGTTTCTCAGCTGCATCCTGCAAAAAATTAAACAAATAAAAATGATCACTCATAATCCCAATTACATGTTACATTTCGTAATCAACTTCATGACAACCCGAACTATTCTTCACTAGTAAAGAAACCCAACAATGCTCAGATTTACTGAATTTTATTACCTGTCTAAAGGTTTTGGTTTGGAAAACTTTGATGTAGGCAAAACAAGGAATAATGAATACAGAGAAGCTCATTATGATGGAACCGATCATGGAATTTAAGGGTCCAAAGAAGGGGACTAATAAGGCCAAAAACCACAATATGATTGTCACTGGCAGCCGACAAATAACTCTGATCCAGTACTTAGAACTGTGCACTCCGATCACCTTCTCCCACATAAAATTCAATGGCATTACGTACAATCCAAATGCCAGTGCCTGCATGCAAGGATCCCAATTAGTAATCATGGCCTGCTTCTTCTTCTTTCTTTCTTTTGAAAGAGAGGAAAGAGTTTAAACAGTCTGTAGGTTGGTGTTGATTGGTTCATGATGCAAGGATCCCAATTAGTAATCATGGCTCGCTTCTTCTTTCTTTTATTTTTTGCAAGAGAGGGAAGAGCTTAAACAGTATGTAAGTTGGCATTGACTGGTTCATGATGCCCGGTGGCCTGTTATTGGGTTTGGACATAATTATACTTTAAATCTGAGGCGTACATACTCTATTTTAATAGAATTTACACTTGTTCTTTTTGAACAACACAAGTTCTTGACTATTAGGCCAACTCAAGCGTACAATATTCTTTGGTGTTCCAGTATTAAAATCTCCATCACGACAAAGACTCAAAAATGAGTTTCATGAATCGTATTTGATTGATTTGAACCAGAGCCCTCAGATCTATTTCAAATAACTATTAATCAACCATGAGATTATTCTTTTTCCCTTTATTTACCTGGTGGGCAATCATGAAACACAGGGCAATGTTTCTGAAAATGGAGCTTGGCAGCACAGACAAGGCATTGGAGTGGTCCAGAAGCACATCTCCAAAGTTATTGTAAAGTACAATACAATGAGGCATAGTGATTGTCATTACAAATGCCACTGTGAATAGATACACATATTTGTACGACTTTGGCTTCCACATAGCGTGCATAATTTCTCTGCAAGGGGAGAAGAACAAGTTAAAAGAAAATATACTCTCTCAATATCAAAGGGTTATATTGATTTGAAAAAATAAATAATCCGCGCAAAAAAATAACCTGTAAAATTTTTCCTATAAACAAATTAATATTGACGGTTAGACATACAAAATCATATCATATATTGGGTGTGAGCAAATTTTTTTAAAAATGTGCATTATAAATCGAATTAATATTAATGGCTAGACATACAGAACCTTAAGAATACTTCTTGGCTAAGTGATTCTAAGAGACAAAATTCAAAAGTTTGGTACAAGTTATTAATTGGAATGGAGAATATACACATACACAGTAATGGCATGACCTCCAAATGCAAACAATATATTTGTTGTTCCCGTGAAGAACTTCACTGGATCTTGTGGCGCTGAATGCTTCACATTCGGAATCTGCTCAAGTAATGAAACTGACTGCAACCCTTAGTTTGAAATTTGGATAGAGATTAACTAATAAAATAAAATTAGCATATGATTTATTTGTATTTTCTTCGGTTGGATACCTTGCCATGGATGAGGCCTGCAACCACCATGTACCAGGCCGTGTAAGTGGTTGTTATAACTCCCAAGATAGACCAAACTCTAAAATTGTGGAAACTTGGCAGAAGACATGTAAGCATGGATAGAGCACCAAATACTATTGCCCACTCTCGCTTGTTGTATTTGGAATTCACATAATAGGCATTGCTGAAAAAATCAACAGCAAATATTTGTAATGAAAAATGATTGCATTAATTTCTCAGTGAATTCAATACCTAAGCTTGGAAAAACAATGTATATATGATTTAAGGTAGCAATTTAGTAAACATTTAAATAATGAGAAAAATAGTTTTATATAAAAATATGATAAATATTAGAAAAATACAGTAAATTAATTATGAATATTTAAGATGTAAAATTAATTGAAGAAGTCCTTAAATTAAAGATTGATGTACTTGAAGATTGCTTATTCATAGAATTTGCAATTAGAAATTGCATGAAAATATTTTGTTAAATAATTTACATGTCCTATGTATAATAGATTTATTTGGGAATATTTGTCAAAAACTTTTGAACATTGGTAAAAATCAAACTAAACTTTTCTATAAATTTATGAATTACCCTTCTTCAACTTCACCTTTGAATTGTATCAAAATAGATTAATTTAATGAAAATTATTACTTCTTTTTTAAAAAAATTCAAATTAAATTTCAGATTATTATAAGCATCAATTTTTGTGGTTTTTCATGACATAAATAAAAATGAAAAAATTCATCATATAAATTGTTATCCAAAGATGTGTATGATGATATAAAAGGTATTTCTTAGCCATCCACAAAGAACCCCATTTTTAGAGATACCCATAAATAAAATATGAGATTGAGTTTGTACTTATGATCCAATTAAAAAAATGAAAAACTACAAAATATTAGGAATGAAACAGTCATATTTGGTAACTATTTTATGCTAACGCCAGTGTTTTAATTACCTTGCACATGCAATGATTTGCACAACTGCCACGCATCCCATTGTAACAATATTGAAAAAGAGAGAAGCCTTCTTGAGCCAATTTCCAACCAGATAGCCCATAACTTCATGGTACTGCAGGGAAAGAAAATAACTACGTTAGCTCTGGAAACCTTATATTACTGATCGCAAAGGGCTGATTTTGATAATGAATGCATGATTTCCACTTGACAAAATAATTCAGGCTATCGGGTAGCACAACAATATTATAGAACAGTGAACTGTATTTTTATAAAAATTGTCTTCCTTGAACCACTTACATTTGCAATTAAAGAGCAATGTATCATTAAAATAATCTTAAAAGCACATCCTATGAAGCACTAAAAAAACCTGACACTGCATATCTATATTGTTTGATTAGTAGATACAGACCTCACATTGTTCCTTATCATAGATCATATATACAGGCTAGTTGAAAGAGGGAAAAGTAATACCAACATTGTGTAGAGGCTAAAAGCTTTCAGATCTGCTATATATGGATTGAGAATATAGAGAAGTAGATAAAGAGATATTGACATGCCTGGATAACATGCCTTTTGAAATCAGCACCTTCCTTTTCTCTGCGAGATCTGTACTCCAGATATAGACATGCCAGCATATAGCAAGTCCAAATACCAACAATTGCATACAGAATGTGGAAAAAGATTCCAAGGCCAAATCCCATTTGAGAATACGAGTATGGCATTGAAAGAATGACTTGGCCAACCTGCAAGATGCCAACAACATAGAAACCATTCACCAGGGTATAAATGTCGGAATGAGGTGGAATGGAATCCCTTCAATATTTAGTAGTTAAGCTTAAGAATTTTATGTACCTAATTCTTACGGACTTCAGATTCAATAAAAATAATCACAACCATCATCTCAAAAGAAGTTAGAATGTGGAACAAATTAAGTGATTTTTATGTTAGGGTAGAACACAATTATGAGACTTATGTAGATTTGACTGATTTCAGCATCAATTTTAATCTCCCAACTAGAATGTTTCTTGAAAATTGAACTGATACACAGACCTGCAAATTCTGAACACTTTTTTTTCCCTTTCAAAAAATTAGATCATAAAGAAAAACACAGTTGCAAACAAACTTAATTTGTACCTGGCCAGAGACGGCATTGAACCATGCATCGTAAACAGAACCACCATGCCAAAGAGTCTTTAGCACCCAAGATTTGAATCCAGGACTTTCATTACTTATTTCTAATGAAGCACTGTGCCCAATTTTAGATGATTTAGTGCTGCTTCCTTCTGGCCCTTCTTCCATGACATCAAGGTCTGCCATTCTAAAAAATAATCCTCCTTATTTGCTTTTTTCACTGCCGAACCATTATTCAAATTCAATCTTCTAAAAATTCTCCCTATTTGCTTTTTTCACTTCCGAATTCTATCCTTATCACTGAAAAATACTTGTCAGACATTTGGAACCGAGGTTTTATTTAAAGCCATATTTTTGTGTATCTGTCAGACACGTCATTGCCTGATCTTAATATAAAAATCATGAATTAACAGGATAAATGCATTCATAACACACTTCGTAGTTAGCAGTAAGATAACACATGGATGGAAAAGATTATCATGATTAATATGTAAGATCCACCGGTCTGAATACTCTGATCTGGAACTTTTAAAAGTCCAATGGACTCGGGAAACTTTTTATCAATTTCTAATGTTTTTTTTTTTTGTTTTTCTCTTTAGTGTATGACATAGAAATACACCTACTTTAAATTGGGTATTGTAAATACCTAAATTTTTTGATGAGTAGTGTACACTTATTGGACATCAGATTACATAGATTGTGGGTGTACAACTAAACTAGTGATCAACTTCAGCCTAAGAAGCTAGATAATACATGGATGGAAAAGATTATCATGATTAATATGTAAGATCTGCTGGCCTGAATGCTCGAGATCAAGAAATTTTAAAAGCCCAATGGATTAGGGAAACTTTTTATCAATTTCCAACCCCTGTTTTCTTTTGATTTTTTTCCTTAGTGTATGACATAGACATATACCTACCTTAAATTAGGCATAGTAAATTCTTTATTTTTTTATGAGTAGTGTGCATGCATTGGGCACTAGATTACATAGATTGTGGGCATACATCTAAACTAGTGGTCACCTTCACCTAAAAAGTTATGAGTAAGGGGCATCCACGCTGTCAAAGTCACCCAAGGGTAGCGAGCTTCCATGCCATCAAAGTCACCGGGGGTAACCGTCTTCCAAGACGTCAAAGTCACCTAGGGCATGATCTTGGTCTAAACTATTTTTGAATCTCTGTTTGAGTATCTCCAAGCCTTACACTTAGGAAAACTTAATCCTGGTGGACTGCTTGAAAACCTAACATAGTGTATAGACCAAAGACCCTTCGATATAATTAGCTAATTTTAATATAAAATATTTATTAATCATAAATTTATATAATTTTATGAATATTGAATATTTTTTAATTATTAATTGTATTTTTAGATTATTTTATAAAATTTTGTAATTATTATCTTACCTTTATAAGTATAATTTCATTTTTTTAATAATTTTTATGGGTGAAACTTTTATTCTTCACTAGACATTTTTTTATCATCAAAAATATTAACCAATAGAATTTCACCAAGAAAAATTCAAACATACACTAATCTTTAAACCTTTCTCTATATGGTCTTTGGGTTTTTCCTTAAAAAAAAAAAAAAAAACGAAAGAAAAGGGAAAAAAACAACCATTTAAGTGCATGTGTACGTATATCTAAATTTCTATTTTTGTTTGAAACTAAATCTCCTCCTAAGATTTTAAAACTATATTTTATGTTATGTCTATTCTTCAATTGTATAAGAATAAAAGACCAAAAGACCAGGTTATATAATAATAACACCCATTTCATTTGTCCATTTGCTTATTCTTTACAGGAGTATGCATGATTGAAACATGCAAAACATTACAGATAGGAATGTAAATGAGATTTTTGGGAAACAAAGGAATTCGTTATCTTGTACGAGTATGGCCATATCCATGTTTTAAATATTTCTTATCATTTATTGTTCAGTGTAAGAATGTTAAATTTATTTATTTTCAAATCTTGCATTTAGTGGATATCAACATTAAGAAGCCATTGATCTAAATGGCTTGTAGTGAGTTAAACAACATAACACATACTTGGTTGGAAAGGGCTTCAAAACACTGCACAGTTATTCTTGACTTTCTCTCCACCCGCAATATACAAAATATGCGATCCACATGATCGCATCCCATCAAGACTTTTAAGTCCTGATTTTGAGAGGTTTCATATTAATATTGTAATGGTTTGACTTAATTGGCTTACCTATAATATGTCTTTATTGAATAACTGCTAGTCTCTTGAAAGGATATTATTTTAATTGGTAATGGTGATGGTAATGGACTTGAAAAACATTTTGGGATAAATTTTTATTCTATTATTTATTTCTTTGGAAGGATATTAACGAGCAATCGTACATGAAATGTACGATGTGAACGCCGAAAGGAATCAAGAGAAGAAGTGAAAGAATTTATTGGGTAGTTAGGAAAAATGTAAATGTAAGGGGAATTTCAGCTCTTGCACTTTACAGTCAACAAATAAACAGAAGGTGAATTTACTTATTTGTTTTAAGGGTTAATTTAGAAATAAGGATATGTTGTGTGGACCTAAAATCCTAGGGCAGGGTTTATATACACAATTACAATTAGGTTTTTTTGTACCTATTAGGGGTATGAACAAGGTTGGGTTCGACCTGATAGGCACATAATTTTTCCCGTTGTGGAAGATGTAGGTGAAGTACACATAGAAATGTGAAGGATGGTGCAATGTGTTTTTGCCACGAAGATGTTTGCAATCGAGAAGAAGTTTGTTGATATTGCAACCCTTCGGATCAAGTGGAAAGGACGTGTAAAAGGGATGTTCAAGGAAGAAAAACACATGAATTGAAGAGCATTATCCACACGAGTGCAATTTGCGTTTAAATGAATGAAAATGTAAAAAAATAGGAAAATCAACAACTCATTCGAAGGAAAGGGCATGAATTACAATTGGAATGGTTCATTTGGATTAAATTCTAGACAAAAAAATTCAAATATATTCTAATAAAGATTGATGTCAGTAAATACAAATTTGATACGCAAATTGATTGCACATTGAAAACGGAAAGTTGACAATCTAAATTCTACACCTTTGTATTAAAAACACTAATTCTGAAAACCATTAAACTAATTTTTAACCATTACACTATGTTTTGAAAAAGGATTTAATTGACTTCAACATGGCCTCCATAGGTTCTAACCAGTTCTATCCACAAGAATTGAACAGAAATATTATTATCTATTTTGATTTTTCTCCATATGATATGGGGGAAGGACATTATTATTATCTATTTTGATTTTTCTCTAGGTGATATAAGAGACACAATGATACTTTATTATTATTTTGATTTTTCCCCATATGATAAAGGGAAAAACACCACCAAAAACCAATTTTGAGAGAGATTAAGACTGACCAAATTATACAAGGAATGGTTTTGAGGAAACATATCATCAAGCTCATTGTTTGACAAATCAAGATAATCCATGTACTTGAGCTCTGCAAATATCTCTCGGTATGTTTCTCGTGAGCTTGTTATTTAATAGAAAAACACCATCAAACTTCTCAGACCTATCAAAATCTGATATCAGGTCGTCGAAATTATTGAATGATAGTTGAACAAGTCATAAGAAGGGTAAGGAGCCAAGAAATTGAGGCACCATTCCAAAAATTAAATTGTGAAAATCCAGTTGTGGGGAGTCTCGAAGCCAATCATTCGAGTGGGAATCTCAATGAAGGAAAGAATTGTGATGGAAGTCATCCGCCATTGGAGGGAGTTGAGCACAAGGAACTCCATTCTCTGAATCATGCGAGATTCGAATATGTACTTGGCTTCCTCAACCTGGGTAGAAAAACACCCACGTTATATATATTACAGCTCTGTACGGCCATAAATTGATGGAAAATCTAAAGGAACTTGGTGAGTTCAATGATGGCCATACATATATAAAAACCAAGTCTAAATCACCTACAGGTTAAGGAGGAGGGGAACCTCAGTCTCTTCCACTTTAAATGTAGGCTAGTTCCAACATAGTGGAAGGTGACTCCAAAGGTAAGAGTGTCCTGGAGATATCTCGATTGGACCATTTTTAGTGCTGTTGTTGAACAACTTTGGAGGAGATCTGGGAGCCATGATCGACTCGAATTTGATTTTGATAGATAATTTGAAGAATTTGATGATTTTGACCATGGCTTTGGCTGTTTTGGTTGCGTGTGTTTTCTTTTTTATGTGGAGGAGGGGAGGATCAGATACACAAAATATAGCAATGTAGGTGATGCCTCTGGTGAAGGAGGAAGATGAGAAGGACAAAAAAGAAAAATCCAAGTGGTTTTCACGCGACAGAGACAATGTGAGACCGAGAGTAATATAAAATTTTGTTATGTTTGATGAATTAGCTACTGCGGTCATATCTTATGTAAATTTATCCAATTGTGTCTACGAAGAACCGTTTGGCATCACCATCTTAGCTACATATTCCTTAAGCTTTAACACATTCTTTCTCGGTTCACTCCCTTGATGCCCTATCATTAGTGCTCAAACAAATTTCTCTAACCCCTATCTTTTCACCAACACATCATTGTCTTATAACAGGGATTTGATATCCATCGGTATGTTCCATATCTCTTTCACAAATTTGGAAACACAAATTCAAGGTAGAATAATGGAAGAAAAAAGGCACAAAAAATAATAAGGAACCAATGCTGAAACTATGGACTTAGGAAAATAAAAGATAAAACCTATTTCTTCCATTCACGCATGGGTGGACTTCCCATCAACATCATCCATCATTATGATTATGATGCATGTACAGGTGGACAAATGTGAAACTTAACCCTAACCCTTGAATCATTTGATAGAGATACATGATGTAGTGTACAAGTCATTGAAGCATTATACTATGAAAGATTAAGATCACTCACTACTACAAACATTTTCATAAAGGATTTTTTTGTATTTGCAATTAAAACCATGGCATACTTGAAAATGTCATTTGCTTTTGGTTAGATTAAAATAATCTTGTTGATGGAACATTTTATGACACAACGAGTAAGGGTTTCTCCAAATTGTTTATATTGTTTTGACTTTTGTTTTTATGTTTTCTGTATTCCTCTTGAAAAATGCATCCTAATTAATGGACGAAGAGAGATTAATTTTTGTTGTTGTTAGCATTGAAGTTACCAGAAAAGGGACAAGACCAGCTTCCTACTCAGTCTCCAACCATTTCCTCAAATGTAGCACCGTTAAAATGTCAATTATACATGATGTATTAGAGTCTTATGAGAATCTTGCTGAAAATTCAACTTCGATACGTAATGAATTGAAATTCAAGCGCTGAAAGGATTTTTGATTGTCATCCATTGCATTGTGTGGGTAAATCTCTAAGACATGATTCATTTGTTCCCACAAAGTCCTCCATACGTGTTTTTGCTCTTCCGGATTTAAATATCCCTGTTGAAGATGTTGAAGATTTATATGATAATATGTCCATTGTATGTAACAAAAATTAATGGAGACCATCATCAACAAAGGGGTTGCCGAAGAGGTAACCATCAAGGTTGTGGTTGTAGGGGAAGGAAACATCAAGGCTATGGTTGCGGTGGAGGCAAGGAAATATATGATGAAGCGTCTTAGACTAAAACATTCCCAATCTAGGTAGGCTGTATTGAGATGGCACTGTTAATAATAATGGTTTAACATGTATAAAAGGAAACTAACAAGTATTTCTGGTCTCGGGAAGGAACTAACAATGGTAAATATGCTCTTTCTGATTACCATTGAAGGGTAGTTTTTTGGAAGAAAATTTTTTTTGCTCGCTACGATATGCAAATTCAATTCATTTATTCAAGAGGAATCCATTACCCAACAGATTTATGTGTTGATGAATGTAGATCTATGAAGTCATTTATGTTGGTCTGCTGGGCAGTGGTGAATGTGGAATGTATAATTCTTTCCATTTACAAATATTTTCTCACATTGGAGACCAAGTTTGATAAATTGGGCTAGGTATGGAGTAAGATTCGTTTTTGCTCCCCATAATTATTATAACTCTCAACTATCTCATGCTTATATTTGATTGTTCCTTCTATTTGAGGTATTCATGGTTAAGATTCGGTCATTTGCATGCAAAACCTAGACTCTTTTTCCACTGTGATCCTACAAAATGATTGTTTTGATTCCATATTTGCTCTTGTTTTGTTCTAAACACTGTCAATTAAATTGAATCTTGGGGTAATGTTGTACTGACAGTGAATAGTGTTGGGTTTGGTGTAGATGGTTTAGCTTATTATTGTTCTGAGTGAAAGTGGTGTCATGCATCACTGTTACTAATCTGTAACCACTTACGAAACCAGAGAACTGATACTATATTTGTTTTATCCTTCTAATGAAAATTGTTGATCTACAAATTCCACCTAGCATACTATCATAGAGCGGAAGCATCTATGTTTTTAATAATTGGATATAAACTGAAAGTTTTGTTGGCATCTATGGGATATAGACAACACATCTTGTCTGGTGTGATAAGCCGTCATCCACCGTTGTTTGGGAAAAATTTGCTTCTTTCTCTAATTACTGGTGGTCTATTTATAAGAGCAATAAATGATCAATAAAATTTATAAGAGCAATAAATCCACAGCTCACATCTTGCTTCTCTTCTATGGTGGATTCATAATTTAAAAAAATCTTGAAGGCGCAAAACTAACCACACAGGGTCCTTTGACTTGCCCCAAAATGGGCCTCCATGGAGATGCAGATAGGTGGGACGCTGGAAAAGGTTGTGGACACTGCCTCTGCTCCTTTCACGCACCCCTGTGGTACAAAATGCCATACAAATTTGTTGTTCCTCAGAAAAAACGTTTGAGCCTCTTTTTACCCCTTCACTCTTTCACGCATTGGCAGAGAATGGACAATCTGAGTGTTTCACGCAGAGGAAGAGTGATAGACAAATCTTGTAGAGACATAAGTGGAATAGCGGGAACAGGAACTTTAAATGTTTTAATCAACATAACAAGTACTCTAAACAAAAGATAAAGAGCAGGAATATGAAGTGGCCTAGTTCTTTGCGTTTGAATACTAATGAAAATGGAGTCCTGCAAAGAGTAGAATATAGTGCTAGAGAGGGAGAATAAAATAAAATACAGTAAAATAGAAAAAAGGATTGTATTAAATATGCCAAAACAAAGTATTCTATTTTACAGATCCACAAAGCAAGAAATAACAACAAGAAATATAGATTTTGTATTTGTATTATTCCTTGGTAAAACATACATAGTTAGAGAGCTTGTGCACTTGTTTTTCATGCCTTTTCCGGAAACAAAGCTCTATATATTCGTGCCCTTTTTATTAAAAAAATAGGGTAACATAAACTTTCTTTACATAAAATAGATGTCGGGAGAAGATTCCGAGATACATGCCAAAAATAGAAGTTTCTGATGGAATAAGAAAAGAATGAAGGAGAGTTAAATGCATTGGTTGGAGTAGTTGGGGTGATGTGGTAGAGAAGATTAGTTGGAGATCCACGTCCGCCAACACTCCCCCTTAATCTTCACTTCCATATATGTCTGCTATTCCAATTCCTTCCCGGAGATGCTCAAAGACATGCTTTGCAAGTCGTTTTGTGAAGATATATGCTAGTTGCTCTTTGGACCTACAAAAATCAAGATGAATGTCACCATTGTTCACCAATTCTCGAATAAAATGATATCTTGTGTCAATATGCTTGCTGCATTTATGGAAGACATGATTTTTAGATAAAGCAATTGCAGAATTATTATCACAATAAATTTCTGTAGGTTCTTCTTGTGGATGCTTCAAATATGAAAGTACTCTTCTCATCCATACTACTTGACAAGCTGTTGATGTGGCTGCAACATATTCCACTTCAACTGATGAGAGTGTCACAATTGGTTGTTTCTTTGATGCCCAAGAGATAGTACCTGATCCAAGATGGAAAATGTAACCGGAAGTACTCTTCCTATCATCCAAGCTACCTCCCCAATCACTATCCATATATCTAATCAGCTTGTAGTCATCTGAAGATGTATACAAAATCCCAAAGTTCTTTGTTCCAGCTATATACCTTAAAATTCTTTTTCCAGCTTTCCAATGTGATTCCTTAGGTTTGTCCATGAATCTAGAAATAAGACTAACCCCATGCATGATATCCGGTCTTGTGGTGGTTAGATATATAAGGCTACCAACTAATATTTTAAATAAAGTTGCATCAACACTAGGACTTTTGTCATCCTTACTAAGTTTTAAACCCAGTGCAACTGGTGTAGGGGCTGCATTCACATTTGTCATCTTGAATCTTTTCAACAAGTCACTAGCATATTTACTTTGACATATAAAAATTCCTTGATCACTTTGACTTACCTCTATTCCAAGAAAGTATCTCATGATCCCCAAATCAGTCATATCAAATTCACTTTCCATGGCTTCCTTGAATGATTTAATTGACATGTTACCTATGAATATCAAATCATCTACATACAAGCAAACTATCAATATTTCTCCTTCATCATTCACTTTGACATATAAAGTTGGTTCATTGCCACACTTGCTAAACCCATTGTTCACAAAATAAGAGTCTATCCTACGTGTACCAAGCTCTAGGAGCTTGCTTCAAACCATATAGTGCCTTTTTCACTTTGTATACCTTATGTTCTTCTCCCAAAACTTCATAACCAAGTGGCTATTTTATATACACTTATTCTTCTAAAATGCCATTCAAGAATGCTGATTTGATGTCCATTTGGTAAACCTTCCAATTATTTTGAGCTGCTATGGATAAAACCATCCTAATGGTATCCAATCTTGCCACTGGTGCGAATGTTTCATTGTAGTCTATGCCAGGTAGTTGTGTGAAGCCTTTAGCTACTAGTCTTGCCTTGTGTTTCTCTAATTTTCCATCAGCATTATACTTTGCCTTGTAAACCCACTTAACTCCAATCACATCCTTGCCTTTAGGAAGCTCTACTAGATCCCAAGTTTGATTTTTTTCAATTGATTGAATTTCTTCATTCATGGCTGCAATCCAATTGTCATCTTTAATGGCATCCTCAAAATAAATTGGATCAGCTTGTGTTAAGAATGCAAAATTAGAGCATAAATCATCATTTTCAGCCTCTTGTATTTCATCATAAATCTCTCTTAGACTACGTGACTTCTTTGAAGTGTTTATAGACCTTGATCTTAGTGATGCAAGTGTTGGATTAGAAGATTCGCTGCTGTTATTACTTGCTGGAGTAGTTGGATTTGGAGTGGTGGGTGCCTTAGAAGGTGTTGAAGGAACATTTTCTTGAGTAGTAGGAATCACAACTTGAGTTTCATTCTCCTCATTCTCTTGTGGAACACTAGCTGCAATTGTAGTTGTTTTGTCTATACTGCCATCCCATGCTTCTTCTTCAACAAAATCAACATCACGGCTTATTATGACCTTCTTTGTGATAGGATTATATAACTTATATGCCTTTGATTGTTCACTATATCCCAAAATATGCACTTCTCTCCTCTATCATCTAGTTTCTTTCTCAACTCTTGAGGTATCAAGGAGTATGCCACACATCCAAAGACTCTCAAATGTGTTATATTATGCTTCCTTTTGCTCCAAGATTCTTCTGGTGTTTTATTTATCACTTGCTTTTGTTGGACATCTATTTAATATGTATACCGAACATGCAACTGCTTCAGCCCAATACTCATTTGGTAGGTGTTTTTCTTTTATCATACTTCGTGCCATTTCCATAATTGTTCTATTTTTTCTCTTAGCTACTCCATTTTGTTGAGGAGTATATCTTGTTGTAAGTTGTTTCTTTATGCCATTTTCTTTACAAAAATTCTGAAAATCATTTGATATATATTCACCACCTCTATCGATTCTCAATACTTTGATATAATGTCCACTTTCCTTTTCAACTTTTGCCTTGAACTCTTTAAAAACAGAAAATGCATCTGATTTGTCTTTTAAGAAATAAACCCAAACTTTCCTACTGAAGTCATCAATAAATGTCAAGAAATAAAGACTTCCACTTATGGATGGTGTTTGCATCACTCCACAAAGATCTGAATGCACTATCTCAAGTGGATGCTTTGCCCTATAAGATTCCCCAACTGGAAATTTATGTCTATGTTGCTTTGCCAATATGCAACTCTCACATGTTGTTTTAAGTGGTTCTATTGGTGGCAACCCATATACCATTCTTTTCTTATATAACAGTTGTAATCCTTTGAAATTTAAATGCCCAAATCTTAAATGCCATAGCCAAGATTCATTTTTGTAAGAAGCTTTGAAGGCTAATTCAGCAACCTTTTGCAATTTGTGTGGCTCTAGGAATAGTTCACTTTGGATTCTAAGTGGAAACATCCTATTTTTTGTCATTTCAACTTTTGCAATCAGCCTATTGCTTGGTTTCTTGTCTAGAATCACACATTCACCATTTTCAAAGTATATTCTATATCCTTTTTGCACTAGTTGCCCAATGCTTATGAGATTGTGTTACAATCCAGGAACATAGTACACATCAGGATATGCTTCTTCTCACCTTGCTTGGTTCTTATATTAATTGATCCTTTTCCCATGACTGATACTTGGTGATCATTCCCCAATTTTACCTCTGATTTTACCGATTCATCAATTGTTGCAAACATCTCCTTACTCCCACTCATGTGATTGCTACATCCACTATCTAGGAACCATACCTCTTTGGAACTCTCTTGTGCTACATTGCATGTTATAAACATGGTGTTTTTCTCACTAGTGTTGGGCTAGTTCTCATTTGTGAAATGTGCCTTTTGCTTATTCATGTCATATTGTCTTTTTCTACATTCAGATGCAAAATGCCCAAATCTATTACAATAATGACATTGAATGTTGGATTTATCATACCTTTCTCCTTGATGATGGCTATGAGAGTGGTTTTCACCTCTTCCTCTTGTTGGTGTAGAATGGGTATGTGGGCTTGATACTAGTCTTCTGCTTTCAAGTTGTGTATTTTCTCTTCCTCCTCTTGGTGTAAAATGTCCTCTGCCTCTGCTGTAATTTGATCTCCCTCTTGTTCTGCCAAATGGAAGCTGAGCTTTGAATGCATTCTCCAATGATGATGCCCTTGACCGATTTAATATTTGCTCATGTGCTAAGAGTGATCCCATTAATTCATCTACTGATAGTTGTGTAAGATCCTTGGATTCCTCAATGGCTACTACAACTGAATCAAATTTTATAGGCAAGCTTCTAAGTATTTTCTCTACAATTTTTTGATCTTCAAGAGTTTCTCCATAAGATCTAATTTGATTAACTATTGTCATTGCATGAGTGAAGAATGAATCTATTGAATCTGAATCCTTCATTTGCAGATTTTCGAAATCCCTTCTAAGAATTTGTAATTTCACTATTTTTACCTTGCTTGTGCCTTGGTATGCTGTTTGCAAACTATCCCATGCTTGTTTTGATCTTGTGGCAGCTGCTACTCTTGGAAAGATTGATTCCTCCATTGCTTGTTGAATGAAGAATAATGCCTTTGCATCTTTCTTTTTGTTTTCCTTCAATAAGTCCTTCTCTACTTGTGAAAGAGCTTGATATGCTTGCTGGTCAGCTGGTTCATTAAATCCATTCTCAACCAAGTCCCAAACATCCTGGGAGCAAAACAGAGTTTTCATTTTTATGCTCCAAAAATCATAATTTTTGCCATTGAATGTTGGTATTTGAGGTTGTGCAATATTTCCACTTGTGCTTCCCATTCCTCCAAAGCTTTGTCTCTGCTAACTGCTGTTCCAGTACTTCTTGCTCTGATACCAATTTGCTGGAGAGGGAGAAGAAAAAATACAGTAAAACAGAAAAAAAAAAAGATTGTATTAAATCTGCCAAAATAGAGTATTCTATTTTATAGATCCACAGCAAGCAAGAACAACAAGAAATACAGATTTTGTATTTGTATTATGCCTTGGTAAAACATACACAGTTAGAGCTGTTGTGCACTTGTTTTTCATGCCTTTTCCAGAAACAGAGCTCTATATATTCATGCCTTTTTTCAAAAAAATAGGGTAACATAAACTTTCTTTACATAAAATAGATGTTGGGAGAAGCTTCCAGATACACGCCAAAAATAGAAGTTTCTGGATGGAAAAAGAAAAGAATGAAGGAGAGTTAAATGCGGTGGTTGGAGTAGTTGGGGTGATGTGGCAGAGAAGATTAGTTGGAGATCCACGTGCCTCGCAACATGTAGAATGGATTTTTTTATATTAGTTTGAGTTTATCTTTGTAGAAGGAAAAATGATAACTGCAAAGGATCTTTACAGCATGCTCACGGTAGTGGTGCCACTGTACGTGGCGATGATTTTGGTCTACGGCTCTGTGAAATGGTGGAAGATATTCACGCTTGGGAATAAATCATTTCGTGGCCGTGCTTGCGGTGTCATTGATGTCTTTCCATTTCATTTCCACAAATGACCCGTACACCATGAATTTCAAGTTCAGTGCTGCGGACACTTTGTAGAAGGTAATAATGATTTTTGTGCTGGGGATTTGGACCACATTTAGCAGGAGTGGCAGCCTGGAGTGGATGATCACCATATTTTCCTTGTCCACGCTGCGGGACACGCTGGTGATGGGAATCTCCCTGATGAAGGCCATGTATGGGGATTTTTCCTGGGAGCCTCATGGTGCAGGTGGTGTTTTGCAATGTATCATCCGATATACGCTTTTTCTTTTTCTATTCTGTGAAGATGATAGAAATTAAATCCACGGGAAATCGTGGAATGGTGAGCCTGTGCCAGTCAAATTTCTACTCCTGAATTACGTATTCGCTCCAGTCATCCCGAGGGCCTTCTAATTTTGGAAGATGACAGAAATTCACCAAAACTGAATGCGAGGGTGTCCAATTCTTTTGCGGCTTCTCCGTACCTTCTGAGCTTGGTGAGGGCAAGTGCATTGTAGGCCAGGTATGTCAAATGCTCGTGGGGACTCTGTAGGAGGGAGTGCTTGCGGGCTTGTGTAAATTTTTCGAGAATTTTGTGCCATGAGACCTGTGATGTCGTAGCAGAAGTCGTTCAGAGATGAATAATTTAGGGGTTGGTGGAGTGGATCCAATGAAACTGGCAAGATTAGTGGTGAGATTGTGAGGGGGTATCCGTCATTGGATTTCAATGACACTGCGAGGAGGAAGGTCATCCGTACAATTTTTGAATTTTGTCAAAATAAACCAGTCGCACTCCACTATAAGAACGCCTTCGGCGTAATAATTTGGAAAATGATCTTCTATTTAATTTTTATTTTTTTAAACTAAACAAACTAAATCAATCACATAGATATTTATATTGAAAGGTGTTGCCCCTATGACAAAGAGCTTACAATCGTTCACGTCATGGGTTTAAATTTCAAGGGCGTTTAGATGTTTTTCTTATTTTTTTGTGTTTTTGTTTATACGTACATTTCACAGGCTATAATCCAACACCAATGTCAATGCCTATGTCATGTGCCACTCGTTTCAATATGAAGATAGCAATGTTATGTAGAGTGTCATGGAAGGAGGTTCTACACTTTCTGCTTGATGCACACAGTCCCCATGTAGATTCTTCTACATGTTTTCAACTATTGCAGACCTGCATTGCCAAGATAGCATTTTCACAAGGTAAACGAATCCAGGTCTTTCATCACTCACAGGGAATTCACATTAGGTAAACGCATATTTTTACAAAATAACCTTATCAACATGTATGCCAAGTGCGGTAGTTTGGTTGATGCTCGGAAAGTGTTTGACGACATGACAGAACGAGACGTCTCCTCATGGAATACCATAATTGCCGCTTGCGGAAGACGTGGGTATCTTCACCAGGCATTGGCTCTGTTTCACCAAATGCAACCAACAGGTTTCCATCCAAATCAATTGACCTTTTCTAGTATACTCACAACTTGTGCTAAAATAACAGATTTGGAATAGGGGACGAAGATCCATCAAAGCGAGAATGGAAAGGGGCTTCTTGTAAAATGTTGTGGTTTTGAATGCCTTGATAGACATGTATGAAAAATGTAGAAGCATACATAAGGAACGTGAACTGTTTGAAAGGATGCCTAAAAGAAGTGTCGTCTCATGGAATGTAATGATTGCGGATATGTGCAAAATGATGTTCTTCATTCTCTTGATTAAACATGCACCATAAAATCTTTGGATTAGAGGATGAAGATCCATCAAATTATAATGGAAAGGGGATTTTTGTCAGATGTCGTGGTTGTGAATGCCCTAATAGACATGTATGCTAAATGTAGAAGAAAACATAAGGCACTCAAACTGTTTGACAAAATGCCTCAAAGAAGCTTCATCTCATGGAATGCAACAATTGCAAGATATGTGCAAAATGGTGTTCATCATGAGGATTTAAGGATTTTTAAATAAATGCCTCAAATAAATTTAGTGTCATGGAATTCCATGATTGCAAAATGGTGTTGTTGGTGAGGATTTGAGGTTTTTCAAATAAATGCCTTGACCAAATGTCGTCTCATGGAATGCCATGATTGCAGGATATGCACTAAATGAGCTTGATGAAAAGGCCATGTAGACATTCAAGAAAATGAGATTTGATAATATAAAGCCAAACTCCACAACCTTTGCCAACATAATCCCAACCTATGCCAAAATTGGAGCTTTGGAACAAGGTATGGATATCCATCAAAACATAATGGAAAACATACTTTTGTCAGATGTTGTAGTTGCAAGTGCCTGTTAGACATGTATGCAAAATGTGGGTGCATACGGAAGGCTCGTGATTTTTTTGATAAAATGCCTCAAAGAAATGTGATTTCATGGAATGCTATGATTGCATGATACACACAAAATGGCTTTTGGAAGGATGCCCTCAGACTCTTTGCACTAATGGAGCGCTTTAGAACATATCTCGACCATGTAAGCTTTGTTTGTGGCTTATTTGTTCCCCTGCACTTACTCAAGCTTAGAATTGTAAGGGGGGGCTACAAAGTGGTCCAAGAAACAAGCATTTCAGTTGGGTTTCGAATATGGGACCTATTGGATTTTTGTCATTATTTATTTTGGCCCCTTCAAGCATAAATTGCACTCACGTGAATAGTGCGAGCAAGATAGAGACCATAAAATGGAACACAATGCACTTCTCCTCCCTCAAACCCCTTCTTCATCGCCCCTCATCCTCTCCCTCTTTTTTTCTTTCTCAAATTTTATTTCTTCGCTCCATCCCCTTCGACATTTCCATCATACATTTCACGTACGATTGCTAGTGTAGACAATTGCGTCATATGTATAATGAAGATAATCTCTAAACACCTACCATTAAATTGATTAATAAAAAAATGATCTAAAATTAAGAAAATATATTATTTATAGATGTATAGAATTTGTTGATTTAGTGTAGCCTCTCAAATTTTATCATGTATTAATAGTGCATACATAATATTGTTAACGACCTAGTTTTTCACTTTGAATTTGTTAATGCAAAATCCATTGTAATTAATTATAGAGTTAACAAAAACATTGATATCGAATATTACTGATATGGGTTATTACCTTTTCATATTGACTATTCTTTTCTTTCATAGTTCATGCTATCTTTTAAAAAGGAAAGTAAAATAAAGGATTTAAAACCCAAATCAGTGCACTAGACAACTAATTATTTTCTTGCATGCTTTAACAAAACTTTCCATTTATGCCACATGTCCCTTGTACTAACGTAACATAAATCACCACCGTAAATATCCTTTACAACTCGTACCGAATGGAATCAATATTTTCATAAAATGGGTTGATCATCTCAAATATGAATCCTAAAAAATCAAAGGGATTATATTAAAATAATTAAACATAAATATAAGTTTCCTCCATACCTATTGTGCCCAAATTAAAGTCAACACATTTATTCCCTTATGATGTGTTACTACTTAGTTTTGTTTTCTATTTTGACAATTTTTTACCTTTACATTGTACGGAGTCTACCACATAATTATTATAGTATTTAGTTTTGATAATTAATTTTATGCATGACCTATCACAAGAGTTTTTATTTTGGTATCTACATCATCTTATTTTCAAGAAGTGGTGTCCCATCCCTCTCATTTTATTTTTAGATGTTTGATATATCCTATAACCTTAGAGATTCCCTAAAGTTGTTGTATATTCATCTCATGGCCTAATGAACTAGTTCTCGTATGGGTTCGCTCATGGTTTGGCCAAGTATTTATTAAATTTTGGCATACATAATTAGTTGACATGTTTGCACACATTAAAAAGGAAATATTCAAAGGTCTAGTTTGCATTAAAATTCAACCTTAATTCAAGATGTCATTCAATAACCTTTTGCCTCACCAAATATTCCTCCTCGCCTATATTTTACTATAAAATACATTATCTTTTCTAGGATTTGCCATATCATGACTATGTTAATTTAGAATTTTAGATACACACATAAAATTTACCCCAAAAATAAAAGAAAATGAGAAATATATATGTACAATACAAGTTGAAAACAATTATTGTTGAAACAATTTACTTAACAACATATAACATAACTACAAAATAATTAGCAATAAAAATAAGACTTATATGCTAAAGGGATTTATGATGATGTAAATTATGAAAGTCACGGTTTGTTTTTGCTTAATATAAGCTCAAAAACTATTTATGTAGATTTTTTGTGAGGATACCACTTGCATTAAAAGTTTACATTAAGGAAAAATAATGCAGAGTCCATTAATTTTTAGCATAATCAATTCTTGCCAGTACATTTCTTATGCATGGGGATTTATGAACCATACATCTAACACTAACCTTGATGCTCTAGTGTCAATATTTGCATCATCTTCTATTGTAAAAATAATTTCTTTTGTTTGAGCCACATTTTCATGTTCTATTTAGGAGATTCATGTGTCTAGGAGAACGTTCTAAGATAGATAAAAAGAGAGCTATTGTCTTGTAAACAAATTAGAATACATCTTTATATATTTTATCCTTTGAAAAAATCTATCTCATAAATACTTTGATGGTATTTGATGTAGGAGCATCAATTTTAAAATAAATTCCACATAAAACAAAAAATATGTAGAGTTGTTAAAACAAGTGTTTGCATCTTGTAATGGTTGGTAACACAAGTTTGCATATTATTACACTATGTAATGTGTTACAAATTTACTGAAATACATGCAATTACAACATAACAAATTGAATTAGAGAAGTATGAGTAGTTGTAATTTCTCATTATGTGCAAGATTACAACATATATTTGAGACAAAATTGTGTCATAAGATCATTCATGCCCTCTCATGCACGTAAATATTCCTATGATTGATAAATTTGGAAATATTAGTAGACATTGGCCCAATTGGGTCTTTCTTTAGGATTATGTGTTCACAAGGAGCTAATGAACCCCAAAAGGTCAAGTAGATTAGAAAAAAACAATCCTTATATGCAACATTGGATTTTTATATATGATTTTTGTGGAAAATTATGAGTTTATAATGGCCATTTGAACAATCTCTTCCCCTAAGTGCGTGTTAGTTTACATCTACCAATTAATTTTACATTTTCATGTGTCCATTTATGGCTAGATGGTAATGCCACTACATAGCATGAGCACTATAACTAACAAAGGGAAATATACTATTTACATCTTACATTTGGATGTTTAATGATGTAGGAGCATAACTTGCGGGGACCACAACTTTTGATCCGACCTTTGGTTCATCTTGAAATTTTATAGGGTGATAGATATATGTTAGTACTACGTTGGGGTCAACCTCGCTTGCAAGGTTGTGGCCATTTTGGCAAATTTTCGGGTGGAAATTCCTTCATCTAGTGGCCTAAAATTGGCTTCGAATGTTTTTTTTTGCCTTTGACTCGGTCTCAAAACTTTAATAACATTTTTGTACTTGTTAGAATAAGTCAAAATTTTGAGTGAGCCTTAATTTATGAAGGAATATTTACCACGCAAATTTTGGGGCCCATCCAAGTTGTTTTTCTAGTAGGTAATTTTTGGCTTTTTAGGGGTTTTAGAGTAGATGTGAAATAAAAGGAGGATGGTAATGATGTAAAATATTAGTGTGGATTCTAGAATGAGAGGAAAGCTATTTTGAAACTCCTAGTTTTTATTTGCAATGCTTTTTATGTGTATTTTAGAGGTATTTCAACCTCTTGCAGTTAGATTCACATCATTTAAGGATTCCTTAGTAACAACTATGGAGTGAGTTCATGATTTAAGGAGAAAAATAACTTCAAGTAAGGAAATTCGATGTGTGGAAAATTGAGGTTTAAATTTAGAAATTTTTGGAAAAATAGGAGTATCTCAAAAGAGAATTATAAGAGTTGAGAAATTCAAGTTGCCTAGGAAGATCTAAGGGAAGAAATTGAGTAATTAGTAGAGGTGGTTACCTCGGAGAAAGAAAGAAATATAGTTATTTATTGGGAGGAAGTATTGTTGAAGAATTTTTTTACGCCCCATTTTCCATGTCCTCTTGTATTTAGTAATAGTGTTAGTAATTAATCTAAATTGAATTAAATCTTATTTTAGATTAACTACTGTAACAAATAATATTCGGGTAATTAAGTACATGTAATGCACAAGTAATAAACATTCAACAATGTAAAACCATAAGAAAATGAGAGATAAAAATATGACTTAGTTGATTTCATGCAACTTAAGAGTGATTAAGATTGCCCGAGTTTTGGATCTAGTTGGGAACAATGTCAAAATGGATCACCGGGTGTTTGAGAACTCAAGACTATGCTAGATAGAAGTGTGTGCGGGAGGACAGGAGCACCCCAAGTGTTAGTGACTGATTTGGGTTGTTATTTCCACTTAGATGTTTAGGTTATGAAGTTTCCTAGGTTAGAAGACCTTCACTCCAATATTTACTTTCTTGCTATGATTTTTTTGAAAGGCCAACCCAAAGTGTTAAAAGGTGACCAAGAAATGAAAAGAAGCCAAAATGGTAGGAATACGAGGACGGGGACAAGAGCGCTAAGAGGGATATGAGTACACAGCGCTTCTTTCCTAACTGAGTAGTAGTGTCTGAGGATATTAATGGATAAAAAATTCAAGTGATGATAGTGATGTAAGATGTGCAAAGCCAATAAAGTGCAAGAGATAAAACAACCAAAGGCCAAAAGGATTTTTCAATCACTAGTTTTCTTGCTTATGAATCATGTATACATTAGTATGCTTTATGACCTACAAATGTACCCAAGTGCATATATTTTGTGTCTATAGTTGGTTGATGATCATGTTATGCATATATTGTTTCACTATAAAGGTGATCAATAATTATCTTGTCCATGTTAATAAAGGTGGTAGACCAAGTTTTTATTTTTGGAATTTTTATGGTTATTTCTATTATGTTATATGCTTGAGTTAATGAAACTCACTATGATTAGTTTAGAAGAGTCCTTGTTAATGTTACTTTGGGATTTCTATACATTTAAGGAAATGAATGTAACTATCATTGACACATATATGGTTGATATGAAACCTTTGAGTAACCTTTATACAACTATCCTAACTATATTTATTAGTCTATGTAAAAATATCTAGTAATGAAAATTGTAGATATTTTTAAAACTCTCTTATGTCTCTACTTCATAGTGGAATTCATATCCCTTTTGCATTATTTTATTAGACAATATAGATAATTGTATTAATCAAACAAAGAGATCAACAATATTAGTTATATATTTCATTTCATTTGACCATGAAGTGATTATCCCATATATTGTCTTATCTTGAGATATTGGCATGAGCATATGACATGATGTATCATATCATGTGGTTCCATATCGAAGATTGCAAACCTATTATGAATTTAGTGACTATCAATTTTTAAAATAGATTGAAAACTTTTACCATTTCTCATTTCTTAATCTTATTTTGAGATGACATGGATACTCATATTTATGTATGCAAGGATATATTATCTCAAATATTAGTAGCAACATGAGAAATTATGTCATTTCTCAAGGGCATGTATCATCATGATATGAATTTATTTAAGAATTTACCTTCCATAATGTGATATGAAATGAGATATAGTTCTCTCTATCTAACACATACACACGATTTAATTATATGTATTCTAGCTAGCTATGTGGTACATGTGTTCATCATGTGTATTTCAATTTTTAGTGATCGGGAATTTAATGTTACCGATAACTCTATGTTGTCTATTTAGGAGAATCAACATGAGAATGTCTGGGTTAAATGTTGTTAAATTCTATGGGGTAAGTGCACATTGTAGAAATTAAATCATGCACTTAAGTATATTTCTAGGTCTTAATCACATACTTGCATTCATATTATTACTAAGCATGAAAACTAGTAATTGACCACTCGCTTTATCCAATTTTGATTTCTTTGTTACTCTCTATTTCTCCTCACACACCCTATTTACTAGTCTAAATTTCATTACTATAACTTTCTTGTCTCTAGACAACAACACCCATCTAGGATGCTAGCACTAGGTGCCCTTGTCCCCTCTGGGTGCCTCTAACCTCTTTGAATCTTATTGTTGCCTCTTGGGTCTATTTTATATTTTGGGCATATTGTTTTCTTAAGGGTCACCCTTTTAGTGATTAATTACAAAATCGAAAGAAGGTAATCATATAAATACAATGCTATGTGATCAAATTAAAGGACCAATCTCTAAGCATCATATATCATCACCTACGGTTGCATCCAAAGACATCTAAAAATATCAAAGCATACATTTAGCTTGAATTAAGGGACAAGGGACTGATAATTCTACATACACACATATGAGGGGAAGTTTATCTTATTCCATACACACATATACTTAAAATTATACATCTATCTATTGCTCTCCATTAAGTGCATCTTACAAAAGAGCTTCATAGGGTACGATTATTACGGACACACAAGAACTACATGGAGTCTAAAATGTAGTGTAACTTTTGGTCATAAGTTCACTTTGTCATGTCACCTCTGGGGTTAGTCGACTCCCCATTTACATATTTTTATTTTTAGGATTTGATGTGTTTTGGTGTTTTGTAGGATACCTTTCTCTTTATAGGTTATAGGCTAATTATGCGCAGACATATTGCGAAAAAGGTGATCAACAACGAGGGTTATCGACCATCTTGCGACACTACAAAATAAAGATTATGAGCTTTTGAGAAGTCACATGCACCCGGCTAGGGTATCTAGTGCCTAGGTTCCCCAACACCGATCTATGCACCTTGGTCCAGCCCATTCCAAAACTTCTAAAATTTATTGTGCATGTTTATGATATTCTACCTTCTTGTTCTAGGAGTTTTCTAGTTGACCATGCTTCGAGATTTATTGTGAATTAGATAAGTCTCTCTTTCCTTCTCTTGCACTTATGGTTTCAATTTATACTTACTTATTACTTAAGTCATATATGTGCTTTATTGTTTTATCTATTGCATGTGACTCTAAAATATCCTTCTAGGGCTTTGAAAATTCAATATTAATTAAATCATTTGGTGATCCCATCCGTTCGGACCCAACCTTACTTCTAGGAAATTTTACATTTATCATGGATCATTCTCATGAATCCTTCTTGACGCTCAACTTCAAGAATTTCAAAGAATATCTTGTTGAGCACCCACATGATCTATATTAGCTCTTATTCACTTTGCTTGTGAGGAGGCTACCAACCTAGCTGAGCTTAATGGTCCTACTTATACCCATTTCCTCTATTTATATTACTAATCAACCTCCTCCTTATTGTTGGTGTGAGTTATCCTATGTGTCCACTCACATATGGAGGGTCATCTCACATGGGTTAGGTTTAGGGTTTGCTTTATTGATTCATGTACTTGGGTTACTCGAACCCTATATGTATCCATTCATTTAACATTTATGAGCATTCCAAGACACTCCACTATCTTTTCTCTACGTGTCTAAGCTTTGTTCTGTTATGCAAGTTATTCAGTTGTTGATCGATTCTTCCTTGTGATTACGTTGGAGCCATTAGGATTCAACTAGAGTGCAACTTCATCATGGTGCACATTTTTGATACGATTTGTCAACTCTTTCATGGTATCAGAGCTGAGATCGGGTAAACGTGCACTCGTTATTTTTAGTTGCGATTACTCTTGGTGTCGTTCTATTACTCCTTGTGCAAGTTTTTTTTCGATCATTATATTGTGGATTTTATTGCTAATATTATTAACAAATGTTCTTGGAAAGTGTGTCATTTTTGTGTTCGTTGTGCATGTGTAGGTATTCTTGAAGCTTTCGGGGTTTCTGACTAAATTTAGGTAAATTTATGACTAAATCTGGAGATCAATTAAAACTACAGGTTATCTTATTCTAGTTTTTTTAATTAAATTTTTTTGAACTAGAAGCATTTTTTATCTTTATTTTTGGTCTCTTCTGTGTTTGCATGGTTTTGCAGTACAGGTTCAATTTCAGTTTGAAGTTTGCATGGTGTTGTGGTTCTCCACCGAGCTCCTCACCGAGGCGAGCTCGTGTTCTTGGTGAGTTTTTTGGCCAAGTTCCCATGGCCGTGTCATTTCTTGGTCATGTTCTTTGTCGAGTTCTAGCCGAGCCGAGCCCTGGTCTACATTTTTTCCCCCAGTGCAGTCAGTCAAGTGCACTTTGTGTCTTTGAGATGTTTCTGTGTGTGGTGAGATTTTCTCTTGCGTGACCTTGTGGTGTGGGGTGCTCTTGTGCATGACCGTGCTTCGTCCTACATGCCCTCCCTACCGCCTTTGCCTTGCTCTGCTCTGCCGTGGCCGGATCTCCTCCTCCTGCCTGCTCATGGTCGGCTCGGCCCTCCCTCCTCCTCCTCCCTCAAAATGCTAGCACTAGTCCTCTCTTACTGCTGCGAACTATGCAACCTCCTTCCCAGGAGGCTATGTAAAGCTCAAAATCCACATTTTTTTGCTTTGGTAAGTCCATTTTTGGTGAGTTTTTTTAATGTCTTTTGGTAAGTATTTTTTAAATAATTTCTATTTTTAAAGCACAAAAGCTTAATAATCTCTTTTGTTAAGTTTTTTAAAAAAGCTTTCCATTTTTAAAATTAAATTCTATTTAAAACAAAACAAAAGCTTTTTTAAATCTTTCAAAACGTTAGCTTTTTTTAATAATAGATTTTTTTCTTTTATTACTCGATCTAATGGTAAGTATTTTAAGGGAAAGTATTTTTAATATTTAATTAGGATTTTTTAAAAAAATCTTAATTAATTAATCATAATTAATTAGATTTATTTAAATCTAGTTCCTATCAATTACGTTTCTCATTTACGATCTAGTAAATTATTTAAAATATTTTACATTAACGTTAATTTATCATTTTTTAAAGTCCTAATTGCTTTAAAATTAGCAAAATTAGACGTTTCCAAATGGTAAATTTTTAACGCGTTATTGTCGATTTTTTTACTAATCATGTGCTCAAGTGTGCAGTGACACTTTGAGCACCTATTTGTCTTCCACATGCTTTTCCGACATTCTGAAGATCCTTTGGACTCATCTTGAGTTTGTTTAAAACATTGTATTTTACCCTTATTATTGCTTGCGACTAGTGAGCGCATCCGCCACAGTTTGCAGCAAGGGGGTATTCATCGCGATGTGAGATGCTTTTTCTCACAACCAGGATTTGATTTCACCTCCTTCCTAGTTTTTATAATTGTGCTTGTGTACGGTGTCACTTTGTTGCGCTCCATGAAACACGATTGTGGTCTCCTCTCTTGCGTTATTACACTAATTGCAAGGTGAGTTACCAAGTGTTTTACACCGCATGATTGGACCCGATTGTATTCAATGCACTAAACTATAAAGTGCTGAAAGTAGGGGTTATTATATTGTCCCGGGTGGCTATGTTTCTTTTCTGCATTTCTTCTCTCTTTTCACTATGGATGCACTTTACATTCCTTTGCTTATGCCGTTCAACTTTTTCGAATGGAGATGGAAAATAATTATGAAAATAAGGGGCAAAGGATTATTTCGCATCACCATAAGAACTGAGACTAAACCATACAATGACCCTTAAAAAACTAAGTGGTTAAACCGTAGTGATGAAGCTTTAGGTCTTCTTTGCATGTCCGTTTCTCCCGACTTGCTTTTCCACATCGAGTCGTCTCAAAACACCTAAGTCTGTGTGGACAACACTAGATGAAATTTTGAAGAACATGATGACATGAGAGTGCATGAGTTGGAAAATGAACTACTAGGGTTAAATCCTAGTTATTTTGAAAACCTACAAGCATTCTTCTTGATTTTTACACACTAGATTGTTGTTAAAGGAATGTCAAGTAGAGAAGAAATATTCTCAACTGATCTTATCGATTCTCTCTAAGTTAGGTCCTGAATATGCCCTCCTTTGACTATTTTTCATCCCAACTCATTCAAGAACAGGACAAACTCATTCAAATGGGGTCTCTCAAGTCCAAGTCACATGCCCTTGTAGCAAGTACTAGTAAGGAAAAGAAGATTGAAAAGAAGAAAGAAAAAAAGGATCAACCTAAGAAGGAAACCAAGACCAAAACTAAAATTGACACGAACACTTTGACTTCTGAGCCTAGAGCACAGAAAGACAAGTATTTGTGTTCCTATTACAAGAATCCTGGTCATAAAGAGCATACGTGTATGAGAAAACAAATTGATCACCTTACTCAATTACTTGAGAAAAATAAAATAGGTGTTCTTGAGTCTATCAAACAAAATGCTCCGAAGGCCGAGTCTTCCACTACAAAAGGTTCTAAATCTGATAAGAAGAAAGGAAAGGCCCTTGTAGCCAAAGTTTCTCCTTCATTGATGTGGATTATAGATTTTGGTGCCTTGCACCACATGGGTTCTTCGCATGTTGAGTTCTCCAACATCGAGCCTTGTGGAATGTCCCAAATCACGATGGGTAATGACATGAAAATGTCGGTTTTCAATAGTGGATCGGTAGAGATGGATGGGGAAAATTCAACCAAGTGTTAAGCGTTCCTAATATCTCTACCAATCTCTTACCAGTTTACCAAATTACTCACCTTGGTGAAGGAATGCAAGTGGAATTTGGTCCTAACTCGGTGATTATTTGTGAGCTTAACGATGAAATTATAGTGGTTGAGGGAAAGGTGGATCACCATTCACAGTTATATACCTTTTCCCACTTTACTTTTGATTCTATGCCCACTACCTTGCTCACTCATGCAAATGAGGTTAGTAAGCTATGGCATGAGCATTTCGACATCTAAATTATCACTACCTTAAACAATTGAGCCAAAACGAAATGGTCAACAGGTTACCTCGCATCAAGTTTTCTAAGGGTCTTTGTGAGGGTTGTACCCTTGGAAAGCATCTTGAAAATAACTTTGACAAAGGAAAATCCTAGAGAGCTACTCGTCCCTTGGATCTTGTTCATAGCGATATTTCTGGTCCATTTATGTCTCCTTCATTTACTAGAGCTCTTTATGTGCTAACCTTCATTGATGACTATTTGCGATATACTTGGGTATATTTTATGAAGCTTAAGTATGAATTCTTTGAACATTTTTAGGACTTTAAGGCTCTTGTTGAGAAACAGGTGGAACGGTCTATCAAGGTTCTTATAATCGACAATGGAGGTGAATATGTAAACAATAGGTTCATGGATTCTATACTTACGAAGGATCTCCTTACAACATACAGTTGCATACAGCCCTTCACAGAATGGAGTAGCAGAAAGAAAGAACCATACTCTTAAAGAGATGGCCACTTGTATGATTCACTAGAAGTCTCTTCCTCCGCAGTATTGGGTTGAAGCAGTGAATTGTGCTAATTACATTTAGAACTGTGTTCCACACAAGGCAATAAGAGGATGACACTCTTTGAAGCTGGTTTGGATGCAAACCTGATGTTGAGCATTTTCAAGTCTTCGAGATCCAAGGCTATGGCTTGGATTCCCAAGAAGAAATGCAAGGCTTTGGAACCACAATCACAACCTTGTATCTTTATAGGGTATCCTCGATGGCGTCAGGATATCGATTGATGAATCCTACTTATCATGAGCTATATATTGAGAGAAGTGTTAAGTTTGATGAGTTTTCTTCAAATTCTACTTTTCCACCTATTGAGGTTCTTCACTCGTTGATTTAGATTCGACTCATCGCGATGATGATGATGATGTTGAGCGTGCTCCTCTTCCCGATCCTCCCAACCATCAAACCTCTAAGTCTTTCGATTCTAACAGTAGTGATGATGAGGACTATGTCCCTTCTCACTCAAGTGAATAATCTTCTGACTCTGAGCCTAGATCCTCCTGGTCCTCTTTGGGCTAGGAAAAATTTGCAAAGTGTTGGAGATTTAGTTGGAGATACTTCGGATATGATATGTACTCACTAAAATTTCATTGAACCCCACTCTTTCTTTGCCTCTGCTTCTAATCCATAGTCTTTCTAGGAGGCTTCCAATATTCTGAGTGGGATTCTATCATGGATGAGGAGTATTCCTCTCTCATGAAGAATGATACTTGGGATCTCACCCCTCTTCCGAAAGGAAGAAAAATTGTTCGATGTAAGTGGGTGCTCTGAACAAAGTATGGAGTATATGGAGACATCAAAAATTTTAAAGCATGATTAGTAGTTAAGGGTTTCTCCCAGGATAGTTAGGGTTGATTATACTGAAACCTTTTCTCAAGTTGCGAAGATGACTTCTATTTGACTGACCCTTTTCATTTCCACAATAAACAAATGGAAATTCCATCAAATGGACGTTAAGAGTGCCTTCCTTCATGGGGACATAGAGGAAGAGATCTACATGGAACAACCTCCGGGTTATGTCCATGATCCCTCCCTTGTTTGTAAGTTAAAGAAGTCTCTTTATGGCCTTAAACAAGCCCCTCGGGCTTGGTATGCCAATATGGACTCCTTTTTACTTACATTAGGGTTTACTAGGTGTCACTCTGATCCAAATGTTTATATTCTATGGCAAGATGACTCCATACTCATTCTTGTTCTCTATGTTGATGACTTGTTGATCACCGGAAGCTCTTCCTCTATCATTGATTCTGTGAAGACTGCCTTGGCCAATAGGTTTTCCATGACTGACTTAGGTTTGCTTCATTACTTTCTTGGGATCTAGATTTCACAATCTAACTCGGGAATTTTGATTTCACAACTTAAGTATGCTCTTGATTTGCTAGCTCATTTTTAGATGTTTGATTACAAGTCTTCTCCTACTCCTTTTCTTTCCGGGGTTAAGTTGGTTTCTGATTGCTCTACTCCCTTGGTTGATGGTACCCTTTATCGAAAGTTGGTGGGGAGCTTGATTTACTTGACTCACACTCGATCGGATTTATCATATGTTGTTGAGATCATGTCCAAATTCATGCAGGGAGCCACATGAGCTACATTGAAAAGTAGCTAAATGGATCCTTCATTATGTTCATAGAACTTATACTTATGGCATTCACTATTATGGAGGGGTAGACATTGACTTGAATGGGTTCATAGATTCGATTGGGCCAGTAACTTAGATCATCAAAAATCTACTTCAGGCTACATTTTTTCTCTTGGTTTGGGTCCTATTAATTGGTCTAGCAAAAAGAAGAATGCAATTGCGATATCATCTACAAAGGTAGAATATAGAGGAGTAGTTAACACTACCATAGAAGCTAATTGGCTACAAGGTATTCGACGAGAGTTTGGCATCCACCTTTGGCAGCCTACTATTATCTACTTTGTGATAACACTAGCACTATCTCTATTTGTAGAAATCTAGTTCAACATCAGCGGAAGAAGCACATCGAGATCCATATGCACTTCATACGAGAGCTTATTCATGATGGTATCATCAACATTTAGTACATTCAGCAAATTTGAGATCAGTTGTAGATTTATTTACCAAGCCCTTCACCGAGATCAAGTTTCTTCACTTACGATCTCTTCTTGGGGTGAGGTCTTACGTAGCTGATAATATTCTTTGGGATATGTAGTATTCTTTTCTTCTTCTTCTTCTAGGAAGATGTTGTTTGTATATGGGCACCTTATTAGGCCTTTAGTTTCGGGCCCCATTGACACATCTTTCTTAGTTGTTTAGGAGTTTATTCTCTTTCCATCTGACTCATCATAGCCGCTACCCTAGCTTCGATGAAGGGGGTGTTGGTGTGAGTTATCCTATGTGTCCTCCACTCACATATGGAGGGTCATCTCACATGGGTTAGGTTTAGGGTTTGCTATTGAGTCATGCACTAGGGTTACTCAACACCCTATATGTATCCCTTCATTTGACATTTATGAGCATGCCAAGACACTCCATTGTCTTTTCTCTACATGTGCAAGCTTTGTTCATTATGCAAGTTATTCAATTGTTGATCGATTCTTCCTTGTGATTATGTTGGAGCCATTACGATTCAACCAGAGTGTAACTTCATCGTGGTGCACATTTTGATACAATTCGTCAACTCTTTCACTTATACCAATCCACCTACTTCCACTATTCTTGTATCCATTCCTAATCCTACTAATAATTTCACTTCACCTATCACTTCGTATACACGGATGGTTTCCTCTTTTGATACTTAATATATAGCCTCCCTCTACCGTGTTCTTCAAGTTAAAATCCATCAAATTCAGCAAGCTACTTTTCGTGTTTCTCCATATCTTAATTCCACTTTTTGCTTTTACACTCTTTCATACCCGTCATTTCAACATATGCACTCCCTCAAAATTTCTTAGCTCATAAGCTCCTGATTTTAAATGGCCATGAGGACCATCAAGATAATATTTGATATTTCCATGTGGCATGTCTAGATTATATAAATGATCATACCCTACTAGAAAATATCTTCCCTCGAAGTCTCCAAGAATATGCCATGAGTTGGTTATATGATCTACCTATTCATTTGGTAACATCATTTGCGCATTTAGCCGATGCTTTAATTGCTCACTTTTCAATATATATCAGTTCAAAGATATCATATGCTAAAATCATGTAAATCGAACAAAGATATAATGAGCATCTAACAAATTATGTCTTACATTACAAGAACAACCTAACTAGGATGACTAATGTACTCATTGATTCAGAATTACAAGATCTATTTGTTCAAAGTCTCTTATCTTCACTACAAGAGAGCTTCATCTTTGAGACCTCTCCTTCATTTGATCATCTTTTCCACACTCTTAATTTATGCAAAGAAAAATTCTTACTATGGGAAAAATTAAGTATCAAGATTAGGATTCATCATCTTCTACCCGGGTTCCAAGAAAAACACCCTTCAAGCCATCTACGAAGCCAAATGAAGAAAATGTTACTGTCAATGTTGTGTCTACTCTTGAGATGCTTCAATAACAACCATCTAAGAATATATTTACTAAAATGACTTGTCTTCCGCATATTCTATTGCAAAATTATTGAGAGAAATCTTATTACACTTCCTCCTCCACTTAATCTAGATCCATCTTGTCCAAAAGGTCACAATTACAACAAAAAAATAGATGTGATTATCATTAATGCGTTGCGAATTCTACCGATCATAGTTTCTAATTAAGACATCTTATTTAAGATATAATCAAAAAAATTGCAATTGAGCTTCCTCATCCTTCGACATCTACGCTAGTCAATGAGAAAAAAATCTTACAATATTCAATAATCCTCTACCTAATCATGAAAATCAAGTTATGGAATCTTCACTAATCATGAGTATCACGTTGTCCCTCCTTTGTAGTATTGTTTTCCCACTCAATTTCCTAGGCATGTTGACATTTCATATAAATAGATTTGGATACTAACCCAAAGTCTGGAAGCTACTAGGTCCTTATTTCAAACTATCTTGTCGGGATGTTAGCATGCACATTCATATATTCCATAACCAGATCGAGTAATTAAATGTAAAGCATAACAAGAATCAAATCACGACCATAGTGCATATTGATGCGCCAAAATTAGCAGGAACTTGACAAGGTCATAACTTTAGCTCGGGTGTCCATTTAAGTCCTATTTTCTCGAAACCACATGTTTCGATGAGATGAATGCACTAGTCAACCCACCCACCCTATCGGTTGGAGCAAGTCTCGGCACATTTTTGGGCCTTAAATATGCCATCTTGAGGCTGAAAAGTAGGATTTAAGTTCTAGTTTGATTTTTTTATTTTTTTGGGCATTAGTTAATTTTATTCTATTAGTTGCATTATGAGGTAGAAATTTGGAAATTCCTATAATTTAGGAATGTAGAAGATGCATAGAAATTTTTATGCCCATATGAATAAGCATTCGAACTTACTAACAATAGCAAGTTCTAGTAAACTACGAAAAATAGTAATTTCCGCCACCTAGAGTAGATTTAGTCAAAGTTAGTGAGAGTTTTCTAGGAAACTCAAGTTTGGAGTTGTTTTCCTATTTAGGAAACAATGCAATACATTATTCAATAAAAAGAAGGAGATCTATTTTCTTTTGGAGTTCATATTATTTACAGTATATCAAGTTTGTTTAGAATTTGGCTACATTACATACTGAATTAGATAATGATCAGGATAAAATTTACCATTCAAGTACCATGAACATAGACATCAAAAAATAATATCCATCCACAATGATCCATTATATTAATTCATCAAAAAAAGTAGTTGAATACATCATAATATTCTCATAGAATCATGCACCCAAATTCATATAGAAAACATAACTCTGTTAAATAACTCGAAATATCTCAAAATATTAATAATAATACATAATTATAGGGGTGGGGACTTTCCTTTCATCGCCCATGCATTCTAAATATAGGTTTGAATGGTCGAATAGCCATGCACCCATAACTCTATGCTTCTACATGGTGGGTAATAATAGATTGATTAATTTATATTTGGACTCTATCTTAATCTTATTATTAAAAAAATGCACATCTCTTGGTCTTCCACTTGTTCCCAAAATATCTCTCCTATGGCCACGAAATATTCAAGATTTTATATTTTCTTGAAGCGCTCTAACCATTTCCTATTTTTTATCCTGTGCTATGAAAAATGACTATGTCCTGAGTGCTTGGGTGCAAGACTTCAGGATCAATTCTGCCAACCACTTGTTCCTATTCACAAGCCCCCTTCTTGTGTGCTACTATCACATGCACCTCTGATACTTAGTGAATTTTTCATCAGTCAAACATTACCCCACACTAATGTCATTACCACCCTAAAAATAGGGTATCTCAATTTATCTCTCCAAATATAATGAATAAATAATGAAGATGGAAAGAATCAAAGAATTTAGAAAGAAAATAGAGAAGTAGCCATTGAGCCTTACTCATCAACCGATAGTATAAGTTCGGTATATAATACTTTTTAATGTCAACATCCAACTCGTTCCACTCTACTATCCCTTTCTTGGATTTATCAGGGATATCCCCAAGTGTTGCATTCTTCTCCTCTAGGGTCATATCTTCACCCTTATTCTTCAATTCCCTTATCACTCCAACTAGTCCTGAAATCATACCCTCCATGAAATCCATTCTTCGCACGACCAACTTCCCTAGCTACTTTATCTTTTCTTCATGAGAGTCCTTGATCACGTTAAGCACATCACAATTTTATGCAATTGTGGTTAACTTCTCCTATCATCCCGAGTGTCTCATCCTTCTTGATCTCATCCGAATTTTTTTGGTGCGGTGGTTGTAGTCACTTTACTCTTTCTTATGTGAGACTCCTAGTTGCACACCCCATGATCACCCCTTCTCGGTATTGCATCTCTAAAAATTGATGTTGTGGTGTTTCTCCTACCTCCACCTCATATTCAACCTTCTTCTTTCCTCATATGGTTTCCCGAGGTTCTCTCTTGGGTGTCATTGTGAACTTCAATAATTTCTTTTTCTTTCTCAAGCTCTACGACTTCTAAATCCACATTCCCTAGCATGCCCTAGGTGCTAATTTACATCCTTCAAACCTAGATCCATGAAACTTCATTCTACATTCCTTCTATTAGATCAAACAACCTTCTAATAGAGCTCTCATATAGCCACTTTGAAATCTTAAATTGTTCATTGCTTCTATTCAATCGTTCTTGCATTTCACACTGTAACTTCACTCTTCAAATCACTCTTTGCGGCTTAAAAAATCAAAGTATGAAAGGTAGAAATGGATTTGCAAGCACCTCTTTTTTATAAATTCTTCAAATTTTCTGCATTAATTTCTCCTCACCTACCACCGTACTCAACATTAATAGCAATTCATTTCTCTTTCCACTCTTTTAACTGATTTTTTGTGCCCAGTTGATGAGACCAAAATATGTCTCATTATATCACCAAATAACATTTTATTCTCTCTCTCAAAATAAAGCTTTCAATTTAATTTAGATGTAGTTTTAATAACAGATATCATATTTAAGGTAGAATATAGGATTTATCTTATCATCTCTTTAGAAATCTATTTGCAATCTAATTGTTTTTATTTCTTGATATTTCTTCTAAAGTTGGAATGCAATAGTGTGTAGAAAATAGGTCATAAGAAACTATACTCCAAGTTCGTAGATTCTTCACTACGGAAATGCCCAGCTACGGAAATTCTTCACGCGATTGCGAAATGCCTAGCTAGTGAAATTATTTTGGTTTGTTCTAAAATAATGTAAAGGAGCACCGAACTATTCAACCTACTCTTTGCTTCCATGTCATCAACCAAGAATATAGATCCAAACATGTGGCAATCCAAAGTCATGAATGCATGTGGCATTCCAAGAAGAATTCAAAGTCATGGACTTAACACTCCTCCTTTTTCTCTCCATTTTTCAAGGATGAGAAAATGGTGGAATAATATTAAGAATGTTGAATAAGTACTCTCCCACTTTGTGTTCCTAGATTAAAGGGATGAGTTGTAGAAATATTCTCCACGATAAGTGGGTTGTTGTAGTCAAGTTTGTTTAGTATTTATTGCTTTGAATAAATCCACCCAAGAATAGGTAGTTAGTTCTTGGAGTGTGGACCAAGTAAACTAGGAGTAATGTCTATAAATACCTCTTCCATATATTTGGAAAGGGGGTATATTTTGTAAATCAGTTTTGAATCAATACAAGTGCATTTTTAAAAGTTAATTGTAGTTTCTCCAAATCCAAAGGGAAGAGAATGGCCAAAATCCACTCTCCCCAAGGAGGAGGATTTTTTGTTATTTCTTAGCATAGTTTATTTACTGCAGATTTATTTCAGTAGTTTAGTTGTGTGTTTCTTTTTCATGCATGTTTAATTTCTGTATGTTTTCTTAGGAAGAATTATTGTTGAATAAGATTTTCCTTTCTCCTTTTGCATACAGCTTTAGACACCGCCTTGGTTATAATGACACCAACTTATCTATGAGTTGGTTAAATGACTAGTAATACAATGACCCGTCATTTTTGGCACTTTGTAAAAATGATGGGTCGTTGTATTATACCATCATTTAACCAAATCATAGAAAAGTTGGTGTAGTTATAACAAGGCGTGTGTCTAAAGCTGTATGCAAAAGGAGAAAGGAAAATCTTATTCAACAATACTTCTTCCTAAGAAAACATACAGAAATTAAACATGCATGAAAAAGAAACACACAACAACTAAACTACTGAAATAAATCTGCAGTAAATAAACTATGCTAAGAAATAACAAAAAAATCCTCCTCCTTGGGAAGAGCGATTTTGGCCATTCTCTTCCCTTTGGATTTGGAGAAACTACAATTAACTTTTAAAACTACACTTGTATTGATTCAAAACTGATTTACAAAATATGCCCCCTTTCCAAATATATGGAAGAGGTATTTATAGACATTACTCCTAGTTTACTTGGTCCACACTCCAAGAACTAACTACCTATTCTTGGGTGGATTTATTCAAAGCAATAAATACTAAACAAACTTGACTACAATAGCCCACTTATCATGGAGAATATTTCTACAACTCATTGCTTTAATCTAGGAACACAAAGTGGGAGAGTACTTATTCAACATTCTAGTACTATTCCACCATTTTCTCATCCTTGATAATGGAGAGAAAAAGGAGGAGTGCTAATTCCATGACTTTGAATTCTTCTTGGAATGCCACATGCATTCATGACTTTGGATTGCCACATGTTTGGATCTATATTCTTGGTTGATGACGTGGAAGTAAAGAGTAGGCTGAATAGTTCGGTGCTCCTTTACATTATTTTGGAACAAACCAAAATACTTTCACTAGTTGGCATTTCCGTAGCTTCGTGAAGAATTTCCGTAGTTGTGTGAAGAATTTCCATAGCTACAATCTATGAACTTGGAGTACAGTTGCTTATGACCTATTTTCTACACACTATTGCATTCCAACTTTAGAAGAAATATCAAGAAATAAAAACAATTAGATTGCAAATAGATTTCTAAAGAGATGATAAGATAAATCCTATATTCTACCTTAAATATGATATCTGTTATTAAAACTACATCTAAATTCACTTGAAAGCTTTATTTTGAGAGAGAGAATAAGAATGTTATTTGGTGATATAATGAGACATATTTTGGTCTCATCGTGTTCATGCGAGGGAACTCATATCTCAAGGTGTATTCTAAGAGGTAAAAAGGATTCCTTGTCAGATCAAGCCATATGGAGCCACCTAAAAATGATTAAAAAGGGATTTCTTGCATGACAAAATAAAATAATGATTAAGAATATTGTCAAAAATTATGATATGGCATCCTATTCATAGTTGAGGGTTTGAGAAACGTGATCAGTTCATGATTTATCCACATGGCAGCTTTGGGTGTAAATTTGTTAAACATCACTTTCTGGAAAAAACTTGTAACAAACAAAGGATTCCTCGAATATTCTTCTTTTGGGGGAAAATTTGGGATGAGTGAGCGAGTGAATTGTATAAATGCAATGAGAATACTCTTGCATGAGGGGGTTAACCTTTCTGAAAAGTTTGAGAGAAAACCATTTTCTGAGAGACCATCTGAGAGACCAGTTTATTTTCCTGTGCTTTAGATTCAATCATGTCAAGGTGGTTGCAAGTGTACAACCATTGATAGGCTCTGAGATTGTTCAAGAAACTTTCCCCTGTTGATGAATCTAATGAACCTCGAATAAATTTGTGTTGATCATGAGCATAATTGTGTTTGTTGTTATTTTAGAATGTTTTCAAATAGTTTTTCTTGTTCCTGTTACAATCTTATGTTAAAATATCTCTGAGTCACACAAGATCTCGTCTGTGTGTTAGTATTGTGGCATTTGCAATTTCATTATGAGAAGATCCTTCATCTGGTAATGAAATAAACAATTTAAAATCACTTTACTCTCACTATGTTGATAAATATTGTTTGTAAGCCTATGAGTGTATCTTAGGCGTGATGAACCAAGGATTTATAACGTTTAATTGAGTCTTTAACATGAGCCTTTGTGTTGAATTCTTGAAGAATGTGTTAAACCAAAAAAATTCTTGAGCGATTAATCCTACACAAACTACCCCTATTTGTATCGTGTATCCACAAATGAAAAAAATTCCATTTATCAAAATATGCAGGGACAATCAAGATTTGATCATTGTCTTTAGTAACCTGAACCTTGCCTAGGAAACATCTCCACTCTCTAGTGTGACAACTCATGAGATTTAGATTGTGTTGCATTGATCATATTTCCTTAGGGTTCTCATTAACATTGTGTAGAGAAGGATCTCTTGATGTCCTTCACCAACACGGGTTACAGAACGGGTCCTCTCACCCTGGTTGAAGGCACAACCTAAAGTAGTGGGGTAGATCAAACCCTCAGTGAGGTGTTATCCACTTCTCCAATGCCCAAGTGACAAATAGTCAGTTGAATCCTATCCCCGGTTACAAAATGACTCATATCATGATCCATCTATCTCTAAGAATCTTTCCAGGTTCGCGATGCTTCCCGGCCCTCGTGGGAGAATCAATTCGGATACCAACAAAACCCAAAAAGGAAAACTACCAAAAACATAAGATGCTCAAACGTATAAAAAGGACCCAAAAGATGTGAGAAAAGTACAAAAAGGTTAAGGGATCCTGACACGGTGTGTCCGGTGGGCACTTGTGTCAAGAATGTGAAATTACAAGGTATGAAAAGATATACTAGGATAAAAAAGGTGTAAGACAAAAAGTGGTAAATTACAATATGTGTAGAGTTACTTAAATTCATTCCACATAATGATTGCATAATATAAATTCAAAAGTAAATTAAATAGCTCATTATCGAAATTAATTTCATTTATTCATAAAGGATCAAATTTATCCCACACAAGCTGTGGGATATGGTTGAGTAAAGGAAACCAAGAAGAATAAAGCATATAAATGGAAAACTTAAAATGCAAGTGAAAAGAATCCCATCATTGCTTTAATTGAAGGCCATTTTCAAGCTCCTCAAGATTTATCCAAGTTATTGCTTCACTATCATTATGAAGCCCACTAAAACAACCCACCCGAGACCCAAGAACAACCTAGGATTAGTTAGATAAATTATGGAATAAATATATATTTTTTTGTTTAAAAGAGTCTACAACTAGGTTACAAGACAACAATTGTCACTAAAAACTTCCGATTAATTCTAATCTGCTAGAATATACTTTTATTTTATTAAAAATTATTAGAGATCACAAGGTCCAAAATTTAAGGTTAGAAAGTTGAATTAGGGTCGAGGGTAATTCCTCACCATACCCACTCTCTAACAGATTTAAAGATTCAACTTAATTTTTCTCAAAATTAACACATTCAAAAATTCCCTATATCATTCCCATTGGATAGAAAATTTCCTCACCTTTCCAATGATATAAAAAATTCCTCCTAACTCCTCATATTTCTCAAGTTACGGGCAGCTAGCCTTGGGGTGAAATTTTTTCCCAAGAGCGGGCTTACGGGCCCAAGGGAGAAAATTTGCCCCAGGGGTGGGTTTGTGGGCTGCGCAGGGAAATATTTCCCCAAGCGGGCCCATAGGCCATGGGGAGAAATTTTCCCCAAGGAGGAGTCGGGTCGGTGGGGCCGTGGGAAAAGTTTAGGAAATTTCTCGTGTGGGGTGAAAAGCCACCCTTGCACCCACGCTCCCGCGAGTCTGCAATTCCGCAAGGGACACATGGTGCCTCCTAAGCCAACTCGGGGAAAGCAGGGCGGTTATAATAAAATATCTTTAACACTTGAAAGGGTGAAAAGGGTAAAATTCACCTGCACCTCTGCCAATGCCTCACAATGCCACGTGGTAGCTCTGATTGGGTCATGGTAGCCGATGGGGAAAAAGTAGAAATTTTTTCTAATTTTTTTGAAAATGTAAAAGGCAGAAAGGAACCCACTCCTCTGCCGATGCCTCATGATGCCACATGGAAGATCCTGATTGGGCTGTGGCGGGTGGGGCGAAAGTGGGGAAAATTTAGAAAAATTTCCCAAAAATTTTCGGAAGTACTAAGTTAAAAGGATCTCGCCTCCGCCGACTCCTCGTGGTGCCACATGACAGCCTCACGGTTTCTTGTGGGCCAGGCGGGGTGGCGGAAAAATTAGGAAAATTCTCCCAAATTTTTTCTAAGCACTAAGGGAAAATTCGGACCCGCGGGTCTGCCAAGGAAATTTTTCCCAATTTTTATAACAGTTAGAATTAATTTTTTTTACGCCAAATGAAAAAAAACTTCATAAGGTCATAACTTTTTATAGAAAGCTCAGTTTTGGGAAAACGAGGACTTTCTAGAAATCTCTCAACTTTCTCTCTACATAGGAAACATTAAATTTTGATTTTGATAAATTTGAGGGATTAAATTTCAAGAAAACGATCTGAAGACTTTTAGAGTGGAAACTGGTAAATTTTAACTTATAAGATTTGTTCAATTTGATCTTCTTCCTCTCTCAACATGTCAAATAGACATGGATAATTGTTCTTAGATGGATTTAAGAAGGATTTCAAGATTCAATTTGTCTGATTGATTTGCAATTTGAAAATTTACATCTATTGATAGCAAAATGACTGTAAGAGGGTTGAGCCCATTTTTGCTAAGTTTTCTAAGAAGTTCCTTAAGTATTTTTGTCCAATTGGATTTGTTTAGGGAATACTACTTCAATTTAATTGTTTAGTTTTTTATTTCATTGTTTCATGTTTTTATTTCATTGTATACAAAACAAAGATCAAATTTTAAAGGATCTATTCACCATTTTCATCTTCCAAGTATTAGGATTCATTCCAATTATAATCTAAAACATTTAGTTGATTCAATTCAACTATTCAAAAGCTAGAATACATCTCTGATTTCCAATTTTCACATATTTCAAAAGATAGAGTATTACACTTCCTTTATACACATTTATTTCTTTCAAACAGAGATTACAACTCACATTTAGATGATTAAATTCAATACAATGATGCAATTTGAGGAAGGTTATGCAATCCTTTATTGATTCCAAAAGAAAAATTTACAACTTCCTTCTTTCTTTCCTCAATTTCATCATACAGAACATAATTTATTGCTTTCAAAAGAACAGAGCAGAGTATGTCTCTTTCACATTTCAATTTACACTTTCATAACCAATACAACATCTTTCCATTACAAAACATATACAAGTTCATCCACTTCAAGTGGGAAAGGTTACAATAAGATTTCATTTCACAAGGGACAGTCAAATTGTCTTTTCTCAGCTCCAGAACAACAACATGCGTATTTATCATTCTTCCAAATTGTGATCACAACAAGAGTAGGGGAAAGGAAACGCTCTCCACCCAACCAAGACATCCAATGAAAAGGAGAAGCCATCCTTCTTCATTGGCCCCGAGCCCCAACCACAATACAATAAAAGATGTGATCCAACTCATGGCAACAATAGGCTTCCACAAACACACAAACAACATTTTCACGATAAAAACGCAGTCCAAAACAGAATGTAGTTTACAACTACATTAAATCGGACAAACATTACGAGGCTTCATCAAGCAAGCCAAAGGAGCAAGAAACTATGAGGGATGCTTCTTATTCCTCCCAAAGGAGGAAATAGGTATCACCACCTGAATTACAAATCTCCAAAATATAGTACATCAAATCCCTGACATTCCTTATGCCTCCCCAAGTACCCCTTATTCCTCACATTTCCTTATGCCTCCCCAACCTCTTATGGCACCCCATAACAAGTAAAGAAATGCAAGCTATTTCTTTATAAGGTGGAACCCAAATCCCAACTCCCTCCACCCTTATACCTACCTAAACCACACTTGTGCCTCCCACAAAATAAACCCCATATTCTTCTCCTACACCATTCCTAGGCCATCTACCTAATAGCCCAAAACATGCCAAAACATTCACACATTAACATTTACATTCATAAAAGAAGATAATTTCAAGAGCCAAGATCTTACCTCTCCATGATGGAGTTTTCCAAGTTCCAAACAGTAGTTGTTTCCAAGAAAACAATCCAAAAATCCACCAAACAACAAGCATGCAACAATCTTCAAGCTTCTCCAAAAGTAAGAGCTCCTAAAACAACAAGGAATTCTCCCAAGAATGAAGTCTCCAAAGTTGAGCAACCCCAAAACAAGGCAAGGAATTCAAATTTTATAGAAGAGGGAAGAGAAGAGGATGAGGTGGATCCATGTAGGATGCCACATCACACATCCTCAACCCCAACCCAAAATTCAACTTCATTCTCCAATGCATAATAAATAGGTGGGTGAATAATATGACAGTTTACTTACATACTCAAATCCAACCCACACCCCAAAAGATTGAAATTAAATCATGTAAGAAAAGTGTAATTAAAGGTGATGCAGGAATGAAGAACACCTATCTTGCCAATAAACACAAACCATTCAAATGTGATGCAAGATCATGCACGAGATAACAAAATTTGCGGTGAAAGATCGGGAGGATGCAAATGAACACGAGAGAGGGTTGAGAATCATCCACGGACATGCATTACTTGCTCCAAAGATCGATCTGATACACTACAAAATGCGAGAGAAAAGGTTGCATTACGGTTTTAAATGGGAGGTTTGAACTCCACAAATTCACTGCCAAAGAGAAGAAGGGAGGGCAAAACAAGAATGTTCCACCCTTAGAAAAAGCCCCTCCTTACAATTTATAGGAAGAATGAGAGAGGGAAGAGAGAGGAAATCCAGATCTACCCCAACCACTTCTAGGTTGCATTTAATTCATCTCATTATGGTGGTAGGTGAGAACCCTAGCAAAAGCGGCGAACTGTATTTTGCATTTAAGCTGGTTGTTGAAACGTCATTTCTGGCCATTATCACGTGCCAGAGACGTTTTTGATTTTCTCTCTCCAAACTGAACCAAAATGCAAGATTGACCCCGGAATCATGTAGAGAATTTCACCAGATTTCCATTGATATAAAGAACGTGAAAATCTGAGCTCTGGATCGAAAGTTATGGCGATCTGAAGATTTAGGGCAAAAACAGGCCAAAATGGATCGGCGGGAAAATATTTGAATTTTTCCCGCGCTCTACCACTTGGATGACACGTGTCAGGCTCTGATTCATTCACGGGTTCATCCTCTTGAAAATTCCTTTTGTGCCTTTAAACTTGGACACGTGGCACTATTTTATTGGTTCGGGCACGAGGGCGCACGCATTTTACCTTGGGCCAAACACTTACTTACACAACTTTTCAACCTTCGACACGTGGCACATTTTGAAAAAAATTTCAGATTCGTCCACGGGCCTCCTTGTCTCTTTTCGGCCATTTCACCTTTTCACGTCCCTGTCCTCGCGTACCTTTGGCCGGATGTCCCAGGATGAAAATCTCTACTTGGCCGATCGGGCTCCCTTGTTCCTGTTTGCGGTGAAGACACGTGGCGAGATTCCATTCGCTCTCGGCTCTTTCGGCTTTTCGCGTCCTCCGCGTACTTTTGGCCCGGATGTCCCAAATGTCCCGAAAAAGTCTCTGTTTCTCTGTTTCGGCCGAATCGGCCGGTTCGCGTCCTCCGCGTACTTTTGTCCCAACTGTCCCAGACTGCACAGGACAAATATCTCGAACCACCCAAATGGGTGACTTGCGCCAAACCGGCCGATCCGCGTCCGCGCGTACTTTTGTCCCGGATGTCCCAAACTACGTGAAACAAGACTTAGGCAATTTTTCCCTCTTTCGGCCGATTCGGCTTTTCGCGTCCCACGCGTCCGATGTCCCAACTATCCCAAATTCTTCCAACTTCCCCGAACCGCTGGACTAGGACTTAGCCGATTTTCTTCATTTTTTCGGCCTCAAGTTTGAGTCCCAAACCTCGAGTTCAACCCAGAACTGGTAGACTTAGCCCTTTTCTTCCAAATGCCTCAAAACAGTCCTGCAACCATATTTTTGCATTTTTTCCATTTTTCTAACTTGTTGGGATTTCTTCTTGGATGGGAGAGTTAGAAAAAGCCGAGGGGACCTCGAAAAACATGATTTTGGGCCTTGAATCAATCTACTTGCTCTGGGACTAAATAATTTGATGCATGTTATCAAAATTACCTTGAGGGTGAATTTTGGATAACAATTTTGGTGACTCAGCGGGGTTATCTGCCTGCTAGATGAAGAATGGCCAGCTGCTTGTAGCAATCCATTGGGCATGGAGTCTGTTTGATAACCTCTCAGCTGATCTGAAATTTGAAAACTTGTGTCCTTGAGCTATTGAAACATTTGTTGAGCTGGTTCTCTCTGTGGCTGCAATTCTTTTCCAGGAGCTTGATGAACTGCAAACATGCACATACTAGAAGCAATAGGACATGTGCACAAGCACTTAGGGAAATAAAACTACTCTAACAGATCTGATGTGCATAAGCACTTAGAGGAATGGAAATTCTAAATTAATATTTACAAGGGTGAGAAGCTTCTTTCTAGTAGCAACGTTTGAGATAGATCCCATTGACCGGAATCTGTAATTCTTCACCATCCAACTTAGTCAGTCGGAAGGCATTGCTACCTTTGCATTCAATGATCATGTATAGGGCCACTCCAGATGGCATCAAACTTGGAATGCTTTCCCGGCTTTGCACGATCTGCATCCCATTTCAACACTAGATCTCCAATTTGGAAGGTTCTAGCCTTGGCTTTCCTATCAAAAGTCTTCTTGATCAAGGCTTGATCCTTCTCTATTGCTTGGGCTGCATGCTCTCTAATTTCTTGGAGCTCCATTAATTCTGCATATCTAACCTCCATGGGTTCAAACTCAGCTAGTTCCAATTGTTTCATGAGTTCTCAATCTTTGTGACTCAGTGATATAGGTAGAACTGCTTCTTTCCCATACACAAGCTTGTATGGAGAGCTTCCTGTAGACCTCTTGGGTGTGATCCTATCAGCCCATAGGGCTGATTTGAGCTTTGCGTGCCAAGTCCTTTGATTCTCATCAAGAGTCCTTCTGATGATTCTTAGTAGATTCTTGTTCGTAGACTCGGCTTGGCCATTACCTTGAGGGTAATAATTCGATGAAGTGCTGAGATACACACAATTCTTGACAGCCCATTCAGTGATCTTTGTGCCAAGGAATGCCATGCATTTATGCGATATGATAGTGGCAGGGGCACCAAACCTCGTGACTATCCCTTCATAGAAATCTAAGATATTAGATTCATTTGCCTCCTTGAGTGCCACTACTTCGGTCCACTTGGTGAAATAATCCATTGCTGTAAGTATCCACTTGTGGCCTTGACTTGAATTGGGATTGATAACTTGATGAAGTCAATCCCCATTGCATGAATGGCTGATTTACTTGAAATTGGATGAAGGGGCAGCGCTGCTAACCTCTCTTTTCCTGTGAAGAATGCACATCTCTTGCATTTTTTGACCCATGAGTAGCAATCATTGAACACAGTAGGCCAATAGTAACCAGCTCTCATGATTTTGAGAGCTGTCACTCGTGGAGCAAAGTGGCCTCCTGCTTCCCCATCATGGAACTCGTGTAAGATCTTCTCAACTTGACCTGTTCCAATGCATCTTAATAGAACACCATGGATGTCTTTCTTGAACAAGATACCATTAATGAGTACATACGGGATAGCTTGTAATCTAAAGTATCTCCTCTTTGCCTTGCTCATCTGGAGGGCACAAGCTTGTTTTGGAGGTAATGCACCAAGTCTTGAGTCCAACATGGGATGAGTGCATCATCAGCTGGTTGTTCTTGATCATTCTGTAGTAGTAGGACAACATCTTCTTCACCTTTTGAGCCATCTGGTTGTTTGGAAGCGAGCTGCTCACACAAACCTTTGCCACGAACTAGCTTGGTCACTTTGATTTCAATATCATATTCCATCACCCGAGTGATCCAACCTGCTCTCTTCTCATTTAAATCCTTGTTTAGGAGGAAGTCCTTGACACCAACATGAGACACCAGCAGTTGAATCTTATTGTTTGAGACCAAGTGTCTGAACTTCTTCAAGCTCTGATGATGGCAAGGACATGCTTTTCGATGAAAGAATACTTTATTTCGTAATCTTCCAAGGTTTGGCTGAAGAATGCTATGGGCTGTTCTGAACCTTCTCTATTCAGCTGTGTCAAGATAGCTGAGATTGTATCTGATCCTCCAAACGCATACAACATGAAGTCCTTTGAAAAGTCTGGGTTGATAAGAGTTGGAGCTTGTGATATTGCATGCTTGATGTTTTCAAAACTCTCTTTGCCTTCTGCTTGTCCATTTGAATGCCAGACTCTTCTTCAACATCATTGTTAAAGGCTTCACAAGAGTGGCAAAAATTAGGCACAAATCTGCGGACAAAGTTTATCCTTCCTAAGAAGCTTTGAAGAGATTTCTTGTGGTGTGGCAATGGAAGTGTTCGGATGGCTTCAACCCTTTCAGGATCAATTGTTAGCCCTTCCCTAGAGACAATGTGACCCAACAATTTTCCCTCGTGTGCCAAGAATATACACTTCTTTGGATTCATGACACTCCGAACCTTCTACACCTCTGAAACACTTGTCTAAGGTGAAAGAGATGGTCTGCTGCATTCTTTGAGAAGACAGTGATATCATCTAGGTATACCAGCACTATATTGTTGATTAAGCCTTTGAATGCCATATCCATAGCTCATTGAAATGTTGCTCCGGCATTTGACAGTCCAAATGGCATCTTCTTGTAAGCATACGTGCCCCATTTTGTAGTGAAGGCCGTCTTGAATTGATCTTCTTCTTTCACCATTATCTGATTATAGCTTGAATATCCATCTAGCAATGAAAACCTTTCTGAACCAGCTACAACCTGCAATATTTGTTCCATTGATGGAAGCGGATAATGATCCTTGAGTGATGCTCTATTTAGATCGCGAAAGTCCACACACAATCTTATTTCTCCATTTCTTTTCTTACTGGCACCAAGTTTGCAACCCAACTTGAGTGTTTGATGGGGAAGATGATATTGGCCTCAATGAGCTTGCTTAACTCTTTTCTCATGAGAGGTTCGATATGAGGATTTACTGGCCTTTGCTTTTGCCTGACAGGCTTGGATTCCGGATCCAACTCAATAGTATGTTGTGCCAACTTTGGGTTGAAACCTCTTAAATCTTTGTAAGTCCAAGCGAAGACATCTGGGAACTCTTGACAAAGCTGAACAAAATCAGATTTCTCTTGTGGAGTACTTACTTTGCCAATTTGCAATGTCTTGCCTTCATCTACTAAAATAGGTTCTGAATCTTCACCCTTTACTTGAATGTTCACTTTCTCCTTCGGAACTGATCATTCGGGTTGAAGATTGACTCCAAGGTTATGAGGCCTTTTGGTAATTTGTTAGTTCTTAGCTGCACCACTTGGTCACCATACTGCTGCTCCAGCTTGTCTTGATTCCTCGCGGAGAACTCAACTTCTTCTTGCAGGAAATTAACAATCTGCTGATCATTCTCGAAGACTTGCCAACTTGTGTTATTATCCGGAACAGCTGGTCTCACAACCACTTTGATATGAGGCTGAGATTTTTCACTTTTGATATTTTCTACAACATCAAATGCAGCCCCAATTGCTGCCAGTCTGTCCGCTGCTTCATTCCTTTTTCTTGGGATGGAATTGATGCTAAAAGCTTCAAAATCTTCCATAAGATCCCATACCCGATTTTTGTAGCACTTGAGCAGATTATTCTTGACAGCATGCTGCCCCTTAACTTGGTTTACGATCAGCTCACTATCACCAAATACTTGCAAATTCTTGATGCCTTTCTTCTTTGCCCAGTGCAATCCATGAATTAAGGCTTCATACTCAGCTGTATTGTTTGAGCAAGAAAACTGAAAATGGAAGGCTGAGTAATACTTTATACCTTGCGGAGAAATGAGCATAGCTCCTCCTCCTGCACCTTGTCTACTCCTTGACCCATCAAAGAACAATTGCCATACTTCATTCTTGTCTTTATGATCTGGCTTGGTGATGCTGGGGAGAGGTTGATTCTCTTCATGTAAACAATAAACTCCTAGCTCAGATTCTTCTATTTCTTGATAAGGATCAAAAGCATGCACCTTGCTTGCCCATTCATCAAGAGTCAAATCTGGGATGCTTCCAACCTTGGTGTCAGCTTCATCAGTGCTTGGATAATCTTCTTGATCAAACGCTGAACAGTTGGTATTGATTTGGCTTGGAGTGTAAGGCTCAATGTGAAAGTTTGCGATAGGTTCAGATCTGATTGTGGCCTTAGTTCCATACCTTGTTCTAAACAACATGTGTGACCAATCCACGAAAGATAGCCTCGATTTTAGCAGTGAAGTCTCTTGACAAGCACAATGCAAAGAGTGGTGGCGAGTCTATGGCCCGACACATCTTGTAACACTATTACGTTGGGACATGCGTGCAGTGTGAGGCTCAAACCTTTGATTACTCCAACCATTGTCACTGTTGTCCCATCTAATTGCACTACACCCTTGGAGATGACTTCATATTGAAGCCCTAGCTGATCAGCTATTTGCTTGGGCATCACTGAGCTACTTGCCCCGGAATCAATCATGCGATTATGTAATGCACCAACTGGTTTCCATGATTAATGAGACATAAAAAGGAGGGGGCTTCAACATTTTACCTTGCTGTCCTCCATGATTTCCTTCAGGTTGGGTAGCATTTGTGAGTACCTTCTCTTGCATTTGGACCTGTTGATTTGAAGTTGACCAGTCCTTCATGGCAGCTTGTAGCAAATCTCTTTGTCCTGGGATAGATAGTGATTCCCACATTGATATGTTTACATTTGTCTTCTTCATCTGATCAATGATACTGAATGGAGATGAAGTATCCCTCTGTTGTCCCTTGGCCTGCACATTCATTCCTTGCACATGGGCAGCAACAACTGGCATTTGAGTTGGTTTAGGAGCTGGTTTGGGTGCCCCTTGCGTGTTTGGAACTACATTTTGTTTGCCATAGCTTGTGGAGTGGTAGAAGGTTGTGGATTACTTGGGGCTAATGGTGTTCTTCACCCAAATTTCTCCTCTTTGACCTTGTGTTGGCTGCTGACACTTTGAGAGGGTATTTGATTCATACCACAAAAATCTTCAGCCTGCCAATTGACAAGAGTAGTTTCGTTCGGAGATGTTCCTTGTTGAGGTGCTTCTTACTGCTGATCCTCTTCATGGTTGGACTCTTGCGACCCACCAATGGTTTGCACCATAAGAGCCTGATTTAATGCACCATTAAAGCACATTGATTGGTTATGTGGCTGACTGCATGGGAAACACCAATCATATTCTTGGGCCATGTTATTTTGGACTGGCACTAATGCTTTAGAAGAAGATATGACATTGGGGTTATAGGGCTGAAATGGTCTATTAGCGGGAGGCCTTACTTGGCTTTGATTTTGATTTGCAGCCTGAGTTGGTGACCTATTTTGTTGGTATGGGGGCCTAGCACAGCTGACTTGTGCTTGAGGCTGATACGGTCTAGCACTTTGAGCTTGCTGTCTTTTGATAGTAACCAGCTCATTTCCCAAATTTTGTAATTGTTTCATGACCTCTTGGAGTTCATTTGAAGCACTAGAGGATGAAGTAGAAGTCTCATTTGAACTTTGATTTCTAGGAGTGGGAATAGGAGCCAAAGTGGGTGCTTGACTAGTGCTTGGATTTTCTAAGTTTGGATACAAGGGCATGGGAGGCCTAGGAGCCAGTTTACCAGCTTGAATAAGACAGTTTTCAGCTCTAATGGCAATGCTATAAGCAGCAAGTAAGGTTGTGCCTCCCATAGATTGAATTAACATAGAAATATCAGAATTCAAAGCCTTAAGATAGTATAGAAAAGCACCTTCTGCTGCTTGGCCTTACTGCCATTGGAATCCTCTCCCAAGACCTTTGAAATCTGAAGTTGAAGTCGATCAGGCTTTGCTCGTTGGGAGCTCTCTTGATAGTTGTCGATTGTTCTAGTAGAGACAAATTGTCTCCCTTTTCCCCAAACTGCTCATGGAGAACTATGCATAAGCTGATTCCAATTTGTGATAGAACCAGCTCAGGCTCCTAAACCATTGCAATGCCTTCCCTTTGAATGAAGATGCCAACAATTTGATGAGCCACATCCATTTCATTTATCTCATGGATTGCACTGAGATGTTAGCAATGATGTCTTTGACATGATCACCGGGAGTGGTATGATTTTCTCCGTGAAAAATGGAATGTTCTTCAACTGCTGCAATTGGGCTGGATTACGTGCATTGAGGGCAAGTGGGCTCTTTGCCGGTGAAGTTGACAAAGGGATTCGGTGGTTGCGCCATTCTGATTGGCCTGAGAACCCTTGTTGATTGGACGAAAGGTCTACCAGGTGGAGGTGTAGAGAGAGTTCTGTTAGGTGGAGATGGTGATCTTTGAGCTCTTCTTCCCCTTCTTTCTCTGCCTGGAGATAGGTGCAGATAAACAAACAATCCTTCCTCCCTAGTTCTTGACCTAGTCTGTATTCTTCTCATAAATTTTCCAGGCTTGGACTGCTGAAACCAGTGGATTATGCCTCTTTTGGAGTCGCCAGATGTGTGATTTTAAAGCTCCTTAGTGGAACTTGGAACAAGTGCACATCGATCTTGTTGTAATGTTGTGAAGACCTCTAATGTCCCACCGGGCGTGCCAAACTGTTAGTGCAAAATCACAGCACCCCTGGATGTTGATCAGATTTCTAGGTTGATCATACTAGCATCCAGTGTGATTGCACAACATGGAATCCTTTCTCCAAGTGTGGGACTTGCAAAAATGAGAAAGGAATCTCCAGAGAAGGCTGGTTCCTATTCCTCTGTTCAGATGCACACGAAAAATGCAGAGGGTTTACTCAAAACCTAATCTAACTTGCCAAGGAGACAGGGTAAGAAGATGCATAAAAATAAACCTAAGCTAACAGAGGTGATGCACCGAGGAATGAAGAACACCTATCTTGCCAATAAACACAAACCATTCAAATGTGATGCAAGATCATGCACAGATAACAAAATTTGCAGTGAAAGATCAGGAGGATGCAAATGAACACAGAGAGGGTTGAGAATCATCCACAGACATGCATTACTTGCTCCAAATCGATCTGATACACTACAAAATGCCAAGAGGCAAGGTTGCATTACAGTTTTAAATGGGAGGTTTGAACTCCACAAATTCACCTGCCAAAGAGAAGAAGGGAGGGGCAAAACAAGAATGTTCCACCTTTAGAAAGAAGCCCCTCCTTACAATTTATAGGAAGAATGAGAGAGGGAAGAGAGAGGAAATCCAGATCTACCCCAACCACTTCTAGGTTGCATTTAATTCATCTCATTATGGCGGTAGGTGAGAACCCTAGCAAAAGCGGAACTGTATTTTGCATTTAAAATGGTTGTTGAAACGTCATTTCTGGCCATTATCACGTGCCAGAGGCGTTTTTGATTTTCTCTCTCCAAACTGAACCAAAATGCAAGATTGACCTGGAATCATGTAGATAATTTCACCAGCTTTCCATTGATATAAAGAACGTGAAAATCCGAGCTCTGGATCGAAAGTTATGGCGATCTGAAGATTTAGGGCAAAAACAGGCCAAAACGGATCGGCGGGAAAATATTTGAATTTTTCCCACTCTGCCACTTGGATGACACGTGTCAGGCTCTGATTCATTCACGGGTTCATCCTCTGAAAATTCCTTTCGTGCCTTTAAACTTGGACACGTGGCACTATTTTATTGGTTCGGGCCTGAGGGGCACATTTTTACCTTGAGCGAAACTTAGCATTTTCAACTTTGACCTTGTGGCACGTTTTGATTCATCAAGCTCTGGCCTCCTTGTCTCTTTTCGGCCCATTTCACCTTTTCACGTCCCATCCTCTCGACCTTTGGCCCCGAGTTTGTCCCGGAAAAAAATCTCCCTTGGCCGGTATTCGGGCTCCTTGTTCCATTTGCGGTGAAGACACGTGGCGAGATTCCATTCGCTCTCGGCTCTTTCGGCTTTTCGCGTCCCTCGTGTACCTTTTGGCCCATGTCCCAAATGTCTCGGAGATGAAAAGTCTGTTTCGGCCCGAATCGGCGGTTCGCGTCCTCCGCGTACTTTTGTCCCAAGCTGTCCCAGGCTTTGCACAGGACAAATATCTCCGAACCGCCCAAAATGGACTGACTTGCGCCAAACCGGCCGATCCGCGTCCCACGTGCGTACTTTTGGCCCAGATGTCCCAAACCGCGAAAACAAGACTTAGGCAATTTTTTCCTCTTTCGGCCGATTCGGCTTTTCGCGTCCCATGCGTCCCGATGTCCCAACTGTCCCGCAAACCGCCTGGACTAGGACTTAGCTGATTTTCTTCATTTTTTCGGCCTCAAGTTTGGTATGACGAACCTCAGTTCAACCCGAACTGTACGACCCGAGCCCTTGGACCGAAATGCCTCAAAACAGTCCTGCAACCTTATTTTTGCATTTTTTCCATTCTTTCTAACTCGTTGGGATTTCTTCTTGGATGGGAGAGTTAGAAAAGGCCGAGGGGACCTCAAAAACATGATTATGATATTTTAACTAAAACTTTGGATACCTCCTTTTAAAGGCCTCGTGGCCATATCATACATCCAAAATAATATAATTAAAATTCCAAAATATCTAGATATATGGATCACAACAACATCCAAACAATCAATAAAATCATTTGTTGTGATTTTATTCAACAACTATATCATCATCAAATAATTTCCATTTCTAGGTCTACTCACAATATCTAAATATCACATGTTTTATTCAACAAACAACATCCATAGTATAACCATGTCAACTCACAATATCTAAATATCAACATCAATATCCATGTCAAAAAGATATCAACATCAATATCCGAATGTCTCTAATAATCATCATGCATCATAACTGAATCAAGTCAACAATAATCCATGATCTAACATCTAACATCATACTATAATAAATTCCATAATCATGTCCATAATATAATTAGTAGTATCATGATTATTATCAAAAAGGTGTCAAAGGGAAGTGGGCACTACAATCATACCTAAAAAGGATAAATGGAATGACTTAGAGATTTGGGATTCTAAACTCTTATGGTGCTAATTTTTCATGTATATACATCATCACTATTAATATTTCAATAAAGAGAATGAAGATTTATTTTAAGAAGTCGTGGAGAGAGAGCATATCTATTAATAATCTCAAAGTGCATATTCTAAGATACAAGTTCTTAATATGTTCGATGAAAACATGGATTAAGTTCAAAACTATATGGACGAAACTACAATCATGGTACTATACAATCCAACTACAGTCACCCAATCGAAAGAAGCATGTATTGATTATAAAGAGGAAAATTATTCAAATAGAGTTTGAATACAATCCACAAGTGTGTAAAGAATTCTAGGAAGTAAATTTTTAGGTTAAGACTTATCTCATGATGAAGAACTTCAAAATGTAATGTTGTGAACATCCATTCAATATTCAAGGTGAGGTGCTCAAATCTCTCAAAAGATCATAGTTTCAAATATTAAATGCTTATAAGAATTCCAAAGAATAGTTTATAACCACCCAAAAAATTACATATTTAGAAACGACTTTCAAATCAAAGGTTGCAAATGGAATCAATTTTAAGAATTTTAAAATTTCATAGAATCTACATTCAAGGTACACTACATAGTTTCCGAAATAACACACAACCAATAAAGAGAAAATAACCAATAATGGAGCTCTTGGGTGAACAAACCAGAGTCTTGTACCACCCAAAGGACAAAGTAGAGTAAAATACCCATAATCATTTTCCATATAAACGCACAAGAAAAAAGTAGGGCTTTACCTTTTTTAATGTTCTCGAATGATTGTAGATTTAATATGAGCAACAATGAATCCCCATAGCCATAAAGCACAACGAGTTAAGGTTTTGAAAAAATACCAACTTGACAAAGAGGGAAGGATTTTCAAACTCAAGTCATCGGCCAGTGGATCTAGGTCCTTTTAAAATGGCATCCATAGTTTGGAATCCAATAGAGACTTGACCATACCTAGAAAATAGAGAAAATCCCACAATGTAATCAAAACCAAATGAGTTACAAACATATATCTCGAATGGCTAGAATGGAATAAACTTGCCACAATGTGCTAAAGGAAAAAAAGGGCTTTACCTTTTAATGGTGGAAAACAGATCTAAAATAGAAGTATAACAAGCTCCATAAAGGTATCCATGGCATAAATAAGGTTCGAACTAGACACAATGACCAAAAACAAATTGAAAAGGCTAAACTCCTAGCAATAAAATAATGATGCATTCGTGGTGGCCAAGGTAGAGTTTGAAAGCGGAAAAGGAAAATCCATTTGTAAGCAAATCCACATGAAGTAAATGGTGACACAAGCTAAAGTAAACAAATAAGATCTACAATGCTAAGGAGCTCCTCCAAGAAAGCAACCAAACCCAAACAAGTTCAGCCACAATGGCGAGTAAATTACATAGATAAACATGAGAGAAAAGTCAATGTTACATAGATGAGTAGCAGAGAAGCCAATAATGGCCACCATGGAATTTTACAAGGCTTTGGCTTCCCCTTAACCATGAAGTTTCAAGAAAGTAACACCGAAAAGCCACACCAGCTTCATTCTCCCGGATAGGGGTCATACTAGTGTTTTCACAAAAATAAATCTTGGAAAATAGTGGCCGCCCATGTTTTCCATAAATGCAGAGTTTTCTATCAGGTTTCCAAGTGCAAATGAAAATTGCAAGTGAGGATTGATTAGGGATTTCCCTAATTCCAAGAAAGTCAATAATGGGAATTATTAACTATGGTTAGAATAAATATAGTTAATAATCACCTTGCTATTCCCATGAATATGGGATAATATTGGATCTTTCTTTAGATTATTCCTTTGCATGAGGAAGGAAATTAAAATTGTTTTTTTCCTAGGAAAAAGGGGGTAAAGAACAACCTTGTATAGGCATCAACACATAAAAGAAAAATTACCAAGTCAAAACCATGTAATGCTAAAGATAGTGTAACGCCCACATTTTTCTCACTCAAACCCACAATAAACTTGATAAAGCAAATCACGAAAATTATGGAATAATTTTTTTAGTATAAAGGTTACATGGCAATAGCTAAATTTAGTCTCGATTCGGATTATAAAATTTAAAACAACTACAAGGAATCGGAAAACAATTATTGATGAATTAAGATTGCCCCAATTTTCAAAATTAATATTACATTTTAATTCTTTCACTAACAAGGCTCCAAAAATTAATTTAAATAACATTCATTAGCTTTTCCAAACATAATTCCATTAATTCCTTTTAAAATAATTTTATTTAGGGTACAAAATAAATTTTATATTAAATCATACTAGGATAATAATCTTGTATTGTCAAATGCATGTAATTTAAATAAGTTTGTTATTCATAAGGGGCAAGATGCTCAACTTAGTTTGATTCCTTAGGCCCCATTTAACATTATACACCCATCTTCTATTTAAAACATTCCCACCTAAAGACCCCATCACTTAAATGATGGAGGGTTCATCCTACACCCTTCAAGAAGAAAATGAAGCCATGGAGGTCATTAGAGAAATTGGAAACTCTCCTTTACTAATTTTTTGTGATTAGGGAAAGGATCTACCCATTTCTTTTGTGGGTTTTGGTTCCTTTTTTTTTCCCTATCTTGTTTTAATGCAATATTTTACTTAGGGGTTTAAGGTATATACAAAGAGCATATACCCATTTGTGGAAAACCCATAAACTCTACATATTTATTTTCCAAAGGGGAAGTATATTTTTATATATTTGCACATATATGTGGATATACATATTTGTATATATATTCTTGTTTCATTTTAATTTACCCACAAACTCGAGGTGTATATTATAACCCTTTTTAAAAAAAACTTTATATATACATATATATACAAAACCAGAAGGTAACCACATTTCCCAACTTAACTGGACTGCGAAGAGCATTAAGGCGGCCCACTGTAATTTTAAACCAGCGCCAGGGATTAATTCTGTAAAGAAAGAAAATTCGGTTTAAATGTAAATGGAGTTTCAAAGTAAATGGGGGGAGGGGAGCCAACCCCACACACATATTACAATGGGTTTTGGGTGGGGTCAATGCCTCCCCCAACCTTAAACAAACACCATCCACCTACAGCCGTAGCCATAGGGCATGCCGCCATTCCCTTATTATTAAAACTTTTGATTTTTTTCTTTTAATTCTAAAGCACATCACGAAACCAAAAAGAAATTGTTGTCCACAAGTTTTAGGTTTATCTTTATTTGATTAATATGTATAAAATGTACATGTCCATATATATTAAAAGTTTATGTTAATATTAGTACTATCTTTTACTCTACAACTGTATTATACATTATTAATATATGTATATTAATATTGAAATAACATATCTATCAATTAGATTTCCCTCTTATTTATTTACACTAAGATATTTGCATATTAGTGAAATGATTACCATTTCTCGCCACTATAATAAACAAGGATATAAGTTTAAGTCCACTTAGATAAACCTAGTATTGCAAAAATTTGTGCTTGGATGAGATTTTAATAAATAATCTCTTTCATATTTATTTGTGTAGTAACTATAATGGTATGATTTCTTTTTTATAGTTTTCACTTCAAATTAAATTGAAAGCATTTGATGAAAGTTTTCTTTACAACAAAGTAACATTTGGATATAAGTTTGTCCAAAACTTCTTCTTAAATAGTCCTTTAAGTATGAGAAAATGAGACACAAATGGATGAAATTTATCCCCCTTTCATGAGAACAACTTATCCATAAAGCAAGAGCCTCACATTTACGACCCAAGTAAACCTTACAACTTCCCAAGTAACCTTAGATTTGAGAAATATTATTCTTTCCATTACAACCCATTTTAGAGTTCACATTTCATGCAAAGTAATATAATTCAATATAAACAACTTACAAGGATTTATCCTATGAATAAAATTACATCCAATACAATATTGGTGCCATCTTCAAGTTATAGAATCATAATAGCACAAGTTACAACACCACATGTATTTTCCCAACAAGAGTTCTTCTTCAAATGAACTCCACCATCTTTACTAGAATCAAGCACACAACAAAAGGGGGAGTAGGAAACACTCTCCACCCAATAAAAATATCCAATGAGGGAGAAAGCTTTCTCCTCATTGGCCACCAAGCCCCAACAAGGAAGCAATGAAGGCTATTTAGACAACCATGGCAACTCAAAAATGGCTTCCACATACTCACTCAATCAAGACAAATAATAAAATAACACAATACAAATTTGACAACAAAACAACCAATATCACAACACAAAAGCTTCATACTAAAGCCATGGAGACAAAACTCTTATGCCTCCCTCAGAAAAGATACACCACTCTTATGCCTCCCTCAAGAAATCCACACACTCTTATGCCTCCCTCAAGAAAAATATGATAAACACAATTCATATTTATCAACAAGATGGACATCCCAACCCAACTCCCTCCTAAAAATCAATTACATTTCTCTTATGCCTCCCTCAAGTTTTATCCCCAATTCCATTTCTCCCACAACCTAAGAATCAAATCTATTTCACAAAGTCATGAGCAATAAGCAATCATCAACAACACATATGAGCACAACAAAATAACAAGGTAGGAATAAGGGTGAAGATATACCTTACAAATGAAGAGTGTCATTACACAACAAGATCCAAGCCTTCCAAAATATTAAGCAAACACCATCCACTCCAATTTACATTCACCATTCTCAAGAAAAATCTCCAAAAAATCCCAAGCATTAGCCAAAAGAAAAAGAGTAACCCCTTAAACAACAATTAAACATATATATAAAGGAAAAGGAAAAGGAGGGTGAGGTGGATCAATGCGGATGCCACATCACTCATCCTCAACTCCACATCCCAAGTCAAACCTCAACCCAAATGCACAATAAATTAGTAGCTGAGTGAAATGATAATTTACTTACACACACAAACATGGCCCACACCCCCTAAGGACAAAGTTAACGACCCATGTAAGAAAAGTGCAATAAATGTCACTTTATGACTTACAAAAACACATAATCGGGTCTATTTTTGACCCCTCAATCCATAAGTAGGGTTGGCATAGAAATTTAAGAGGTGTGGGACAAGTTTAACTTTGTCCCACAAGCCTTAAAAATTGAACCCTAAGGCCAAATTCAATTTCCATAAAGGGGTAGAGTGTACAACACTCAAGATCCTAAGCACTCAACGTACAACACAAAATCCAAGAGCCATCTAGTTTAATAAATGAAAACTTTTGACCCATGCATAATTAGTTTAGAACAAGATTAAACTAACTCAAATAAGACAACTACACTCATTAAAGATAAATGGGAATACAAACCAAAATCTAAATAATTAATACAAGGAAATTACATCACTATAATTCACATACTAAAATCAAATAAAGGAGATATAAAAAGGAAAAAACACACAAATCCCTTGGTCACAATTGAGGTAATCCCCATGGGGACCCCAAAACAACAACAAGACACACACAACATAACACAAGTTGTCATGGTGACCAATTGCAATACCCCAAATTCCTTCGTTGTTGGTCTACTACCCCCCCGTAGTTTATTGTTGTGAAATATTCACCTGCAAAATCACACAATACCTTTTTGGCCTCGTGGCCATATTAGTGATATCGAACTAATAAAAATGCTTATATCTACATATCAATTTCAACATCAAACATTATAGATACTATTGCTAAGATCTAGTGATTCAACAATTACTCTCAATTTCAATCTTTTGATTCTACCGATACATCAGTTTGCAATTACGATCATAAACCAACTAAATCATCTAACTTAAGTAATACTTTCACTGTAAATAATTTTTCAATTCTCCAACATCAAAGGAATCACAAAATAACTTTGAACATCATAATAAAATCAATACGAAAATAATTTGAAATATCAACATATATCTAAGCTGACAACACATCATTTTCTTCCATACTGAAAGTCTATCAAAAGTTAATCAATTTGATTAGAGATGTCTATCCTTCAATTTCCATATCACAATGTGTTACTATCATTCATCCATTACTATTTATATGTACAAAGTGAAATGATGCCTATGTGTTCAGTCACAGTGTTAGATTAAATATAACAAAACAATATCAAAGATTAATGATATCACAATCAATCTACAACCATGTAACTGTTCTAGCTAATTGTCTTATCCTTAGATGCCCATCAGGGTCCATAATATGACATAGAGTCAAAGTAATAATAATAACCAAAACACCATAGAAATCTTGATGTCCACACATTTTATTTGCATGCTAACTAGAATACAACAATCAGGTTTATGATTATAACAATTCAGAAAAGATAATCATGGTTCATTTAGTATCGAAGGGAAGTGGGCATTACATCCCCCTCCCCTTAGATTTGACTTCCTCTTGAAAGACATAGAGAGAGAGGTAGGAAAAAATTCAAAAGAAAAGGATCACACCCTTTGTGGAATTGTTTTTCTTCAAACAAGTGTGGGTCTACAAAACCCAAGTTTGGTCCAATGCAATTCAACAAGAAGAAGGAAGATTGTAAGGGATGAGTTCTAAACTTTCTTCATGCAAGGTTACAAACATTTAATTCTAAAGAGTAACTTTATGGGATCAACCAAGATACAACACATAACATTATAACATGAAGAGGTCAAAGGAGTCTCAAGAATAACCACCAAGTAGAGGAATAACAGGGAGAATTCTGTGAGTTCAAGAATGACCACATAGTTTCCCATGGAATACAACATACTACAATAACAAATTTAAGGTTTCCACTAAGGTTAAGTTACGCTTTCAAAGTTTGTTGTTTAGACGAGGCTAGCAAAATCAACCATGACCAAGATTTTTTATGAGAAACATGTCTACTCAAAGGTCTCATAATTTTGAGATCACACAAGATGATTTTTAACAAGAAGGAAGGACCCTTAAATTAGCCAAAACACTTACAATCAAGAAAACTTATTCATTGAAAGCACTTTTATAACTCAAGAGGGTACAATCAAATTTGCATGGTAATCATAAGAAAAATCGTGACCACAAGGTTTTCTATAGCTTGATGTTACCCTTAAAAAAACACACAACACTGACCTAATCTTAGAAACGTCAAACACTAAGAAAATAATTCCACTAGAAACTAACATATCAATACAAGAAGCACCATTCACTATAACACAATGGGATTTATTTATCTTAAATCCTTCTCAAGCTCGAAATAACCATAAAGAGAGCACATGCATAAATCGTAACACCAAAGAGCACTCAAGGGAGCTAGAGAGAAGAACAAGTAACAAGAGGGGGTCCAACTACAATCTAGAGGTGCATCGTACAAAAATGCAAGTAACAACTTATGAAAACACTTACACTTTATTTTCCCAATGAAAAAGGGGGACACACAACAACGGGGTGTCTCAAGAAAGGAAGAAGAAAATGAGAACTTCCCAAATTTATGTCATATCCTTAACATATGTTTCCTTAAAATTACGAATAACCTAGGTCACCAAGGACTAAGTCGGCACATAAGGAGGTTACTTTTCTCAAAACAAGAGATAAGACCCAATCCCAAAAGGCCACAACTCACACTCATCGAGATATGAGGAAAAAGGGTACGACAACCTAAACTCCTGCAAGGGAATATCACATACGTCTATGAATAAGGGAGTAGTACGAAATTAGAACACATCACTACCAACAAGGTGTTCACCAAAAAAATGGGCAGGAAAAAACTAAGGTTCAATCATACATAAACTCAATACACATACATCTTACTCATTTATAAACCAACTATTAAGTCAAAAGTCGTAGTTTCGCTTGTTAAGCACATTCCTTACAATTTTTTTAATTAAAACTTTCTCTTATTATGACATCACAAGTTTGTGTTATAAGGAGCACCAATAAGGTTGGCATGATATCTTGCCATTCAAGATAGCCAACAGAAATATTTATTTTACTCCTAGGGAAGGTAGATGGACAAAGTTTCCTTTCTATTCTTCTACATAGTTTTATTTCTCTATTAATCTACCAAGGTTATAGCAAGGACCATTTTCCTTTTTCTATGTTCCAGATTATTTGTTAAGTTTCAAAGTCAAATCCCCTCAATTAGGTTTTATTATGCTGAATTTAATCATTTTATCCAATAGATCTTAAAGAGAAGGAAGAGTCAAACATATCACATTATTACTTTTATGGGAATCAACATATTGTATTTTAAATTCTAAAGCAATAAGAGACATTCAACATGGCAACAAGATCATTAATTTTGTAAGATCTAGGAATCAATCCATCAACATGAGTCACACAAAGACTTCAAGGGTTTACCAAATAATTTACAAGCATCATTGAAAAATTCCTAGTGGGTCTCCACAAGTCTCAAAAGACGTTACAAGAAAAGACCCATTAAAGAGGTATATTTTTACTTTTACAAATTTAAGAGGTTTAACAATGTTTTTTGTTTAGGCTCAAACATTTTACTCACATAATAAGACAAGGAAAGTTTTCAAATCAACACTCATATTTCCACAAGATACCACGAACCAAGCAACAAGATGACAATGCAAATTTTAGTCCAAGGACACCACATTCCCATTAGAAAGCATCAAATGTAAGAGGAAAATCAACTAATCTATCCAAACATGGACTCTACGACCAAGAGTTATAGTTTTAAAAGAAGAAGCACAATATAAGCACCACCGAGATTAAAATATTAAGATCTACCAAACTAACATCTTCAAGACCAAGGTCCAAAAGACCCAAAAGAATTGAAATTGTGTCTCTACTCAACCTAAAGGTTAATAGGTCATAAAATGTTATTTATAACAATCTAAAAGGTTAAGATAGGGGTAGAATTATTTATAGGTCATCGAGAGAGAAAAATCACACTTAATTAAACACATTGCCTGAATGGCCTTAAATCTAACCATAATTACCAAGATGCATACAATCCACAAGTCAATACTTTCTAAGATGAAACAAGGAAACCATGATACAAATTAGCATGCCATCAATGAAATGTCACTACCAAGAAATCACTTCTCCACTAACATCCTATAGTCAACAAAAATTCAATCCGATCCTAACACAATCCATAAGCCCATAACTAAACACATCTACTCTGACGAGGATAAAATCTCTTACTAGGTTGTAGGAGCATCACCACCACTACTAACAACCGCCAACTAGACCGCACTACACAAAAACTCTCCAAGATCCTAGACACACTCAAGGTTCCATCTTTCCAAAACTAAGGCATAACTTAAAGCACCTAAGAAGACATTCAAGGCACCTAGGGTGTACCCCCATATGACAAAATGTCACAATACAAACAATGTAGAACCAGCTCAACAACATGCAAGAAAGAATCACGTAACATTTAGCTAAGTAGCCAACAGATAAACAAGCTCTGAGTCACCAATCAAAGTAAAATCCAAGAAATATTGGCAATCAAGGAAAGTGGCTAAGTAGCCGCATTCATAATGTCTAAAAATTCTCTCAAAATATAAATAACTAAAAGAGCCTCAAAGCTTCTCAATCCAATCACAAAATAAGATGTTGGTCCTTAATAAAATAACACCAATTTATGAATATATAAAATATAGAAAGTCAACATCACAATCACTTCACAGCCCCTCATGGCCGCCAATAGGGGTACTATACCTCGAGCTCCGTTCTAATAACACATACGCAAAGTTGGATCAAAAGCAACACCAAGACCTAATATCCACTTACTCATTAGGGATTAAGTCGCCAAAGCGGAAACCAAAAATAACTTGTCTAACCACTGAAGGAAAAGGGGAGCTTTAGATGACTAAACAACTTCTAATTTACTCTGCTTAGACTCCCAAACACAACCACTAGCACTAGGCCACAAGAGTCACACCATACAATTTATCATTCCAACAAGGAAGAGTCTCAACAGATTTATCACATCATACGACTAAAGCAAGGGTTATGTCTCATCAAACAACATCTTTTCAAGGTAGAAACAAGTTCTTGCTACACCAGAAGTTCACAAAAATGTCAATCTAATTCAATTTTTTTGGTTAACCGCGTTCAAAAAAATGCCATTAAGTGAAGTACAATAATTCAAACAACTTTATTATTTTATTATTATTTTAATTATGGTGGTTCAAATTTTGTTAACTGGTTTACGGGTTTCAAAGTTGGCCTCGGGGTCCAAGCGTTGAACCCACGGCTCGATACCAACCGTAATGCCCATATTTTCCCAACTCAAACCCATGATAAACCTCCGATAGCAAACTCGCTAAAATCATGGAATAATTTTTTTCATAAAGGTTACATGTCAATAGCTGAAATTTAATCTAATTTGGATTATAAAATTAAAAACAACTATAAAGGCATCTCAAAACAATTATCAATTAATAAAGATTGCCCCAATTTTCAAAATTAAATATTACGTTTTAATTCTATCACTAATGAGGCACCAAAATTTTATTTAAATAATCTTCATTAGCTTTTCCAAACATAACTCCATTAATCCCTTTTAAAATAATTTTATTTAGGGTACAAAATCAATCTTACGTTAAATCATACTAGGATAATAATTTTGTATTTTCAAATGCATGCAATTTAAATAAGTTCATTACTCAAAAGGGGTAAGGTTCTCAACTTAGTCTAACTCATTAGGCCCCATTTAACATTACACATACATCTTTTATTTAAAACATTCCCACCTAAATACCCCATCACTTAAGTGATGTAGGGTTCATCCTACACCCTTAGATCTAATCTATCTAAGCCATTAGATCTAGGTTTGACTAAAGAAACCCTAGATATCCTTATGGGTTCTCTTATATTCATTTTCTAACTCTACTCTCTCATTTCTCTTGTTTTGTTTTGACGTTAAGGAAGGAGGAGAAGAAAATGAAGCCATGGAGGCCATTAGAGAGGATTGAAGCTCTCCTTTGCTAAGTTTTTGTTATTAGGCAAGGATCTACCCATTTCTTTTGTGGGTTTTGGTTCCTTTTTTTCCTTATTTTAATACAATATTTTACTTGGGGTTTAAGGTATATACAAAGAGTATATACCCATTTGTGGAAAAACCAAAACCCTACATATTTATTTTGCAAAGGGAATTATATTTTATACATTTGCACATATATATGGATATACATATTTTTATATATATTCTTGTTTCATTTTAATTCACCTACAAACTCGGGGTGTATATTATATAACCCTTTTAAACAAACACTTTATAGACACATATATACAAAACCATAAGGTAACTATGTTTCCTAACTTACTAGGATTGCGCGACGATTTATCATGAATGCGCCTAGTGTAATTTTAAACCAGTATTATTAATGTCATAAAAAAGAAAATTTGATTTAAATGTAAATGGGGTTTCAAAGTAAATAGGGGAGGGGCGCCGACCCCACCCCATTCCATTACATATTACAATGGGTTGGGGGTGGGGTCACCGCCTCCCCTAACCTTCGAAAAACACTATCCACCTATAGCCATAGCCATAGGGCATGCCACACATTTTATTTGCATGCTAACTAGAATACATTAGTCCACACATTTTATTTACATGCTAACTAGAATACAATAGTCCACGCATTTTATTTGCATGCTAACTTAGAAATCCTTATGTCCACACATTTTATTTGCATGCTAACTAGAATACGTAGTTAGGTTTATGATTATAACAATTTAGAAAAGATAATGATGGTTCATTTACTATCGAAGGAAGTAGGCATTACATCCCTCCCCTTAGAATTGACTTCCTCTTGGAACTCACAAAGAGAGAGGTAGGAAAAAATCAAAATAAAAAGGATCACACCCTTTGTGGAATTGTTTTCTTCAAACAAGTGTGGGTCTACAGAACCCAAGTTTGGTCCAATGTAATTCAACAAGCAGGAGGAATATTGTAAGGGATGAGTTCTAAAATATCTTCATGCAAGGTTACGAACATCTAATTCTAAAGAGTAACTTTACGGGATCAGGCAAGATACAACACATAACATTATAACATGAAGAGGTCAAAGGAGTCTTAAGAATAACCACCAAGTAGAGGAATAACAAGGAGAATTCCGTGAGTTCAAGAATGACCACCTAGTTTCCAATGGAATAAAACATATTACAATAACAAAATTTAAGGTTTCCACTAAGGTTAAGTTATGCTTTCAAAGTTTGTTGTTTAGATGAGGCTAGCAAATCAACCATGACCAAAATTTGTACAAGAAACATGTCTACTCAAAGGTCTCACAATTTTGAGATCACACAAGATGAGGTTTAACAAGAAGGAAGGACCCTTAAATTATTCAAAACATTTATAATCAAGAAAACTTATTCATTGAAAGCACTTCTATAACTTGAGAGGGTACAATCAAATTTGCAATGGTAATCCTAAGAAAATTGTGACCATAAGGTTTCCTATAGCTTGATGTTACCCTTAAAAACACACACACAACACTACCTAATCTTAGAAATGCCAAACACTAAGAAAATAATTCCACTAGAAACTAACATATCAATACAAGCACCACTCACTATAACACCATGGGAGTTATTTATCTTAAATCCTTCTCAAGATGGAAATAACCATAAAGAGAGCACATGCATAAATCGTAACAACAAAGAGCACTCAAGGAGCTAGAGAGAAGAACAAGTAATAAGAGGGGCCCAACTACAATCTAGAGGTGCATCGTACAAACATGCGAGTAACAACCTATGAAAACACTTGCACTTTATTTTCCCAATGAAAAGGGGGACACACAACAAGGTGTGTCTCAAGAAAGGAAGAATAAAATGAGAACTTACAAAAATTTATGTCATTTCATATCCTTAACATATGTTTCCTTAAAAACTACGAATAACCTAGGCCACTTAGGATTAAGTCGGCACATAAGGAGGTTGCTTTTCTCAAAACAAGAGATAAGACCCAATCCCGAAAGGCCACAACTCACACTCATTGAGCTATGAGGAAAAAGGGTATGAAACCTAAACTCCCTCAAGGGAATATCACAAACGTCTATGAATAAGGGAGTAGTATGAAATTAGAACACATCACTACCAACAAGGTGTTTCACAAAAAAATGGGCAAAGTGAAAAAACTAAAGGTTCAATCATACATAGAACTCAATACACATACATCTTACTCATTTTATAAACCAACTATTAAGTCAAAAGTTGTAGTTTCGCTTGCTAAGCACATTCCTTACAAGTTTTCTTAATTAAAACTTCCTCCTATTATGACATCACAAGTTTGTGTTATAAGGAGCACCACTAGGGTTGGCATGATATCTTGCCATTCTATATAGGTGGCAGAAATATTTATTTTACTCCTAGGGAAGGTAGATGGACAAAGTTTCCTTTCTATTCTTCTACATAGTTTTATTTCTTCTATTAATCTACCAAGGTTATAACGCAAGGACCATTTTCCTTTTTCTATGTTCTAGATTATTTGTTAAGTTTCAAAGTCAAATCCCTCAATTAGGTTTTTTATTATGCTGAATTTAATCATTTTATCCAATAGATCTTAAAGAGAAGGAAGAGTCAAACATATCACATTATTACTTTTATGGGAATCAACATATCATATTTTTAATTCTAAAGCAATAAGAGACATTCAACATGGCAACAAGATCATTAATTTTGTAAGATCTAGGAATCAATCCACCAACATGAGTCACACCAAGACTTCAAGGGTTTACCAAATAATTTACAAGCATCATTAAAAACTCCTAGTGGGTCTCCACAAGTCTCAAAAGAAGTTACAAGAAAATACCCATTAAAGAGGTATATTTTTACTTTTATGAATTTAAGAGGTTTAACAATGTTTGTTGTTTAGGCTCAAACATTTTACTCACATAATAAGACAAGGAAAGTTTTCAAATCAACACTCATATTTCCACAAGATACCACCAACCAAGAAACAAGATGACAATGCAAATTTTACTCCAAGGACACCACATTCCCATTAGAAAGCATCAAATGCAAGAGGACAATCAACTAATCTATCCAAACATGGACTCTACGACCAAGAGTTATAGTTTTAAAAGAAGAAGCACAATATAAGCACCACCGAGATTAAAATATTAAGATCTACCAAACTAACATCTCTAAGAGCAAGGTCCAAAAGACCCAAAAGAATTGAAATTGTGTCTCTATGTAACCCAAAGGTTAATAGGTCATAAAATGTTATTCATAACAATCTAAAAGGTTAAGATAGGGGTAGACTTATTTATAGGTCATCGAGAGAAAAACAAGCACACTTAATTAAACACATTGCCGAATGGCCTTAAATCTAACCATAATTAACAAGATGCATACAATTCACAAGTCAATACTTTCTAAGATTAAACAAGGAAACCATGATACAAATTAGCATGCCATCGATGAAATGTCACTACCAAACAAACACTTTTCCACTAACATCTATAGTCAACCAAAATTCAATCCAATCCTAACACAATCCATAAGCCCATAACTAAACACATCTACTTTGACGAGGATAAAATCTCTTACCACTTGTAGAGCATCACCACACCGCTAACAACTACCAACTAGACCGCACTACACAAAAACTCTCCAAGATCCTAGACACACTCAAGGTTCCATCTTTCCAAAACTAAGGCATAACTTAAAGCACCTAAGAAGACATTCCAGGCACCTAGGGTGTACCCCCATATGACAAAATGTCACAATACAAACAATGTAGAACCAGCTCAACAACATGCAAGAAAGAATCACGTAACATTTAGCTAAGTAGCCAACAGATAAATGAGCTCCGAGTCACCAATCAAAGTAAAATCCAAGAAATATCAACAATCAAGGAAAGTGGCTAAGTAGCCATTCTGCAATGTCTAAAAATTCTCGCAAAATATAAATAACTAAAAGAGCCTCAGAGCTTCTCAATCAAATCATAAAATAAAATGCTGGTCCTTGATAAAATAACACCAGTTTACAAATATATAAAATACAGAAAGTCAACATCACAATCACTTTGCAGCCCTCATGGCCGCTAATAGGGGTACTATGCCTCGAGCTCCGTTTTAATAATGCATACACTAAGTTGGATCAAAAGCAACACCAAGACCTAATATCCACTTACTCATACGGGATTAAGTCACCAAAGTGGAAACCAAAACTAACTCGTCTAACCACTGAAGGAAAAGGGGAGCTTTAGATGACTAAACAACTTCTAATTTACTCTGTTAGACCCCCGAACACAACCACTAATGTCAAACCACAAGAATCACACCATACAATTTATCATTCCAACAAGGAAGAGTCTCAAAGGGTTTATCGCATCATACGACTAAAGCAAGGGTTAGGACTCATCAAACAACATCTTTTCAAAGTAGAAAACAAGTTCTTGCTACACCAGAAGTTCACAAAAATGTCAATCTAATTCAATGTTTTTAGTTAACCGGTTTGACAAAACGCCATTAGGTAAGTACAATAATTCAAACAACTTTATTATTTTATTATTATTTTAATTATGGCGGTTCAAATTCTGTTAACTAGTTTACGGGTTTCAAAGTCGGCCCAGGGTCCAAGCGTTGAACCCATAGCTCTGATACCAAGTGTAACGCCCACATTTTCCCACTCAAGAACCCACGATAAACCTAATAAAGAAAAAAAAAATTATGGAATAATTTTTTTTTAAAGGTTACAAGGCATTAGCTGAAATTTAATCTAATTTGGATTATAAAATTTTAAACAATTACAAGGCATTGGAAAACAATTATCGATTAATTAAGATTGCCCCAATTTTCAAAATTAATATTACGTTTTAATTCTTTCACTAACAAGGCTCCAAAATTTTATTTAAATAATCTTCATTAGCTTTTCAAAACATAACTCCATTAATCCCTTTTAAATTAATTTTATTTAAGGTACAAAATCAATTTAATTAAATCATACTAGGATAATAATCTTGTATTGTTAAATGCATGCAATTTAAATAAGTTCATTATTCTAAAGGGGCAAGGTGCTCAACTTAGTCTAACTCCTTAGGCCCCATTTAACATTACACACCCATCTTTTATTTAAAACATTCCCACCTAAATACCCCATCACTTAAGTGATGTAGGGTTCATCCTACACCACTTAGATCTAATCTATCTAAGCCATTAGATCTAGGTTTGACTAAAGAAACCCTATATATCCTTATGGGTTCTTTTATATTCATTTTATAAATCTAATCTCTCATTTCTCTTGTTTTGTTTTGCAGGTTAAGGAAGGAGGAGAAGAAAATGAAGCCATGGAGGCCATTAGAGAGGATTGGAAGCTCTCCTTTGCTAAGTTTTCATGATTAGGGCAAGGATCTACCCATTTCCTTTGTGGTTTTGTTTCCTTTTTTTTCCTTACTTGTTTTTAATACAATATTTTACTTGGGGTTTAAGATATATACAATGAGTATATACCCATTTGTGGAAAAACTAGAAACCCTACATATTTATTTTGCAAAGAGGAAGTATATATTTTATACATTTGCACATATATATGGATATACGTATTTATATATATATTCTTGTTTCATTTTAATTTACCCACAAACTCAGGGTGTATATTATATAAACCTTTTAAACAAACACTTTATATACACATATATATACAAAACCAGCGCCCAATGTAATTTTAAACCAGCGCCGGGTATTAATGCCAAAGAAAATTTGATTTAAATGTAAATGGGGTTTCAAAGTAAATGGGGTGAGGGGCGCTGACCCCACCCCCCCATTCCATTACATATTACAGCTGTGGTAGCCATAGGGCATGCCGTCATTCCCTTATTATTAATTGTTTTTTTTTTTTTTTTAATTCTAAAAGCCACGGATCACCAAAACAAAAAAGAAATGGCTGTCCACAAGTTTTAGGTTTATCATTATTATTATATTAATATGTATAAAATGTACATGTCCATATATATATTAAAAGGTTATATTAATATTAGTACTTATCTTTTACTAAAGTAACTCTCACTACAACCGTATTATACATTATTAATATATATTAGTAATATAGACTATGTATATTAATATTGAAATAACATATCTATCAGTTAGATTTCCTTCTTATTTATTTACACTAAATTTTTATTTTATGTTAAGAGATTTGCATATTAGTGAAAGGATTACCATTTTTCACCATTATAATAAACAAGGATATAAGTTTAAGTCCACTTAGATAAACCTAGTATTGCAAAAATTTGTGCTTAGATGAGACTTTAATAAATAATCTCTTTCATATTTATTTATGTAGTAACTATATGATATAATTTTTTTAATAGTTTTCACTTCAAATTAAAATAAAATCATTTGATGAAAGTTTTCATTTACAACAAAATAACATTTGGATATAAGTTTGTTTGAAGTTTCTTCTTACATAGTCCTTTAAGTATGAGAAAATGAGACACAAATGAATGAAATTTATCCCCTTTCATGAGAACAACTTATCCATAATGCAAGAGCCTCACATTTACTTCACAAGTAAACCTTACAACTTCCCAAGCAACCTTAGATTTGAGAAATATTATTCTTTCCATTGCAACCCATTTCAAGGTTCATATTTCATGCGAAGTAATGTAATTCAAAATAAACAACTTACAAGGATTTATCCAATGAATAAAATTACATCCAATACATTATTAGTACCATTTCCAAGTTATAGAATCATAATAGCACAAGTTACAACACCACATGTATTTTCCCAACAAGAGCACTTCTTCATCCAATGAACTCCACCATCTTCCCCAAAATCAAGCACACAACAAAAAATGGGGGAGTAGGCAACACTCTCCACCCAACAAAATATCCAATGAGGGAGAGAAGCCTTCTCCCTCATTGGCCCCCGAGCCCCAACAAAGAAGCAATGAGGGCTATTTAGACAACCATGGCAACTCAAAAATGGCTTCCACATACACATTAAATCAAGACAAACAATGAAATAACACAATACCAATTTTACAACAAATCAACAAATATCAAACACAAAGGCTTCATACTAAAGCCATGGAGGAGAAAGGAACATGGGGTTCTTCTTATGCCTCCCAAGGGCTTGGGTGTCCACCTATGAGCCTCAAAAAATTTCATCACAATACACACAACACTCTTATTCCTCCCTCCAAAAAGATACACCACTCTTATGCCTCCCTCACTCTTATTCCTCCCTCAAGAAAAATTAGATAAACACAATTCATATTTATCAACAATGTGGACATCCCAACCCAACTCCTCCTAAAAATACCATTACATTTCTCTTATGCCTCCCTCAAGTTTTACCCCCATTTCCATTTCTCCCACAACCTAAGAATCAAATCTATTTCCCAAAATCATGAGAAATAAGCAATCATCAACAACACATATGAGAACAACAAAATAGCAAGGTAGGAATAAGGGTGAAGATCTACCTTACAAATGAAGAGTGTCAATACACAACAAGATCCAAGCCTTCCAAAATCCTAAGAAAACACCATCCACTCCAAGTTCCATTCACCATTCTCAAGCAAGCTCTCCCAAAATTCCCAAGCATTCCCAAAAAAAAAAAAGTAACCCCTCAAACAACAATTAAACATGCATATAAAGGAAAAGGGAAGAGGAGGGTGAGGTGGCTCCATGTAGGATGCCACATCACTCATCCTCAACTCCACATCACAAGTCAAACCTCAACCCCAATGAACAATAAATTGGTGGGTGAGTGAAATGACAATTTACTTACACACACAAACCAATCCCACACCCCCTAAGGACAAACTTAAAACCCATGTAAGAAAATTTCAATAAATGTAACTTTTTTACTTACAAAACACATAATGGGGTCTATTTTTGACCCCTAAATCCATAGGTAGGGTTGGCATAGCAATTTAAGAGGTGTGAGACAAGTTTAACTTGTCCCACAAGCCTTCAAAATTCGACCCTTAGGCCAAATTCAAATTTACATGAAGGGGTAGAGTGTACAACACTCAAGATCCCAAGCACTCAACTTACAACACAAAATCCAAGAGCCATCTAGTCTAATAAATGAAATTTTTTGAACCATTCATAATTAGTTTAGAACAAGATTAAATTAACTCAAATAAGACAACTAAGATCATTAAAGATAAAAGGGAATATAAACCAAAATCTAAATAATTAATACAAGGAAATTACATCACTAAAATTCACATACTAAAATCAAATAAAGGAGATATAAAAAGGAAAAAACACACAAACCCCTTGGTCACAATTGAGGTAATCCCCCATGGGGACCCCCTAACAACAACAAGACACACACAACATAACACAAGTTACCATGGTGACCAGTTGCCAATACCCCACATTCCTTCGTTGTTGGTCTCCTCCACCCCGTAGTTTATTGTTGTGAAATATTCACCTACAAAATCACACAATACCTTTCTGGCCTCATGGCCATATTAGTGATATCGAACTAATAAAAATGTTTATATCTACATATCAATTTCAACGTCAAATGTCATAACTACTATTGCTAAGACCTAGTGATTCAACAATTACTCTCAATTTCCAAAATTTTGATTCCGCTAATACATCAGTTTGCAATTACGATCATAAACCAACTAAATCATCTAACTTAAGCAATACTTTCACTTGTTCACAATTTTGCCAATTCTCCAACATCGAAGGAATCACAAAATAACTTTGAACATCATAATAAAATCAATATGAAAATAATTGAAATATCAACATATATATAAGCTGACAACACATCATTTTCTTCCATACTGAAAGTCTATCAAAAGTTAATCAGTTCGATTAGAGATGTCTATCCTTCAATTTCCATATCACAATGTGTTACTATCGTTCATCCATTACTATTTATATGTACAAAGTAAATGATGCCTATGTGTTCAGTCACAATATTAGATTAAATATAACAAAACAATATCGATGATTAATGATATCAAAATCAATCTATGACCACGTAACCATTCTAGCTAATTGTCGTATCCTTAGATCCCCATCAAGGTCCATAGTACGACATAAAGTCAAAGTAATAATAATAACCAAAACACCATAGAAATCCTGATGTCCACACATTTTATTTGCATGCTAACTAGAATACAACAGTCAGTTTACTATTATAAAATTGAAAAAGATAATCATGGTTCATTTATTGTCGAAGGAAGTGGGAATTACAAATAGCTTTTCATATGAGGCCTAAAATAACATTTTGCAAAAGAAGACACAAAGTGGCTTTTGCCAAAAATAGTCTCCCAAACAAAACAAAAGCCATCTCGCATGTGAAGAAAAGAAAATTACCTTTATTCCCAAAGGACTTGTACACTTTGTTCCTTGAAGAGAGAGAATGACTAGTGAACAGGAAGTTTGGCTGAAGGAGAAGTAAAGTTGGTAGGCTATAATTAGCCTTATTCTTAGTTTAAAAGTTGTATTTTCGTAAACGTGAAAGTCATATATTTACAAGAACTATAGCTGTAGTGCATGGGCTATTTTTTATGGGTTAGGTGGAGTCTCTTGCTAAATACTTTATGCTTTTGCAAAGCATTGGGGGATAATTTTTCCATAGCTATACTTTATGCAAAACCAATTGTATTGTTTCACCTTTGAATAATAGAAAGACTGATTTTTCCTCCATTCTTAAGCTTCTTGCAGTGTGTAAAAGTAAGTTTTAGGTGTGTATAAGTGAGTATTTTATTCCTTTGCATATAAATAGCCTTACAACACCTTCATCAAGTAAATTTAACTTTTTTGCAATCACCTAAGTGTGTTTTTAATGCCTTAGTGAATACAAAACCTATTTAAAATTGAGTGAGAGAAGCCATTAGATATTATTATATTTTTAAGCATGTTTGTACAAGCTCAAGCCCCACAAAAATATTGGTGTATCATCTTTAGCCATCCTTCGATTTTACATTTCTTCTAACCCTCAACCAAGAAAAATTTAGAAATTTAGTGATCCATCAAGGGAACTAGCCTCTTTGGGGGTTCACCTCACCCGAGGCACCCTTAAGATGGAGGAGATCCCATTGTACTTTTTTGAAGTCGAGTTAGATAGCTAATCTAGGATGAAGGTGTAATTCGAATGATAATAAGTGGCAATAGAAATATAATAGTATTAACCATGGAGAAAAGATGGCCAAAGATATCGGTTAATAGTGATTTTCTTACATACAAATCATATGAATAGTAGTATGCAATCAAGACTAGATAATTACCCAAAGTGTGTGATTTTGTGTCTAAAGGAGGTTTATTTGTCTCCATGGTTATCCGATGTTTTCTTACTTTTGTATTCTATTGTTTTCCATTGTTTGTTGGCTTTTTCCTTTTCTTTATCTCATGTGCGCATTATATGTTTTCAAATCACCTGTAACTTAGATTGTCTTGCAACATTGTGAGTGATATCCCATGTTTTCCACTCACTTTTCATGGTCTACATTGTCTTCTTCCTAGTTCATTTAAATAGTTTTATATATGCATGTGTATCTTGTTTACACTAACACTTCTCTCCTAGCCAATGTTTCCATGTGTCTTGGTTTCTACCATGCACATTCCCTCCTACATACCAATATCGAGTTCAACGTGAGGTCCTCTTTTGCACCACATCCTCCTAGAAATTTTTCATGAACAACAAATGAAGGGGGAATCTATTGGGTCAAATAGTCACCCCATTTAGCAATCACATACAAAGTTCAGCTCAATCACAATCACGATTCAGCACAAAGACAAGACAACACAAAGTCAACATAGTCTATAGACTCGAGATAGGTCTCATAATAGAATTTGGATCCTTACTTCACCACGAGACACTAGATCCATGAATTAGAATTGGGCGCCTAGGTGCTTCTATCCCTTCTTGGTATGATGATACCAGGAGGTAGATACACAAATGTTTTTAGTTCAAATTGCCACAAAGGATTTTCATAGGGTAGACAGTCCTTGTAACTTGGAAATAATGTTTGATCACATTTATTAACATTGGATTGGACTTTTCCACACCATCTAAAGTGATTTTTACTATGATAAGAAGTCAAGGTTGGAGAATGACACAAGAATTTTCTACCTACACTACTTCTACAATGGTGTAAGATCACCGAAAAAAGCTGACATTCACCATGATTGATGTGAGACTTCCCAAAAAACACAATGTTTATCAACATATTCAAGATTATTTCTATCCATTTTTGAACTCATCATGGATCAGGTGCACATGTTCATTTTTTTCTATTTTCAATAGTTTTTACACACTTCTATACATGCATTTTAAACATTTTTCTATATACACCTATTTTAATACTTATTCATTCTTCTCTTTTCAGGTTCATCCTTATGGGAAGTGGTAGTAAACATCAATTCATCATAAAAAACATAAACATTATACATCAAAGCAGTACAATGTGGCATCTATACACACACTTTTCACCCTAGGGTCATTATCATCGCTTTTCTTTTTACTTCCTCTTCTTTAACATCCACACTTCACACTTTTTATCATTCCACACTTTCTTTGTCTCAACATGATCTTCTACATCGATCTACATGGTTATCAAGTACACATCTCTATCTACTTTATGTTACCAAGCTTTCCTCTCACTAACATAAAGTGGGGGAAAATATAGACACAAAATCAAGGACTTGTGTACATTAATTGGTCCTAGTCACATACCACTATTCATATGCTTCAAATGGAAGAAAATTACTAGTTGATCACTATAGTTTGACTCTTAGGTTCCCTTCTAGTCTCCATTTCAACCTTACAAACTTCACTGCCTAGTTTGACCCTTCACATTTCAGCTTTTCGGCCATGGAAACCAACACCCAACCAGGGCGTCAATGCCCATGCACCCTCATCCCCTTGGGTGCCCTATACCTCTTTGTATCCAATGCGCTCCTTTTTGGGTCCTTTTTAATGATTGGGCATATTTTTCTCTTAGAGGTTGGCCTTTTAGTGATCAATTACGAAATTTGAATAAGACAATCATATAAATATTAAGTCATATTACCAAATTAAAGGAAAAATCTATAATCATCTATAATATCACCTAAGGTTGCATCTCACAAATACTCAAGAGCATATTTGCATTCATCTAGAACCATTGCAAGAAAAGACAGGTTGGTTTTGTATATCACTTGCATAGGAGGGAAGTTAATTTTATTCCATACACATATCTATTACATATTTTTAAATCTAGCTACTTTTCTCGCTATCAAGTGTGACTCACATAAGAGCCATCTATGGAACGATTCGACACACGAACACATAACTAAATTGGGTTAGATATGTAGTGTGGTGATCAATTGTAAGATCACTTGTTTGATAGCTAAGGACAATCGACCACTCATTTTGAATCTTTCAATTTTATAATTTGATGTTATGAGGTTTTGCGGTGATCTCTTCATTAGAAGTTATCAATGACATCAATGATCATAGTTCGACAATCTAGCAAAAAACAGTGAGGGTTTTAGATCATCCGCGACCCCGTGAAAATCCATCTATGGACCTCTTATGCGCAGATCATGACATCTAGAAGGGATCCTAGTGTCCAACATGCCACTATCGGTCCCAGGAACCCGAGTCCCTGCTACACTTTTCTCGGTTCGGTTTCGAGGTCCTATACTTTCGTTCTTCCAGTCTTCCACCTTCACACGTTGTAAGGAGTATTTGCAAAATCAATCGAATAGCCTAACTCTCTATTAGACTTAGGGTTTTACTTCCTTTTCTTATTTGTTTAATTCATTTTTGTATTTTACTATCATATCTATTTTTGTAACATACATAATAATTTAACAAAGTAATCTACACCATTTTTAGTTCATTATTGGTAAATCGAAACTACCATTTGGACTAATAATCTCAATCTGGATGGAATCTCAAATCCTCTCCTCGAGTTACATCAAAGAGATTTGAATTTTTTTGAAAGACTCTAATGAACCTATGAAATCTCATTTTCTCATGAATTATTTATCAAGGTCTCCATGTTGGGGATAGACTAAATCAAATGGGAGATATCGATCCATTGTGCACTTTTTGCACTAACCAAAAACTCTCGAGCATATTTTCTAGTTTTGATCCTTTACATAGTTAGCGTGGAGGTGGATTACATCCTTTTTCTCTATTTCTTCCAAACACTTGTCCCGAAAAATGATTCTTCTTGGGGACTCCACTTGTTTACATGTTAAAAAAAATTCTAGATATTGAAAGTATTTAGAGGATATAATATTTCAAATATGAAAACATGGAAATTTTATAATTTTTAATCAAATTAAATGCATAGAAACTTATCTATTTATAATTAGGTGGGTGTTATTCCCAATGTGTTTCTTGATAATCAAGTCAATGTGGAAAACTTTTCACTACAGGTGGAGCATGTGTAGACTCTCATTGATCATTGGGGAAATAAATCTTGTACTATTCGTAAGAAGAACCACCGATCATGCACTTACTCATTCCTCATTAGGGATACGATCATGTTCAATCATGCTATTGCTCGCATAATAGATGTAAGAACCTTATCCCATAGGATCCATTGTTCCCATGTCATGGGAATACGGGTGGATGAAGGAGTTATTCTCTTAGTGGTTTTTCTAGGGATGAATGTCTCATAGGAAAGACAAATGGACCACCTCGGGTGATAATGGTCACACTAGTGAGGTGGATCTGTGGGAGGTATCCTCGTTAGGTTGTTGGGATAGATTTATTCACAATAACCATTCATTACATGAGGTTGGTTTACATAGTAACCGACATCGGTCAACATATTAACCGTCGTTGGTCAGCATATTAACTATCGCTTAGCATAAAAATCACCATCGGTCGGTAGATGCACCGCCATCAGTCAAGGTAACCATCATCAGTTACCTATGCATGAAATTTAATATTTAACTGATGGGAATTAGATATAACTTTGTTATAAAGTTGATCTAAAGGTTTGAAATGCATAGCTAAGGTTCCCTAAGTTTTAAGATGCTTATATAAGCATGAAAGCTAGGGTAAGATGTTATGATGGCATGTAATTGATTATTATTGCAAGTGTAATCCTTGATTGAGAGGATGAATAAGAAGAGAAAGAAATAACAGTTACATTAAGACAAAGCTTCCATGGAAAGGAGATGGATAGAAGGAAATAGTAGGTACATATGAGAATGGTGAGAAGAGGGTAACATCTTCTACTATATTTCCTTTACATAGTTATTGTCTCATTGTAATGACTTGCATAATATGCAAAGAACATATAGTATCTTCTTGTAGATTCACATGTTGGTGAGATCTTTTAATATAGATCCATGTAGATATAGTCTTATATAGTTAGATCCACAAGTTGTTGTGAGATCTTGTATTATAGATCCATGAGATCATATTGTATTTTTGATCCATGTAGATCTAGATATTGTATAGAGATTGTCTTCATGTTTGCACAGGTTATATAGTGATGGAGAGACAAAATTTCTTCTTGGTACATTTTCATGGTTGCACATTGGTAGACGCATGTTTCGAGAGGTCTTGTCGTATATCCACAGAGAACTTGGTAGCAGTTTAAAGATGCAGTAGTTATGGGTTATGTGAGATTATGTTAGTGGTTTCTAGAGGCACGGTTGTAGTGCACTTTTGTAGATCCATTTAGAGATCTGAAGGGGAGGAGATACTCTTGGAGAGATGTATTGTACTCTTCTATCAAGAGTTAGTTTGTACTCTTTCTATATTATATATATTAGATCTCTATCTTTGGTGGACGTATCCCACATTGGGTGAACCATAATTGATGTTGCGTGAAGTTTTTGTACTTTTTTTTTTATTTGGATTATTCTAGTTCATACTTCCTTTGATGTAGATTTTGGGGAATTATTTAGATCATGTGTGCATGATTTTGTTTGTTATTAAATCATAGTACTATTATGATGTCCCGAATTCCCAACAATTGGTATTAAAGCTAGGTTATTTTAGAGAAAGGTTTTGCTTTAGTATATTGTTAGTGGTTTACTGACATGTGTATGAGAGCACAGGTTTCTTTTTCCTTATGTGAAAATCATAGAAAGAGATTTAAATATCAATTGGAAGCTATAAATATGAGGTTGTTGGAGAATATAGTGACTAAAGTTGTTTAGGTTGCAACCGACATCATCAAGGTCACCGTGGTAGGTTACTGGGGTGACCGTGGTCGCATCTTGAACAACATGGTTTTAAACAAGAAATCATAGATATGAATAATTAAGAAGATGCATGGAATGTGTGTGTTGTTTTTTAAGGTGTCCCCTGGTTCTTATAGGCATAAGCATGTTGGTCAAATTACAGCAGATCTGTGTTATAGAGGTATGGTTTTATCTTAGTATTGGAGTGCTTGTATATTTTTGTTGCATTGACATGCATGGTTGAGGATTACAGATCTAGTATGAGATAGAGGAGTATTTATGCATCCATTAGTGCAGTAAGATGGATGGGCTTCGTTAGAGAATTAGAATATTGTAGCATAGAATGAGGATGTTATGTTTGTGGAGCCTATTTTCATGTTAGAGCATGGTACACCTTCTATGTGTTACACTCGTGTATTTTGCGGTGGTCCCGCTCGTCGATGAGCGGGTCGGGGGGTTCGGGGGTGAAGCCCCCGATTGAAGGGGACTCAGGGGTGAAGCCCTGAGCAAAAATTATCTTTCATGGGTGGTTTATTAACCCATGGGTAATGGGTAACCATTGTTATGGGCTTTTTTTGGGCCCATGGTTTTTCGGTACCCATTGTTTTGATACCCATGATTTTTTGCCCATGGTTTTGATACCCACGGTTTTGTATCAAACTGCTTAAGAAATTGTCTATTTATATGATCTTATGGATATGATACATAGACAAGAAAATGTATTGCAGAATGTGCTTTGAATTTGGGTGTGAATTTTCAGCAGAGTTTGTTGAGCATAGCTCCAAACAATCTGGGTATTGTATTGAGAGAGTAGAGACTTGTAATAAAATCTGAGCAAGTGATTCTTGGTGGACATAGCCCATATTGGGTGAACCACATTAAATATTGTCTCTCTGTGTTGTGTTATTTATTCTACACTTTTATTTGAGATCTATAATATTTTCTACATATTAGTTTCTACTATTGCGATTCTATAAGGGATTATTCCACATATTTTATCTCTTATTTCCTAACAATTGGTATCAGAGCCTAGTTTGGTTTGCTGTAGTGTTGAATCATAGGAAATTTTAATCTTGAGTGGGAGCTATGGCGATGATGATGGAATATCTAGGGTTGATAAATTCAAAGGGTAAAATTTCGAGTCTTTGGAAGATGCGAGATGGAAGATTACCTTTATCGAAGGATCTTTATACTCCATTTGTCTCGAAGAAGGTGAACAAACCCTCGAGTATGACAGGATGCAAAATGGGATTTGTTGGATCGGAAGGCACTTGGAATGATCTGGATGTGTCTTACATCTTCGGTATTATTTAATGTTTCAAAGGAAAAGACTACAAAAGAACTGATGGATGCATTAGGGAAGTTGTATGAAAAACCCTCTGCCTCTAATAAGATATTTTTAATGAAAAAGTTGTTTAATATGAAGATGTCTAAGTATATTTCAAGTGAGATCATTTAAATGATTTCAATATGGTTGTGAATATGCTAGCTTTGGTTACAATAGAATTTGATGAAGAAGTTAGGGCTTTATTAATTCTGTGCTCTTTACCTGAAAGTTGGAATAACCTGGTAATGGTGGTAAGCAACTCGGTTCTAGCTAACTCGAAGTTGAAGTTTGAGGATGTTGTAGGGGTGATTCTAAGTGAGGAAATGCGAAGAAAAATCTCCGGGAATCTTCTACTTCAGGGAATGCTTTGACAGTGGAAACTAGAGGGAGACAAGAATAGAGGAAACCGTGGAAAATCAAAAGATCGAGCAAGGTCAAAATCTAAGAGCAAGATTGTATGTTGGAACTATGGAAAGTCTGGGCATGCAAAGAAGGACTATTGGGAGCTTCGGGACAAGAAGAAACAATAGGAAGAAAACAAGGAGGCAAAATGTGGCATCGGGTAATGTATGCCAGATGCTTTGATTCTTTCTTTACATAATATTACTGAATCTTGGGTTTTAGATTCAGGGCTTCTTTTCATGCTACTCCACATAGGCATTATTTTGTTGATTATGTTCAAGGGGATTTTGGGCATGTTTTTCTTGGTGATGATGAGTCTTGCAGTATAGTTGGAAAAGGTTATGTTCAGGTTAAGATGCAGAATGGGAATACATGGATATTGAAGGATGTCAGACATGTGCCTACATTAAGGAGAAATTTGATATCGACGGGGCAATTGGGAAGTGATGGTTGTACTGTGATATTTACAGCTGACTCTTGGAAGGTTACCAAGGGTGCTCTTGTGGTGGCAAGAGGTAAGAAGGTTAGAACCTTGTATTTATCCACTGATAGTACTAATGATTGTAATCTTGTGGCTTCAGATGTAGATATAACATTATGGCACTATAGGCTCGGTCATATGAGCCATAAGGGCATGGACATCATAAAGAAGAATTTACCTAGATATATAGAAATAGGTTTGGAGTTCTGTGAGGACTGCATATATGGGAAACAGAAGCGAGTAAGGTTTCTCAAGGTTGGACCTACAAAGAAAGAGAGTAAGTTAGAGTGGTGGATTCGATGTGTGGGGCCACTTCGGTATCATCTCTTGGGGGTTCAAGTTATTATGTTACTTTTATTGATGATGCAACAAGGAAAGTTTAGTTTTATTGTATTAGAAACAAATCTGATGTATTTGACACTTTGGTTAAATGGAAAGCCTTGGTAGAGAATGAAACAGGTCTTAAGCTAAAATGTCTCGGGGTCGATAATGGAGGGGAGTATTGCAGAAATGAATTTAATGATTATTGTTCTAAGAATGGAATCCATGGAAAAAAGACAATTCGGGAACTCCGCACATAATGGGGTATCGAAAAGGATGAATAGAACAATAATGGAACATGCTAGGAGCATGAGGTTACATGCAGGACTTCCTCTTTCTTTTTGGGTAGAAGTGGTGAGCACAGTTGTGTACTTGATAAATAGAGGACCCTCAAGTGCCTTGGATGGAGGCATACATGAGGAGGCTTGGTATGGTAAGAAAGTTGATTATTCATTTATTAGAGTCTTTGGATGTGAGGTGTTTGTTCATATAGACAAGGATGATAGACCAAGCTAGAGGCTAAATCGAAAAAAGATACTTTCATTGGTTATGGTGGTGATGACTTTGGATTTAAATGTTGGAGTATTAAAGACAAGAAAATCATTCGGTCTAGGGATGTGGTCTTTAATGAGAAATTCAAGTATAAGCAATAGTTGCAGGAAAACATGGAAGAATCCAAGAAAGAATATATCTGGTAGAGGATCTTTCTGATGGGAATGTGACCCATGAATCGGTTCAGAACCTACTCAACAGAAACCCCAAACTCCTATAGTGAGGAGGTCTTCTAGGGTAAGAAAAGAACTTGAACGTTTTTCTCCTTCTCTTTATTATTTATTACTCACTGATAGTGGAGAGCCAAAGAGCTTTGATGAAGCAATGCAGGAAGATGCCAGTAAGAAGTGGGAGAAAGCCATGGATGAGGAGCATAAGTCTCTCATGGAGAATCACTCGACTTGGGATTTGGTGAAGCTACCGGAAGGAAAAAGAGCATTGCGGTAACAAGTCGGTTTTCGAGTTAAAGATGAAGGAGGAAAGAAAAGATATAAGGCCCAGTTGGTGGTCAAGGGGTTTACATAGAAACAAGGTATAGATTTTGATGAGATTTTTTTCTTCTCGTAGTAAAAATGACTTCTATCGAATCGTTTTGGAATAGTGGCGTAGAAGACTCTCACTTAGAACAGTTAGATGTAAAGACTACATTTCTCCATGGTGATTTGGAGGAGGAGCTATATATGCAACAGCCAGAAGGATATGAAGTCAAAGGTAAAGAGGAGATGGTGTGCAAACTGAAGAAGAGCTTGTATGGCCTAAAACAAGCTCCACGTCAATGGTATAAGAAGTTTGATAGCTTCATGATGGAGCAAGGTTATATTAGATGTCATTCTGACCATTGTGTGTATACAAAGAAATTTGAGGATGGAAGTTATATTATCCTATGTTTGTATGTTGATGACATGTTGGTTGTAGGTAAAAACATGCAGGAAATAAAAGTACTCAAGAAACAGCTAAGTGAATCCTTTGATATGAAGGATTTGGGGGCAGCAAACAAATCCTTGGTATGAGGATAACTCGGGATAGGAAGGAATAGAAGCTAACTTTATCTCAGGAAGAGTACATTAAGAAGGTATTGGATAGGTTTAACATACAGATGCTTAAACCAGTTGGGACTCCTTTGGCAGGCCATTTTAAGTTATCAAAGGAGCAGTGTCCCAAGACAGAGCAAGAAAGAAACCAGATGTCCAAGGTACCTTACTCATCAGCGGTTGGTAGTTTGATGTATGCTATGGTGTGCACTAGGCCTGATATTGCCCATGCAGTGGGAGCTGTGAGTAGATTTATGAGTGATCCAGGTAAAGAGCATTGAAAGCAGTAAAGTGGATCCTTCGGTATTTGAGAGGGACCATGGGGATAGTTTTGTGCTACAATGGATCAGACACCACTTTACGTGGTTATGTAGATTTAGACATGGCTGGAGATGTAGACAATAGGAGGAGCATGACAGGTTATATTTACATTGTAGGTGGGATAGCAGTGAGCTGGATTTCATGACTACATAAGTTGGTGGCTTTATCAACCATGGAGGTTGAGTATGTTGCTACCATAGAGGCAAGAAAAGAGATGATTTGGTTACAAAATTGCTTGAGGAGTTGGGGCATAAGCAGGAGGAATGTAAGCTGCATAGTGATAGTTAGAGTGTTATACACCTAGCTAAGAACTTTGCTTTCCACTCTAGGACAAAGCATATATAGTTGAGATATCACTTCATTAGGACAACTTTGGAGGAAGATAAGTTGAAGTTGGAGAAGATTCATACTAGTCAGAATCCTGTAGACATGATGACCAAGGTGGTCACAAGGGATAAAATAAAGCTATGTTCAACTTTGGTTGGCCTTCATGGATGATAGTGAAGGGTTGAGAAGCTTGCTCAGTGGAAATCAGTCTCCAAGTGGGAGATTGTTATGTTTGTGGAGCCTATTTTCATGTTAGAGTGTGGTACACCTTCTATGTGTTACACTCGGGTATTTTTATGGCGGTCCCGCTTGTCGTGAGCGGGTCAAGGGGGTTCGGGGGTGAAGCCCCCACGATTGAAGGGGGCTCGAGGAAAAGCCCCCGAAGCAAATTTTCATGGGTGGTTTATTAACCCATGGGTAATGGGTAACCATTATGGGTTGTTTTTGGGCCCATGGTTTTTCGGTACCCATTGTTTTGATACCCACAATTTTTGCCCATGGTTTTGATACCCACGGTTTTGTATCAAACTACTTAAGAAATTGTCTATTTATATGGTCTTATGCATATGATACATAGACAAGCAAATGTATTGCAGATGTGCTTTGAATTTGGGTGTGAATTCTATAGAGTTTGTTGAGCATAGCTCCAAACGGATCTGGGTATTGTATTGAGAGAGTGGAGGCTTGTAATAAAATATGAGCAAGTGATTCTTGGTGGACGTAGCCCATATTGGGTGAACCACGTTAAATATTGTCTCTCTGTTGTGTTATTTATTCTACACTTTTATTTGAGATTTGTAATATTTTCTGCATATTAGTTTCTACTGTTGTGATTCTGTAAGGGATTATTCCGCATATTTTATCTCTTATTTCCTAACAAAGGATGGGGTTTTAATCAAAGAAACATAAACTTCAGTTGAAGATGTGGTAGAGTATGTTGGTGCTAGTAAGGTGATGTATTTCATCTTGGTGCAACTTTATTGCACGTATTATTTTTGTTAAGTTTTTGTGCAAGGTTGGTTGCTTCTTGAAAATACTTGGCTCAACACAATTATCATCTTTGGTCGAAGTAGGAACCTAGTTTGGTGATCTATGCCAATTTTTGGCATTTTGTTAATTCTAGCAACACCAACTTCGGTCACAGAGGGTAACCGTATGGGTTAGAAAACTATGGTAGGTCTTTGTGATAATGCGTTCGCATAAGGTTTCTTACAGTAGAAGAGGGCATGGATGGTCCAATATCCTATTTTGGAGGATGGAGTATCTTTCACAATGTGTACAAGTAGAAATAGTGCATATCACTTCAATGTTTGGATCAGAAAGAGGATGGAGTTGCCTCGGTTAGTTTAGTGAGACTTTGAGTTAGGTATCTCTATATGATTCATGTTTTATTTCTTTCATTTGGAGCAACTGATATTATTTTTGGATAGTGTGCATAGATTGAGACCATGTTTCTGGTGTTGGCTGAATTTTATTTCCTAGTTCTGTGGAATCTTGAGGACAAGGGTTTCTAGTCTAAGGATGAGATCCTCAATGAAAATTTGTGATTACACATAGTTTCAAGTAACGGAGATGTTGAGTACACATGATGAAAATAATTTGATTCACCTACTTAACAATAATTCCAAACTTCGTGATGTATAACTATTCTTTGATAAGAAGGAATCATTTTATATTTTCTTTCATCTGGTTTTACTTCTCACTAACATGTTAGCTTTTGATCTTGGTGTTAAAGGCATTCTAGGGAATTTTGTGTTCAATGGGATAAATCCATGGTTATTGGCATTATAGGATTTGATACATGATGCACATGCGAGTGAGAGGAGATTGCTACTCTTCAAAGTGGTAGAGGCACTAGTTGGTTTTGGAGGAAGTCATGGATTTGGAGGTATCTTGATTTATTGCTTTGTGATGTCACTTCCGGTTTATTTTGTGGTGCCGGGTATTCCTTAGGGAATTCATTTGATGGTTGATTCAGTTCGTTTTAGATGATAGAGGATTTTTCATATTTTTAAGGGTGAAAAAGGAGAAAATATTCTAGTTATAGAGACCGGTGTTGGATGGTATTAATCGTGGTTGGCCATTTGGTAACTATGGTCAGTTAGGTAGTGACCGAGGTCAATTAGGAAACTATGGTTGGTTTGGTCACAACTTTGACAACAGTGTTTATTTACCATTTTAAAATGGTGCCCTTGTTTTGCTTTCATCTTGGTTGGTTCATGTAGTATGTTGATGACATGTATGCTGGTATTTGCACTTGGTATTAGTTACATAGTTTAGCATGGTTGTTTGTTATTTACATTGATAAGAACAAGGTTTATATTCATCTTTTGGAGTTAGTTGGTGGCAGACTTAGAGCTTTTGGAGAGCTGGTGATATGGATGGATGTACATGGTGAGTTTGTACATGTGGATAGATTCAGTTTTGTGAGTCTATGATGATGCAGATATTTGATTTGCACATGGGTGCCTATGAGCACATTTTTAATGCATGTAGCATGATTAGGGAATGTTTGTATTTCCTCTTGATTACTATGTTTCTACATGGGAGATGTTATCTTTAGATGATTGTCATGGACATGCTAGTTGTTTGTGCAGGGTTGGATTTGTAGATTGCATTGTTTGGATTTCTTTAAGTTATGCATGTGTTTATGGATTGATCATCCACCTGTTGCATGCCGAACTCATTTAGGGTTGTTTTTACTCGAGATCTTGTTTTACTTTTTCATATTCCAGTATTGACATGTCTTTGGGAAGTCACATTGGTGGTTGCATGGAGACATGTATAGATGGATGGATAACATGGTTGGTTTTACAAGTATGGCTATGGTTATAGTTGAAGCTTAGTACTACATTTTTAGGGGGAGATCTTACAGGTGTGTTAGTCATGATGGCTTATATCAAGAGGATTTTGGCTGGATTCATTTCATAATACTAAAAATTTATATGGTGTTACGATTCGGTGGGAGCTTGAGGATTGGTCACATGGATTAGTTTTATCTTCGTGCGGTTTGATAAGTCATGATTTTATCTTCCCAGTTTGAGAAGAGGTTTTGATCTTCTTGGTTTTATTTTTTGAGGGAATTTTTGAAGTAAAGGATAGATGGTATTCACGGTATATAGAGGATGTTGATGTATAGGTACAAGTACATAGGTTCAACAATTTACCTCCAAGTGGAAGATTGTTTAGGTTGTGGAGCTAGATTGCTTCACAATAAGCATGCATTACATGTGGTTGGTTTACATAAGTAACCTATGTAGGTCATCATCTTAACCACTTTGTTAGTCAGCATAAAAATTGCCATTGGTCATCAAACAAACCATCATCGGTCATCAAATTAACCACCATTGATCAAGGTAACCATCAGTGGTTACCTGTGCATTAAAGTTTATATTTAACTCACGGGAATTTGATCTATATTTGTTATAAAGTTGATCTAAAGGTTGTAAATGTATAGCTAAGGTGCCCTAAGTTTGATGATGCTTATATAAACATGAAATATAAGATTAGATGTTATGATTTCATCTAATTTATTATTATTGCATGTGTAATCCTTGATTGAGAGGATGAATAAGAAGAGAGAAATAATAGGTTACATGAAGACAAATCTTCAATGGAAAGGATTTGGACATAAGGAAATAACAGTACATATGAATGGTGAGAAGAGGGTAACATCCTCTATTGTATTTCTTTTGTATAGTTATTGTCTCATTATAATGGCTTCCATATTATGCAAAGCACATAGAGTTTCTTCTTGTAGATCCACATGTTGGTGATATTTTGTATTATAGATCCATGTAGATTGAGTCAAGTATATTGTTAGATCCACACAAGTTGTTGTGAGATATTTTATTGTAGATCCATGATATCATATTGTATTATTGATCCATGTGGATCTAGATATTGTAGAGGAGGATATCTTCATGTTTGCACAACTTACGCAGTGATGGAGAGATGAATTACTTATTGGTGCATTCTCATGGTTGCACATTGGTAGACCTATGCGAGAGGTCTTGTCGCAGATCCAAAGAGAAGTTGGTAACAGTTCAAAGATGCACGGTAGTTCCGGTTATGTAGTGTACTTATGTAGCTCCATTTAGAGATCGAAGGAGAGGAAATAATCTTGGAGAGATGCATTGTACTCTTGTATTGAAGAGTTTGTTTGTCTATGGTTATATTATATATATGAGATCTCTCTCTTTGGTGGACATAGCCCACATTGAGTGAACCACGATACATATTGTGCTATGTGTGTGTCCTTTGTTTTGATTTGGATTTTTCTAGTTTATACTTCCTCTTTTGTATATTTTGGGGAATTATCTAGATCCTATGTGCATGATTGGGTTTTTATTAAATCGTAGCATTATTCCACGATCCGAATTCCCAACATCCCTTTCTTGTAAACTCCCCCACCTTTCTCTACCCATTTCTTCACAAAACAATGATGACATTGAAGACCAAGATTCTAAGCCCGATTTCCCGATTCGAACCCCAATGTAGCTCTGGTTGGGGTGACAAGTCTCATAGTCTACCTACACCTCCACATACTACTATGTTTGTTACCATTGCTTAATATATCTCTCTCCTTTATTTTTTTCTGCATATTTTTTAGTTGAAAAAATATTGTCTAATCATTCGCATATGTAATTTAACCCGAAACTTGCTGGTCATGTGACTTGGGTTTTTTATTATTTTATATTAATACAAGTAGCCTTTTAATTTTAAAAACTTATTACAATTTCCACTCCATTTAAAATATAAGTAATTACGGCTCAAATTATCTTTTACATTAAAAAATCATTTAAATTACAAATAATTATGAGTCGATGTGAAAAATCATTAAAATTTATCTTATATTTAAAAATATATATTTGAATAATTCATTGTGGAAGAGGCATATCTTCATTAATTTTTCAAAAATTTCATTGCACTATAACAATTTTTAATTTGAGAAAGGAAGATATTGAATTAAATTAATATTTTTAATTAGATAGTGTTATAGTGGAATGAATTCATTCCACTATAAAACTGTTTAATTATAAAATATTAAATTAATAAATTCGTTCCACTATAAGATTTTTTAATTAAATAGTTCATTCCACTATAACATTATTTAGTTAAAAATTATTCATTTAATTCAATATCTTCCTCTGTTAAAAAAGTAGGAAGATATATATGGACGAATATGTTTTTAATACAGAGTCCCGCCATTTTATATATCGGAGCCCACACCGGAAGTTTTGTTTCCACCTTTCACTTTATATATAAATTATAAAGAGGGCTTGTTTAAAACAATGACCATTTTCACTTGAAAAATGTATGTAGCCTACATACTTGGAATATGTTTTCGAAATGTAATATATGTTAGAAAAAGAGTAATCTTTCCCTAGAAAAGCAAAAAGCGGTATGCTTTTTGCATGTTTTTAATATTAGATGATTTAGTTTTAGATTCCTAGTTTTTGGAATAACTATTAAAGCAAATAAATAAAAAGCTTTGTATTGCACAAAAGCATGTGCTTTTTAGTTCTATTTTTAGGAGTGTTGAGTGTTTTATTGTTAGATGAAGCCATCTATTTATTAGAGGCAATTGTAAGTGTTTTCATATCAAACACATTTAAAGAGATTGTATTGAGCCGAAGCTATGAGAAGGAAGGAGAAATATATGCACATAAGTGTTGATCTAAGTTTGCAATAATATGTTTTATTTGCAATTCTTTATTTTATTTTTGCTAGTTTTTATTTTATGTGCCTAATTATACAAATTGGTATCAGAGCGTGGATTTTTCAGCAGGTTTCTAATTGAGAATAGGTTATGGCTTCTATATCCGGTCTCAGACACCACAATTTATAGGAAATAATTACAAGTATTGGTCATTAACCATGAAGGCACTATTCAGATCCCAGGATGTGTGGGAAATTATAGATAATGGGTACATAGATCCTATAGATGCAACATCATATACCACACTCTCATAGGTAGAGAAAGACACTTTGAAGGAATTAAGAAAGAAATACGGAAAATCTATTTTCTTCATTCATCAAGCCATGCATGAAAGCATCCTACCAAGAGTGGAAACAACTAGTAAAGAACAAATTGCATGGGAGACTCTCCAAGTTGTGTATCAAGGTAAAGAGAAAGTAAAAACCGCCAAGCTACAGTTACTTTGTAGAGATTTTGAAAATATGTCAATGAAAGATTCAGATTCCATAGAATCATTCTTTACTTTTGTAGTTGGTTTAGTCAATCAAATTAAATCTCATGGTGAAAATATTGAGGACAGAAGAATTATTGAAAATTTGCTTAGAAGTTTGCTTGCAAAATTTGATCCTTTGGTAGTTGCTATTGAAGAAACTAAGGATCTAAGTCAGTTTTCAATTGATGAGTTGCATGCATCACTAATAAATCATGAACAGAGGTTGAATAGATCACATGTAGTTGTAGATCAAGATTTTTCATCACAGGTATTAGGAAATCGTGGAAGAGGAAGAGGAAATTTCAGCCCTAGAGGCAGAGGAAGAAGTTCATCTAGAGGATGCAACAATGGTCCATCAAACTCAAGTGGAAGAGGACATAGTCAAGATCACAATCATAATAATTTTTCATGTCAAAGATATGATAAATCACATGTGTAATGTCACTATTGCAAGAGATATGGGCATTATGATTTTGAATGCAAGAAAAAGTAGTATGATCAGAATAAGCAGAATCAAAATCAGGTTGGAATCTCTACTCCAAGCTCCATGTTTATTGCATGCACAAAGATTTCTGAAGCATCGCCTATTGAGTGTAATCTATCCCAAGAGAGTTGTAGTGATGTATGGTATTTGGATTCTGGTTGTAGTAATCACATGTCAGGTAACTTAGATTTATTTTCTAATTTGGATGAGTCAATTAAGTCGGTTAGTTACCCTTGGGAATAATAATAGAGTAACTATAAAGGCAAAGGAACAATCCAAATTCTAACAAAAGGGGTAGTACAAGATTATGCAAGATGTTTATTATGTTACAGGTTTGTAGCACAATCTTATGAGCATGAATCAATTAGTACAAAAGGGATACAGATTTTACATTGAAGACAATGAATGTGTGATCATGGATAAATCTCCAAGTACACAGGTGATTGTTAAAGTGAAGATGACAAGAAAAAAATGTTTCCTTTAAAGATTATACTAGCCACATCTGAAGTTCATACTACAAATCAGTCTGGAGCTAAAGAGATTGAATCAACTTTTTAGTCAGTTGAAAAAGATGAATCGTGGCTATGGCATCTCAGGTTTGGTCATTTAAACTTTGGTGGTTTGAATTTATTACACATAAAAAATATGGTGAAAGTTTTTCCTTTGATTCAGAAACCAAATAGAGTTTGTGAAGGTTGTATTTTAGGGAAGCAACACAGAGAATCTTTCCCAGTTGGCAAGATAAGAAGAACAAGTGCACCACTTGAAATTGTTCACTTAGATTTATGTGGAATGATGCAAACCACTTCTATTTAAGGTTTCTCATACTTAATGACATTCATTGATGACTATACAAGGAAGACATGGGTGTATTTTTGAGACAAAAATAAGACCCTTTTGATATATTTTAGCAATTCAAGGCTTTACTAGAAAGAAAAGTGGGTACTAAATTAAATTTTTGAGGAGAGACAAAGGAGATGAGTATGTTTCCAATGCTTTTATGATTTTTGCAAATATCATGGTATACACAAGAAGTTTACTTCCAGGTATACACCATAGTAGAATGGTGTGGCAGAGAGAAATAATAGAACCATCATAGAGATGGTGAGAAGTATGATGAAGGTAAAACATCTTTCAAATGAGTATTGGGCGAAAAAGATAGTAACTTCTTTTTACATCATAAACAGGTGTCCAACGAAAATTGTTTGAAACATGGTTCCTCAACAAGATTGGACTAAGAGGAAACACAATGTTTCTCATTTTAGAATCTTTGGTTGTGTGGCATATGCACATGTGCCTGATGAGCTAAGGAATAAGTTAAAAAAAGGAGAAAAATGCATATTTGTTGGATATTCAGAGAATACAAAATCTTACAAGTTGTTCAATCTAACTACCAAAAAGGTCATAATCAACAGAGATGTACAATTTTTTGAAAATGAGGCATGGGATGGAAGTATTGAGAAAACAGTTAGTGTAGCAACAACTATTCCTCATGATGATGTAGGAGGTCTCATTGAGCAACGAGGTAATGTATCTTCTTCGATCTTGGACATACACCACAAGTCAGAAGTAGCACAACAACACCTCCATCTACATCTAGGAGGTCTCAAATATTTCATTCATCTTCAACCATGAAGAAGACATAACAAATAACACTAAAAGCTACTCCTTCAGTACAAAATAGTCCATCATCAGATAGTTGTTTGTAGCGAGAAAACAAGGAGTCTTAGTGAGATTTATAATGTTGATACAACTAATGATTTTTCAATTTTTGCATTGTTTTCTCAAGCTACATATCCAATATACTTTGAAGAGGCTATAGACAATGAAGTTTGGGTTCAATCCATGGATGATGAGATAAACACCATAGAGAAGAATCAAACATGGGAATTAGTATATATTCTAGAAGGAAATGATGTGATAGGAGTGAAGTGGGTCTATAATACCAAATATAATGCTGATGGTAAAGTACAAAAACATAAAGCAAGTTTGGTTGCCAGAGGTTTTTCATAGCAATATGGAGTAGATTACAACGATACATTTACACCTATAGCACATTTGGACACAGTAAGAATGGTTTTAGCAATTGCAGCTCAAAACAAATGGCTTATTTATCAGATGGATGTAAAATCAACATTCTTGAATGGTTTTCTTGAAGAAGAAGTTTATGTGAATCAGCCAGAAGGTTATGAGATTGAAGGTCATGAAGGAAATGTATACAAGTTTAAAATAGTTCTCTATAGTATCAAGCAAGCACCTAGAGATTGGTATAGCATGATTGATGCTTATTTGATACTAAGCTTCAGAGGGAGTAGAAGTGACCCAACTATATACATTAAGATCAATGAGCAAGGTAAAATTTTGATTCTTTTTTATATGTGGATGATTTAATCATTACTAGAAATCTATCAATAGATTCATTCAAATCAGCTATGAAGAAAAAAATTGAGATGACAGATCTAGGCCTCATGCACTATTTTCTGGGCATAGAAGTTCAACAATCAGAAGCTGGAATTTTTATTTCACAAGCAAGGTATGCTAATGATGTTTTAAAGAGATTTAACATGTTGAATTGCAAGCCAACACTAGTTGCGGTAGGTTTTAAGCTAAACAAGGATGATAATAGATCATCTGTAGATCCAACATTGTTCAAAAGGCTAGTTGGAAGTCTCGTGTATTTGATGGCCACAAGGCCAGATATTATGTATGGTGTGAGCCTCATCTCAAGGTTCATGGAATCTCCAAAAGATTCACATTAGCAAGCCGAAAAAGATTTTAAAGTATGTATGTGGAACTAAGAATCATGGAAATTTGTATTCAACATTAGATGAGTTCAAACTCATAGGCTACACAAAAAGTGATAGTTCCGAAGTATTGATGACAAAAAGAGCAAATCCGGCTATGCTTTTCACTTTAGAACATGCGTAGTTTCATGGGCATAAAAAAGTAGCCCATAGTCATACTATCTTTAGTAGAATCAGATTATGTAGCAGCAATAGGAGCAGCATGTTAGAGTGTTTGGATGAGAAGAGTGTTGAAAGATTTGAGGCAGAATCAAGAGGATGCTACATAGATTTTTTGTGACAACAATTCAACAATAACATTGTCCAAAAATAATGTTTTTCACAAGAGGAGAAAACACATATACATGAGGTATCACTTCATCAAGGAGTTGGTTAACAAAAATAAATTTGTCTTAAATTTTGTAGATCCGAAGATCAGTTTGTAAATATTTTTACAAAAGATTTGGGAAATAAAGTTTTTGATTATTTGAGAACTTGTTTGGGAGTTTGTGATCCGAATATGTCAGATCTGGAAGTGCACACTCAACTCCAAAAAAATAAAATCTTGAAGGTCAAAATTAAGGGGGAGTGTTAGAAAAGAGTAATTTTTCCCTAGAAAAGAAAAAAGTAGTTTGCTTTTTACATGCTTTTAATATTAGATGATTTAGTTTTAGATTCCTAGTTTTTGGAAAAGTTATTAACACAAATAAATCAAAAGCTTTGTATTGCAAAAACATGTGCTTTTAGTTCTAGTATTAGGAATGTTGAGTGTTTTATTGTTAGACGAAGCCTTCTATTTATTAGAGGCAATTGTAAATGTTTCACTACTACATGGAGGGGTGTTTAGAGACATTAATAGAGACAAAACTTGACTAAATTGTCTCAAATAGAGACAGTAAAAAAGTTGTATATTGTCTCTATTATTGTCTCAAAGTGGGTGTCTCTAATATTGTCTCTAATTATTGTCTCTCCAGAGACAATAAGGATTGATATATATTTTGTCTCTTGAGAGACAATATCAGTTTGTCTCTCTAGAGACAAGATCATTATTGTCTCCTTAGAGACAATACAAAATACTCATTTTTGTCTCTCTAGAGACAATATTAATTTCAATTTTTATTGTCTCTCTAGAGATGATACGAATTTAAAGAATGAAAAATATGAATTTAAAGAAAAAATAATAACCAAATATGATATAGTGCAATCGATGGCTACATATTGTCTATGACGTCAGAGTGGCCTGATAATTAATATTATAAATTAAAAACAAATTAATTTGAATCTTGTGCCTAACAAATGGGTCAACAAACTTTTTATTAATATCAAATAAGATAAAATACAAAAGGGTGTCTAAATTCCATTAACCCTTTAAATACAATGATAAAATATAAAAGGGTGTCTAAATGCCATTAGCCCTTCGCATACAATATGAACACCTTCTCTCCACCACTAGCTACAAAGGATCCATCTACTTCCCTAGTGCTACTTTGAGGTTATTTTTCTTAACTTTTCTTTTGAGCAATTGCCTCTCTACCGAAAGTTGTCATCTTCATGTTCTTCGCTTTGATTGTCTCAACTTTAATACAATTCTCTACTATTGATAGTAGCAAAGGTACATTGGATTCTGCACAGCCAAGAAGCTCTCTTCATGATTAGTACAACACCAGCTCCGTCACTGACTTGGATTGAATTTCCTATAAGGATTGCATCAAGAATTTGGTGTAAGTAACATGTAGAAATAAAATTAATATCCAATAGGGTGTAATGATAGATACTCTAATCTTATAAAATGTAATAAGTATGATCTACTAAAATGTCTATCACTTTCTATACAAACAAAAATTTTTAATATTCAGCCTTAACAGAAAACTAGAAAAGAAACATACTAGCAGTAGTCCTACCATCTTTCTTGAATACAACTCTAAGCTTTGCTAAATTAGACAAACATGCATTGGGATGAATACCATCATCAATAGAAATTGTCACACACTTTTCATCTCCATCTTTAGGATCAACAATCTTAAATGTGAAAATAAGAACCATAACAATAGATCATGTCAATATCTTTAATTAAACACCAGTCCAAGTACAAGACCTTCATAGATTACACAATACCTAATGTTTCCTACCTTAGTTTCAACAGGGGCAATCAAATTTACATAACCAACTGGCGAAAATCAAATTTACATACCAATGTCATAAAATCTAGCTTTAATTACAGCTACAAGATCTGCAACTTGCTTGAAGGCCTGAACAACATTGTTTGTTGACAGTCCTGATAGGTACAATCTCTGAGAACATGACAAAGTAAGAAGAAGCAAATAGATGTCAAAGAAATTGAAACATCTCATGAAAACTTTGACTTATACATTATGTATTAAAATAAACACCTGGGAATCCAACATAAAAAGTAGCCATCCTGCACTCACGGCCCTTTGAGAACCAAGGGAAAGAATGGTTCCCAAAATAATATCTAAAATAGTTCCGTAAACAAATAAGTCATTCAAATCATACCATCTATATGTGCACTGTATTTAATACAATATGGAACTAATGATCATACTCCATATACACTCAACAACAACAATCAAGGAAATGAACTAGAATACCTTGCTCACTTAAAGTTGCATCTACCTCTTTCACAATCTAAAAGACAAAAACATAAGCATGCATACTAAGTCGGAAAAGAAATCATGCCCATTTCACTATATAAAAAAAACTACAGTTCCTACTAGCAATTTTTCACAACATGTTCACTAAATATCTGCATCCTTGGTACATTTTATCATGACATTACACTTTGTAAGGACATGTTGTAATCATGCCCACATAGAAAATGACTTGGAACAAACCTTATTAAAATGCTCGTATTGCCTATTTCCTAAACCAAATACAACATATATGAGTTTTGGAAGCAAAGGCCTCGACTCTCTTTCTTGGATATGCCAACAAATATGAACAATGATAAGTTAATGGTAGATCAAAATGAGATATAAGTGATCTTAAAATTTTACATAAATACCACAGACACACACCTCAAAAAACCACCTATAGAATCTTGATGCATTATCTGTGGGCTCCCCCATCTCCATAACTATAATGAAAGCATAAATATATAATTGTGTTAATTTCGTGTTGAAAAAACTACATAACCTTTAGGATTGAATAACTGACAAAGGATAAATTAAGGAAACAAAGTTCAGAAAAATGCAGCATAAAGAAGATAACCCACTAATGCATAGAGTTCCAAACTTATGTTCCCAGATTGAAAAAAATAATGTTTAGATTTTTTCATATTGATCATTATCTACTACAAAATCATCCTTGAAGAATTCAACAGATGGTCAATAGACCATGTAAATAGAAATGATGTTAGCAAAGTTGAACCTAGGACCAAGACAATTTGGAGTAAGATTTAAGTTATGCAGATGATTCAAAACATATAGAAATGAGAGCTAATTGTAAGCATTAACTTACTAGATCAACATGTTTGAATGTTGACTTTTTGTACCGGGCCTTCGTTTCCTCAACACGTGTCTATGTCAAATAACTATAAGAACTTAATAACAATAAACATCAATACTTTTAGTTGCAAATTTCCACATCGTGATCTTGAAGAGAAAAATGCAATGTGCATAATACCTAACGATCTATCCTTTAAATTTGACATGTCTAAGTCTGAAAGACTTACATACAAGAAATCCCAATAGTCTTCACACAAATAATATGGTGTGGCCGTAATAGTTCTCTCTAGAGCACCAGAGTTCCTGCAACAACTATCATACTAGAGAAACCATATAATTTACATTCAGTGCAAAGGTAAAAGGGGAGGGATTTTTTTGTAAAATATTATATTGAAGGAAAAGAGGTGACAAGTTAATGACAGAAATGAAATTTCAAACAAAACAGAACCAAACAACATCTGTACAAAGTACCTAGTAAATGATTCTGACATGATATTGAGTTATCAACAGCTCCCCTTCTTTCCCAAGCTAGTTTGAATATTGATCACTGTTTCCATGCAACCTCCAAACATAACATTTCTTAGGAGAAAATAGAAGCGGTATCCTCTCCTTCCACAAATTCTCTGATTTCCCCAATGATGAACCTTCAAGAGTCCCAAAACACAATGATGAACTAAGATAGGAAGCATCATGCATTAATGTTTGATGTGAAACATGCATACATGGCAGAGAAAGACATCAGTTTACGACTTCAATTAATTGATGATAGACAACCATTTAAGAAGGTAGTTAACACAATGACACATTGAAGATTATTGATTTGGAAGGCATGTGAACAAGCGGGTAACCTATCTTCTCTTCCTTTGACACTAGGTGCCAAGCCTACAAATTTATTTTGTTGAATCTAAAATACAGACAAGATTGTTGCCTTGATAAGAGGTTGCTCTACCCTCTTTTGGTTTGAGAAAGGAATTAAAATATTTCATATCTTTTACAGATTTGGAAAGTGGATGGAATGGAAAAACCGTAAATCTTTCTATAAGCTGTCTCAATCTCAGTTTAGAATGTATACAACGCTCAGAAATACTTTCACAACTCCCTCTACTAGACTAATTATAAAGGATGAGAATGACTTTTGGGATACTATGAAGTGGCTCAAAGGCCCCCTCTCCAAGAGGCTACCTCCAAACAACTCTATGAAAATATTTCCTTCTCCTCAACCTTTCCCTATATTTTCCAAATTTGCACAGATCTCCTATGTCTGTGGATGTGATTTGTCTCCTTAAAAAATCATGTACTCCAACGTACACCCATCTTGTTCCAGAATGGTATCTTTGGAACAGGGTATGGACATCCATAAAATTATTAAAGATAACAAGATTTTTTTAGATGTTGTAGTTATAACAGCCATGGTAGACATGTATGCAAAATGTGGAAGCGTAGACAATGCAAGTGAATTGTTTGACAGAATGCCTCAAAGATATGTGTTCTCATTGATAGCTTGATTACGTAGATGTACTAAATGGATTTTTGAAAAGACTTTACAAACTGTCAAGCAAATGCAATTGGCAAATTTAAAGCCAAATTCCACAATTTTTTCAGCATCCTACATGTCTGTGCCAAACTAAAGAATATTGCTATTGGGAGAAGGAATGAAGGATACAAAAAAATTGAGAGCAGCCATTGTGTAAATAATTCAGGCCTATTGACATAACCAAAGAAATTGTATGGCAATCTTTCTAGTATTAACTCAACAACCACTTACTGATAGAGAGATGAATTCCGGTAGATGTCTGTAAAATCAACCCCAAGAACAAAATTTTTGAGTACTAAATTACAGAAACTCTAAATGCCCTACAGATGAAATTGCAGGAGTTGGGAAGGGTATCAGTGTTTGGCATTGTACAGTGTTTGACCAAATGAAAGAACGGGGCAGCTTCTCATGGAATTTGTTACGGAAGTGTATAGAAGACATGAGTTTCCACAGGGGACAGTCACACTGTTTCACCTATGCAACTAATAGGTCTCCCACTTGATTGGTTTACATTTTCCTATGTACTCCCGGCCTATGCCAAAATGCGAGATCTGAAACAGGGTATGGACGTCCAACAAAGCATAAAAGATAGAATTTTTTTCAGATGTTGTAATTACAAATGCTCTGGTAGACGTGTATGAAAAATGTGGAACCGTACACAAGGCAGGTGAACTGTTGGACAAAATGTCTTAAAAATGTGGTTTTGTGGACATGAACCTGCACAAGCAGGATTTGTAGGTGTTGACATGTTGACAGCGGTGGTTTGTGGAGACATATTTACTTCTCCTCCTGAAAATTCTATCATGGTTGGAATTCGGGTTGTTCTGGGCCTCAAGGTTGCCTTTTGATTGTCACGAACTATACAGGGGACTCGTGCCAATTTTTATTGCTTGATTATCATGTTTAAGGCCTCGAGTATGGAATAGTGAGCAGTGACACCCCAATTACACTGAACGTAAGCAAATCCAACATTCCAGATCTCACAATGGTGGATTTTCCAGGCATCACCAGGGTGCCTGTACATGGCCAGCCGCAGGACATTTATGACCAAATTTCTCAGGTTATCAAACAGTATATAACTCCTAAAGAGAGTATAATTCTGAATGTGTTGTCTACCTCTGTCGATTTCCCAACTTGTGAATCCTTAAAAATTGTTAGATGTCCCTGCTAATACTAATACCACAAGAAATTCTGACTCAGTGCTTGTTGTCTATACTAGTATTAATTTTTGAGGCATTTTGTCAAACATTCAAAGAAATCCCTACTAATGTTTATCTGGTATTGTGGTCTTCTAATTTTTGAGGCATTCTATCAAACATTCAAAGAAATCCTAGGCCTTGACGAGAGGCTGCTCTGCCCTCCTTTGGTTTGAGAAAGGAATTAACATATTTCATGACTTGTACAGATTTGGGAAGTGGATGGAATGGACAGACCTTAAAGCTCATCTAGAGGATTCCCAGGAATCTGCAAAGCATAAATATACACTTGTGCATTTAGTTTGCAAGGTACCTTTCACTCTTGTAAATGCATGCTACTGTGTAGTGTTTCAATTTACGGTTATAGGAGTCTTTTACCTTTTCTTCTTCATTCTGTACAACTGCGTGCATCATGGGCTTATGAATAGAGCATTGTCAAAAGTTCAGGAGCTCCTGGAACTCTAAACCATATAGTGTGGTGTCTCTATTATACATATTCTCACAGGGATTATTTGCATTAGACATCTATCTTCCAGTTTTCTCTGCATCCAAGGTTCTTTGGAGCTTAGACCTGGAGTTATTTTCAGCTCACTCATCAATTATTGCATGAAGAGAATTTGGTATACCTCCATATGACTTAGGCCTTCTTCCAACATGACCTCCAACTTCATCTTGGAATGATGATAACAATACTACGTGGGAGTAAGATTCTCTGTGAGCACATATTACTACTAAGATCTTCAGATTGACGATAAGAAAACTTGCAGTTTGTCTACAGAAGTCCCAGGTCTATAGTATAGGCAAAGCATAGAGATATGATTGTGTAGGCTGTTTGCTGAGGTACCTTTGATTCACGTGAATACATGCTGCTGAGCAGTATTCTAATTCACTTATAGGAGTCTCTTACCTCTGCTTAGCTCTATACAGAAGACATGCATCACAGGCATATGAATATAATATTGTCAACAATGCAAGAGCTCTTGGAAAGCTGTACTACAGTATTATGGGATCTCTGTTATACACACCCCAAAAAGCACCTACCAATGCATGGGGATATTATGTATGGACATTTGCATCCCAGTTTTCTCTGCATCAAAGGTGCTTTTTATTCTCAGAGTATTTTATGCAAAACAGGGGAAAGAAATATCATGAAACAACAACGATGCATATTACACTTACTAGAAGTCATAAAAGAAACCATTTTGTACATATGCCACAATCATAGCCGTCCAGGAGACATACCTTTGAGGCATTGCGTGAAAGAGTTTAAGTGCCTTATCAATAAGTCCATTCATGCATACCTTGCAACCATAGCATTCAAAGGAGACCGGATCTGGTTGACAAAAATTCTCATGTAATGCCCACTTCCCTATGACACTTAGTTGACTATCATTTTGAGTTATGCGAGACTTTTGGATATGGACATTACTTATACTTATGTTGATTAGCGTGATGTTTTGTGAGTAGATGCATTTGGGTTATGATTGGATTTTGTTTTCAGTATGATCTACACTGACTCATGGGGTCAGAATTATTGGATACCGATATTATTTTTATATGGATGTATTGCATATGTTCTAACATTGATTCGCCATGATAAGTAGAATGTAGTTTTGAATTTACATTACTATAACTTGAGATAATGATGGAATGCATAATTAAGTTGTGATTTAAACCTTGAAATAATGGATAATTGAATTACGTATAGATGTTAATAAACTTCATGCATATGGTTATTTTGGACATTTTAACATGGCCGCAAGGCCGAAGGAGGTATTTTGTATTTTGCAGGAAACACAACATGATCACAACCTAAAGGGGGATTGGGAACCAAACACAACAGGATGTCGGGTGGTTACAACATTTGGTCGTCAAGGCAACTAGTGAATTGTATTGTGTTACTTTTTTTTATGTTAAAAAAAAAAAAAAATTCCATGAGGGGGAAATTTTCTAATGTGACCAAGGGGTTAAGAATTTTATTTACTTGTTTTAACTTACTTTAGTAGATGATTTCATTTGTGATTTTTTTATTACTTTTGCTAAGTATGTTTAGATTAATTTAACATCTTGTTTAATTTTTAAGTTTTGGAGGGAAGTCTAGTAGGTGTAATTAATTTTGATGGTTGGCTCCTTGAGCCTTGTGTTTTCCTCTTGTATTGAATGCTTGTTTTGAGTGTTGACCACTCCAAATCCTTTGAATCTCGAATTTGAGATTTAGGGCAATTTTGGGGGACTTGTGGGACAAGTTGAACATGTCCCACACTTCCCAAAACCCCTTACCAACCATATCTATGGGTTGGGAATCCAAAAAGGGATTATTTATTGTTTTGGGAAGGTAAATGTGACTTTGGAGTGCACTTTTCTTCCATTTGCATTTAATTGTGCCTTAAGACACATGGGAAGGGATGGATGTGGAAAAGAGATGTCATTCAACCCAACCACCCATTTATTGTGTTTTGGGAGTTGAGTTGACTATGGGAGGTGGTTTGAGGATGTGTGATGTGGCATCCTACATGGAGCCACATCATCCTCACCCTTCCCTTTTGTCTATTTATGGAAATTTCCTCTCTTGTTGAGGGGGTTGGAGGTTTTTGTGGAGGAGTTCTTTTTTTTTGGAGAGGAAAGAATTGGGAGAAAGAAAGAGGAGCTTGGACTTGCATGCTTGGATTGTTTTGGAGGGAGCTTGGTCAAAGCTTCTTGGTTTAGGCTTCTCCAATGGAGAGGTAGGAAACCTTCTCCCTTTTGCTTTCTTATTGTTGTTGCTTCTATGCTTAAATTTGTAGAAAATGTATGTTTACTTTTGTGTATTGTGGAAAAATGGATAGAATGCTTAAGGTGTAGTGTAGGAGAGGTCTATGGGAAAACTCATGAGGGAGGCATAAGAGTAGAATAGGAAATTGTGGAGGGAGTTTGAGAGGGATGCCCATCTTGGGTAAGAATGTTCACATTCTTACCTTGTCCTTGAGGGAGCCATAAGAGGAGGGAGGTATAAGAGTTTGGGAGGAAAAAGGGGTACTTGAGGGAGGCATAAGAGTCATAGGGGCTTGAGTTTTATTGTGGAGGGTTGGATGGGCATCTCATTTCAATGGGGAGGCATAAGGAAAACTTTCCCATAGTTCCTTCTCTTGTTGGCTTGGATGAAAGCCTTGTTGTGAAATGTTTTGTGTTATTTGTGTGTCCTTTTGTTTCTTTTATTTTAGCCTTGAATGTTGTGAAGAAATTGTATTGTGGAAGCAAGTGTTGTTGCCTTGAGTTGGAGACCACCCTTTCATTGTGTTGTGTTTGGGGCTCGGGGGTCAATGGAGGAGATTGCTTCTCTTCTCCATTGAGTTTTTGGTTGGGAGGAGAGTGTTGCCTCTCCCCCTATCTTGGTTGTGATTTGAGCTACTTGGAACTTGGAGCATGGATGAAGAACACCTTGGAGCTTGTGAAGACTTTTTCCATTTCCTTATATACATTATTTTTTTGTAAATTTGTATGAGAAAGAAAGTTGTATCATCTTGTTTTCATTTCAAAAATAAAGGACATTGTAATCTATATTGCACCAAAAGTCACATGGTTGAATGCAAATTCTACTTGCAAGATGTTTACATTATTGAAAAGATTGTAAGGAAATAAAGAAATGATATGTACAAAAAGGCTTGTGATAATCTTGTGAATATACTAATGGGGAAATTGGTTGTAAATACCTTCTTGTGAAATGTTGGTTTTATTTCATTGTATTAATCAAATGATATGTGTAGTAAAAGTTAGCTTCCTTCTTGTTGATAGAACGAAACAATAAAAAAACAAACAAACAATCATTTTAACTTGGACAACAAAGTAGTCTAAATACTAAATTGTAGTAAGTACTTCTTGTTTGAGACCTATTGTAAATTACTTCAACATTGGTTAAAGAAATGAAATTTACTTGTTCTACCTTATATGCAACAATTATCAAATCGTAAGAGAAAAGAGGATTAAAACAATTTATAACTTGTCAATATTTCCTTCTATGTTTATTATTATCTTGATAAAAATGGTAATATTTAATACTCTCAATAATGAAAATATTTTATTTATTTTTTAAAATTTTTTGTTGTTGCCCCACACACACGTGTGTGTGCGTGTGTGTGTGTGTGTATACACATTTTGTTTAAATAAAAGAAATGATATTAAATCAAAGGTATTAAAACAAAAAGAAAATGGGGTCGGCTTTGTCGTAGGCCGCGGCTCGTATACTTTGACTATGCTATGGTTGGGGGGAGGGGCGCCAACCCCACCCCTAACCCATATACCATATGGGGTGGGGATGGGGTCGACGCCTCCCCCAATCCTTTACTCGTCCCATCAGTATTTACAATCACATAGAAATTTGTATAACACCAAAAAAAAAAAAAACGCGCTATTTTACTTTGCATTGAAATCCGCCCCTTCCACGGCCTTTTACGGCCACCATTACATTCTTCCATATATACATATATACATATATATATATATATATATACATATATACATATATATACATATATACATATATATATATATATACATATATATATATATATATATGTATACATATGTATATATGTATACATATGTATATATGTACATATGTATACATATGTACATATGTATACATATGTACATATGTATACATATGTACATATGTGTACATATGTGTACATATGTGTACATATGTATACATATGTATACATATGTATACATATGTACATATGTACATATGTATACATGTATATATGTATATATGTACATATGTATATATATATGTATATATATATATATATATATATGTATACATATGTATATATGTATACATATGTATATATGTACATATGTATACATATGTACATATGTATACATATGTACATATGTGTACATATGTACATATGTGTACATATGTGTACATATGTGTACATATGTATACATATGTATACATATGTACATATGTACATATGTATACATGTATATATGTATATATGTACATATGTATATATATATGTATATATATATGTATATGTATACATATATATATACATATATACATATATATATATATATATATATACATATATATATATATATATATATATATATATATATATATATATATATATATATATATATATATATATATATATATAGACATTCCATTCACTTATAGGTTTTGGGCAACCCAAACAACCCAAAATCAGAGCAGATCTTTACAAAAAGACTCATCCATTAAAGATCTCGAGCCGAAAATTGATATATATATATATATATATATATATATATATATAAAATGAACCCGCACGCCCGTGGTTTTGGGTAACCCAAACAACCTTGGAAATCGGAGAGCAGATCTTTACAAAAAAACTCATCCATTAAAGATCTGAGCCGAAATTGGTTGAGTAAAGCTCCCATGGCTGTAATGGCCTCCATAGATTGGCCTTCTCCTCCTTTTCCCCTTAACCTGCAAGTAAAGAGCAAAAGAAATGAGGGTTTTGGGTGTAGAAAGGAAAATAAATAAAAAGAGATAAAATATATGGCAATCCATAGAGATTTCTAGGGTTTCCTTGCCAAGCCTAAATCTAAGGGTTGGAAAAATTTAGATCCAAGGTGGAGGATGCACCCTACATCACTTAAGTGATGGGGTTTTTTTTTTTTTGGAATGAAAATTAGAAATAAAAAGGGGGGGGGGAAACTAGTAAGGTAGTGTACTCTTGACCCCTTCTAGCAAGCAATTAATCATTATATATTTATGACCTTGAATTACAAAGTGTGAGTCTTGTATTATTATAATTTTGTTTTAAAAAAAAAAAAAGGGGATTTTAATTAATTTAAGGGTCCTTAAATAATTCATTTTAACCGGGGATTAACGGAGTCATGTTTGGCAAGCTAATGAAGTTTCTTAAATAAGAACTTTAGAACCTTGTTGAGGAAAGAAACGAAGATGTAATATTGAATTTGAAATTTGAGGCGATCTTAATAGATCGATAAACATCTCCGACGCCCCGCAACTGTCCTCTTATAACTTGAACCTATAAAAAAGAAATTATTTCATAATTTCTCTCTCTAAACCTGGATTGTATTTTGGCCTCGTGCAGTAGTCTTCTACCGGGTGTTACATCTCAAAACAAGTTTATGCCTTTTCAACTTTCCCACATTTCACATACATATCTACAAGGGAACTCATGATAAGGTGTCAGAATACAATCCTCCTCTAGCTATTTTTTCTATGTATCTCGTCTCCATGCTCCAGATATAGCCTTTCTTAACCCAAATCAAGTCCCAAAACACTTATCCATACCTATCACGACACAAGATCAATAATTCTAGGTCTCCTTTATGCATTCAAGATGTCTTTCAACTTTCATTCATTGATTCTTCATCAGTTATGCCCAGCTCAACCTTCTTTATAATCTTTCTTAGTGACTTAGTACAGTCATATACCCTGTACAAATCTGATTAGAAGAAGCCTACATGAGTTTGCATCACACATCTGTGAAATTAAAATATGGGATGGATTTGCATCACACATCTGTGAAATTAAAATGTCTTATCCACATTTACTTTACATGGCTATCAAAGGAATAGGAATGAACTCAGACAGAAAGAAAATGCTCAAGAAATAGATAGACAAGTTACTAGGTATGTTGAAGACACATACAATGTATCCTCGTAGGAGTTACTGATTTGATTGGTAAGGTATAATTCAAATTTTTACAAGTTCACTAGTATACTTAAAATTCAAATCATTAAAAAAACCAATAAGTTCACTGGTAATGAAATAGCCAATAATTCATAAAATAACAGTCAATTTAAATCTATTTAGCCGGATAGGAAAAATATCTATTCTTTTTTGTCCTCTTTTGACGAGGAACTATAAAAGATGGTGCAACATGATAATCATCCTGAACTCTTGTCTATTGGATTTCTGGGTTGTTTTCCAGATGAGTTGCAAGATGGTCAATCGATTCATTTTGTCCAACAACAAAATCATCACATCCTTCTATGGCATCTTCATGTTCACTGTCAGTTGCATCCTTTAAGGAGTTTGATTGTTGCACATCCTATTAAACAACATACTTTAGTTAATTAAATTACCACAACATTGATACTTAAATGTTTTATTATGTCATCAAATACTATAATAAACTTACCTTAGATTCATGCTCAATGACCAATTTCTCCCCTCGATCTATCATATGTTGTCGGAGGCCTTGGGAACCATGCATTAAAGCATATTTCAAATCTTCATTTGAAGCTTCCTTTCGAAATTGGTGAACCTAAGTGTACAAAGACATTTTAATTTATCAAGTATCATTTGTCATCCAATACATTCAAGTCACCAAAAAAATAAAAAAATAAATGAAATTATTCACTTACCAAGCTCCCACGAATACTATTATACCCACGACCCCAATTTATGGGACCCAATACTTGACAACCTAGCTTGGGTAGCCGTTGTTGTATCTCGAAGGTGTCTTTTACCTCCTTCTCGTGCAGATGGCATGTAGTTTGGATTTTTGAAGGACTTTCTCTTGAATTTGGCATCTTTGATAAGCTCATCCCATGTTGTTTGGTTAGTGATCCAAGCTGGTTGGGGATATCTCAGGTCATTTGTTAGCTTTGATCTTACTTTTCTTTTTAGAATGAATGAATTTCCGTGCATAATCCATTATGAAATCCTTGTTAAAACCGGGATTTCCAAACTCTTTTATGACATCTTCAAAGAGTTCATCTTTCTTAGAATTGGCTTGCTTTCTCCAATCCACTTGTATGGTATTTCCAAATAGGCATTCTACATGATGAAATAGAAATTGGAAGAATTTCGACCCCATTTCAACTTTTAAGACATTTCCATCCGAGGTTAACAAGATTGTAACCTCTTTCTTTCCTTTTGTGTTCACTATGGAGATTGTTGCAGTCGTAGGGGTCATAATAGCTTCCCCTATAGGTACATCGAGGGACATGCCATTTTCTTCCTGCATGTATAGAGCATGAATGTTTGTTAGGACTATTGTAAACCATGCAATATGAAAATTTTTGTTATGATTGTTTTATAGCACATGAATGATAATTAGGACTGTTAGGAATATTTTATAAATAATTAATTATCATAAGCATACCTGTTCAGGTGTAGCAAGACCTGTACTTTCCAACAATGTAGACTCCAATGCATGAATTTGCTTAATTACTTCCTGTCTAACTTCATAAAATTCAGGAGTATCTGGTAGGAGCGTTAAAATTTTGGCTTGTGATTCTATGATACTTGTCAAGGAAGCATGTTGTGGTGTTGGAGGGTGAATTTAGAGAGAACCCACACATGAAGGGTTACTCCTTAACTTTGGTGCTATACTATGTGTTGGCATGCTTGACGGAATTGGAATACTAAATGTTTCAATGTTGGATGTAGAAAGTATGGTACGGGATTTACTTCTCGGCGGCACTCTCATGTTAGGATTTTCTAGTGCATATGTAGAGGGCCTGCCACGATCCTTCAAAATATCATAAAACAAAATTATTAATAGTAAAAAAAAACTTCAAAGTTGCATGTAACATTGAACAACTTCACTAACAAATGAATAATAACATATGCAATACTAAATTTCCATTTCATTTCATGTATCAAAAAATATATATTCAAAAGGACCAAAAGGTGTGCATCTTCATATAATCTTCAATAAGGAAACATTTAATGAAACAAGGAAACATGTGCAATGTATGCATTGACATAGAGAAAAAAACATTAGCAATCCACTCATAAAATATATCAAATTGTGTTATGTCCTTACAATGATTTTAAGGTTTACATTATGATTAAATAAAATCATCTTCATTTGACATTACAATTTCCTCATCTGGAGGCATGAATACACCATAATTAATGGGCCCCAGATCCACAAATAAATTAATATCATGGTTCTCATGATCTTCATCCCCTTCAGCCATAGGTAAATGATGATCAATAAACTCATCATGTTCATGTATTTGATCACCAAAATGTTGTTCTTGTCCTTCTGGAACTTCATCTTGTTCATATTCATCATCAATAGTCATGTTATCATCATCCTCCACTTGGTCATCTATGTCTTCAAGTGGATCTTCTACCTCTTCAATTACATCATGGCCTTCTACATCTTCGGAAAAGGTGACTCTTCATCCTCTTGGATCATAATCTATCACAAAGGACCAGCTAGGGTGTTCTAAATTTGGAACAAGAAATATTTGATTGCATTGGTTTGGAAACACATAAGGTTCAGAAGTAGACTCAAACCTCGATGTATTTATCATATTGAATCCATTCTCATGCAACAAAATAGTTTTTTCAAGGTCAACTTCAATGAGCCTATACCATTCAACACGAAAAATAACTTTTTAAAAAGATGTGAAATCAAGATCTATTATATCCTCCAACACTCCATCATACCAAAGTGTACTCGTGATTGTGTTTGTGTCATATGCATTTGAATGAAACTCCACTTCAAATGGTGCTGAAATTCCACTATCATAAGTTTTCCACTTCTCGTCGATCTTCCTGATTCAAAAATGATGACCGCTAATCCACATTGTTTTGTAATATGTTACCTAAATGCATATGTACATATTATCCAATTAGATTCAAGGACACAAAAAGTTAACTAAATAGTTTCAATGATAAAAAAATCTTTAGATTAAACAATATTCATCATAATACTTTATTTGTATATTACCTCCCCATTTATAGATCCTTTAACAAAATCTACTTGTTTTTGTCACTGCTTTCATTCCCTTGGTTGCCTCGTGTTCAACATTTGTCTTTAACCAATGCCATGAGCATCTATCTGGCCATTTTCTTTTATGGCATGCAGGAAGTCCTCTATTAGAGTTTTGACCATGTCTATTATATATATCAGCCCATGCCTTCTCATCTTCTATTTTCTTTTGTTCAACATACTTCTCCATCCATTCTAACATAAATTTAGAGTTGTATGCAACATACAAATGCAATGACTCCCACTCCTTAGCATCTACAATAGAAAGTATAACTAATCATTGATCTAACCATTCTTTAAAGGATGCATCATACAATACTTAAGATTTAAAAACTACTACTAACATTTAAGATTACCTTTTATCCTCTTTGAAGTTCCTTGACCCTCTAGTTTTCTATCTCCAATGGATTGAGGTTGTTGATCACCCCATAATCTTGGAGCCTCCATATGCAATTGAGGCAAGTACTTAGATAAATGAACCATGGTTTGAAAAACCATGTACCCTTCAACCATGGAACCTTCAGGTCAAGCTCTTTGCCTCACAAAATGTTTTAGGACCTTCATATATCTCTCTCAGTAAGCCACATTGCCCTGAGATGGATGGGCCCACATTACTCAATCTCTTCTACCAGTGTATAAGGTAGTGCTCTTGAGAATTGAAGAAACTTGGAGGGAAATACATTTGAATGTCACACATCAAAAGAGCAACATTCCTCTTCCAATAGTTCAGCTCATCTGGATGTATCTCTTTAGATGATACCCACCTATAAATTTTAGTAACAAGCATTAACATATCACCAGTTATAATATTTGCAAAATATATGTTAAAACAATTATAAAAACATTGAAAATGATATTTATAGAAGGAAAAAAATTAATTATTGAATAACAAATGATGGTTTATAATACCTCAAATATTTGGACAATTTGTAAATTGTTTGTGCCATGTCATGGTTGAAAGTGCTTCTTATTGCTGTAGGAAGAACATACTACACCAAAACTATATATTATCTTCTACATTACTAATATATTGAAAATTTCAATTATACTACCAAGAAATATAAGATATCATGAATTACCTTTATCCAATTATGCCAATCATGTGTTTTCATTCCAGAAAACTCTGAACCATCTCTTGTGAATACGGTTTTTAATGTCACACCAAAACTAGTTGGAAATCTTATGGCACACATAGTATCAAACATATATTGTTTCTCCTCTGCTGTAAGAACCCATGGCATAGGATCATATGTGTTATTTTCATGTAACCACATGTTTGGCATCATATTGACAGTTTTGAGGTCCTTCCTTAATTTTATTTGGTCTTCATTGTTGGTTCCCTTTAGATGTTTCCATAAGCACTCTGCCACATTTTTTCTAATATGCATTGTATCAAATAGATGAGCTATTGGGAGATGCTCATAATAATCTAACTTATAAAACTTAGATAGTCTTTTCCTTCCCAATGAATAAGCTCTCCCTTCCTTTTTCATATGGTGATTTCCACCTCAAAGGGTTCATCCTTTTTGGCCACCTCCTTTCCTCTTCATTTCCATTGAACTTATTTTTCTCATGCATGCGATAACGATGGTTTTGAGGTAAGAAGTGCTGTATTTATTGTACACGGTGTTTTTAAGATCCTTTGATTGCCTAGATACAGTGTTTGGCCCACATGATGGATAACCATGTTTCCCTTTAGTCTGTAGGCCTGAAAAATTAGTATGGAAACCATATTTAATTAATGGGAAGGAACATAAATAGAATGATATCAAATGAATATGATAAATATATTACCACAACACACGAGAGAGCCCTAGAGCGTCATGAATTTTCCACATAAGTATTGCACGAAAAAGGAAGATCCTATCATTTCTAGGTCTCGATACATCATACATATTGACACCCTTCCATAATTCACATAGCTCATCAATGAGAGGCTCCATGTATGTGTCCATATCTTTCACCTGGTGTTTTCCTATGAATAAAATGTGAATTAAAATTAAAATATATTCATGTAAATGTATATCATCTTCAACAGAACATAACACTAAGAAGTTCATGTACCTAGTATTATTAGAGTTAGCATTGCATGCTCTTTTTCATTGCCATCTAAGGGGGAAGATTATTGTTAACAAGGAAAACCGGCCAAACAGTGTATGTTGTTCTAAGATCTCCGAAAGGATTGACACCATCCATTGTCAATGAAAGTCTTGCATTCCTTGACTCATTTCTTAAATCAGGCTATTTTTCTTTAAGCTCCTTCCAATCTTTGCTATCATCCACCATACACATGACACCATCTTGGCTCCTTCTTAGTGCATGATAGTCCATAAATATTGCCAAATCCTTACATTTGAACATCCTCTCAAACCTCGGTGTTATTAGAATGTGGTGTAGAACCTTATAAGGAACTTTCTTGGACACTTGATCTTCATGGTATCTATTGGTGAAACATATTGGGCATTCTTTGTAAATTTTCATTTTCACCATAGTATAAGATATGGTCATTTGGACATGCATCATATGTTTTGTACTCCATCCCAATGTCTTTCATTGCTGAAGATACTTCCTTTTGTGAACGAGGCATCTTATTTTCCTTTGGAAGTATCTTATCTGCCAAAATTCTACATAAAACAACAAAATATCTTTATATTATTCACTATACACAATATTCAAAACTTGAATGACATGGAGAGATATAGTTTAGAGGAGTTTAAAATATACCTCAAGATATCAGTGAAGCATGTATTCATCATTCCATGCATAACTTTCAAGTTCAAAAATAACATAAGTGTTGCCAATACAAACAAATTTGCATTTGGGTAAAGAGGCATCCTAGCAAGTTGAGTTAGGGGTGAATCATCAACTTCTTTAGCATATGTGTAGAAGTCTTGTAAAAATTCATTCACCCCATCCTCATTTAATTGAGAAGTGGTATCACCCATATATGTGTCTTCTCCTTCATTGTGAGTGTCACTATCATCATTGTCATATGCCCTTTCATCAACATTATTATGAACTTGGATTGGCTAAACATTACAATATCATTTAAAATAGTTAATAATAATGCGATATGAAAAGTTTATATTTTTTAATAACAAGCATTTTTGAAATTTCATTATAGTATACCTCTTCTATATAAACTCCATACTTCAACCTATGGATACCAATGAGTCGACGCTTCTTTAATTTTCTATTTTTGCACTTTTCACAAGTACAATATATCATTTCATTAAAATATTCATTTGTCCCTGGAGTAGGTCTCAGTACATGTTCATCTGAACATTCAGATGAAGATATACTATTTTCCTACATAAATCATATACTTTAAATAATGAGCATCTACCTCTCAACTTGAGACTTATATTTTTATAATTTAGAAATGGGTAATTCCGTTATGATGTTTCCATAAACTAAAACATCATTAGTTTGAACTATGTTTCCATCTACTCATGAAAATTATGGTCCTTGGCCCTTACTTATCCATTTTTTGTAAGCTAAAATAGGGTCCATTATGAGTGTTATTTAAGATCTGAGTATTATTAAAAAAACTCATGACTATGATAATATTAATCTTCATTGAGATTCAATTCATTAAAGAAATAATACAAGTGGCAGAAAATGAAAGTACCTGTCTTTCCATTTTTTCCAAGAATAGTGGCTAATTGGGTAATAGTGTCCTACAAAAAAGTAACACTCGTGATAATAATACAGAAAAATATTTTTAAAAAATGAATAAAAGTATTTGCACGTTCTAATTATTTACCAATATATCTAGGACTAGAATGTCATCTTATCTTACCTTCTTGCACTAAAGCCACTCCACACCAACTAGAGCAAGAGAAGACAATGAAACACTGGAAAAAGGAAAAGACAAAGAAATTAGACAAGGAAAAGCAATCTAATTTATTAAAAATGAAAACAAAATAGCATGAGAAGGTCCACATATTCAAAACCATGCTTTGCAATAAGACCTACGATAAGTTACAAGGTTAACTTGGAAGCAAACTTGAATCTTGGAACTTATCATAGGTCTTTGTTTTCATTAGAGATAAAGTAGATTTCTTTTCATTGTCTAGTATCCAGTATCAATCCAATTTATACTCTACAAGCTCCATCATTATAATATCTAATGACCAAATATGTGCCTTGAGAAGAGGCTTCTCTACCCAAATGTACAAGTCATGAAATATTTTAATTCCTTTCTCAAATGAAAGGAGGGCAGAGAAGCCTCTTATCAAGGCACGTATCTTGTGATTATATATTATAATGACAAGAGATTATTCTACTTTATTATTGTGTTACTCCACTTAATCTTTTCAAATATAGCCTTTATTTTTGATCTTAGAATTTTCCAAACCCGAGAATAAGTTACAGTGTGCTCAGCTGTAATGTATTATAACATTAAAACTATACTAACAAGGAGGAACATTAATCAAGCCTAAAGATAGTTTGGGTCATAATAGTAATCCAAAGAAAGTAGGAAAAATCTTTTAGAAACCAAGAAATATCAGGCTAGAAAGCATCCTGACCAGACAAATACTATGGAGGGAGTTCATCCACTCCTGTCCAAGAGTGTTGGAAATTACTCATGTCAAGTTTGAAGATTTACACCATTTGTATGACCAAAGTGAGGTAAGGACATTCTTTCTTGGGCAACCTTTTACAGATGAGTGAAATTTAGTCATTGTCATCAGAATTAATAGATTATTTGCATCACAACCTCATATATCAAAGGTTGGTTAGGAAAGCTGAATTTTGAAAATTTGGTTAAGATAGATTTAACAAATATCAAAGGCATGCAATCATTTCCAATTAAATTTGAGGAATTAAATAGCCTTAGACATCTAGATCTATCTGGCTGTAGTGATTTAAAAGAGATGCCACATTCTTTTACTCAACTATTGTAACTTCAATATTTAACATTGAGAAATTGCAGTAAGCTTGTCCTCCCGGATTTGGGGAAAATTTCCACTCTCGAGTACCTCAACCTTGAAGGTTGTTACTTGTTACATTCTGACGATGTCCTGATGGAAAAAAGCTCGAGAGATCTTTAAAGTACTTTAACGTACTGTATACTAACTTGAAAGAACTTCTAGAGCATCTTGAACAACTCGAAAATCTGGAACAACTGTATATAGGGAGCCATGTGTTAAGAATTTTACCATCGTCACTGAATAATCTATGCAAGTTAACAGACTTGAGTCTGTGGAGATGCTCTAATCTTTGTGATGTAAGCACATCTATTGAATAGTTAATGCATTTGGAAAGGATAAGCATACGTCACTCGGGAGTGACTACCTTACCAGAAGATATTGTTTGGATGAATATCAATTTTTGGATGTACAGGATTGTGGAATTACCGGGTTCAAAATAGGAGAAGATCCAGGTGACATGCCATTGGATAGTTTTAAGATCCAGGGAGGTCTTCATAATGGGGATTTTCTCGAGAAATGGAGGTGTTCTATACAAAACATTTGCATAGAAACCGGTGTTTGAGGAAAAGCCAAGGAAGATGCTTAATGAATTAAGGGCTGCCACAAACAATATACTTGGGAGCTGCCATTTCACTGTTCATGCCTTTTCCCCTGGGTATGACAAAAGCCACTGATTGGTATCCTTTGGATAATGTCTAAGGAAGGGTTTGTTTGTCAAGTTACCAATTCTAGTCGCACCACCAGAAAATTAGAGGTTAATACTTGAGATGAGCTCCCAAATTCTTGTACAGTTCCTCTATTTAAATTACATAGCCTAAACTCTAATTTCTTGGGAGACTTTCTTATTGCAGAGATGATGAGAATATCTACCTTTCATTGTTTTGATACCCTTTTGTTAGAAGTTAAAGCAAAAAACCATGCCTTGTGTTGAAGCCTTGAGAGGCACCGATTCTTATAGAGTACTAGAGACTACTAAAGTTAGTGGGTATTAAGGACAGTCCAAGTTCTGAATTATTCACCTACCACATGAAGATTGGTTTGATAGTTTACCAGGCCTTCTAATTTCTATAGATGATAAAGGTGCCAGAAATAGAAATGGCAACTGGGACAATTAGAAGATTATGGAAATTTAAATGAGACCAACACTGGGTCGATGAGAAGGTTATGAGGATTTAGTTGAGACCAACAACTAGGCTTGATGAGAATTTAAATGAGACCAACAACTCAGTGACCTATATGCTAGAAGAATTTTCCATGTGTAGTTGCCTTTTATGGCCTTGATAATCCATTTGGACAGAAGCTGAATGTGTTTGGTGTTTCCTTTAATGCAACAACTAATAGGGTGGAAATCATTTCTTTCCAAGGGTGGATGATTTATCAGAACACTGAATCCTCCATTGCTCAAGTTCTTCATCAAAACAAAAACCCTCTTCTTCCTACAACATCAGTCTCGGTGCTAAATTTTGTATCCATACTAGTGTCATACCCTAGGCTAGCATTGATATCGTTGAAGTATTCATAGCTTCAGTCAACTCACTTGCCTGGAAAACTTAGACTTGACATATTGTGAGAGTTTATAAGAGCTGTGTACTGACTTTCATTCCTTGGTAATATTAAGAAGATTAGACATGTCTCGATGCAAAGGTTTGTCAAGGCCGCCTCTAAGTTTTGGTAATCTTGGCTATTTGGAAGATTTAGATTTATCGAATGCGATAAGTTAAAGGAATTGAGTAGCGACTTTGGTCGCTTGGGAGCATTAAAAACTTGAATTTTTCGATGTAAAGGTTTGTCAAGGCTACCTCCGAGTTTTGGTAATCTTGGTTGTTTGGAAGCTTTAGATTTATCGGAATGCGATAAATTAGAGGAATTGAGTAGTGACTTTGGTCGCTTTAGGAGCATTGAAAAACTTTAATTTGTCTAGAAGCAACAACCTATCAAAAGTTTATGATTCTTTTAGCCATCTTGGTTTCTTTAAAGAGTTACATCTCTCATTACCGCTCGAAATTGGTGGAGCTTTCTAGTGATTTTAAGTGCCTTCGATCAAGTAGTAAGATCAATCTCTCAACATGTGAGAGTCTGGATGGCAAATGGATGGATACTATGGGGGTATTCAAAGTTTGTGGTGGGTAAATATTGCCAATAGTGAAAGGATGATCCAGCAGTGGAGTGAAATGGAAAGAGAAAAAGAAGGATGGCATTTTGAGGTGAATTCAGATTCACCTAACAACAAAAGAGTGAGAATACCGACAAAAGAGGAAGAACAAGCTTTGTTGTTGAAAAGAATGATAGCAAAGATATTTGATGAGGAAGGGCTACTAATTGACATTCATCAACGTCCCTTCTATTCATCCTCCCTACTCTCCCACACACCCCTCGTCTTAATCTTTCATAACATCTCGGTTGAAATAAACGGTGAATTATTTGAGAAAAATGTGCAATAGCTGGAGTGGAGCGCACAAGCCCTGTGAATCATATATGTCGGTGGACATTTCAACGCATTACCGATGATGAGGTGAAGGAAAGAATCTGGCTTTATACATCTCCTAACAAGTTTAGTACTTCTTTCAAAGAATGGTACAGTGTGTAATCTATTGTGATATACCATCCCGGTATAGGTGTATCACGGCAGACTTTCCGTAAATGTAATGGTTTAGAAGAAAAAGAATAAGATTTCCGTGCTTTTGGGAGGATATCTCGTATCCATGAGTGTTAATATGTTTAAGATCTCAATTTTTTATTGAAGTTAAATTGATTTAAATTTGTATGTTTTAAATTTATTAAAATTATAAAAAATTGATTGTAATTGTTATTATATTGTAACTAACATCTATGTGGGTACTTGAAAACAACTTGCGCATATGAAGATTTAGAGGTTAGAGAAGAGAATATAATCACAATTATATATTACATTGTAATAACTTAATAACACCTGAATAGAATGGATAAGAACAACTTACAAGAGGCCATTCAACAACCGTAAATTTAATAGATGTTATGTATGAGGTTTAGGTTACTTTGCAAAAACTATATTGTCAAACCGTGATATAAGAATCATAACATTTCACACTTCAAGTGGACAAATTACGGTGTGAAATTTTCATAATGCGAGGTTGCGAAATGGAGGGAAGACAATCTTCCACCCCACCCCACCCCACCCCAAAAGAAAACCCACTCGATTTCAAACCATGGAATTTCTCTTCTTTTCTCTTATTTATTATTAGAAAATAAATGAGGAGCAAATTCTGGCCAAGAGCAATTCTTTGGAAGTGGACAATTCTATAAATTGGGATTACCTGAGTATGATGACACTTCAAATGTAGTCATGTGCTCTCCTTTTGGTATGTTGTCTGATAAATTATTGTTGGACAAGTTTAAGAAACCCAAAGAGTTTAGAGAGTTTAGAGTCTGATAAATTATTGTTGGATTAGTTAGCTATATGTTATAATATGTAATGCAAGACTTCCATTCTAAGGGCCCTTAATCTGGCAAGAGAATGCAGATATAATTGAGAGCTTCTCCTTTCAAAATCCAAAAACAATGTCCTCAGATTTTGGGAAAAATGTACCTAAATTGCCTCAGGTGGACTAAATACATAATCATGTTACTATACAAAACTTCCTTGAAGACAAACGTTTCAGTACTTCACTAGACTTGTAAATGTTCCAAATCTGGTTTTTGAAACAAAAAAGTGGTGAATCATATGGGATGTTAACCTAGGTTCACAACCCTGCCCAACGTAGAGCCCTTGTGTGTGAATGTGTTGAATTCAGAACTTTGAGCTGAAGAAACCTTCGGCTTAACAAAAGAATTTGTTTCATGCAATTACAATAGAAAATAGGATTGGCCAACATTCATTTTAATTATTGGGTGAATTCCCGTTATTGGGTAAACTTTGGCTTAGTTGCCTCATTCAAGGATTGAATATTGTTGCATAGGTATTCAACCCCGTCTGAGGTACATCACAACCAGCAAGGCCACACCCAACAAGTTCACCGATGTTTGTTTTAATTATTGGGTAAATTCCCATTATCGATAACCTTCGGCATAGTTGCCTCAATAAGGATTGAGTACTATTGTTCATGTACTCGGCCTCATTTGTTGAGGTATGCCACACAAAACAAATTGGATGTTGTATTTTGCATAATTTAAATATTGTATCATGTCTCCTGGATTTAAATTTGGGATTCCCTTTTGGAATAGTAGATGCTTTCAGGAATTGAACTCAGAGTATGGCAATGCTAAAAAAAATACAAAGCAATGTTAGGGTTTAGAGTACAGGATATTTACACCAAAAACTTAGACCCAACAAGGGTATTTCAAACTAATAACCAGACAGGGAGAACAATGGGGGACGCAGGGCGGCGGGACCGTGAGCCACAATTTTGGAATACACTCTCGTGCCCTCCTGAGTAGTTGAACTAACCAATGAAACAGACACTACATGCCATGATACAGATGGACAAGCCTCGAGCCATGAATCTGAGATGGAAGACCCAAAAACAAGGGCATGAAACACAATCATGGGGCAAAGGAAGGGCACGAAAAACTAGATATGAATCCCCTCAAGAAGGGTATAGACGTAGGGCAGAGGAGCCATGAACTAGAGCCATGAACCAGACCCTCACAAACCAAATTGAAATCTTTGAAAAGCAGTGCCGATTCTTGCATAGATGTTAAAAAAAAATAGGGCAAAAGGGATGCGGATACCTGCTCGCCCTCCTCCTTGCCAAAGATCTACCCGAGGATGAAATCCCCTCCCACTCAATGTTGTTTACCATTTTGTTGGCCGCATTCATTTTTCCCGCAAAAACCCCCAAAGCAAGCCACAACTACAAAAAACAGAGTATTTTTAATTAAAATTTGTTATATTAAAAAGTTAGATAGAGACAAATTTAGGAGGGTGTATTAATTAGAGACAAAAATATATTTTTGTCTCTAATTAATGTCTCTAAACACCCCTCCATGTAGTAGTGTTTTCATAACAAACACATTCGAGAGATTGTATTGAGCTATTTTATTTCTGCTAGTTGTTATTTTATGTGCCTAATTTCTACAAATATCTTCATCAAGTTTTCGAAAATTTTATTGCACTATAACAATTTTTAATTATAAAAAAGAAAATATTGAATTAAATTAAAAAGAAAATATTGTTAAATTAATATTTTTAACTAGATAGTGTTATAGTGGAATGAATTCATTCCACTATAACACTATTTAATTATAAAATATTAAATTAATAAATTCGTTCCACTATAAGACAAAATTTTTACTTAAATAGTTCATTCCACTATAACACTATTTAGTTAAAAATATTAATTTAATTCAATATCTTTCTATGTTAAAATAGTAGGCAGATATATATGGACGAATATGTTTTTAATACAGGAGTCCTGCCATTTTATATATCGGAGCCCACCTGGAAGTTTTGTTTCCACCTGTCATTTTATATATAAATTATAAAGAGGGCTTGTTTAAAACAATGACCATTTTAACTTGAAAAATGTATGTAACCTACATACTTGGAATATGTTTACCAAATGTAATATACAGCTACATCCACCTAATATATACATAAGTAACAACTTACTATACATTTACATACATTTTCCAACAACTTAAAAAAATTCCGACGTATAAACCCATTGTAAGTTGCTCTAGGTCCTTTTGATTGGACCCTCTTTCTGTAATTTCTCATTCTTCTGTTTTCTTCGTTTGAGAAGCTCCTTGCAAGCCTTGGAATTCTTCATGTATTTTTTGATCTTCATCTTTTTATCTTTAGAACACCCTCATGATTGTCTGCCTGTGACATACTTTGCATCCAAATGGCATCCCTTCATAATGTAACACTCCACAATACTCAACTCCACCATAGTACATGGAAACAGAAGATGGCATCTTGTTGCTGCAGTCCACCTCTACACACACCCTTGCTATCAAACTTCTTTTCTCTTCACAACTTCTGATATCTTTAGAACCTTCCCAATAACTGCACAGACCTTAATCAGATTACTTTGAAACCAATAATCACAAGGAAAATACAGAATTTTCACCCATATAGGAGTCCTAACTGGACCGGGATTACTTGGATCAAAATTCTCTGACCAACATTTCAGGCTCAACCCAGCTGAGCCCATAAACCAGGGACCATTCTCCATGATAAACTTGCAGTCAAGTTGAGACAAGAAATCAATCCTGAAAAACCCATTTGTCAGAGGCTCAAAGGTCCATATGCTCCTTAGGAATGGCCCCAATGCTTCTTGGACCAGTTGCAGAGGTCCTGCACACTTGGCTTCATGGAAGTAAACTTCCCTACTAAACAATCACTCTTAAACGTAGTATCGGCATGAGACCAGTTACAATCATCAATAAAATCACTACTAAACTCAGTGTCAGAAAGATCAATTCCCATTTCAGAGTAAATTTTCTTTGTACTCCTGCTCTTCAGCTTGCTTCAGTGGATAATCTACCATTCCTACATCATTCTCTTCTTCCTTGTTGTCATCTAGAGGAATTGTAGCATGAGCTGACCATATTCCTGCATAACCCATAACGAATATAAACTAAACCAACTAGGACACATCAATCGATGCGAGGCGCTTTAAACCTTTATAAGTGGTGGGGGCGCCATGGTTTCAACACTTGTCTGGTATGTATGTTTGCTGTCATAATTTTGTTGTGGATAAGTTACAGGTGTGGTTTTGTCCAGAGTAGTTTGTAAAACATTGTTTTGGAGACTGATGTGGCACGAAAAAGAGATTCTGGTTTTAATGGTTGCTTGACACAACACCACATGCTATTTAAGTTTTCTGCTAAAGTTCTCCTTTTATATATCACGTGCAAGTATCCAATATGTAGTGGTTGTGTGGTATGGATAATTGGATTTGTATGAATAAAGCTATAATAAATATATACGTACTCTTTAATTATAATTAATATAATGCAATTAAATTTACACGTAATTAATTAATTTAAAACCGTGATAAAAGAGGTGATGTGAACGGTTCGGAAATTGATTTTGATTATTACAAGATTTCGTGATAATTGTTAAGATTTAATAGAGAATGTGGACATATCGATACAAAGACCTTTTTAATTAAAAGATAGTGAAAAATAACACAATTTTGTCCAAAGCATTTTATATTCTTTTGTGTTGTTTAGAGTTTTTTTCGTAATTTTCATAATATTGTTGACAAGTCTACACTTGTTAATAATTGTGTTTGCATAGTCCTAAAACTCTTTATTAGTATATTCTCATTTCCACCATTTGTAAAATAGCATATTTTATCTTGTTTTGATTGGGTAATAATATTTAGAAACTTTTAAATAAAATAGTGTTTAAGGATTTGTATTAGATTAGAGAATATAATAGGTATCTATTTGATATTTTAACAATGAATTACTTAATATAATCCAAAATGTTAATGGCTATTAAATGGTGTTTATTTAATAGTGAAAGATGTTTGGCTTTTAAAGAACTCTATTAGGTTCAATTCTTGTTAAAGGTAAAGACAAGAGATACCGTAATAAGGGATGACGTCGTGGTCATGCCTCCGACATTTTGGTGGAATGGAAACCCTTTAATGCTTGGCCACTTAGCTGAAGAAGTCTGATCAGCTCAACTGAGAATATAACGGTCTATGACTTGCCAAATTTAAAAAAATAAAATAATAATAATTATGACTTAAAAATTGTAAACAATTTTAACTAAATACCTATTCCTAAAACATCTTGATATTTTATATGTCCTTCATATAATGTAAATCATAATAAAAAAATTTATTTTAATAATTTATATTTTGGAAGACTACGATTATGTAGTGTATAATTTAACTTTTCAATGATCACTCCAACAAATACAAAACAAACAAATAAAATGTAAAATACGGAATGTTTATCTATACAAATGATCAATTATAGTTGTCAAACATGTTATAAGGAAAAACTATGCCACATTCCCAAGTTGGGAAAGCCGAATGATCTTGTTAACAAGAATTTCCTTGTAGAAACATAGTCAACTTTTTTTTCCCTTATGATGATAGTAGTGGTTCTATTTTCTTCCAGAAATGTTTCCTTTTTATTAAAAAATTAAATGAAAATGGTGGGAGAACACATAAGTCAAAGCCTCTTTGGCACAATGTAGAACATAAAGAAACAAAGAAATATCCTAACTAGATTTAGATGTATGGAAATAATTAGAGAATTCATCATCCAAGAGCATTCATGGTCTCAAACAATTTTGCATCGCAAAAGAATGTTTAGGTTTTATTTTAGTTTTTTTGGTCTTAGCATTACATGATAAATCAAAATTGTTTAGGTTTTATTTAGGTAGTTTTTTTGTTCTTAGCATTACATGATAAATACATAGAACGAGGATATTAATATACTAAAGGGGTACGAAAGGATTTAAAGCCCTCAAGTCCTAATTGTTGGTAAATCCCTATGTCAAAATGTCAAGTGAGAACTTACATAGATTTAATAATTTTTGGTCACTTTATTATTCAGTTTAGTTTATATGTTACTGGTCTGTAGTGTCATAGCTTATCAAAGAACTTGAAAAGATTTATTTAAATCTCAAGTCAATTTAAAGTTAAGGGTTTTAGGTTATTTAATTTGCGATGGGATCTCATTTCACACAAATACTTAAATATTAAGTGATGTTGTAAAATAATTAATGTGTTTTAAATGTGATGGTGTGAAGTGACTTGGATTCCATTCTTTTTTTGAATGAGTCCATGTTAACTAAATTTCATACATGAGATCGGGCTGATATGAATGTGTCCAATTTACATTTACAATGAATATTACTTTGGTGGAATCGAAGGGAGCAACTTTTTCCCAGTTACAATTTCTAACTAAGCTAAAGATATACATGAAGGAATTTATGAGCCATGAGGTATAAATTATTTTTCCATGCTTAGTGAAGTTTTTTAGCCCATGAGCACATGTACCCCAACATGTGTAGATATGTCACAACCATATGATGGTATCATGATCACATGTGTAAAATGAAGGAGAAAGACATAGGATATTTCAAATGGCACAATATTCATGAGTGGAAATATGGGACTTGAGTTTGGTCTCATTTGAAAACTCTCTTGAAGAGAATTCAATTTGTAGTAGAATCAATATAGTTTGACATGTGTGTGAGAAATTGAGAATTCCCAAAGAGGTGTGAAGCACCTTTTTATCTATTTCATAGTAATTTATGAAATTGAAACTTAGTGGTTGCACGTCATAATCTATTGTCTTAATCCAATTAGTTACAAACATAGAGCAAGACACCAAAGCATTAAAATGATGAACTCAATGATATTTTTGTTGTTGGACATTGGAAACAATTAAGAGATTGAAATAGAGGATTGATTTCCCTTAGAGACACAAAAGAAATAAAGGTCTCTAAGAGAGCATATACAATGAAAGGAACATAGTGAAGAGTGCTCGTAGATTCAAGAAGAGGCCTACATAGTCAAGAAAGATCTTAATGTAATGTAGATTATGTAATTACTATTATAAAGACATTTAAGGCTCAATTAGTGTGTTTAGTTGTTAATGAGAGTCACAATGCCATATAAATGTCATTAAGGCTCAGTAGTTGATAAAATTTCAATTTTATCTCATTTGGAGCAACGTGACACTTTGTTGCATGATAATGGGTCTCTATTAGGTGGGACCACTTATTGTGACAATGCCAATTGGTATTACTAGAGTAATAGAGGAAATATCTATGAGAAGGAAAACAAGGTGCTATATTTTACTGTAGGTATGAAAGAGTCTTTATAATGAAAGATAAATTTTAGAGAAGTGTAGAGGAAGAGTTGAGATACCATGAAAACTAGGAGAGTTCTCCTACCGATTCTACTTTCCTCATTAAGAACAGTGTGGGTAGAAAGTAGATTAAGATTGAGAGAAAATAGAGAAATTGGAATCTATGGATTGATAGATTGGTTAGTGTTTTGATCTCCATCCTAGAAGGTGGTTAGAGAATAAGAGAAAGAGATTTCACTCATGATTTTTTTATAGGTTACAAAAGATTACTATAAGATGAAGGTGAAGAAGGCTAAGATTATTACGAGATGAAAGTGAAGATGGATCTTTTATGAGTCAAATTCAGCTTTTGAAAGATACACCTTACAAAATATTTTTAAAAGTATGTCTAGAAGGAAGTAGTGAAAAGCAAGTTTGCATTAGAGAAGAAAATCCATTTATTGCAAGTGTGAGACAAGTTATGCAATTGTAGAAATATTTCAAGATAGATTAGTTTTTATTTAAACTATAAATTATATATATATATATATATATATATATATATATATATATATATATATATATATATATATATATATATATATATATATATATATATATATATATATATATTTTAAAGCATATATATTTTTAACGATCTCGATATCATAATATGTGAGTTAGTAAAATATAAACTATTAACATGTTTTTATTATTTTTTAAAATACAATATAAATAATTTAATTTAATTAATACATTTGATAGTTATAATTGATTTATCTTCCAATTCATGTATTTAGAAAGTGTTTTGTTGTTTTTATAAGTGAAAGTAGATGATATAACACAATAATTTTTAGTAACTTGTTATTTTAACTCTAAAAATAACTTAAGCTTTTTTGTTTTATGCAACAATGGCATACCCATAATTCTAACACAAAAAAGCAACAATATTAAAAAGAATATTTTTTGGACTTACATTGCTTGTTAAACAACACCACATAGAATCACTTAGGATAACTCAACATTGTATCGATAATTAGATCAACACAAACCCACGTATATAACGTAATGAGGAAAATATAAGCACCACAAGTGGAGACAACACACATACACTTTGGAAAGCTTACTTTAGAGGCTTACAATGGGGATATGTCATCATTGAACTACCTCTTAATACTCCAAGAAAGGAATCATCCAAAACAAAACAAACACAACCCCTTATTTCTCCCTTCACTAGCTACACCTTATTCCTCTAATTATCAATTATGAAACATTACCTAACAAGAAGAAACCATAACCATAAGAAAACACATGATGCACATCAAAACAACATTTTCCACTTAGAAAGGAAATACAACAATAATCAAACCACAATAAAAAAACTTATGGATAGGCAATATCCACAACATGTATTATCTTGGTTACATATTTATTACAATCCTATTTCATTATTTGACCTTAATTATTTTAAGAACAATTAACATGTAAACCTACATTCCTATGAAAACTATATTGCATTTTCTTAATTTCATTTAAAATTATACCTATGATGGTTCAAATTAATTATTTCTCATTTCTCTTATTCAAAGTAATCCATATAACTTGATGGTCAATAGGAACATTTAAACACACATGAGTCTACCAATACTTGTCCTAAGGATTCATTTGTAGGGATAATGTTTACCTAGTTTGTAATTTACCTTCGTCACAACAAGGAGATTCACATGCGGTAAAGAGAAGTCTACTATGGAAAGAGTGGACATATTTCTTGTTATTTTTATAGTACACTAAGGTTACAATATTTTAGTTTCCAAGTTATCACAACTAGCTATGTAATCTAACTACTTAGTTTATATTACTCGTGTCACAATTCAACATCAAATTTGTTTCATTAAGATTCCTTTTTCCATAAATGATGTTACACATGGATGAATACATTTCATCTTTATTAATGTTATAGGGGGTTTATTGATTTAAAGCAATGAATATGACATTTCAATTTATTTCTAAACCATCATCTTAATAATTCATTATCGATAGTTTTGAGTCAAATGATTTTCACCTTAAATTTAGTTCGTAAATGTCCTAGGCTTGATTTATCTCCATTTACTCATGAGGTGTGCTTCCTTATTACAATTAAAACTAAAATGAAATAATCTTAACTCAAAATACCTTCCTAAAAGAGCTAGGTATTCCATTACTACCTACTAAGGAAACATTTCTTTAACCTTAATGATTAGGAATATCACAATGAGATTCATTCATAATGTGAGATTGGATCCATTACGAGTTTTTACTTCAATACTTGTGAAAGTGACAATTTGGCCCATGAGGGAAGAGAAGGAGCATTCTCATGGACCAAACATTAAGGATTGGAAAGGTACAAAGTTAATCTATTTTATTGGCATATGGTAGGACCTAATATTGATATAGAAATGAAATGACGTGATTCAAAGTTGACCAATTTCAGTTCCACTAAGGATATAAAGGTGTGGGGGTAACTTAAAAGGAACCATTCCTTACAGAATGGATTATTATTTCATGCTATAATTTTGTGTGATCTCACACCATGTTAGAAGAGTGTAGGGACAAAGGTCTATTGTGATTCTCCATCCTTTGAATACTTCCAAATTTATACACCATTGCAGATGGTTTGATCTTATATTTTTCAAGTTTGATCCATTTTGATCCAATGCAAATAGAGAAATGGAGATAACATGCATGATGAGTGATGGAGGAATGTGCATGTTCTATGAAAACCACAAGTGTGAACTATTGTAATATCTATCAATAAGAGAAAACCACTTTAGCTTCCCCATGGTCATAGCCACCTAGGAAAGGTCAACAACACCCACACTCTCATATTTGTATCTAAGCGTTGGTGTTTGTGTGCTATACCTAGGACCAAAGTAAAACTTTGAGCCCTTGTTATGACTAAAGACTATGTTGTGACTATATTGAACTATGTTTTGCTATTTCTATGAACTACTCTATGGGGTGAACGATTCACCTAAGGTATTCCTATCTTGTTTGGGGTACATGTGATGTCACTAGGAAGATGTGGCCAAAAGGAGGGGATTGGAAACTGCTTTAAAACAAATACCCTTTATGGGGAAGGTAATGTGATTAGTAAAAACCAAGACACATGTAAAAAAAGTGGCTTGAAATATTTTTTATTGCAATCAATATAAATATACAAATAAAAGACAATGTGTAATATAGAAAGAATAAAGACAATGTAGTCCGTAAAAATAGGTTTTCAAAAATGGGAAATCACTCATAATTTCACAATACAATCAGGGATGAAACAACCAAAAGGATATAGTCTACACATAATAGAAAGGGTATAGCCCATAAACAATGGAATAAAATTGCCAAAAATGAAAAATAGTGACAAGAAAATATTAATAGGAAACCATCATGGAAAATAGTTATAAGCAGAAAAATGGTGCATACGAAGAACTTGTTAGCATGTTAGAAATATATAAAGTATGTCAAACATGTTAGATCGATAAAAAGTAGTGTGCTAGTAAGAGTAGGAAAAAGTATAAAACAAAATAATAACACTTGTAATTTGTATTAAAGTAGATGCCCCAAGAGCCGTTGTGGGATTGGTAAGAGTACATGTGCAAAACATCCACGTTGCATGTAAATATCCATCTAAAGTCTAAATTTACAACTAGAAGGAAAGTGAACATGCATGTGTATATGTATATGTGCATGTGTATATGTGTAAAGTCTAAATTTACAAGTAGTATATAGAAAAGATAACGACATACTAGATATTCGGGTAACATAGTAAGCAAAGTGTATATGTGAGTCTAAGTAAGCAAAAACAATGTGCTACCAAGTTATGTAACATGTTGTGAATGTGAATGGAATGTAATGCAAAATGAGTGTGATAGGAGAAGTGTGCCTTATGAGTGAATGTGAATGAGAATGCATGAGATGAGGTTCATTTATAAATTCCCCCTCAACATTTGAGAATGATCCATAGAAAAAAGTGTGTCATCGGGAACATTTTTGAACTATGTGCTAAATAGATAGATCAATGAAGGATACATGACATAAATAGTGTGAGTGAGTGTGGTGACAGGTCATTTTAAATTAAGAACCATATCACTCAAGTAAAAACCATGGAACTAGAGTGTGTCATAGGTTATTTTGTCATGTGAGAATGTGATCGAGAAATATGTGTCGTGAATGCGCCAAGTGTCGAAGTGTGTAGTGGGTATAATATGTGGTTCATGAATGTAGTGATCCTAAACACTCAAGTGTGAACCGTAGAAAAAGAGTGTGTCATCAAAAATTGATGATATAAGTTGTGTATCAAGTTTTGTAAGATGGGTGCTTAGAAATATAAAGTACGTAGCATAGAGAAGAAGAGTAGATATGTTAGACACCTAATGATGCTATGGGGGAAGTAAGCATGATGCACCTAAGTATGTGATGGAGATCCATCAAGGAAATGAAAAAAATGATGCCATGGTGGTGGATTTGGAAATGTGTTAGGAGTAATATATTTAATACAATAAGTAGTTTTATGGAAATTTCTTTGTGTGATGGTGGTTATGTGAAATAGTGTAAACCGAAGAAGAGATGTGAAAGGAAAAAATGAGTGATCTTAGGGTGATATATGAGGGAAGGTCTGGTGAATTGTGTGGGAATGGAAAGAGGATCTTTGACTTCCTTTATATGTTTTCCTAATCGAATTCTAATGAAACAATAACTAATCAAGTACTTATATCCAAGCCCATAGTTGGTGAAATAATGATTAGATGCGAATGTAGAAGGATTTATACTAAATACTAAATAGAATTATAATATGTGAAAGGGGATGGATCCACTTGAACGTCATAAAAACTCTTTAAAAAATAAATTTAAGTCATGTGTGAAGGGTGGAAGGAACCACATGCATGGCATGGATCCAATATCATCGATAAGAAGATTATAATTAATATTATTAAGCATGACATGGAATGGGATGGGAAAAGTACATGGCTAGATAGTAATGGGAAGAGTGATTATACCTAAGACTTGCTTAGCCATAATATCAAATCCATGAATGAAATAGATGATGTAGTTCTGAGAGGATTTAGAGAGGAAAATTTTCTTAAAGAATGAGAGATTAAAAATGTTAATTCCAGATCCATTATCAACTAAAGCTCGTTTAACCCCAATGTTATTAATACATGCTTGAATATAAAAGGGTGAATCATTATATAACATGGCTTGAGAAGGAAACTCATCTGATGTGAAAGTAATAGGGTCTTCATTGAGGGATAGAGCTGAAGTAAACTTATGATAGACATATTCAGGAAACGTATGTGGATGAATATGAATATTAGTCAAATAATATCATATTTTACTAGCACAATTAGGATTAACTTGAAATAAATAAATAAACTTAGAAAGATCAACGAGTGTTCAAATGAAGGGTTCATTAAATGATTTAACAACTATTAAATTTTTAAAACCCTAAATATTACAGTCACAATAAAATAATAGGAATGAAGTACATACTTGATGAACGCAATAAACAATTGAAAGCTAAAACCTTATGTGTAAGAGGTGAAATAAGAGACTTAGTTGATTTCGCAATTGATCCTTAGTTGTGCTAGATTGGAGAACTGATAAACACGAGGAGGAGAGTGTCTCAAATGAACCAATAAAAATGTAGAACTATCAAAAATGCCTAGACTAGGGTGCTTGGGTCGGTCAAGGGCACTGGGAGTGTAAAATTCTTTTAGGAACCCGTAACTTCACGATAATGGTGAGAAAGTGATTTATTTTGTGTCACTTCTATGTTACTTCCCTTTGTTGTTGATCACTTGTGTGTCGTACTATGCCCACATAATTCTCCTATAACCTGTAAAGAGAAAGAGCACCTAAAAAACCCTAAAACACATCAAATCCTAAAAAGAAAATGATGCAAATGGGGAGTTAGAATGACCTCGGTGGTTACCCGACGGAGTGAAACATACGATCTAGGAGCTGCACTACATTTCATAATCCATATAGTTATGCATGTGTGTGTGAAGAATCATGCCATAGTTGGATATTGTGTAAGATGCATTGATAGAAAGCAATATATAGAATGTTTCAATGTAAGTAGATGTCTTGATCTTAAAATGAACTTCCCTTCCTATGAAGTCTATGTAAAAGAATGCGTCTCTTGTCCATTGAATGAATTTTAATTGATGCTTTGATGATCTTGAAACACCGCCGATGCAACCTTAGGTGATAGTAGTAGATGCTTATATCATTATCCTTTATTATAGTCACATAGCTTTGTATTTATATGATTTCATTGTTTGGATTTTGTAGCTAACCACTAAAATGCTGACCCATAAGAAAACAAGATGCCCAACTACTAGAAGAGAAAAAAAGAGGTGGTTAGCATACAAAGAGGCCAAAGGCTCCTAAAGGGGATGAGGGAACCAGGTATTGTTGTCTGGCTTGGTGCTAGTGTCCGACACAAAAATGTTGAAGTATCAAAAGTCACACTAGGCAATAGGGCATGTAAGGCCAAGAAGGAAACTAGAAAGAAAATAAAAGAGGCCAAAGATAGTGGTCAATTATTAATTTTCACTTTTAGGATTCATATGAATAGTTACATGTGACTATGACCTATAAATGTACCCAAAATGCCCGATTTAGTGTCTACGAGTAGTAGTGTACTCAAAACTATACATTGGTGTGTCTTAAGATGAATATTCTTTATCTTTTCATCAAATACATGCATGTATGTTTTACAACCAAACACTACAAGATAGGAGATCAAAGGATTGGTATTAATCCAATCACCTTATGGTCTTTTTCCTGCAAGAGCTTAGTAGGTTCTTAGTTTAGAAGATATACAATTTTCTATACTTCTTCTACCAAATACATGTTATCCAACTTGGCTATGGAAAGTATGCAATGATCAATCTCTATGATATTCTTATTCCAACGTTTTGCAATGCCATTGTGTTGGGGAGAATAAGGTGTAGTAAAATATTGTACGATGTTGTGTTCCTTTAGGAATGTCAATAATTTATTTGATGACAATTATCCCTTGATCTAAGTGGAGGAAAATAAGGAGCTACCCGGTTTGCTAAAAAGCTCATTGATAAAAGGCCTAAAAATTGGAAAATGCTTCACTATTTTCCTAGAGAAATAACTCCCATGTCTTGCGAGAATAGTCATCTATCATAAACTAAAAGTATTGGAATTCCTAAAAGGAAATAGGTAAGGGTCTACATAGATCAATTTACATAACCTCAAGACAATTATTAACATAAAAAGTACTCTTAATGAATAGATCTTGATGTTATTTTCCTACCGATATCTATAAAAGATAGGTGAAGAATTGGAGAGAGCATGAAGTCCTCGTACAATCTCATTTTTGCTAAGATGATAGAGAGATACGATAGAAAGATTCCCATATCGATAATTCTAGAGTATAATAGAATTCTCCATAGAGCTAAATAAATAAAATGCATAGGATGAAATTACATCTAATACAAAAAAATATTCTTCAAATAAATATCTATCAAGTAGTGTACATTATCATGAAATGAAACATTATTTGATGCCTTTTCGAACCATGAACTCCACCTTAAGTTTGTGATTCAATATGTGAGAGATAGATATGATTATTTTTGTCAATCCCAAAACATACAACACCTTTCGAGTGTACAACTTCTCGTCATGAGAGGAATGACGATAGTTTCTACCCCCCACAATGTACTCCTCGTTTTATATAAAAAAACCCTATCTCCAATCGGTTGATCGTTAATGAATCAAAATATTTCTATCACTCGTTATATGCTTACTCGTTCCTTAGTTAATCAACAAAATGTTTTGCAATGGCTGCGATGTTTAGGAGACTAGAATATCATTTGAATATGTGCCACAATTTTCTACCTCTAGTACTTCGTCTTCTAATTCATCAACTTGTCTAGTAACAACATGTCCTTTTTGCTTCATATGGTTAGTAATACATTTGGATTACTATGAATCAATGTGATCCAGATGTGCGAGCTATTTTCTAGAATTTCCTTGAGTTAGATAATTATAATAGCACTAGTAGAGGCATGTGTATTTGTAGTGCATATGTGACAAAATTTATTTACTTTAAGAGACTTCCAGGTTATGGTTGCTTTAAGAGATGCTTCTATTGTTTTCCCTTTCCATACTTGTGACTACACTAATGTGTTGAGATAATTTCCTTGTCATAAAAATCCTCATGCACTATCTACATGACTTCTTCATGTTTGAGTAAATTTACAAGTTATTCAAATGAAGCCACTTATATTGTGATGTTAGCCACTTATATTGTGATGTTAAATATCATGATGAAATTCCTAAACTAGGAAGGAAGATCTCTCAGTATGATTAGAATCAATATTTTTCCTCCATATTTTTGTCAAGTGTAACAAGATCTACTTGTGGTTCTTCCAAATGACATAATAATTCCTCTACCTTATCACCATATTTAATACTTAGTGTATGAATATTGGTCTAGAGTTGGAGGATATTTGTCTAGTTCTTATCTTCATATATGGTGAATAGAGCATTCCTTGAATTATTTTACATTTTTGCATCATGAATGTGAGGTTAAAAATTTTCATAAATGATGATAGTCTCCAACATCAAGGATTTTACAACAAAATTATCATATTTTGTGATCTCATTAGCACCGGCTCAAGGAATCATTGTGTCGATCATGATTTACCATTATTATTCAACCTTTATAATCATGCACATATTCATTTTCTACATGGAATATTTTGGCCCTTTCAAGAGCTTGGCATCATAAAACAACTCTAGAGAAAATTGATGTGAAATATTGAATTTTAATATTATTGTATTCAAACAATTCAAGTTATTATAGATGAAGAAGAGAGTGTACATGATATCAGTATGTTTGTGCAATGGTACATGAATTCTTGTGGGGGCATTCTACCTCGCATACATCATATGTATCGTATCCTTCCTTGCACTTGGAACAAATTTCCTATTCCTAAAACCACATATTGAAAAACAACTAGTCAAGCAATCGATGACACACTAGATATTTGAATTGTAATTTATCGATGTTTTGGAGTTTTTTTAGCAATGATAAATAGAATATGACACTCTCTAGGGCTTGATCTCATGCTCTTAATGTCTGCACATCTCTATGGTTACACACATCATTGTTCGTATCTTGTTGCACAATTGACATTCATGACAATGAATTTACTCACTCGAAGCATGTATAGGTTATTTGTTGTTGACTTCTCTTCTATGAAGTTATGAGATTTATAGTGTACTTCATCTTATGTGCCTTACATGTTTCCTTCATATGTTGGTCATTGATCTTGACACAAAATTCTCCTAAAAATGTATGCTCCTCTTCACATAAAAATACAACCTACAACTAATGTTTGATTGTACATACCCTTCTTACTTGTTGTGCACACATTTATAATACATCATGAAAGCAAAAGCACCAATGGAGGAAGGAAAAAATTGCAAAACATCCTTCATGGAGGTTGCTAGAAAATGAATTGTTAGAAAAAATATAGGAGAAAACATGCCACTGTTAAACACCAAATAACAATTCCACGTAAAATCTAATGCTACGGGCCCTGACATCTTCAGTTTTCTCATTCCATGTCTTGAAAGATAGGTCGAGAAGATTGTATTCGATGATATATTCAATGTGTAAAGATGTGAATATAGACACAAGGAAATATGTTAAACCAACAACATAGGTATGGACCTATAAGGTCACATGTCTCACGAATCCAAACTGTTAAAAGTAATATGCTAAGAAAGACATATTTTAGTCTCATCATCTCCCCCACATGCTTAACTTCTTTCAAGGCCTCGTGCAAACTTCTCTTCATCCTCCTATTTTATTTTTTGTTTGTTTTCTTTTTATTCCTCTTATTTATTATCTTCTTCTAGTTGAGAACTTCAAATGTCATGATCTCTTTAACTGTTTTTGCTATAGAAAACTTGAGAGTGTTTATTTTTCATTAAAATGAACAAAACTTCTTTATTTTACCATTTGAAGGCTTATATATTTTTTATAGATAATCTAAAGCTATTTTTATGGATAATATGTGTTGGTACCAAAATTGATTCTCCCTCAAAAGATGAGCAACATCACGGTTTTGACAGGAAGCTTAGAGACAAGCAAATCATGTTGTGTGTCATTTTGTAGTTGGGGAAGAGATGCAGCTTGCTCTTTGTCACTCAGATGTGGAGAAATGGGTAGCACCCTTAAGAGGATTTGATCTATCCTCACTACTTTATGGTTGTACCTTTCAACTAGGGTGAGAGGACCCTTTTGTAGCCTATTTTTTGTGGAGGAGATGGAGATGTCCTTCTTTACAAAGTTATTAAGAAGACCTTGAAGAAAACATTATCAATACAAAAAAATCTAACCCTCACAAGTTGTCACCCTAAATAATGGAGATATTTTCTGAGAAAGTTTAGGTACTAAAGACAATGAAAACATGATTGCTTCTGTATGTTTTAGTAATAAATATTATGCATTTGTACACACACAGACAAATAAGGGTAGTATGGGTAGGATTGGTTTTTTTAAATGAATTTTGGTGGGAGGTGAGGTAGAGTGGATTTTGACTTGCCAGATCTTTGAGAGATTTTACAAAAATGGAAGGCTTGACCAACAGAATGCTTCAAAATAGCTAGAATGTTCCTTTAACTAGAAGGTGTGCTTCAATGGAGGCCCAGATCAGCATGTTTTCACACAAACTTTAAGAATCCAAAATGAAGGCTCAAATTGGAAAAACTTAACTGAACATTATCAACCTTTGTTTTATCACACCTAAGATACCCTCAAAGGCTAACAAACAATCTTAATCATCATGCTAGGAGTAAAGTGATTTTAAATTTGTTTATTTCACTATCAAATGAAAGCTCTTCTGATAAATGAAATTACAAATGCCACCAAACTATCACAAAGCTAAGATCTTGTGTGATTCACAAAGATTTCAATGTAAGATTGCAATGGGAACAAGAAAAACTATTTGCAGACATTCAGAGATGAAGCACACACAAATTTTCTCAAATTCAACATAGATTAACTCAAATTCATCAGCAGAGAAAGTTTCTAGAACAATCTCAGAGCTTGTCGTAATGGTCAGTACACTCACAACCACCTTGACATGATCAAATTTAACACAAAAAGAGATAAATAGGTTCCTCAGATAATGTCTCAGAAAGATGGGATTTTTCAAACTTTTCTCTCAGGAATTAGCTTCCAACCTCTAACACTCCAACCATTTGCATGAAAATTCATGCAATTTATAACATTTCATTTACAATAGATTTTCCCCCAAAACCTAAAAATTCAAAGCACCATTGCATGTTACGACCTTGATCGTGACTCCTAGAATTAGATTTGTAAAAAATTTGTTAGGTGTGCAGAGGGAAAATCTCTCCAAATATTTCCAACATTCAATTCTTCACCTGGTAAGTCATTCTTCATCTTACGCGCTAACTACTTCCTCCTCTAATCATCAAATCTAGTTCTTTACATGCCAAGGAAGGAAAAATAGGAAAATCGATCCAACTTGATAGTCGATAACATCTTAATGGTAAAAGAAGTTTCCAAATTTTTTCCCACCAAACCAAGATATCAACTGGTTTATTGCATGTTAAGGAAACAAATATCGATCAAATCGAAAGTCGATTACATCTTTAATGGTAAAAGACATTTTCAAACCTTCCCCACCAAACCAAGACATCAAATTAATTCTCCTCTTCATTTGGCATGTAGGAGACACCAAGAAATGATAAAAAACCATAAAAATTCACATCCCTAGGAGCTTTGGAGAAAAAATGGCAGAAAATCAGATATAGATGCATAGTTTGTTGATCTCTCTTTTGAATTTGGATTGTCCACGTGGGAGATCCGAGTTAAGACAGGCCTGGGGGTTCCTTTTTACTTTTTACACCTTTTGGAAAAAATGCAAAATTTCTCAATTTTCTCCGCCCCTCCACCTTTGAAAAATGGGCTTGACATGTGTCCCAATGTGGGTCCCAAAGGAACCGCAGCTCAATTATGCCATTTTACCTATTTTTGGAAAAAAAGAAAATTTTCCAAATTTTCCCCTAGAGTCTGCCTCCCCGCCTTTTGACTTTTCAAATTGCCACGTGTCTCAATGGCACATCTTGAGATGGTCCCCAAAGTAGAGACCCCAAACAAGTGTGGGCTCAACATGTGTCCTAGTCTGGGAGAGTCTGTTAAAAATATTGAGAGTTCAATGGAAGGTGCCATGTGTCCAAGGTCTAGAGACAGTCTTCTTCGGCCATTGAAAAGTCCAAGCAAAAGGGAGAGTGAGCGGAAGCCTCCAAGTGTCCTCCTGGTGCTTCTTCAAAATAAAACTCAAAGTTCGTCCCCAAACATGCGCGGTCCCTCCACGTGTCTTAGGCCCTTTAGGAAGTTTCTTGAAAAGTCTAATTAAAGGAGACCCATGAAAACCTCCACGTGTCTTTATGGCACAACTTCAAGATGGTCCCCAAGAGCGGAGACCCTGAATGAGCATGGGTTCACCACGTGTCCCAGGCTTTAGAAAATTTCTTTAAAATTTTTAAGTCCCAATGAGATCCGGAAGAAGTCTCCACCTATCCCTCTATCACAATTGTTAAGGTGGGACCCTAGGAAGATCTTCAAATGAGTGCCATCCCACCACGTGTCCACGGCCCGCCAAAACTATATCAGCTGCATGAATTTTTTTTCTAATTCCAGGTAAAGTAACGGAATCCTCCACGTGTCCCTCCAGTGCAACTCCAAGGCCAAAAAAAAGGTGAGTCTTCAAACGAGTGCCATTCCTCCACATGGACAAGTTTTGGGTTAAAATGATCCAAAAAGTTTTAGAGTGCCCCACTAAGCCACATCCAACCAAAAAGGGCCACGTTTCCACTGATGTAGAGATTTAAATTTGATGGGAGAAACACACTTGTCAAGCCATAAAAATGTAGGGAAACCATTGTTTGAGCCCGAAATGAAATTTTCTTTAAGGACAGAGAATCTAGAAATTTTGTAAGGTTCACACATGATCCTCCAAGCTACATTCAATCACATTTCCTTAGGTATTTGGGACACAAAATGGCAGGGACAACAACACACGACTGCGAAAAATGGAAGGAAATGAACAACCCGAGTTTTACACCCAATTTACAGACACCTTCAGATGGACATAGAAACGAAGAAAAAATTATGGATTTTTAAGTGACCTTCGACTAAGGAGGAACTAATCATGGCAACCAAATGGAGGACAAAGTCTTCAAGCACCAACTTGGGGAGATAAAAAAATGTGACAGAGGCCGTAAATTGAGGGATTTTAATGGCAAACGGGGTGAGACTAATTTGAGCACCAACATCGGCTCCGACTCGGGGATGGGCACTCCCTATGAGTGCCACAAGAACCAAATAACAGACCAAGTGCCAAAAACATCCATTGGGAAAAGGAGTCAACTTGTAGAGCAGAAAACCAAAACCATCTCCTAAAAACGAACCGAGGAACTAGCAAAACTAGGTCACCAAGGACTAGAATGAGCAAAAAACAAAAGATAGAAAGCAACCAACAAACTGTACACTATACAAATGATGCTCACCTTGATTCTGGGGAATCAATCTAGGAAATGTTTTAAGTGCCTGCCATTAATAGGAAATTTGAGCAATCCCCCTCCAAGTCTTTCAAGAAGAAGGTATGTTCACCAATTTGAATGTCAATGGAGTAAGGGCCCATCCATAGTGCATCAAATTTACCATGCTTGCCCTTGTCTTCATGTCTATTATCCCATAACAACACAAGATATCCAATGCTAAAAGCTCTGGGAGTGACCTTCTTGTCAAATAAATTCTTCAATTTTTCTTTGAACTTCACATGCCTTTGGTGAGATGCTCTCCTTTCTTCATCAAGTTCAACAATCTAGTTAATGCGAGCATCATATGGACTAACTTCTTGATCTTCCAGTTGTTGAATGAACTGATATGAGGATAATTGCATATGCAGGGGCAGCAAAGCTTGAGTGCCATACACTAATTCAAATGGAATTTTCCAGTAGCTCTTTTAACAATAATTCTATCAGCCCAAACAACGAACTTCAACTGCTCACCCCACTTCCTTTGTTCAAAGCACCAATGTTCTCCTGATGATTTTTAACAAATTTTTATTGTTGGACTCTACTTTTCCATTGCCTTGGGGTTATAGTTGGAGGCATATGTCAAATTGATCCCATATTCTTTACACATTTCCACCAAAGGTTTAGCTCTAAAGCTCATGGCATTGTTAGCAACAATTTTAACTGGCACTCCAAACCTGCAAATGATATGGTTCAACATGAAGTCCATGACAATTTTGTGTGTTTCTCTCTTGGTGGGGATTTCCTCCACCCACTTAGTGAAGTAATCAATGGCTACAAGAATCCACTTATGGCCAACACTTGAAGGGTCTGAAATCTCACCAATGAAATCCATTCCCCATTGCTTAAACATGGCTTCAATTGATACAGGATGCAAAGGAAGGGAGCCTGAAGCTTTTAGTCTTCTAGAAAAATATGACAACTCTCACATATTCTAACCAACAAAGTTGTATCCCTGAAAAGAGTTGGCCACCAATAACAACCCTCAAGATCTTGTGTGTTGTGACTTTTCCAAAAAATTCCCCCACAAACTCCTCCATGGAGATCAGCAATTATCTTGGGGGCTTCATCTTCAGTAATGCACCTTAAGAGGACTCCCTTAGGGTTCTTCCAAGCTAACCCAAAATCAGTAATGACATATTTCTAGGAATCCAACTTAAGATATCTTTTCTGATTTTTACTCAAATAGTCGTAAGGCAATATAGATGTCTGTGATAAAAATTATATCTTTGTACCATTCGAACTCACCAACTTTTCAAGGACATCCACCCTTCCTTATTCTACTTCATTTACCTCAATAGTTTGTAGGTTTCTCTCAGCCATAAGTTTAGCTAAGCCCAAACCTCTTACCAATTTCGTGGTTTGGATATCCATGTCATACTCCTACAACTTGTTCACCCATCTGCATATTTTGCTTGAGACCTCCATCTCTAATAAGACATCTTTCACCATGGTGTGGGGAACATAAGCAACAACTTTAGAGCTCAAAATGTAGGGTTTGAAAACCTTTGTTTCTTTTACCAAGGAAAATGCTTGCTTCTCCATAATGGTGTACTTCAACTCAACCCCTTACAATGCCTTACTGAAAAAGGCAATTGGCCTCTCAGCCCCTTCATCATCCTTCTGCAACAAGACAGATGCAATAGTGTTCTCTGAAGCAAAAAAAAACATCTAAAAATATTCTTATAATCTAGAGCTGCTAAAAAAGGGCATGCTTTAATGCTTCTTTGATCCCATTGAAATCTTGAATGGCAGCCTCTTCCCATTTGATAACTTGGTCCTTTTTTAGCATGCAAGTAATTGGAATGGTCAACTCAAAAAAGTTTGATATGAATCTTTTGAAAATTTATTTGCCCAAAGAAGGACTGAATTCCTTTCTTGGTTCTTGGAATTGGGACCTTTCTGATGGCCTCTACCCTCTTGGGATCAATCATGACACCATCCTTTGATACAATGTGACCAAGAAACTTGGCCTTTTGCACTCAAATGACACTTCTTTGGATTGAGTGAAATGCCATACTCTCTACATCTTATCAACATCTTTTCTAAATGTTGCAGGTGATCACTTCTTCTCTGGAGAAAACTATCACATCATCCTGATACACAACAATGAAGTCATTTATATATCCTAAGAATGCTACATCCATTGCTCTCTGAAAAGTAGCTCCAACATTCATCAGGCCAAACGACATCCTCACATACACATAGGTACCCCATGGAGTAGTGAAAGTAGTTTTGATTCTCTCTGATTGCTTCACAACTACTTGGTTATACCTAGAGAAACCATCCAAAGTAGATAACAACTCAGAGCTAGTAACCAATTGCAACATGTTATCCATGTTTGGTAAAGGATAATTATCCTTCATTGATGCTCTATTCAGATTTCTAAAATCCACGCATAACTTGATATCACCATTCTTTTTTCTAACTGGCACTAAGTTTGCAACCCAAGAAGAATACCTTATTGGCTGAATGATCCCTCCATCCCTCGTTTCTTTAGTTCTTCTTGCATCTTCACAAAGAGGAGTGGATTAATCAGCCTTTGATTTTTTCTGAATGGTTTTGCATTAGATTCCAAAGGGATTTCATGCTGAAACAAATCCTCTCTGTATGATTTTAACTCTGAATAAGACCAAGCCAAGAAGTCCTGATATTTCTTCAACAACTAGACATAGGAATATTTTTCCTCCTTGTTCAGATTGCTTCCCAACCAGATCTTCCTTGGTTTCTCCTCTGTACCAAATTCATGCTCCTCAACATCCTTTGAGGCTTATATTATATGCCTGTTGATAATGCAATTAACATTATCAAAGTTTGATTCAAGAGGAATGGTATTAGTTTTCATTGGATGATGTCTTTGCAAAACAAAGTTTCTTTACCTTCTCGCTGCAAACACCATTGGCTCCCAATCAATACACTGATAATAAAATCCCCTTTGTTTTGCAGAAACCTTTTGACCTGAGCATCATCATCAAAAATTTGCTAATGTTTAATGTTTTCAGGACATAGATGGCCTTGTTAACACTTCAACATCATATTCACAATATGGGGACATTACACAATTATCAAACCAAGATCCCAATACTGCAAGCTTGTCTTCCATAACATTGAACTTCCTATCATGATGCATAATGTTAAATGAATCAAACATCTCAATCAAGTCCTAGACTGCATGCTTGTACTATTTCATTCTCTAATTCTTAGTAGCATATAGTTTTCTAATTTGTTTAACAATTAGTTTTGAATCTCCCTTAACAATGATGTCTTTAACATAGTATTTCCAAGAAATTATCAAACCTAACAACAATGCTTCATACTCAACAATGTTGTTAGTACACTCAAAGTTAAGTTTGAAAGAAAAAAAAACTCTTCCAAGCTTGGAGAAGTTAGAACTATACTAGCACCATTTCAAAATTTGGAGCAAGCTCCATAAAATAACAAATTCCATGGAGAGCCTACTTGTTCAAGAATCTTACATTGATCCATTTTGTTCTCTTTCCCATCAATAAACCCAATAAAGTTATCAGCATCAACACTTGTGTACAAAACTTCATAAGATGCATTGTTGGTATCTTCAATGAGGTGCAACATCTTCTTTTCTCCATAAAACTTGACAAAGATGCCCTCAATTGGGATGGTGGCATATGACATATCCATTTGAACACTCCCACCAACACTTGTAGTCTATTTTCTAGACAACAACATACCGCACTTGGTGGGAAATCAAAATTACAACATCAAGTTTTAAGTTCCTACCCGGAAAGGCTATAAGTTGTACCACCGGACCTTTCACACATCCCACCACCGACACCTCTACGGAATCCATGGTAGTACACTTCCAATATGTTATTGTTACTTTGATATCTAGTTCATTCATGACTTCCATATGCATAACATTACATGATACCCCTAATCAAACGTATAGTTGTGTAGTGATCTGTCCTTAATGATTAGAGTGGTGAAGAATGGATCTACACTTAGCTAAGAATCTACGAAGGATGTTCCCAAATAAACCTCAGGTGGTTCACCTAGTTCTTCCAATCTTTGGTGGTGTATCTAGCTCTTCAATGATTGAAGAGTCTCCATAATGTTTACATTTATACAGGGTACTCTTCTCTTCTTTCAATCCCAAATACTCAAATTCCCTCTTCTTGTGCTCAAGAATCCTAAGAAACTCAAAATTGGAACACTAACTTTGATTTGACTCAAAACTTGGGCAATGTCATATGGAACACACTTTGGCAAGGCAACATTGGAAGGGAGATTGACACATTCATCAGATGGCATGGGATTTTTGACAGTTTGGGCATGAGGAGAAGTATGAATCTTGTTTGGGACAACAAGGCCTTTAGAAGGTGTATCTTTCTTAGGAACCTCTTTAGGAATACTAGTAAGAAATGGAGTTTTAGGTTTGGCTTGAGGCCCTGCTCCTTTGACAACTCTACTCCTAGTATTATAATCCTTCTCTTGAGAAACAACATCATTCATCAACAACTGCCTATCCTCCTCAGATGGGATTCCTCCATCATACTTCTTTATCATTAAAGATCTTAAATATTCAAAGTCATTATTGGGCAATTCAAAAGCTTGTACAATATCTATTTCTAAAGTATGAGAGGGAGGAAGAAGAGGTACCCGGTGAATGTAATCCCAAAAATCAGATATTGAGTTCTAGCACTTATTACCTCAGTTGAAGTTTCTCCTTGCTATGAGCTTATAGAGCACTCCATCATGCATGCATCATCATCAGTGTTATCATCATCAGCTTCCTCTTCTACTTGCTAATCTACTTCACATGGAGCATGGGGCATGAAACATCTGTCACACTAATCAATTACATATGTTTCTTCAATAACAACAACTCGACAACCAAAGGATCAGGAACCATTCTATTTTCCCTAGCTTGGGGATGTCTATTTGTAGATCCCATGGGTCCCTTTCCTCTGTCATCAGATCTCTACTCATTTCTAGGATGATTGGTAAATCTGTCTTGGCCTTGTTGCTTATGCTTTGACCTTGTGAACTCTACTCAATTCCTTTCTCTACTCGGGCTAATTTGTATGAGATTTCTTTGACATCCTGCCAAAGTTTTCACAACTTCCTCCAAATCAGCAACCTTACTTGTTTGAGGTGTTTTTCGGATTAACCTCATTTCACACCTTCCCTCAAGTAGTAAGCAACTTTCTTATCAAATGCATCTAAATACTTTATAAGACAAGATTCATCACATGGCCTTAAACTTACAGGAAATCTCCTCAATGTCTTATTAAATCTAGTGTTGAAGTCATGCACTGATTCATTGGGATTATTTTTAATATTCTCAAATTTTGAAAAAAGAAACCTAGGATCTATTTTGTCACCATACTGTAAATCTAAATGCATTATTCATTTCAATCCAAGAATCAATGGAATTATCTAGAAAAGCTTTATACCAGTCCCTTGCATCTTCTTCCAAAGTATGGATAAACAATTTGATATATTCATCTTCAAATTCAATCTCAAATTCTTCCATCATGTTGATGAAAAGCGTTAAGTGTTGATCACTAGTTATAGCATTATTTCCTTAGAAATTTGGTAGTATATTTCTTACATCTTGGGGAACTACATTTGGATAACTAGCCATCCCTCTAAAATTTATAGGACCAAAATTATTTACAACAAATGGAGGTCTAGGTGGGGGATGGGCCATGTTATTTTGAGGAGGAAATCTTGGAGGAGAATCAAATTGATAAGGGACAAGGGGTCTTTAAAAATAGGAGTATAACTTCCAAAATGGATATCCCCTAAAGGCTCTATTTCTTGAAAAACCCTATCAACTTTGGAAAACACAAGGGTAGAATGAGAAGAAAACTCTTCAAATTCAAATGAAGGCCCCTCTCCAGATGGAGAATTTAATTCCACAAAAAGACTACTGATTTAGAAGCACTTGAAAGGAAATCTTCAATGATAGGTTGATCACTCTCATCAATGCGAGATCTCTTTTCTTGACTACTGATCTCCAACAACTCTCCAGGGGTCTTATTCCCTTCTAAATTTTTTTCCTAGCTCTAGAAATAATGTCTTACTAGGATCCCTAACAAAGAAAGATCTTCCTCCTTCCAACTTTGTAAAGATCGATAATAAATATCACTTGACAGAGGTTAAGACACTTTGGTATTTATCAAAAAATCAGATCAACACGGAGTCGCCATTAAGGATTTCCACCTTAGTTGTGCAAATGCACTAAAATATGATCTATCAAATGTTTGTCAACACTATAAATTGGAAATGGAAAGATCTGACCTTGCTTTACCTAGATTTATCAATGAAGCTTGGCGTAATGTTTGTAGAAACTGGATATATTACACATGACACTTGTAACTTTGAACACTTCTTACAGGCCTGAACACATGATGATGTTGACAAAATGTAATAGCACTTAGAGCATATAAGATATGTTTACCAGATTTTGAATATGAACTACAATCACAATGTCCCCGGTAATGGCGCCATAACGGTGTTGTCGAGGCCAAATGGATACAAAATGGAAACAAATCAACAAATCAGTCTTGGAAGCACAAATCGTTCCCACCAACACAAATCATTTCCTAGTAACACAAATTAGGTCCCAGCAAGATGGCGCCGAGAATGGTGTTAGTACCCAAATTGATTCTCCCTCAGAAGCTGAGCAACATCACGGTTTTGACAGAAACTTAGAGACAAACAGATCATGTTGTGTGTCATTTTGTAGCCAGGGGAAGAGATGCAACTTGCTCTTTTTCACTCAGATGTGGAGAAATGGGTAGCACCCTTAAGAGGATTTGATCTATCCTCACTACTTTATGGTTGTTCCTTTCAACTAGGGTGAGAGGACCCTTTTGTAGCTTGTTGTTTGTGGAGGAGATGGAGATGTCCTTCTTTGCAAAGTTATTAAGAAGACCTTGAAGAAAACATGATCAATACAACAAAAATCTAACTCTCACAAGTTGTCACCCTAGATAATGGAGATATTTTATGAGCAAGGTTTAGGCTACTAAAGACAATGAAAACCTGATTGCTTCTACATGTTTTGGTAATAGAAATTATGCATTTGTACACACATAAGACAAATAGGGGTAGTATGGGTAGGATTGGTTGTTTTTAAATGAATTTTGGTGGGAGGTGAGGTAGAGTGGATTTTGACTCGCTAGATCTTTGAGAGATTTTACAAAAATGGAAGGCTTGACCAATAGAATGCTTCAGAACAACTAGAATGTTCCTTTAACCAGAAGGTGTGCTTCAATGGAGGCCCAGATCAACACATTTTCACACAAAATTTAAGAATCCAAAATGAAGGCTCAAATTGGAAAAAATTAACTAAACATTATCAACCTTTGTTTTATCACGCCTAAGATACCCTCAAAGGCTAACAAACAATATTAATCATCATGCTAGGAGTAAAGTGATTTTAAATTTGTTTATTTCACTATCAAATGAAAGCTCTTCTGATAAATGAAATTGCAAATGCTACCAAACTATCACAAAGCTAAGATCTTATGTGATTCACAAAGATTTCAATGTAAGATTGCAATGGGAACAAGAAAAACTATTTGTAGACATTCAGAGATGAAGCAGACACAACTTTTCTCAAAGTCAACACAAATTAACTCAAATTTGATTAAATTCATCAGTAGGGGAAATTTTCTAGAACAATCTTAGAGCTTGTCAATGGTTGTACACTCGTAACCACCTTGACATGATCAAATTTAACACAAAAAGAAATAAATAGGTTCCTCAGATAATGTCTTAGAAAGATGGGCTCTGTCAAAATTTTCTCTCAGGAATTAGCTTCCGACCTCTAACACTCCAACCATTTGCATGAAAAATTCATGCAATTTATAACATTTCATTTACAACAGAGTTTTCCCCCCTAAACCAAAAACATTCAAAGCACCATTGTGTGTTATAACCTTGATCGTGACTCCTAGAATCAGATTTGTGAAAAATTTGCCAGGTGTGCGGAGGGGAAAATCTCTCCAAATATTTCTAGCATTCAATTCTTCACTTGGTAAGTCATTCTTCATCTCATGCGCCAACTACTTCCTCCTCTAATTTGTCAAATATGGTCCTTTGCATGCCAAGGAAGGAAAAACTGGAAAATCAGATCGAACCTAATAGTCAGATCACATCTTAATGGTAAAAGATGTTTTGATTTTTTCCACCAAACCAAGATATCAACTGGTTTCTTGCGTGTCAACTAAAGAAAGAATAGATCGAATCCAATGATCAATGATTGCATATTTAATGGTAAAAGACGTTTTCAAACCTTCTCCACCAAACCAGGACATCGAATTAATTATCCTCTTCATTTGGTGTATAGGAGACACCAAGAAATGATAAAAACCATAAAAATTCGCATCCCTAGGAGCTTTGGAGAAGAAATCATGGAAAATTAGATACAGATGCATATTTTCTATTGATCTCTCTTTTTAATTTGGACCATCCATGTGGGAGATTTGAGTTAAGACGGGCTTGGGGGTTCCTTTTTACTTTTTACACCTTTTGGAAAAAATGTAAAATTTCTTAATTTTCTCCACCCCTCCTTTGAAAAATGGGCTTGACACGTGTCCCAATGTGGGTCCTAAAGGAACCGCAGCTCAATTATGTCATTTTACCTATTTTGGAAAAAAGAAAATTTTCCAAATTTTCCCCTAGAGTCTGCCTCCCCACCTTTTGAATTTTCAAATTGCCACATATCTCAATGGCACATCTTGATATGGTCCCCAAAAGTAGAGACCCCAAATAAGTGCGGGCTCAACACGTGTCCATAGTCCAGTAGTCGATTAAAAATATTGAGAGTTCGAAGGAAGGGGCCATGTGTCCAAGGTCCGAGATAGTCTTCTTGGTTATTGAAAAGTCCAAGAAAAAGGAAGAGTGAGTGGAATTATCCAAGTGTCCTCCTGGAACTTCTTCAAAATAAAACTCAAAGTCTGGTCCCCTAACATGTACGGTCCCTCCACATGTCTTAGGCCCTTTAGGAAGTTGCTTGAAAATTCTAAGTAAAGGAAGACCCGACGAAACCTCCACATATCTTTATGGCGCACAACTTCAAGATGGTCCCCAAGAGCGAGACCCTGAATGAGCATGGGTTCACCACGTGTCCCAGGCTTTAGAAAATTTCTTTAAAATTTTAAGTCCCAGTGGAGCCGGTAAAACCTCCACCTGTCCCTCTATCACAAGTGTTAAGGTGGGACCCTGAGGCAGATGTTCAAATGAGTGCTAGCCCACCATGTGTCCATGGCCCACCAAAACTATATCACTACATGAAATTTTTTTCTATGTCCGGGCAAAGGATAAATCCTCCAAGTGTCCCAAGACAACTCCAAGGCCAAACAAAAAGGTGAGTCTTTAAACGAGCGTCGTTCCTCCATGTGGAAAAGTTTTGGGTTAAAATGATCCAAAATTTTTAGAGTGCCTCGCTAAGCCGCATCCAACCAAAAGGGCCACATTTCCACTTGATGCAGAGATTTAAATTTGATAGGAGAAACACACTCGTCAAGCCGTAAAAATGTAGGGAAACCACTGTTTGAGCCCAGAAATGAAATTTTCTTCAAGGACAGAGAATCGGAAATGTTGTAAGGTTCACACATGATCCTCTGAGCTACATTCAATCATGTTTCCTCAGGTATTTGGGACACAAAATGGCAGGGACAACAACACACAACTGCTGCAGAAAATGGAAGGAAATGAATAGCCCAAGTTTTATGCCCAATTTACAGACACCTTCAGATGGACATAGAAACGAAGAACAAATTCTATATTTTTAAGTGACCTTCGACCAAGGAGGAACTAATCATGGCAACCAAATGGAGGACAGAGTCTTCAAGCACCAACTCGGGAGATAAAAAAATGTGACAAAGGCCGCAAACTGAGGGATTTTAATGGAAAATAGGGCGAGATTAATTTGAGCACCAATAATATGTAACTGTAATTGAAAACTTCTAATGTCACTATCTATTAAACCATTGTTATGTATATAAACAAAGAGAAATATTTTTCATTTAGAGAAATATAAATCTCGTGAGTTTTATATTTACAGGCCTATAACATTATTTATAGACAGTCAAAGCTATTTTTATTGACATTCTAAAACTTTAGTTGATAACTTCAAATGTCAACATCTCTTTAACCATTATTCTATAGTTAAATGAAGAGATTGTTTTTCATTTAATTAAGAGAAACATAAAGCTTTTTGGATTTCCATTTGAAGGCATGTATCATTTTTTTATAGTCTAAAGAAATTTTTATAAACACTTTGAATCTTCTTCATTCTCCACACACACTAGCCTTTTCTAAAAGAAAATTAGTTTTGTAAATAACTCACAAATTTTCCTCAATTAAGTTTTCTACATGCGGACTTATTTGTAATTAAAATAATTAATATCTAAAATAAAAATAATAGATTGTACATTGACCATATATTAAAGTTGGCATTACGTTTTCATGTATCATGATCTTAATTTATTCAATCTTTGGAAGAAAACAACGAAAATTTAGTCAAATTTATTTGAAGAACATGTTTAAAGAAAAATATATCATATACGATTATCAACTCTTCTTATTTTTTTGGAAGAAGACACTATTGCTTGTTTTCAACTATTATTTTTTCTAAAAAGAACTCGTTATCCAAAATTCACCCTCAAGGTAATTTTGATAACATGCATCAAATTATTCAGTCCTGAGCAAGTAGATTGATTCAAGGCCCGAAATCATGTTTTTGGGGGCCCCTCGGCTTCTCTCTAACTCTCCCATCCAAGAAGAAATCCCAACGAGTTAGAAAAAAGGTGAAAAATGCAAAAAATAAGGTTGCAGGACTGTTTTGAAGCATTTCGGGTCTGGAGGGTGCGGATCGTACCAATGCGGGTCGTACCAAGGTTCGTCGTACCAAGCTTGGGGCCGAAATACAAAGAAATCAACTAAGTCAGAAATTTTTGTCCCAGGCGGTCCGCGGGACAATTGGGACGTCGGGCGGTAAAAGTGAAGCGAGAAAGTGGAAAAAATCGTCAAGTTTTGTTTTCACACGGTTTGGGACATCCAGGATGAAAGTACGCACGGGACACGAACCAGATGATTCTCCAAAAGACGGTCCATTTTGGGTAGTTCGGAGATTTTTCAGGGACAATAGGGACAAGAGTGCGTGAGTACGCGAGGGACGCGCGGGACGCTGAAAAGGTGAAAAGGCCACAAAAGAGACAAGGAAGCCCGAATCAGCCAATGCGGGAGATTTTCATCGGGACATCCGGGACAAAAGGACGTGAAGGGCGAGGGATGTGAAAAGCTGAAACGGCCGAAGGCAAAGGAGAAAAGTCAACGTTTGACCCGTGAACTTCAAACGGCCATAACTTTTGACTCCGAGCTCCGATTTTCACAAAATTGGACTTTCTGGAATGAGCACGATTTCTTATTTTTAATGAGGGTAGATATATTTAATTAAAAGAAACATATTCGGCTCTAGTCAGTTAATGCTCATTCCCGTCAAATGACAGAAAACGCCTGCCAGACCCAAAATAGCTACCCGCACTCAGAAGGCCATAACTTTTGCATTTCTCAACGAAATCGCACAAAATTGGTACCGTTGGAATCATGGCTCCGAGCCCGACATATAGCAATCAATAAATTCCATATTTGATGAGATATCGATGGATATTTTTATAAAACGTGGCCGGGTTCATAACAGTGTTTTATTTGGCGGTTGGGAGTGCAATTAAGAGGCATGGTCATCATTCTTTCTCTGCTTGCAGCACCTAGGACAGTATGGGGAGCCTTTTGCAAGTAATATATAATCATTTTACTCCATTTAATGCCTCTTACAAGTGGTTGAAGGATAGATTTCGGGATTTCCATTTTCCCTTCTCTCTCTCTTCTCATTTTTTCTATAAATTGGAGTGTTGGGCTCATTGTAAGGGGAGGTAGTTTTTGTAGCAAAGCTCTGCCAAAATTTCTTTGTGAAGCTGATGTGTTATAGGCCCTTGTTGTGGACTCCTTGCATGGTGATCCAGGCCCTTTTCTTGTAATAGATTAAATCTGTAAATATCAGAAAGTAATAAAATATAAGTTTGTGGATGCATCTTCCCCTGCTTATGTTTTCTTGCATTCTTCTTGCCCCTTCAACCTTGATTACAAGGATATTGTGTCTATTATTATGCTCTTGCAGGGATCCATTATCATTATGTATGTTTGAGATATTTTTGTGAATGCATTTTGCTAGATTGTGGAGAACTGTCATCACCCCTTCTAGTGTGCACTTTGCTTCTGTATCTCATGCATTTGAAGACTACTCTCACACCCTCCTTTTCTGGTGTATCACCGCTTTAGTGTAGGATTTCATTTTATGCATTCTCTCTCCCTGGTCCCTTGGAAATTTAGATTAGAATAGTTAGTTTCCCTGCATTAGAGTAGATTGTGGCAGGTAGTTTAGGAGCAAGAACTAGCTTTCTCTGGAGGTCTATCTCAAGTAGCAAGTCCTGACAACTTGAGATAGTACCCATGTTATCCAATCACACCGTGAGTTAATGTATATACGCACTTGTATAAACATACGGGTCTTTGTGATTGATGATAACGAGAACCATCATTCTTAGCTTCCAATTCTTTTCATTTTTGAGATTTGATAGAAAAATATGTCTTCCATAGATTCTTATTCTCTATGAACTATCATTTTCACTTCTTATATATATTTATAAATGCAAACATAGTGCCAACAAATTTTACTTTTGTTTAATTCTACTACTTATTTCATTTTCTTAATGTGTTTTAATAATGGATTGGTTACACCATTGAGGTTGTTATTAATTCAAGAAGAAGAGTGGAAGAGAAGAAAAGAAAGAGACAAAGCGCAAAGAGGCATTTGATGGTCTCGCACCATTTGTGGGCTTCTAAGATTTTCAAAAGAAACTCCTAGGAACTTTTACAAAAGATTGAACCTAAATGGGAGAATTACACCCCATAAGCGAAAGGTTCCGGTTATAGTGGTGGACAAAGCCTATAGTAGGTTCATATTTTTTTTTTAACGAGGTTTTTCCAGAATCGACTAAATATTGATCATTTAAGAAGATGGATGAGGAAGAAATTGAGGATTTTGCGGCAAGTTAACACCTTCACCCTATCTGGAAATTTTTTGACTTTGTCTTTTCCCTTTAAGAAGATCTTGTTCTTGTTACTCAGTAAGGTGGGTTGCGGTTCTATCGAGAGAACTAATCTTTTCATTGTTATATGGAAGCCACGCTAAAAAAACCACATTCCATCTGTGTGCCTTGTTTAGCTTAGTATTCTTGGCCTACCTCTAGAGTTTTGGGAAGTGGATCATGTGCGGGGAAGAATTGGTAAAGATTTTGGGGATTTAATTCCCCTTCACCCAACTATTTCTTTCATATCTCATTTCACTATAGCAAGAATATGTGTTAATGTTTATATAGGATCTTCTCCTCTAGAGGACATCAAATTGGTGTCTCGTGATGGGGTCTGGAAATAAAAGTTTGTTTTTGAGGAATTGTCGGTCTTCATGTGAAACGATGAAGAAAGGGACATGGAGCTTGTGGTTGAAAAAATAAAAGGCCAATTTACAATAATGATGCAATGCTAATGGAATGAAGTTGAATATTTTGGAGGTGGAATCTCCTCAAAACCTTTGAGGCACTTGATGACATAGCACATAATGATGAGGAGCTCATCATGGAACTAATTGTTGAAGATGGTGAGTTGGCGACTTACTCTATTTCAGAAGGCTGGAACAAAATGTGGATGATTCAGCGACATCGACTTCAAAAACTATTGACATGGATCTATTTATAAATTTGATCTAGCGGGAGTCTCAACAAACAACTATCATAGGGATTCAGTTGTGGAGGCGGCGGTTGTAATCCCACATAAAACAATTTCAAAATTACCGTAGTCTACATCGATTCTAATTAGAACGGCTCAAAAATATGTCGGTTCGTGTAGAGAAGATTTGGTTTGTGGTAGTGTGGGGAAGGGTCCCCTATTTATTTCTAACAATTAGTTTAAAAAAGAATCGTAAAATAGGCTAAATTATGGAAAGCATGACATTAATGATGTTGTAACCAAAAGAACTTAAAAGTATACCCAAAATATTTATCTAGAGGAACAGAGAATTATTAAAATTTATCTTCATGAAACCCCATAAGGATTTGGGTGGAATGGTAATGGAAATATAAATCACTATGAAGCATGGTAATAATGTAAAGGGAATTTCAATGGTCTCTAAACTTTTGGGTAAACTAGATATTTCAGCTAGTAACGGAGGGCAAGAAGGTTCGACGAGTGTCAAGAAATAAACGTTGCGCTCTTTATGTAACCCCTCGAGAGTGACTAGGATTCTTGGTATTAATCCAAAAACCTAGGTTCCTATTGTTTTCTATTCTAGTCTAGGTTTCTTTATCTAGTTTTATTCTATTTTTCATTGTCCCTAGACTGGATGTATATGATGTTTGGATTATGGTCTTTTTTTATTCCTTGAAATTTTCATAATTATATCTAGATGGTAGATCCCTGTTTGTAATAGGGTATGGACCCTAAAAACCCCTCCTTTTACCAATTATCAAAAGAAAAATAAAAAGGATTGGTTGCATTTGTAACCATTATGATTTTTTTCATAAGTTACATTTTCATGAACATCCATGAATTTGAGATTGTTTCTTTTTTATTGACAAGGTAGATGATAATGAATAAAAATGGATGGACTATATACGAGGTTGATTTCAATTGGGAAATAACCGATATGCGAGAATGGTAAATGAGCCGTGTAAGATGGATATATGAGTTAATGAGAAATATATAAGAAATGAATGTTTGTTTAAAAATTCTTAAAGTATCAAAAATATTTATTTTAAATCATATTACTATAGAAATCATGATTATTCTATTTGTGGTTGTAAATTTTATCCATTCTTGTATAATTACTTTTTCTCGAACTTTAGTTATGCTCTACAAAATATACTTGCTCTTAATTTGAAATTTTAATTATGAAACTAAAAACTAATTTTCCATATAGTGCCTTATGATGGTGCTAAGAAAAATATGAAAATGACTTGATAACCATCTTTATTGGGATCCAAAAATATTAAATTATCCATAAATATTGAATCCACCTATGAATTTAGCAAGTGAGGTGGGTAACTTACATGGATGGTGGGCTAGGAAGGTTTTTGGAGAATAGTTCCTAGAACACATGCCATGGAAATGATAAATTTCAAAGCCCACATTTAATAATTTGTATTCCCTCATACTAGAAAAAAATCTTATATGAAATTGGATTAATGAAAATAATATTTGATTTTCAAGGAATGAAAGTTACTGAGATAAGGATTTTGGCGTGGAATAAAATATTATCAATGTGCTAATTCATAGATCTATCCATTTTGAACAGGGATCTTATAATCCCCTTCGATTAATTTTTTTTGATTCCACAATTGTTTGCCATGGCAAAATCATGCAACAAGGAGGCGGCCTCTGCCACATTACATGAACCATTGGAGAAATGAAAAGAACCAGGTTGTATTAAAAAACCAGGTAGAGTCTCGAATTACTTAGTCCACTCGAGGACACCCTATGTTTCTTTGATAATCACCCTAAAAATTAATCTTACAAAACTAGGAGGTGGGGTAGTCAATTTTGAAGTCCTTTTCCAATTTTCATTCTTGTGTAAAATAGTTTTCTTTGATCCATAATCATATACATTGTTTTTAACAAGAATATAAAGAAAAAAATCACCATATTTCATTGCAACAATGTTCATTGAAAATATTTTTACTATTTCACTTTCATTTATTTACTAAGCTATGATTTTTAACATATATTGTGTAATTCCCATGAATTTTGCTCACACGAAACCCAAAAACAAACCTAAGTCAAGTAGAAAAATTATGGAATAATTTTTTTTAAAAAAGTGCTCACAAAAAGGTTTCAAATTACAGTTGTCACATTCTTGATTCTAAGTTACTTAAATTAATAATACAAATTTCCTTTTTTGATCCCCATTTAAATAAAATAATAAAATTCTCAATACCTTTGAATACACTTAGTTAGTCTAAGGCATGGTTTAGGTTCAACTAAATTTTATTTTAATAAACATTTAAATTCCACCATAGTCAAACTTCCATAAATTAATCCAAAGGTTAAAGGGGTCTGCGTTTAATTAAATAAAAGGCTCTATTATACCCACTAGGGAGTCAAAGTCTACATTCAAATAACAAGGTCCTTAATTAAACACAAGGGTTAGAAAATAATCCCACCCCCTACACAACTAAAGTGGCCCCAAAATAAGTCAACCCCTGCACTTTAAATTTAAATTTCACTCACCCAATTCCCACCTACTTTTTGTAGGGATGTATCTCATCCATTGAATGGATTCATTTAGGCCCTTAGAGTTGGGGAAACCATCTAAACCTAAACTTTGCTTAAGAAAGCTCTTTTCTCTTTGTTTGACTTATTATTTCTTTGTTTTGTTTTTTCTGATTGATGGAGGAGAAGGAAGCCATGAGAGTCCATCTCAAGCTCCTAGAAGATTCACATTCTTCTTTCCCTTTCTAGTTCTAGTTATACCCTCTTCTAGGGTTTTAAGGTGATAATATAGTTTTGTTTATTTCACTAATGTAGCATTTGCCAAAATGGGCATGTGGTATTTACACTATTTTAGAGAAAAATAGATAACATTGATGTATGTATTTACTTGGGTAGGAGAATATATACATATATATGTATATACATTTGTATACATATATATACGTATATATAATTTATTAAATTTCATTTTAATAAAATACCGAAATAATGAGATAAAAAAAGTGTTTAATATATATATTTTAAACGAGACTTAGTCATGGATTTGGGAATCATAGACCACAACAACCAACCGAGAGAAATTTACAAAGACCGAGGTTAAATTCCACATAAGCAAGGGATGAGGTAAAAGTTGCGATTCATTTTTATTGTATGGGTCAGATGGGTGGTGTTTATTGGTTAGTTTGGGTGCGGGGGAGGGGGTGGTGGGTCGGGTGGGGAGGTCGCCGAATGCACCCCCATCTCATAGTATATGGGGTGGTGGGTGGTGTCGGTGACCTCCCCCACCATTCCCACCTAATAGGTGCGCACAGTCACAGCCTCAACAATTTTCAACAGATTTCGATTTTGTTTAATTTCACATTGTTTGTTAGTTAGGATTTATTTAATATAATTTCTTATATATATATATATATTTAAATTTATAATATTAATAGGTGTGTATACATATGTAATATTTATATATTTAGTATATATATATACACACACACACACACACACATACATATACCTATTTATATATACGCATTTATATCTCTAATCATTTACACATTAGATAATTGGTAAACTAAAAGGTTAATGTCATCAATATAATTGATATTTTAAAAATTATAACCAATATTATGAGTAAAATCCTAATACCCTTAATAATGTCAATTATTCTAAATCTTTTAATACATCTTCCTTATAATACGTAAATGAAATCAAAGAAGTTAGTCCTTGATTTCTATTTCCACTCATTATCAGATTCTTTAATATTTGATTTATATCAAATACAATGAGTTCCTTGTAATAATATATAAGCAAACAAAACTATGGTCTAAGTTATAACTAGGAAATTTCTCATTTGGACTAGAGTTTTAAGAAGTCAATATATCATATGATAGATGAATAACCACCAAGGGATTAAGGGATTAAGGGATTTTCCATGTACTTATGTAAGATTTAATTTTATTTCAACCAATACAAGGAGATGAACAAATATATTATATTTCGCTACCCTATGCCTTCCATGTAATACAATGGGAATAACTATTTCTTTACTGTTACAAAATACAAATTTGTAACCACTATCACAAGCAATTATAACAAGATTTCTCCAATAGTTTTGAAACAAGAGCAACACACCTATGTGAGATGATAAATCATCTACAATGTAAACAAGTTGTTTCCTCCTTTCAAACAAAATTTCCTTTATATCAACTTATTCCCTAAAATTGTCTTTCTTTCCCACATGCATTACAATCTTAATAAATAATATACAATGCAACTTTTTAAAATAAAAATACAATAAATATTCCACTTAAAGTGGGAAATTTACAAGAAGGTAATTACAATGAAGGATTTTTTTATTCTTATACAAATGATCCAAGTATTAAATCCCCAACAAGGCTCCATCTTTTCTTCACTTGATCACAACAACCAAAAATGGGGGAGAGGAAACACTCTCCACCCAACAAAAACTCCAATGAGAAGAAGAAGAAATTATTATCATTGGCCCCAAGCCCCAACCAAAAGGCAATAAGGGATGGATCCAACACATGGAAACTCTACAATGCTTCCACACTTACTTGCAAGAAATAAAAACAAAGGAAAATAACCACAAAACACTCATTTTTAAGCACAACAACTTCCAAAAACAATGGCTCTAAAATAAGCCAAGTAGAGATAGGAATATGGGGATACCCTTGTGCCTCCCAAGGGTTTAGATTCCCACCTCTAAAATCCTCCAAAATAAAATCAACCCCAAAATATCTTATGCCTCCCTACAACAACACAAATATGTCTCTTATGCCTCCCTCACTCTTATGTCTCCCTCTCTCTTATGGCTCCCACAATGCACAAAATAACAAAATAGAACAAGGTGGGGCATCCAAAACCCACTCCCTCCTAAACACACAAAGAATCTCTTATGCCTCCCAACATATTTCATCCCCATTTCACTATCTCAACACAACCTAAAGCCATTTCACTACCCAACACTTCAAACAAGAAAACAAATCCATACAACACATAACATAAAAGAAAACAAAGAAGAAAACAAGAGTGCAAGACCCTACTTTGCCATGGTAAAGCTCCACTTTTCAAGAAAGTCCCAAAATATTTCAAACTCAAGAAATTCCAAGCTCGCTTCAACTCCAACAAGAAAGCATCCTAAATCCAAGAGCCAAGACTAAGAAAGTAACTCCCAATACTTCCCAAAAATTCTAATAAATAGAAAAGAGGAAGATGGAAATGATGTAGTTCCATGTAGGATGCCACATCATTTCTTCTCCATCCCACATCACCCAAGTCAAACCCATAGCCCAAGACATAATTAATGGGTGGTTGAGAAGTATGAGAAACATCTTACACACACCACTCCAACCCACACCCTTTTAGGAAAAAAATTAAACACATGTAATAAAGTGCAATTAAAACTCACCTTTTGCCTTCCAAAACACATAATGGGGTCTATGTTTGACCCCCCCAACCCATAGGTAGGTTTCATATAAGAAATGAAGAGGTGTGGGATGTAGTGCCCACTTCCCTTTGACACCTTTTGATATTGATTATGACATTGTTGACTATATTTATGGACATTATTGTAGCTTTTGAGTTGGTATGATGTTAGACATTAGAGATCATGGACTGTTGTTGATTTTGATTCATTTGTGATGCATGTAGAGTATTGGAGACATTTTATACTGATGTTGTTATGTTGTTAACATGGTTATATGTGTGTGTGTGTGTGTGTGTGTGTGTGTTTTGAGACATGTGATATTTTTTCATATTGAGTAGACCTAGAAAATTGAACTAATCTTGTGATCATATGGTTATGGATGAAATTGTAAATGATATTGTTGCTTTCTTGGATGATGTTTTGATTCATATATATAGATGATTTGGAGTTATATTTTATATTTATTTTGGATGTTTTGATGCGGCCATGAGGCCAAAGGAGGTATTTGTGTTTTGTAGGTAAACATGTCACAACAAACATTGGGGGATTGAAGACCAACCACATTGGAATTCTAGATGAATTCAACAAGGGTCACCATGGAACGTGTATTTTATATTTTTATATGTTTTTTATTGTTGTTAGGGGTTCCCATGTGGCGGATCACCTTCAAATATGACGAAGGGGTTGTGTGTATTCTTTTGATTAGTTCATTTGTTTAATTTTTGTATGTGATTTTTAGTGATGTATTTTTGCCTTCATTATTTATTTAATTACTTTTGTCAAAGATTAGTGAGTAATCATGTTGTTAAATTAATTAAAATCAGTCACAAGAATGCATTTATTAGATTTTTTTCTCTTGGTTTTGGTGTTGTAAGTGATGTGTAAGTAACCTTGGTTATGAAATACTCCACCTTCCTTTTGAAACTCAGATATGTCCTCGGGGCTGATTTTGGAGGCTTGTGGGACAAGTTAAATTTGTCCCACACCTTTTAAATTTTAACACCAAACATACTTATGGGTTGAGGAGTCAAAATTTGGCCTTATTATGTATTTTGGGAAGGAAGTTGTAATTTTTAGTGCACCTTCTTGCATGAAATTAATTTTAGTCCTTGGGGTGTAGACTTGGATTGTGTGTGTAAGTAAAAGGTCATTTATTCACCCACCTTTTAATTGTGCCTTAGAGTTTTAAGTTGACTTGTGAGGTGGAGTTGAGGATGAGTGATGTGGCATTCTACATGGAGCCACCTCACCCTCCTCTCTCCATTTTATATTTATTTGAATTATTTTGTTGCTTTGGGGTTACTTCAGGGATTACTTCCTTTTCATTTTGTGCTCTTATAATTGGAGAGAGTTAGAGGATATTGGATGCTTATATATTTGTTGGTGCTTTGGGACTATTTGGATTTGAAGAAGCTCATTGTTGAACTTTTGGATCAAGCTCTATCATGGAGAGGTAGGATCTTGACTCTTGTAAAAAAATTTTCTTTCTTTATTGTGCTTATGTTAATTCTTTTGAATGTTTGGTATGTTTTCTAGTTGGTTGGGTAGATTTCGTAGGTGTGGTGTAGGAGAAGACTATGAGGATCTTTTTGGGGTGGCATAAGAGTTATGGGAGGCATAAGAGTTTTTTTTGGAGGGATTTTGGTTGGGTGTTTCACCTTGGACAAGAAATAGCTTGCATTTATTAATTTTGAGGAGACATAAGAGAATGGGGAGGCATAAGAGTATGTAGGGGTTTGAGATGAATAATTTGGTGCATTTTTAAGGTGGTCACCCATTCCCCATTGGGAGGTATAAGCAGCTTCCCCCATAGATCTTGCTCCTTTGCTTTTGCATGATGAAGCCTGAGTATTTTGTTGTTGTTCTTCCTATGGTTGTAACTGCATTATTTGGACTGTGATATGTTTGTGAAATCTGTTTTGTGTTGTGGAAGCTTGTCTTGTTGCCATGAGTTGAATCCATTTCCTATTGTAATGTGGTTGGGGCTCGGGGGCCAATGAGGAGGATGGCTTCTCCTCTTCATTGGAATTCTTGGTTGGGTGGAGAGGGTTACCTCTCCCTCTAATTTTGTGACCAAATGAAACATGGCGGATCTCTTGTTGTTATTCTTGGAGTTGTGTATAAAGACAAATTTTGCAGTTCTCCTTGGGTTCCTTATTGTAAAATTTCCCACTTTAAGTGGATGACTTGTAATAATATTTGTAGTGAAAAGTTGCTCTATTTTAGGATATGAAAGCTATATTGGAATGTGAAAAGGAATGAGAAATATTTATTTGGTATATTTTGGCAAACAAAAAAGAAGTGTAAAAGGAATTATTTCATTTAATTGGATTTGATTTACTTTCCATCAAAATGGTGTTACTCTTGGTTGAAATCTATTGTTGGAATTAGTTTTTTTGCAAACTCTCTGTTTGAAGGCTGGAAAAGTCTGTGTTATTTGAAAGACAAGTTTTAAATAAAAATAGAATTGCATTCTTGCTTTTCACATATTGAAGGAGAGTTAAACATTGTAAAATTTGAATAAATGAACTTAAATGTTTAGAGTATGGCAAATGAAGGAGATCAATTCTAACTTGTAAACATGTAGATTTCATTTAGACTCACTGTAAGACCTGCAAATAAATATCAGAAAAACATACAGAGTACCCTGCAACAATGAAAGACAAGATAAAATATTAAAAAAACTAAGAATGATCAAAACACATTCCAAAATAGTTTGTATTTCCCTTGCAATTTACACAGTTCATCTTTAATTGGGAAAGAGGCAAAATAATGCAATTTCACATAAAAGAAAGGAAATTCATTTTTGAATACTCAACCATTAATATTTTATCCTTGCAATCCATTTGAAATCCTTCAAGTGTAACTCTCCATGTCTGTTTGGCATGTTGAAGAAGTAAGAATGGCGTGATCGAATCAAGTCTGATAGTTGAAAAAGTTTAATTCACATTTTAACGGTAGGAAAGACACTTTTGTCAAATTCACCCACTTAAGTTTGTCAAAAATGAATTTTTCTATTTCAAAGAAAAGTTTGAGCCCTTTGCAAAAGCCCTCATTTGCCAAAATACGAGCTTCTAGTTGAAATTTATGGCCATTTGAAGTTTTTGTTGACAAAAATTTACTTTTCCCAAATTCCTCCATTGCCTCAAGCAGCCCCGCATCCTTCGCTTTTGAAAAAATAAAAATAAAAATACATCCGCGGGTTTATGGGCCCGCACCTTCAAACTTTTCTTTTTCAAAAATTGTTGTAAAATCTTAAGTCTTCCCCGCTGGTCCGCTTCCTCACCGTCACTATGGGTCCGACACGTGGTATCTCTACAGGTGTTGAGACGCGGATGTTTTAAAACCTTTTCTCCTTTTCAAAAAGTAAAGCTTAAAATTTTGGACATGTGTCCTCATGCGGCCTTAGGCTTAATTTCTTCTTTGGGCATTAATCGTCGCCATGAGCTCATGGGCGTGCAAATGAAAATTTCACTTTTTAGCTAAAGGCGCAAAGCACCAAATGTCTCCCAGTCCACCAAGTCCTGAAACCTTCCCCAAGTGAAAATTATGCCCAAGGCCCGCAGCTCGCCTTTGGTAAAAATTTCTTCCCAAGCCTGCCTTTGGGAAAAATTCTTCCCAGTGACCGTAGGCCTCGCCTTAAAAAAAAAATAAAAAATTCTTTCCTGTGCCTACCTTTGTGAAAAAATTCTCCATGGGCCCACCGGCCTCAGAATGTAACTTAAGAAATATGAGGAGTTAGGAGGACTTCTTTATATCATTGGAAAGGGGAAGAAATTTCCTATCTAATGGAAATATTTTCATGAAACCCTAAGTGCGTTAAATATGTGAAAAATCTAGTTGAAGTGCAAAGATGAGTCTCGAGAGTGGATAAGTGAGAAATTACCCGTTTTTAACTCTAAAGCATGGGTTGACCTTTTTAAAGGGCCACGTTAGGGGATAAGAGAATTTTTTTCTAACCCATGTAAATAAGAACCTTGGTTATTGTTTAGACCTAGTGAAATTAAAATCCTTGGGTATTTAATTGTTTTGGTCCCTTTGAACCTCTAAAATTAATTAAGGAATATTTAACTATAGTGTTAATTTAATTGTTTATTAAATTAACACCCGGAGAAATTTAACTATATTTGGATTAATTACACTCATGAATTTCTAATGTGAATCTAATGTTTGTTCAATGGAAAATTTTCATTTATTAAATTTTAATTGACTTTGAATCTTTGTTGTGACAATCAAGTTTGTTGAAGTCTCGGTAGTGGTCATGCTTTTAAAAATAAATTATTCCATAATTTTTCTATCTAAACCTAGGTTGTTCTTAGGTCTCGAGTGGTCGCTTTTAGAGGGTGTTATATGGGACACGCTTATCTTTTCCCACAAGCCTCCAAAATTAGCCCTTAAGGCTAAATCCGAATTTCCAAGGTGAGGTAGAGTGTACAACACTCAAGTTACTTACACTCAACTTAAAAAACATAAACCAAAGAACCATATAATCTAATAAATGAATTCTTTTTTTCCCATCCATAATTAGTTTAGTAACATGATTAATTTACTAATCTAGACACATAAATTAATTAATGATAAAAGGGAATTACATCACCATAAAATCACATACTCTAAAATTAAATAAAGGAAAATAAAAGAACAACACACAAACCCTTGGTCACAATTGGAGGTCATCCCCCCATGGGGACCCCCTAACAAAAAATAAAACACACACAACATAACACAAGTTGCCATGGTGACCATTGTCGTATCCACCCAAGTATTCCGTTGTGGTTGGTCTCCAATCCCCCTTTTGATTGTTGTGATATAATTGCCTACAAAATTACACAATACCTCCTTCGGCCTCATGGCCGCATCAAACATCCAAGATAAGATATATGCATACAAATCAATAATCATCCATATATGAATTGAATCATCATCCAGACCAACAATGCTATTATTTAAAAATTATAACATCTCAATTCTATATTTCATCAATACCAATAAAATCACAAGATTAGTTCAACTACTAAATCCTACTCAATATGACGAGAATTGTCGAATGTCAGAAATATATAAGTATGTCAACAACACATCATCATCAATATAAAATGTCTCTCTAAGAAATCCACACAAACCATACTATGAATCGAACTCCATCAATAGTCAAAGTATCTCTATCATCTAATCATCATGCTAAGCCAAAATGATACAATAATATCCATGTATAAAGTCAATAGTACATGAAATCAATATATAATAAGCATAAAAGGGAATGGGCACTACATCCCCTTCCTTAGACTTGACTTCCTCCCGAAAGTCACCAAATAGGTGTGGAAACTGGACTCATGAAAATTTAGCATCCTCCAATGTAGTCAGCAAGTCTCACATCTCTTTGCCTCTAAGGCCCGTGTTCTTGCACTCTAAAATAAAAATGGGCTCTACCATCATCTGCCATGATCCTACACCTACAATGAGGTCCAATATAATAAATGAGAAGAATCAACAATGTATCTCCTAAGTAAAAAAACATAAAACACATCGTGTATGTGAGACAAGCTAGGTGGCAAAGCTATACGATAGGCTAAAGGACCGATACGCTTCAAAGATCGCAAAGGGACCAAAAATATAGGAACAATCTTAGATAATTTTTTGTAAAATATAGGGGTCTTATGTGGCTTGACACGAAGAAACACCTTCATTCCAACCTCAAAACTATGATCTGATCATATGTTGATCCGTATACTTCTTCTACCTATCCTACACCTCCTGCAATCTCTTCCTAATCATAATAACCTAGTGCTCCATATCTTGTAGTGAAACAGGTCCAAGAGAAACCCCGTCCTCCAACCTTTCCTAACTCAAAGGGTGTCTTGCACTCTCTCGTCATATAGTGCCTCAAAAGGATCCTTCGCTATCGAACTATGAAAACTATTATTATAGGAAAAATCCACCAGTGCAAGTAATCCTCCCACCTCAACTGATTGTCCATGATGTACATCCTAAGAATTTCCTCCAAGATCTGATTCACCCACTCATTCTATCTATCTCTCTCAGGGTGATAAGCTATACTAAAAAGTTTCTTCATCCCAAGAGCATACTGTATCATAGTCCAGAAGTGGAAGTGTACAAGGGATCGCGGTCACAAATAATCTTCTGTGGAATCCCGTGCAATCTTAAAATCTCATCAAGGTATACATGTGCCACTACACTAGCTTTGTAGGTGGTCTTCAATGGAGAAAATTGAGCCACTTTCATCAATTTATCCACCGTAACCATGATGGCATCGTGGTGGTATCCTGACGTTAGTAACCCAACTATAAAATCCATGGAAATGGTGTCCCATTTCCACTCTAGTATAGCATGAGGGAAGAGAAGGCTAGCTGGATGTTGATGCTTGTCCTTCACCTTCTGACACTCTAAACAACGTGACACAAATTGAGCCATGTCTCTCCATAGTCCCCTCCAATGGTATAATTGTCTCAAGGTGGCATGCATCTTCTTCACCCTAGGATGGGCTAAATAAGGTGCATGATGAGCCTCTTTCAAAATGTCATGTCTCAAGCCTCTGTCTCTAGTAACACATATCTAACCCCTATGCCTAAAAAGGCCATTTTTCTCTAACGAAAATCCATAAATTCTTCCCTAAAGGGGCCTCTCGAGACTCAATCTCTACTCTGGCTATAAGGTAGAAGCTATCATGAGGAAGCTACTACAAAATCCTACTCCGCAAGTCCTGTATGCACCCAAGTATCCATAGCCACATGTCCCCATCTACTCGGGGATTCTACAACCACATTCTCCTTCCCCTTCCCGTGCTCTATATCCATGTCCTACTAAAAATAAACTATATCTAACACCGCCGACGAGTGTTGAGATTGTGGCTTGTATGAAGAGGTGGTGAAGACTCAAGTGATCAGTCCTAAGTGTAAATCTCTAGATAAGAAGGAAGTGTCTCCACCACACCAAGGCATGGACAACTATTGTAAGCTCAAGGTCATGAATCTTGAGTTTGCAAGAATCAAAAGAAACCTCTCATCCCTTGTGCATCAACACACCTCTAACTCTTGCCAATGAAGCATCTTTGCAAATAAAGAACTCACCCTGAGGGTTTGCAATCGCAAGAATAGGTGTTATCGTGAGGCATTCCTTCATTTTCCTCGAAGGTATGTTTGCATCTATCCGACCATAATAATTTCTTCTATTTCCACTCAAGAGAAGTTATGGGGTGCAAAACCCAAGAAAAGTCTTGTACAAATATCCTATAGTATCCTACCAAGCCCATGAAATTACGTACCTTAGTCATACTAGTGGGAGATGGCCAATCCATAATGGCTTTAATCTTGAATTGATCGAGTATGATTCCTTCCCCAAAAATGATGTGACCCAAATACTGCACCTTATACTAAAAGAATGCACACTTCTCTAGGTTCACATAAAGCTACTTCTCATGAAGACACTGTAGAATCTTATGAAGGGGCTCCTCACTCGCATACATGAGTATATAAAAATTTCATCAAGGAAAATGAGAACAAAGTGATCAAAAACATCCTAAACACCTTGTTCACCAAGCTCATGAAAATTGTGGGGGCATTCGTCAAACAAAAGGGCACAACTATGAACTCATAGTGCCCATATCTCGTGCGGAAAGATGACTTGTGGATATATTCCTTTGCAATCCTCATTTGAAGCTATATGGACTTAAGATCAATATTAGAAAATATTGTGGCCCCATTCATCTGATCAAACAAATAATCAATGTGAGGAAGGGGGTAACGATTCTTGATCGTTACTTTGTTCAACTATTTATAGTCCACACACAACCACAAGGATATGTCCTTATTCTTAAAAAAACATTGGTTCACCCCAAGGAGATACACTTGGATGGATTAGGCCTTTCTCAAGAAGGCCCTCAGCTGCAACTTGAGCTCACAAAGCTCTGTGTGGTCATACTATAAGGAGCGCATGAGATAGGTTATTCTCCTGGAACCAAGTCAATGCGAAAGTTGATCTCACATGGGGGCATCCCCAATAACTCACTAGGAAACAAATTAGAAATCTCCTACAAGATTGGGTGATTGTGAAGTGAAGGTCTACTAACCGTATCCTCCGACTGTCAAGATATAATAATAGTGTATAATTGACACCCACATCTTGAATGTCACTTAAGATGCATAGCGAAAATAGCGAGGATAGAAACGAGTCTCCTAACTCCAACTATCACTTGAATCAAATCCCGATCATCTTTACATGATATAGTCTTATGGTAACAAATCCACTTTGTCTCTCAGTCTATAAAACCATTCCATGCAAAAGATGACTCCATATGAACCTAACTAAGGATACAAAGATCGAGAGGTTGTGGTGAAGGGTCTCAAATCCACTACAAACTCCTTAACTAAGGAGTCTACAGAGATTTTGGCTCTAGAAGCCATCTCGATGTCCCAACTAAGAACCTACCTAACCTCCATTAGCCTAAAATGCTCTACTAAATACGGTGTAATAAAAGAATCGGGGTGAACCAAATCAAACAAAATAGAGGTAGGAATACCACCAATGTCACATGTAGTCTCTATCATCATAGTGCTCTGGTTCTCGGCTTGTGGTTCTCAACCACTACATAGATATAATGGCCACGTCCTAAGTCGTCAACTGTAGGCTCTGAAATCTGCGCCTTACCCTTATTACTAGGGTTATGTGGGAACTCTCTCTAATGATGTCCAACAACGCCACAACCATAACAACTTCTTGGTCCTCTCCAGTGAGATGCGGCTCCACCGGTACTCTAGAGGTCTGTTCTATGGACCCTGATGATCTGGCTATGGACTACTAAGGTCATTGGTAACGAGCTCCCGATAACTAAGCTCTCGGTGAACCTTGTGTCCTAATGAGACTCCTAGTGGGGGGCCCCATACTCTGTCCCCTCGCATTTTCAAATCTCTATGAAGGTCTGTATGGTGGACAATTCTATTGATGTTGCTTCTACTTCTTGAGGTGGGTGTTGTGGTGATCTAAATGAAGACTGTGCAGAACCATGTCTATCATGAGGAAGAGGTAACCCTCTAACTTCTATCCTACATCTACTAGATGCGGCACCACACTCTGTCCCTTGTTTGCTTTGAGTCTTCCCCAGGCTCCTCTTCAGATGTAGGCCTTCTCAACGGACCTCTGCTAAGGTCTACAGGGAAATGAATGTGCACCGCACTTCCCAAATCCAAATTCAGGCCCCTGATAAACCTAAGAATTCGACTTGGTCATCCTACATATAGTTGACATACTTTAAGTAGGTCAAGAAATCAACTTTCATACTTAGCTACAATCATGTATGCCCTGACGAGGTCGTGGAACTCATCTATCCTCTACTTTGAATGAACCTATTGGATAAGTACTGCTCCTTAACCTCTCCTCGAAGAGATCCTAGGTAAATGTCTCTAATTCTTTGTGGATATTCTTCTCCTTAGTCCTCCACAAAAGACTTGTTTCATCCCTCAAAGATGGATCACAACACGAGCTTTGATTTTCTAATACATGGGAAAATCTTGAAGCACCCACTGCAAGCTCACTAACTAGGCCTTTTCCTGAAAACCACCTGTATCTCCAAAATAGTGAGATGGGCGTAGCTTCACGATCTCCCGATATGGTATGTAGCTGATGACTGATGACCCCTAGGTTTCTTTGCATGCTCCTCCCTCGGCCTAGGGCTCCGAGATCTTTCCTGTGTGTTGAAATCCTATCTCCACCTTTTTGGTGACTCTACTCTAGCCGACTCCATGGGACTTCTCTACACTATGTAACTCGGGCCGTGTGTTAAGGAGATTCACAAGCCTCAACTGATGGCTTCTTATCTTGTCTAACAAGTCATCCTCCTAAGGATCCTCCATGTACAATGACATTGATGTCTTAAATCGTCTCTAATATCTCGAGGTAATAAATGGCCGCTTACACCCCGATTTAAGTGACAAGTATAGGTCTACGTGTAAGAACCCCTTGTCTATTTTGTGCCTCCTACATAGATAAAGGTTAGAGTTAGTTCACCATTCTAGGTTTTATTCCAATTTTCTACGTTTGTTATATTATACAAATATCAGAATTTTTTTTTTTTTTTGAGTTGCGCTAGGTTTAATGTTCATGTATCATGTTTTTAAATGCTCCCAAGGGTCCAAGATTTGAACCCATGACTCGACACCAAGTTTAATTCCCATGATTTTTCCCGCAATAAACCCAAGAAAAACCCTAGGTCAACTAGAAAAATTATGGAATACTTTAAAAAAAAAAAACTTCTCGTAAAAAGGTTTCAAATTTCAATTGTCACATTCTTGTTTCTAAGTTACTTAAATTAATAATATAAATTTCCTTTTTTATTCCCATTATAATAAAATAATAAAACTCTCAATACCTTTTAATACACTTAGTCTAAGGCATGGTTTAGGTCCCCCTAAATTTTATTTTGATAAACATTTAAATTCCACCATAGTCAAACTTGCACAAATTAATCTCAATGTTAAAGGGGTCTGTTTAATGAAATAAAAGGGTTCATTATATCCACAAGGAAGTCAAAATCTACATTCAAATAACGAGGTCCTTAATTAAACAAAAGGGTTAGAAAATAATTCCACCCTCTACACAACTAAATTGGCCCCCAAAATAAGTCAACCCATGCACTTTAAATTTAAATTTCACTCACCCACTTCCCACCTACTTTTTGTAGGGATGAATCTCATCCATTGGATGGATTCATTTGTGGCTCTTAGATTTGGGAAACCATCTAACCCTAAAATTTTCTTAAGAAAGCTTTCTTCTCTTTGTTTGACTTATTATTTCTTTGTTTTGTTTTGCATATTGGTGGAGGAGGAGGAAGCCATGAGAGTCCATATCAAGCTCTTGGAAGATGCACATTCTTCTTTCGCTTTCTAGTTCTAGTTACACCCTCTTCTAGGGTTTTAATGTGATAATATAGTTTTGTATATTTCATTAATGTAGCATTTACCCAAATGGGCATGTGGGTATTTACCCTATTTTAGAGAAAAATAGATAACATTGATGTATGTATTTACTTGGGTAGAAGAATACACACACACACACACACACACACACACACACACACACACACACACACACACACACACACACACACACACACACACACACACACACACACACACACACACACACACATATATATATATATATATGTATGTATGTATGTGTGTGTGTGTGTGTGTGTATGTATTATGTGTAATGTATGTGTGTATGAGAAATACACACACACACACACACACACACACACACACACACACACACACACACACACACACACACACACACACACACACACACACACACACACACATATATATATGTATATATGTATGTATGTATGTATGTATGTATGTATGTATGTATGTACATACATACATACATACATACATACATACATACATATATATATATATATATATATATATATATACACACACATTTGTATACATATATGTATATATATTTTATTTAATTTCATTTTAATAAAATCCCGAAATAATGAGATAAAATACAATGTTTAATATGTGTGTGTGTGTGTGTGTGTGTGTGTGTGTGTGTGTAAAACAATTTTAAAAGAAACTTGGCCGCGGATTTGGGATGCGTAGACCACAACAACCGACCGAGAGAAATTTACAAACGCCAAGGGTTAAATTCCACGCACGCAACAAGGGATAAGGTAAAAGTTGTGGTTCGTTTTTATTGTATGGGGGTTTTTATTAGTTAGTGGGGGTGTCTCACACCCCACCCACCATCCCATAGGATATGGGGTCGGCACCTCCCACCACCATTTCAACCTAACACTTGCACATTGCAGTGTGGCCTCAATAGTTTTCAACATATTTCAATTTTATTTAATTTCACATTGTTTGTTAGTTGCTATTTATTTAATAAAATTTCTTATATATATATATATATATATATTTAAATTGATAATATTAGTAGGTATGTATACATATTTAATATTTATATATTTAGTATTAGTAAATATATAAATATATAAATATTCTATATATATGCATATACCTATTTATATATACGCATGTATATCTCTAATCATTTACACATTATATAATTGGTAAATTAACAAGGTTAATGTCATCAATCTAATTGATATTTTAAAAATGATAACCATTATTATGAGTAGAATCCTAATACCCTTAATAATTTCAATTATTCTAAATCTTTTAATACATCTTCTTTATAATAAGGAAATGACATTGCAAGAAGTTAGTCCTTGATTTTTATTTCCACTCATTATTGCATTCTTTAATATTTGATTTATATCTAATACAATGAGTTCCTAGTACTCTTATATAAGCAAACAAGACTATGGTCTAAGTTGTAACTATGAAATTTCTTGCTCAACTAGATTTTTAAGAAGTCAATATATCATATGAAAGATGAATAACCACCAAGGATTTTCCATGTACTTATATAAGATTTAATTTTCTTTCAACCAATACAAGGAGATGAAAAAATATAATATATTTCACTACACTATGCCTTCCATGTAATACAATGGGAATAACTATTTCTTTACTTTTACAAAATACAAATTTGCAACCATTCTCACAAGCAATTATAACAAGATTTCTCATAGTTTTAAAACAAGAGAAACACACCTATTTCAGATGATAAATCATCTACAATGTAAACAAGTTGTCTCCTCCTTTCAACTACATTTCCTTTATATCAACTTATTCACTAAAATTGTCTTTATTTCCCACATGCATTACAATCTTAATAACCAATCTAAAATGCAACCTTTCTTTCAAAAACAAGAAAATAGATCTTCCACTCTAAGTTGGAACTTTACAAGAAGGTAGCTATAATGAAGGATTCTTTAGTGTTCTACATGTTATCCAAGTATCAAATCCTCAATAAGGCTCCATATTTTCTTCACTAGATCACAACAACCAAAAATGGGGGAGAGGCAACACTCTCCACCCAACCAAAACTCCAATGAGAAGAAGAAGCAATTCTTCTCATTGGCCCCCGAGCCCCAACCACAAGGAAATAAGGGATGGATCCAACACATGGAAACTCTACAATGCTTCCACACTTACTTGCAAGCAACAAACACAAAGGAAAATAACCACAAAACACTCATTTTTAATCAATCAACCCAAACAAGCTCTAAAACAAGCCAAGTAGAGATAGGAATATGGGGATACCCTTATTCCTTTGAAAGGTTTGGATTCCCACCTCTAAAATCCTCCAAAATTTAATTAACCCAAAAATATCTTATGCCTCCCTACAATAACAAAAATATGTCTTTTAAGCCTTCCTCACTCTTATGGCTACCACAATGCACAAAATAACAAAATAGAACAAGGTGGGGCATCCAAAACCCACTCCTTCCTAAACACACAAAGAATTTCTTATGCCTCCTAACATATTTCATCCCCATTTCACTATCTCAACACAACCTAAATCCATTTCACTACCCAAAACTTCAAGCAAGAAAACACATCCATACAACACATAACATACAAGAAAAAAAAGAATAAAACAAGAGTGCAAGAACCTACCTTGCCATGGTAAATCTCCACTTTTTAAACAAGTCCCAAAATCTTTCAAACTCAAGAAATTCCAAGCACTCTTCAACTCCAAAAGCAAGCATCCCAAAATCCAAGAGCCAAGATTAAGCAAGTAACCCCAATACTTCCTAAAAATTCCAATAAATAGAAAAGAGGAAGAGGGAGATAATGTGGCTCCATGTAGGATGCCACATCATTTCTTCTCCATCCCACATCACCTAAGTCAAACCCATACCCCAAGGCATAATAAATGGGTGGTTGAGAGGTATGAAAAACCTCTTACACACACCACTCCAACCCACACCCTTTAAGGAAAAAAATTAAACACATGTAAGAAAGTGCAATTAAAACTCACCTTTTGCCTTCCAAAACACATAATGGGGTCTATTTTTGACCCCATAACCCATAGGTAGGGTTGGTATAAGAAATTAAGAGGTGTGGGAAAATCTTAACTTGTCCCACAAGCCTCCAAAATTGGCCCTTAAGGCCAAATCCGAATTTCCAAGGTGAGGTAGAGTGTACAACACTCAAGTTACTTACACTCAACTTAAAAAACATAAATCAAAGAACCATCTAATCTAGGAAATGAATTCTTTTGTCCCATCTATAATTAGTTTAGTAACATGATTAATTTACTAATCTAGACACATAAATTAATTAATGATAAAAGGGAATTACATCACCATAAAATCACATACTCTAAAATTAAATTTGAGGTTAAGTGTCTTTTCTTGTTGTCCCGATAATGTGAAAAGTCAAGAAATTGGAAAATCTACGTTTTTTGGTCATTTTGTGTGTTTTTCGGCCTCTGTTGACATTTTTGTCCCGCGTGTCCCAAGTTCATTTGGGCTCTCTCCCGATCGGCCGGTTTACCCAAGTCTGATCTTTTCGGCCCGCTGAACTTTTGTCCCAAATGTCCCAAGTTCGCCTTTTGTTCCATTTTCACCCGATTCGCCGAACTTTTCCACGTCTTTTGTCCCAAATGTCCCAAGTTCACCTGACCCGTTGTTCCCTTTTCACCCGATTCACCCGATTCACGTATTCCACGTACTTTCATCCCGCATGTCCCAAAAGCATTTGTGCGTCTTTTCCCCGCATCGCCCGAATCGCCGAACCACGTACTTCACGCGCTTTCACATCCCTCGTGTCCCAAATGAACCAAGTGCCATTCGTGCTAATTTTTCCCGCTCTACCCGAATATCTTGCTTTTCAATTTGGTAGATATGTATTTAATGCACATTTATTACCTTTCTCTCTCCTAAACGGCTATATAATGAAATTCCCCCCTATGCATTTTTTTGCACACTGCTTTCATGCTATCTATTGCTCGAACCCTTGCAACCAAAATTCCTGCGCGCGTATCCATTCCCCCTGCAATTCCATCCCAAGTCTAGCTTGCAGCTTTGCTCTCCGAGTTACTATCAACATGAAGATCAAATTCCAGGGGCAGGAACAAATTTCACCACTCGAGTCCGCCGTTCCCGATATCGGGGACAGTGAAGTTCGCCACCTTGACTTTGGGGATTTTTGGACAAGGATGACAGACGCGAACCTTCACCGATGGCACAGATGATTCATGATAGTGGTCTGGCTTTCACTGGTGGTTTCCCTATCTCGGTGCAATGCGCAGACACAATGCTCTCATGCGGGGCTCATTTCAACCCTGATTCGAGTGAGTTGACAAACGTGCACGGGGAGCTCATCGCCAAACTTGACGCTACCACCATTGGCACTACACTAAGGATTCCAGAAATGGACAATGCTATAGTTATCTCCCAGAATCAAGCACAGCCCTTTTCAATCAAGACAGTGATAATTATAAGGCGCGGGTGGCGAAGTCCTGGCTAAAAACCCTAAGAAGGGGGCATCTCGTCTATCCAAGACTCTTTTCCATGCCGATTTCAATGAAGAACTATCAGATTTCATAATCCTACTGGCTCGGGTTATGGGCTTACCCTCTACTAATGAGTTCCATTTCTGGATGTGCCCGCTTATCAATATGGTGTGCGAGGGAACTCAGAATATCAACTGGGCAGAGATCATCAGTATGAACCTAGCGGAGCAGCTGTCTAATGTACAACAAACAAAGAAATTCTATATGACTTCATACCTGATGTATACTCTAGCAGCATCGAGGCAATGGTTTGGTTTTTCATACATCGATGCTCACAAGGATGACCCCGTGTATGCCTACTGCCCGCAGTTCACCCTAGAAACCAGCAATCACAATTTCCGAAGGGTGAATGATGCTTTCACCATGTACATTGTCGCTTCTTGAGAGTGACACAACGAGAAGATTTTCTGATGAAGCCATGAGTCTGATATCGCACTACGGTGCTTATTTTATCCAATTCAGAAAATTTTCCTATATCAGGCTTGCTGGCTATGAGAGCACTCCTCTCAAGCTTCCTATGTTCTGCAATGACAAAATGGCCTTGATAGAAGTGTGCAGGCAATTGGACAAATTGCATAGAACCTGCAGAGACAAGAAAATTACTGGTTTGCACTTCCCCATCTCTTTGGGAAATTACACCTGCAAAACAACCCTGGATGCACAAAATATAGAAAGGGCCCTAGCTCCCATTACTGTCCATTTCTTCAGGCCCAGAACTTGCTTTGACTTGAAAAAGTTTATTGAGCAGAACATCAAGATAACCTATCATCATAGGGCAGACACAGAGGACTATTGGGCTGACTGTGCTGATGATTTTGAAGCCAGAAGGAGGCATTATGGCAGGTTTTCCCTACAGTTAATTCAAGAACTTAATTTGTACCAAGTTCCTGAAGGGCTTCAAGATGATAATTCTGACCTGTACTCATATGAGTATGACAATGTGGTCAAACACACTCCTCGAGGACTTGGATTGGTTCAAAAGGAGAAGGATGATTTGGCTGAAATCCTGCTCCAGCCTTAGTCAGACCAAGATCTGGTTTGATAGAAAGTTCGTGAGCTTAGGAGGCACTCAGGGGAATCCTCCTCCAAGGATGCTTCAACACCAAGGAGGGAAGCATCGACACCTGATCAAGCACTGCTATGCAAACCCCTCCACCTCATCAACTCAAGGACTCTCAGCCTCTACTCCTTCCTCATCCACCCAGGTGTATCAGAAGAAATTCAAAGAAGTTAAGAAGGAGCCTGTGGAAGAAGATCCCCTGAGGAAGCATGCACTGTTTCTTCGACCAGAGAACATTATTGTTCTCAGTGAAAGTGAAGAGAGTGAAGTGCCAGCTCCTGCAAGTGCCCCTGAAGCCCCAATGGATAAGGATAAAGAAGTCCAGAGCACTGAAACTTCCAAGCACTATTGATTCCTCTGCACCAGGAGCCCCAAGCGCTCCACTCATATCTCAACTCGAGGCAACAAAGCAAAAACCTCGGGCACCATGAGTTCTCTGCCTCTTGGTCCTCTTGCCCCACCTCGCTTCTCCTCCTCCTCTTTTGCATGGGTGCAAACCTCTCTGTGATGTAGGGAAGAGAAAGTCTTCCTCCCGGATCTCAGACCAAATTTTGATGTTGTGGCAGCCTTGTTAGGCACTACTCCTCCTTCTCGCGCCAAAAAAGCTAGAATTACCTCCAGGATAGTGTCTGACGCTCAAGGCCAACAATTCCTAGAGATAGCCAAGCCTAAGATAGATAAGCCAGAGCAAGATTTGCAAGCGTCCGATCTTGAGCTCTCAAGAATTCCCATGGGAGAGTCTACCCCTGAAGGTGAGATCCACAATCTTCAGGAAACAGTTACCAGAGTCATTGGGAGGGTAGAGAAAGGGCAGCAAACCATTGAACAGTTGGAGGAACAAGCCCAGATTCTTACAAGTTTCATCAAGTCCCTTTGTCCAAAGATAAAGTTTTGGATCCTACCCCATTGACTACTCTTCCACCACCTGTAATTCTGAGCCAAGATGAAGTACAGAGTATCAAAGATATGCACAAGTATTCCATATATGGAAGAGCTATGGAGGCCATGGTGGATGATATGCTTGTTGCAGGATTAAACTTCATTGATGAAGCCTTCAAACTCCACGGAAGGTGAGTAATTTGCAAATGTAAGCTCTCCTCCACTATTGGGAGCATTGATAAAGAACTTAAACTTTGGAGCAGTTGCATAGTAGACCTCCGCCTCATGGGACAAACAGATGAAAATATTTTGATGGCAAGCAAAGTCTTCGAGGATACAAAGGATAATTTGTCAAAGTCCTGGGTCTACAGCGTGGAATGGAAGATCAAGGTCCTGGAGGAGGCTTTGGGAGAATTAAGGAATAGCCGCGTATAAGGGTGAGGCCTTCAAAACACTAGTTGATCTCGCTTTTCAAAGATATACATTGCCATCTTCAGATGAGACTTCTCGTGTGCCTCTCTCTTACAAGAAATCAAAGCTCAATTCGTAGCTTTTGTCAAAGGTGATCTATTCAAGGAAAGCTCCATTTCCAAGGAAAATGAAGGAGATCTCGCTCTCTTCAATCTGCCATCAAGAAGCAAATAAAGATTATCATACTCATGTCGAGTTCGATAAGGAAATGGAGAAGTGCCTCGATTTTGACTCACCTACTACGCCAACACATCAGTCCCACGTGGCAGTAGACATAGCCGAGGCGTCAAGAGATTCAGATAATGGATCTTAAAGTCGGGGGTCCCTCCCACCATAAAGCACTGTCTTCTTCTTCCTAATTCTTCTCTTCTCTTCCCCTTCTTTCTCTCGATTTGTTGTAATTAGTCAGGGTATTGCATGATTAGCAACCCTTTAACTAATCATTAGTTAAAAGAAGTAGTTACCGAGAGTAACTGATTTGTAAACTATATAATGGCCTCTCCTCGCCATTTTGAAGGAGGAAGAACTTGGCTTATTTCTGAAAGTGTAAATAAATCTTAAAGAAATCAATACAGAAGGACTTTTCATTCTTTGTCTATCTGGTTTCCTTTATTCCCAAGCTATTCATTTAATCTTGTTAGATCATTTGTCTGTATTATGCTGAGAAGCTTTGTATTCTTACAGATGTTATTTACAGAACTTTGTGTCTTTTCAAATTTCATCTTATTAATATGATACAAATGATCTTGTTCCAATTCACTGTACCCTCGCATGCATAAGGAATTACTCACATCTATAATTCTCGAATGGTGCCTTTCTCGCTCGTTCTCGCATTTTCATTCCTCAGTCCTTTTTGTGATTGATGATCCTTATAGAAAACACTTTCATAATATCCAAGTTCCACAAGAAAATCATGTTTTGTATATGTGTAAATAGGTTCATTTCTGAATAAGGGAACCTCTCCCATTAAAGAGGAGGGACTTCTTGTCCCCTGACTGCTCTTCTTGAAGTCCTTTTGACGACCAACAGTTTTTGGTGACTCCACTGGGAATCATATTCCAGTTCTATAATCATTTATCGATCATCTTTTGATCTGGCGACTCCACATTTTACTCGAGGGAGAAGGGCCCTCGTATCAAGATTCTCGCCAGCTTTTGAACAACAGGTTTTCCTTTCCCTTCAACAAGAAGAAATAGAAAGGCTCGTTCAACAAGCACTCCACCTATCCAAGATAGAATCCCTACGGGTGGTATTCCTTCAGAGCAAATCAGTCCTAATCTTCAAGCTTTGATTCTTGCTGGTGTTTCAGTTCCTCTTCAAGCCATTTTTCCAAGAATGGCGGTACCATTGCCTTGGGGTCATCGTGTCGGGCCTCTTGCCCTTCCTCAGCCTTTGCATGAGTTACCCAGAGGTAACCGTAAGAACTTTCCTAAATTCAAAGGCGATGGTAAAGTACATCCTGATGAACACATCGCAGCCTTCATAGTTACATGCGGAGTTCTGGAGTTGAACATGAAGACGTCTCCGTAAGGCTTTTTGTTGAGACTTTACAAGATAATGCTGCTGATTGGTTCTATCACCTTCCGGCCGAGCTATCACTAGCTGGGACACAATGAGAACTAGGTTTGAAAACCGTTTCAAACCGGCGAAGACGTGCATGCTTTGCTAGCCCAAATTTCTCAAATAAAGAAGGAATCACAAGAGCCCATGAGAGAATTTGTGGCTCGATTCAACAAGTTGATTAACAAAATTCCACCAAATACTCAACCTGTAGATCAAATTCAAAAATGCTTCTTCCTAAACGCCCAATTGCCCGAAGTTAGTTATGCACTGAGAAGGGCTAATCTCGCAACATTGGCCGAGGATCAAACTTCGTTGTTAGTGTCAAGATGATTTAATCATGTCAGTGGAAGTTGAGGAGAGACCCTTCTAAATCTAAGTCTCGCTTCTTCCTCCTCTTCCACTCCTCGACCTAATACTCGATCCATTGGTACAAAAACTTGCAAATGATCTCATCGCCATTAAGAAACAATCGCTCAAAGATGCTCCCTATGCAGATGCTCCAAGGAGGAATTTTCAGCCCAAATCATTTTCTTTTCCTCGCTTCTCAAACAAGGCTAGCGCTCAAGGACCTCCTATTAAAGTTCCCGCCAATGCAACCTCGTGAAGTTGAGGAACCAGAGGATGAGGAGGTTAATGAAGATCATGAGGAATTTGTTGAAGAGGTCGATGATGAAAAAATGAACTTGAGGGATCTCGAGTTAATTTCTTCACCACCAAGGCATCATGAAGGGGATGATTATGACGAAGTAGTAGCAGATATGAATAGCGAATCATATACGCTGTCATGACTCGAGAGCAGATAAATCGTAGGGAGAAAGTGATGCAGCCCACCAAGAAATCTAAGGAGCAGCCGACAACTATCCCTCGTAATTGCAAAAAGAGGATCTCCGATCCCCATTTCATCTACACCAAAGGTGAGTCCTCACAATTCTCGCTACTAAAAAGTACTTCTTTTTCCCTAAAATTGATAAACCTAGATCTCAAGTGATGATAACCCGTCCACTTCTGGTCTTTTTGATATTATTGACCACCTAAAAAGACTAAAGGTTCAAATCTCGTAGGTCAATATTATCAAACCCATCCCAAGGCTTTTGCTAAAATGATTCACTTTGTCAATTCCCATTCTAAAACTACCTCTAAAGGCCTTTTACCCACTCCTTCTTCTACACCACACCTAACTGCAGCCGCCCACCTCACCCAATGACAAAATCAAACCATTCTATGTGACACTCTTTATAGCTGGCCATAGGCTCAAGAATCACGCCATAGACTCAGGAGCATCAGACAATGTGATGCCTGCTAAAGTAGCTCATGCCTTAGGCTTGACTCTCACACGCACTTACGGATCTTGTTATTCCATGGAGAGTAAGGAAGTGCCCTTGGTCGAAGAATTAAGGACGCACAAGTGGCTTTTGCTACTTTTCCTGAGAAGAAAGTTTTGGCTACTATCTTAGTAGCAGATATTCCTCCTTCATACGGGGATGTCATAAGCAGTAAACTTCTGTAAGGATGTGGGTGGAGAAATTCAAATGGATTGGTCACATGCCCTCATACCTATTAATGGGAAAATGAAGAAGTTGCTGCCTGAGAAGCAGTCTGAGTATATTGTACAAAAAACTGATGATCCCAAAGCACAAATACTCTATGAGGATATGGGGCATGGCAACTACATGATTATGTCTCTCAAGAAATCCAACTCCCCAAAGTCTCACCTAAAGATCCTAATGGTGTTTGGATATTAGAGTTTGATGGAAGTTGTTCTTCAGCTGGTTCTGGAGCTGGTGTCATATTGGTGTCGCCTGAAGGAAGCATTCATCCTTTCTCATTCAAGTTGCAATTTGAAAATACCAATAATACAACAGAGTATGAAGCTCTCATTCTTGGACTCTAGGTGGCAAAAGAACAGGGTGTGAAGAATCTTCTAGCTCGTGGGGATGCGGAATTGATTGTCAAAGTTAGAACCTCTTCCGTAAAGAATGGAAGGTCAAACATTACAGAATCAGTTTTGGGACTCCATTGAATTTCTTGATGCTTTCTCCATCGAAGCAATACCTAGGGAGAAGAATACTGTGGCTGATTCACTAGCAATAGCCTGTGGTCACCGCTCATACCTCATCCTGACTTTTCTCAAGATAAGTTCACCATCGAGATGATCCATCGACCTAGTGTACCTGATAATACAAGTAACTGGCAAGTTTTCAATGATGATCAACACTTGCTTTCTTTCTTAGAACTCAAGGATAATTTTGAACAGTTGTACTTTGAAGGGAGCGATAATTTGCCTCGTGAAAGTGTGCCCTTTGACAAAGAAGCCACCCAAGAAGAAGAAGTGGATCAGGATGGATGTATCAAACTCAAAGGAAACAAGATTCCAAAAGGATTGGTGAGTTTAGAAAACTGCTTTGACAAACACGATAGTATGTAAAGTTTAGAGCTTCTACTGACCTCAACAATCACAATATGAAATATGAAAAATTAATATTGGGAGTTCTACTGATCCTAAACTCGTGAACATTGGAAAATGTTGCACACCAGATGAGAGGAAGAAGGTAATTGATCTTTTAAAGAAGTATAAGGATGTTCTTGCTTATTCCTATGAAGATTTAAAAGCTTTCCAACCAAAGGAGATGCAACATTTTATTCCTCTCAAACCTGGGATTAAGCCTTTTAAACAGAAGCAGAGGCAATACAATCCTAAAATAGCTGACACCATTTTTCAGGAGATACAGAAGTTATTGAAGGCTAAAATCATTTTTCCTATCCATCATTCAACATGGATTGCCAATATTGTGCCCGTTAGAAAGAAAAATGGTGAGATTCGTATCTGTGTTGACTTCAGGAATCTAAATCAAGCTTCCTTGAAAGATAATTATCCCTTACCTATGATGGATCAGGTCTTGCAAGCAGTAACAGGATCCGAAATGTTGTCTATGCTTGATGGATTCTCGTGATATAACCAGTAGAGTTAATACCACAGTATCAACACAAAACGGCTTTCACTACCCTCGGGGTACCTTTGCTTACAAAAGGATGCCTTTGGGCTCATTAATGCCGGTGCTACTTTTCGAGAGCTATGGACTTAGCCTTTGAAGTTTGAAAGGGAAGTGTATTGTCAGATACCTCGATGACTTGACTGTATTTCTAAAACAAGGGCCGATCATTTTCAAAGACTGAAACAGCTTCTTTTGAGATGTAGAGAACATGGGATCTCTTTGAATCCTAAGAAATCTATTTTTTTGTGTCACGAGGGGAAATTATCAGGGCACGTTGTCTCCAAAGATGGTATAAAAATCGATCCCGAGCGAGTTCAAGCTATTCAAAGCAAATTCCTCTTCCAACCAAAGAAAAAGGAGTGCACTCTTTCTTCGTAAGATCAACTTTTTGAGAAGGTTCATCCCCGATTTTGCAGAGCTAACTTTGAATATCTCCCAAATGATGAAAGGAAAACAAACGCTTGGTTGGTCTCCAAGGGAAAGAAGCCTTTGAAGGTATTAAAGGGCCATTGCTAAAACTCCTGCTTTTAGATGTCCAGATTTCAAAGAAAGATTTCATTATCTATCACTACGCCACGTATAACACCTCGGCAGCTTGTTTTGACTCAGAAGATTCTAATGAGCACGAACTCCCAATTGCATTTATGAGCTATATTCTAAAAATATCATGAGTTAAAATACACCATAATGGAAAACATGCTTTTGCAAAGGGTTAAAGTCACAAGCAGCTTTCATTTTTTTTACATTCTTAACTCTCACTCCACTTGTCGGGTACCAGTATACAACTATCAAGTCAATTCTCACACAACAGAATTTGGATCCAAGAGAGGGAACCGGGGCCAAGGTTCAAGAATATGATATTGACATCAAACCAACCAAGCTCATCCGTGGAAAAGGCCTGTGTGAACTCATCACTGAAGGAGCTAGACATGAGTTACTGGAGGATAAAGTTGGTCTTCCTACCATTCTGTTTCTTAGCTCACTGATGAATGGTGGTATGCTGATATCGCTCATTTTCTCACCTATGGGAATGCCCTCTCATTTGACTACCAAAGAAAAGAGGGCCGTTAAACTAAGGTCAACCCAATATGTGTTATGGGAAAACGCCTTGTTTAAACGTGGGTTAGATGGAAGGTTTTTGAAATGTGTGGACAAGGAACAACAGAAAAGCTACTCTCAACTTTTCATGATCAGGCATGTGGAGGGCATTACTCATCAACTGTCACTACTCATAAAATACTTCGTGGAGGATATTACTGGCCTACCTTGTTCAAGGATGCATCAAAGTGGGTTGATAAATGTGAGGCTTGTCGACTTTCGTGGTAGACCCAAGTCAGCCTCTTTGCCCTTTAAACCAGCTTGATCAAGAACCTTTTCAACAGAATGGGGTTTGATTTCATCTGAACACTTAATCCTCTTCTAGTGCTGGTCATACCATGTATTAACTACCACAGATTATTTCACCAAATGGGTAGAAGCCATTCCAAGAAAGAGTACTACTTCGTATAGTATGCAGCTTTTATCAAAGAAAACATCTTGTAAGGTATGGTGTGCCAAACAAGATCAGTGATGATAATGCTTCAAATTTTTCTTCAACCGAGATGATGGATTTTTGCTATGGATATGGCATCTCTCTGGCTCACTCCTCAGATTACTATCCTCAGGGAAATGGACAAGCAGAATCCACAAATAAAAATCTGGTGGCCATAATAAGGAAATTAGTCAATGAATCCCAACGAAACTGGCACAAGAAACTCTATGATGCTCTTTGGGCAGATAGGATCACACCTAAGAGAGCCATTGGGATGTCTCCTTTTCAGGTAGTATATGGAGTAGAAGCTCAATTTCCAAAAGAATAAAGGAGCTACCACCTTCGCATCTAATGAAGGCCATCAAGATACCAGCTTCAATGATTCTTCGATAAGAGAATCATGTATCTTCACAAATCAATGAGGACAGATTGAAGTCATGCTGATAGGATATCTACGCTCACCAACAAAAAGTAAAGGTCCTGTTTGATAAGAAAGCCAGTTCGTAGATTTCCAAGTTGAGACACTGCTTTGTCAGGGATAAAAGGCATGAACCTCGTGGGCAAACCATGGCAAGTTTGATTCCCTTTGCCTCGACCTTTCAAGATCGTGCACTTCACTGGTAAGAATTCTTTTTACCTTGATTATATGGATGGTTCTTCTCTCCCACTTCCTTATAAAGTGGGCAAGACTCAAATTGTTTAAGTCATAGGTGATTAGGAAGTCCTTTTGTATATTCTCAGATAGCTTTTTTGTTTTTTCTTTCCTTTGTTTTGGTGTGTTGTCTTCTGTATTGTTTTGATTTGTGACTCCGTGGCCCGATGGATAAGGTACTGGTCTACTTCCCCTAGTTTGTCTAAATTCTTGCCTTGTCTCATTCTTTTTGAATTTATGCCAAGTCATCCCTGTATGAGCCAAATGTTGTCCACTCAAAATTCCCCTGCTTTTAAGAAGTTGAAAATTAAAATTTTGAGGTTAAGTGTCTTTTCTGTTGTCCTGATAATGTGAAAAGTCAAGAAATTGGGAAAATCTACGTTTTTTGGGTCATTTTGTGTGTTTTTCGGCCTGCTTGACATTTTTGTCCCGCGTGTCCTGTGTTCATTTGGGCTCTCTGCTCCCGATCGGCGGGCCCGACCTCAAGTCTGTTCTTTTTTCGGGCCCCGCTGAACTTTTTTTGTCCCAAATGTCCCAAGTTCGCTCGGACCAGTTGTTCCATTTTCACCCGATTCGGCCGAGTCACGTATTCCACGTACTTTTGTCCCAAATGTCCCAAGTTCACCTGACCCGTTGTTCCCTTTTCACCCGATTCACCCGATTCACGTATTCCACGTACTTTCATCCCGCATGTCCCAAAAGCATTTGTGCATCTTTTCCCCGCATCGCCCGAATCGGCCGAACCGCATACTTCGCGCTTTCACGTCCCTCGTGTCCCAAATGAACCAAGTGCCATTCGTGCTAATTTTTCCCGCTCTACCCGAATATCTTGCTTTTCAATTTGGTAGATATGTATTTAATGCGCATTTATTACCTTTCTCTCTCCTAAACGGCTATATAATGAAACTACCCCCTATGCATTTTTGCACACTGCTTTCATGCTATCTATTGCTCGAACCCTTGCAACCAAAATTCCTACGCGCATATCCATTCCCCCTGCAATTCCATCCCAAGTCTAGCTTGCAGCTTTGCTCTCCGAGTTACTATCAACATGAAGATCAAATTCCAGGGGCAGGAACAAATTTCACCACTCGAGTCCGCCGTTCCCGATATCGGGGACAGTGAAGTTCGCCACCTTGACTTTGGGGATTTTTGGACAAGGATGACAGACGCGAACCCTTCACCGATGGCACAAATGATTCATGACAGTGGTCTGGCTTTCGCTGGTGGTTTCCCTATCTCGGTGCAATGCGCAGACACAGTGCTCTCATGCGGGGCTCATTTCAACCCTGATTCGAGTGAGTTGACAAACGTGCACGGGGAGCTCATCGCCAAACTTGACGCTACCACCATTGGCACTGCACTAAGGATTCCAGAAATGGACAATGCTATAGTTATCTCCCAGAATCAAGCACAGCCCTTTTCAATCAAGACAGTGATAATTATAAGGCGCGGGTGGCGAAGTCCTGGCTAAAAACCCTAAGAAGGGGGCATCTCGTCTATCCAAGACTCTTTTCCATGCCGATTTCAATGAAGAACTATCAGATTTCATAATCCTACTGGCTCGGTTATGGGCTTACCCTCTACTAATGAGTTCCATTTCTCGGATGTGCCCGCTTATCAATATGGTGTGCGAGGGAACTCGTAATATCAACTCAGCAGATCATCGATGAACCTAGCGGAGCAAATGCCTAATGTACAACAAACAAAGAAATTCTATATGACTTCATACCTGATGTATACTCTAGCAAAGATCGAGGCAATGGTTTGGTTTTTCATACATCGATGCTCACAAGGATGACCCCGTATGCCTATCGCCCGCAGCTTCACCCTAGAACCAGCAATCACAATTTCCGAAGGGTGAATGATGCTTTCACCATGTACATGGTCCGCTTCTTGAGAGTGACACAAAGAGAAGATTTTCTGATGAAGCCATGAGTCTGATATCGCACTACGGTGCTTATTTTATCCAATTCAGAAAATTTTCCTATATCAGGCTTGCATTGCTATGAGAGCACTCCTCTCAAGCTTCCTATGTTCTGCAATGACAAAATGGCCTTGATAAGTGTGTGTGCAATTGGACAAATTGCATAGAACCGCAGAGACAAGAAAATTACTGGTTTGCACTTCCCCATCTCTTTGGGAAATTACACCTGCAAAACAGCCCTGGATGCACAAAATATAGAAAGGGCCCTAGCTCCCATTACTGTCCATTTCTTCAAGCCTTAACTTGCTTTGACTTGAAAAAGTTTATCGAGCAAGAACATCAAGATAACCTATCATCATAGGGGCATACAGAGGACTATTGGGCCGACTGTGCCGATGATTTTGCCGTAAGGAGGCATTATGGCAGGTTTTCCTCCAATTAATTCAAGAACTTAATTTGTACTCAAGTTCCCGAAGGGCTTCAAGATGATAATTCTGACTCGTACTCATATGAGTATGACAATGTGGTCAAACACACTCCTCGAGGACTTGGATTGGTTCAAAAGGAGAAGGATGATTTGGCTGAAATCCTGCCCAGCCTTAGTCAGGACCAAGATCTGGTTTGATAGGAAAGTTCGTGAGCACAGGAGGCACTCAGGGGAATCCTCCTCCAAGGATGCTTCAACACCAAGGAGGGAAGCATCGACACCTAGATCAGAAGCACCTGTGCAAACCCCTCCAGCCTCGTCAACTCAAGGACCTGCAGTCTCTACTCCTTCCTCATCCACCTAGGTGTATCAGAAGAAATTCAAAGAAGTTAAAAAGGAGCCTGTGGAAGAAGATCCCCTGAGGAAGCATGCAGAATTGCCTTCGACCAGAGAACATTATTGTTCTCAGTGAAAGTGAAGAGAGTGAAGTGCCAACTCCTGCAAGTGCCCCTGAAGCCCCAATGGATAAGGATAAAGAAGTCCAGAGCACTGAACTTCCAAGCACTGTTGATTCCTCTCGCACCAGAGCCCCAAGCGCTCCACTCATATCTCAACTCGAGGCAACAAAAAGCAAACCTTGGGCACCATGAGTTCTCTCGTCTCGGGTCCTCTTGCCCCACCTGCTTCTTCCTCCTCCTCTTTTGCATGGGTGCAGCCTCTTGTTGACAGTAGGAAGAGAAAGTCTTCCTCCCGATCTCAGACCAAATTTTGATGTCAGGCAGCCTCAGGCACTACTCCTCCTTCTCACACCAAAAAGCCAGAATTACCTCCAGGATAGTGTCTGATGCTCAAGGCCAACAATTCCTAGAGATAGCCAAGCCTAAGGTAGATAAGCCAGAGCAAGATTTGCAAGCATCCGATCTTGAGCTCTCAAGAATTCCCATGGGAGAGTCTACCCCTGAAGGTGAGATCCACAATCTTCAGGAAACAATCACCAGAGTCATTGGGAGGGTAGAGAAAGGGCAAAAAACCATTGAACAGTTGGAGGAACAAGCCCAGATTCTTACAAGTTTCATCAAGTCCCTGCTGTCCAAAGATAAAGTTTTGGATCCTACCCCATTGACTACTCTTCCACCACCTGTAATTCTGAGCCAAGATGAAGTACAGAGTATCAAAGATATGCACAAGTATTCCATATATGGAAGAGCTATGGAGGCCATGGTGGATGATATGTTGGTTGTAGGATTAAACTTCATTGATGAAGCCTTCAAACTCCACTGAAGGTGAGTAATTGCAATGTAAGCTCTCCTCCACTATTGGGAGCATTGATAAAGAACTTAAACTTTGGAGCAGTTGCATAGTAGACCTCCGCCTCATGGGACAAACAGATGAAAATATTTTGATGGCAAGCAAAGTCTTCGAGGATACAAAGGATAATTTGTCAAAGTCCTGGGTCTACAGCATGGAATGGAAGATCAAGGTCCTGGAGGAGGCTTTGGGAGAATTAAGGAATAGCTGGCAGAAGGGTGAGGCCTTCAAAACACTAGTTGTATCTGCTTTCAAAGATATACATTGCCATCTTCAGGATGAGACTTCTGGTGTGCCTCTCTCCTTACAAGAAATCAAAGCTCAATTCAGAGCTTTTGTCAAAGGGGATCTATTCAAGGAAAGCTCCATTTCCAAAGAAAAAATGAAGGAGATCTGTTCTCTTCAATCTACCATTGAAGAAGCAAATAAAGATTATCATACTCATGTCGAGTTCGATAAGGAAATGGAGAAGTGCCTCGATTTTGACTCACCTACCGCCAACACATCATCCCCACGTGGCGTAGACATAGCCGAGGCGTCAAGAGATTCAGATAAATGGATCTTAAAGTCGGTGGGTCCCTCCCACCATATAAGCACCTGTCTTCTTCTCCTAATTCTTCTCTCTCTTCTTCCCCTTCTTTCTCTCGGATTTGTTGTAATTAGTTGGGGTATTGCGATTAGCAACCCTTTAACTAATCATTAGTTAAAAGAAGTAGTTACCGAGAGTAACTGATTTGTAAACTATATAATGGCCTCTCCTCACCATTTTGAAGGAGGAAGAACTTGGCTTATTTCTGAAAGTGTAAATAAATCTTAAAGAAATCAATACAGAAGGACTTTTCATTCTTTGTCTATCTGATTTCCTTTATTCCTAAGCTATTCATTTAATCTTGTTAGATCATTTGTCTGTATTATGCTGAGAAGCTTTGTATTCTTGCAGATGTTATTTACAGAACTTTGTGTCTTTTCAAATTTCATCTTATTAATATGATACAAATGATCTTGTTCCAATTCACTGTACCCTCGCATGCATAAGGAATTACTCAGTCATCTATAATTCTGAATGGTGCCTTTCTCGCTCGCTCTCGCATTTTCATTCCTCAAATCCTTTTGAATCGATGATCCTTATAGAAAACACTTTCATAATATCCAAGTTCCACAAGAAAATCATGTAAATAGGTTCCCCCGCGTTACCATTGAATTAAAATTATCATTAACAAGATCCCACATCATGTTTACTCTAGTAATACACCTTTTTAATATTCCTTTAATTTATAATATGATATTTATAAAATAGATCAATATCAATATACTAGAAATTGTACGTGAAGTGTGCAATGTAAATCTTTGAAGGGGATGGAATGAAGAATGAAAAATGAGGAAGTGAAATAGAGGGAAATGATGGGGGGTGATCAAGAAATTGTTCAATGGATGGGGATGAAATTGAGTTCCAATGTTTCGTTTGTATCTTATAGGTATTATTCATGGTGGTGCAATATGTGTATGAAGAGGAAAAACTAAAAAATGGGGAAATTTGAAAAGGTTTCATGTTTGAGACTCAACTGAAATGCATGCATCATACATGTTTCACGGGTCAATATTTTCTAGTGAACTTCTTGAAGTGAAAGTTTAATACTGAGAATCCATATAGTTTCATACATTGTTGAGTACAAACTCTTCTTTGATTTACTTGGAGGGTATTTTGAAAATTACCACTTTGTTATATCTGACCACAATGCACTGGGATGTTTGGGCACATAGATAGAGCCATTAATGGTCACCTAAATCAAATGTATTTGCATCCAAAATAACAAATGACTATTCAATTTACAAAGAAGGAATGCGTAATTAATAATTCTAACTAATTTGTAGTGGGTGGGGCTCGATATGTAATCCTCTAGCACAACGCTTCACCGACCAAGTGAACCATATCATTTACGGGGAACTTATGATCCATTTTTATGATAGATAGCTATCTTGTAATGTCCACGAGGCCAAAAGAATCCTATGACATAGTAGACCCTATCATTTTTACTATCTGATTTTTTGATTGTTTATTGTTCAAATTGATAATGAAATCTCCAAAACTGATGTCAATTTATCCTTAATTGAACTATGAGAAAATTTACTCGAAATATTTGTTTAACCTAATTTTTTTGTGGCTTAAATGGTTGTTTTTTTTTTTTTTCCTTTTTTTGAATAGAACTATAAAATGAAATAAAAATAATAAATAATAGGAGCGTTTCGTTTTGACATATAGTGTTGTAACGTCATGGGTTTGGAAAGGAATCAAACAAACACCATTATAAGGCATTAATACAGTATATGTTGGATTTTAAAGCGACAAATCTCATTCTCAATCCCATTTTTTACATGAAACTTTATCCACAAAGGGAAAATGTATTTCCAATAAAAAGAGGAAAATATGGAATTGGCCATGATTACGAAACACATGCTTACAAAATTAATAAATAGAGTCTATTTACGCAGATTACAAAATTAGTGACATGAATTTTTATAATGTTATGAAACAAATGAAGAACTACGCATAACACTATGAAGCCACATTGTATACACTATTCTGATCCATACTATAGAAAACATATACTAGTAGGAACCCGCTATGTACACTCTCTCTAACAAAAATATATACAACTATGAATATCATTTCTCAGGGAAAAACATCAAAAAATATTTCTATGTTCTCTCTTTTTATTATCTAATAAAAAATATTCTTATTATCTGATAAAAATTGAGGATGTCTAGCATCCATATGAGGAAGCATGCTAAAGAGATGCACTCATTCTCATCATTGAAGCCTCAATATTTTACATATTTTTCTTGCTTCTTGTAAAGGTCAAAAGACAATTTTATGGGTTTAACTGAGTATTTTACATCAAGAAACAATAAACCACATTCAATTTTCATGTTACTGCTAATAAAGGTTTCAATTTGAAAGGCTCTAATGTAATGGGCCATATGAGCTAATTTTATGAAAATTAGTACACACCTACTGAGAACCATTGAAGAAATCACAAATATGTGTATTTGTATATAAATCTCCGAATATTCAATGTTTGATGTATCAACTTTCAATACAAGACCGATAAACTTAGGCACATGAATCAGCTATTTTTTTGTAAAAAGATTAGAAAAATTATTACTCCATAAGGTGTTTAATTAGTTACCAAAATAGGGATTTTCTATGAAAAACATTAATCAATCATGATAGTGAATATTTCCAAATTTATAAAGCTTGAAAAAGAATAATAATAGGGGTTAAATATTGAGATCACTACATTCCATGAGATGATTATGGGGCATTTCATCAAACAGTTCACAAGATTTGTGTATGCTTCTACATTTTACATACATATAAAACAAGGAACCTACAACTACAACACCCAACAAATATTTAAGCATTTTGTGGAGTCTGGCGTTACACCTGACAACTGCATTTGATTGAAATTTTCTAAGGTTTTTTCAACAAATCCATTGTGTGCATATCGCTGCAATAATTGCAGTGATCTATGCGACCACAACCATTTGAGGCATTTCGTCAAATAGTTCACATGCCTTGTGTAGGCTAAAACTATCCAACACAGTTTGAATAAAACAAAAAAAAATCCTTTTCCCATAAACTAAACTTTAGATCAGAAACTAACCAATACATCAGTTAAAACAAATGATATTTTTCTCATAAACTAAACTTCCAATCAGAATTTTTCTTTCAGATAACATAGATTCAAAACACAAAGATTCACCCAAATAACTATAAATTATGGGAAAAAATGACAAAAAATAATATGAAGGGAAAACAAAAAGTAAACACATATCCCTTTCCATGTTTCTCGTGGGTTTCAAATAAAAAGAAAATGTAATTAGAAAATAAAACAGTAACCTCAAAAATATGTTTCTCTAGAGAATAATTTCAAATTTATTAGAGGAGAAAACAAAATACTTATGGATATTATCAAAAATTCATGGAGAAGAGAAGGTTTCTACAGAGAATTGTTAAAAGAGATGAAAACCAAAAACCAAAAAACAAGAAATAAAGACATTCCAACAATGTGTTATCAATATAAATTATGTAGTGCCCCTCCCCATTCCACATTTCTCACTTTGGCTATGAGAGCTCTAGGTCATCCCTTGGTGTGGTTGAGCTAACTTTTAAGGAGCATAACTTACATTTGTTAATATCATATTATAAAATACCTTATATTTATAACCTATTCTTTTCTTGCTAGGATTTTATGAGTTTACCATACCTTATTGGGTGTGATGATTTTGATGCATTGGTATACTTCTTAGTTACTTTATTTTTGTAATTTAGATTCATCAAGCTTGCTAGGGAATAATGATTTTTTTAAAAATATGAAGAGTATATGCATAGCTGTAATGTATCGTTTCGATAATTGGAATTAATGATGGTTGTTTAAAAGACACTAATTCCTTTTGCCAATGTAGTGATCATTGATCATAAAGTAATAGGATGGCTTTAAAAATGGATAGGTAATATCGAAATCATCAAGGTTAAACCAACAGGTTGACATAAAAAAAAATTGTTAAAGAGAAATACAAGAATGTTGCTATTAAAAATTTGAAGTTGGAAATTACGAGGAAAAGAAAGTGTCAATTCTAGTGATCCTTGATTTTTTTATTAAGCTTGATCATGGTACATATAATATTTTACTTAATGGTTGATTTGGATTATTGCATTATGCATTGGATCAAACTCGTTTGGCTTGATTCTTTTTCTTCGACCAATTGTGCTCTCGAGTTGAGAGATTGTTGTTTTGTTTTATGATCAAGTTAATCTTATACCATAAAAATGAATGTTTAAATTAAAAATGGTATATTCCAATTCCATAGGATAATCAAGTCGGAAAAAGGTTAAGTGGATTGGCTTGGTTGTTTAATCAAATTGGTTATACTACATACATGGGTGATTAAGGTAGTAAATGTTAATTTTTTGACTTTGGTTACTGTTTGGGTTCTCGACCATATTCATTTGGTATTTGATTGGTTATAATAAATATGGACTTAACCATGACTTAGACATTGTCTAATTTTATTTGTGTTTTATTCATTTCATTTGGTCAATCATCTTCTACCATGCAAACTTTATAAGTTTTTAAAATTTAATTGATGAGTATATTCTTTGACCGGTCGATTTGAAACCACCATGAAAATACTAATAGTAATAATAATTATCTCTTATGATTATCATGCATGAAGGGTTTGGAATAACATTTAAAAACAAAGCAAATAATGATTAATATTAAAATAAAAGCCATGTAAGTAAATGGAGCACGGGAAGTAGATGAAAGTAGGTAGAAAAGCACAGATTCCTTGGTGATTGTGAAACTTGTAAGACAAACCAAAGGCAAGAAAACCTGTCCCCATTTTTCATTTATTTTCTTTGTGGATAAATCTATTTTACTGGGCTGTGTGGAAGTGAAGGAGAAAAATAGTAAAGAATATCTGGGAAAGACTTTTACTCATGCTAGAAGTGCAGTGTGCATTCTTGGGGCATGTTGGAGGAGTAGTATCAAGCACAAAGCATGGATCCTCTAACTAAAATATGTGCATTATTGTAATATAGATTATAATATGGTTATTTTTTTGGCTATAAATCTATATGTGAATACCAAAATAATCAGAAGAATACGATAAGGAAATATAGAAAGGAAGTATGATAGAAACAAATGGGTATTATTAAATCGATTCAATTTTTTTGTGGTATATGCAAGTTGTGTAAAGATTTCAAGATTATAATATGGTTATTTTTTTGTTATAAATTTGTATGTGAATACGAAAATAATTAGAAGAATACGATAAGGAAATATAGAAAGGGAAGTATTCAGTAAATGGGTATTATTAAATCTGATTCATTTTTTTGTGGTATGCAAGTTGTGTATAGATTTCAAGATTATAATATGGTTATTTTTTGTATTATAAATCTGTATGTGAATACGAAAATAATCAGAAGAATATGATAAGGAAATATAGAAAGGGAAGTATTCAACAAATGGGTGTTATTAAATCTGATTCATTTTTTTGTGAATGCAAGTTGTGTATGGATTTCAAGATTATAATATGGTTATTTTCACTGTTATAAATCTGTATGTGAATATGAAAATAATCAGAAGAATATGATAAGGAAATATAGAAAGGAAAGTATCCAAAATGGGCATTACTAAATCTAATTCGTTCTTGTGGTATGTGAGGTGCGGATTGTAGGATTATATCTTTTGATTAAATTTGACTTCCCACTTTCGCACCCACACTAATAATACTAATTGTTATGGCCCTACGTGGTTTATATAGATTGAATGTTGTCAAATTTGTACATTAACCCAAAGGGATACTTAATGTAAAGATATGATATGTTCTTGGTATTTCGGGCATAGGGGTTTTATAGGTTGTAAATCATTAAATTTATAAAATAATTCTTATCATTAGCTCTCTCTCTAAATTGTTCACATCATTTACACACACACACACACACACAATATATACACACCACACACCCACACACACACACACACACACACACACACACACACACACACACACACACACACACACACACACACATACTTGAATAAAAATTTAGGAAAATGCCATGTATGTTGTAGTTTGTCTCTATGGTTGAACTCATTTAAAATGTTATACATGTGATGAATAGGTTTCCAAATGAAATGTTGTGCTTATAGAATAATGAAATTTTATAGATGATTCTTACATAAGGTCACCATTATTTTAAAAAGAGGGGATTTCATATCTGTATTGGTTATGACTTGGTAGTGATGCACGATCCTTTGAAATGCAATAAGAAAGGATTGGATTTCTATATAAACCATATTTATCCATTATGTATTGATACTAAGTATGGCTTATTTATTATACCAGGCTTCATAAAAATAGCTATTTTGGACGTAAGTATTACTTCCTAAATTTGAGCATAATAGGACACTTAAGAGAATTCTGATTGTTGAACTAGGGCACAAATTAAGTCATTGCTCAAAAAAGCATCCATAGATATATGTGAGAGGAAAATAGACCTATAAAATGGATGCATTAGAAGTATTTCATTGTTAACAAATATATTATATATATACTTATTTAAATCAAAAATACGGAATTTGATTTTATTGTAAAAATAAAATAAAAATAAAATGGTTATATAATTATACTAAGGATCGATTCATTCATTTTAATAATGGATTTCATATAGATTAAATATATATTTTTGTTTGCAACAACCTCATTTATGGGTGCTAGTGGTGGATGAATACAAAGATATTCATTACTAAATTATGAGGATGCACTGAATCTAAAACTATGGTGGGACACGTTATTGTTGATAAAAATATACAAGGGTTGTTGTTGGTGAGCCACCATAGGATAACCTTGCATATTTATCCATGAATCCAAAGTTCTAAGACTTAATCATTTTAATTTATTTAATTATAATAAGAACTTTGACCTTGGATGTCTTAAGTAAGTATTGACTTATTAGTATATTTTACCTTGCTAAGATTGTGTTTGTTATTCAACAAAGTTTACATTATTACCTTTTCAATATCAACTAAATTTATAATTTAAGGTAAGATGATAAAAAATGGGAATATATAGCCATCTTATACTTTTTATGTCACATTAATGTATCAGGATTTAGTGAAGATGTTCCATGCCAGTTCGACAAACTGATATTTCTATAATTTGATTTTTTTCCCTACAGCATGCAAGGTGGTGTAAACTGTATTAAGTGTCCATAAGGATTGGATGCGCATGACTTGCGTATGGTGTTTGATGATTTCCTAATAATTGTAATGTTGTAATTACATTGTAATAAAAGTGAAAGTGTTAATTAGAGGGTAAATGAATTCGAAACAACCTATTGTAGTGCTTGGGCTATCTATGGATAATTGTCATAAATGTTTGTAATATCTTAAGATTGTACTAAACAAAGTTCTTGTAGTATTGATTTTATGATTTTCAGAAATAAGAAATTGTATTGCTGATTTTAGAAGAGTACATCTAAGTGGATTGAAGATTCTAATTACATATCAACTTTGTTTCCATTATGATTGAGTAAACATGTACATAAATGACATAGTCTATCAATGGTAAGGATTTAAAAACTAAGAAGGATATTCTTACACATGTGGTATTTGATAAAATACTCTTGTATGAGATCAAATACAAAATAAACTCACAATATCCTTGATAATGATGCATGGACATGGTGGGATTTGTGGTTTGAATGATGTGGCTCGCCCTTGAATGTCCCTTGGTGAAAGGGAATGGTGCAAACAATGAAATAAGAACTTGATCCTTCTTTCTCAACTTTGATACATTGATCCACTTCTTTGGCGAGATGAGTTGGCCCTTGCAAATCTCGACAACCATTTCGGACCATGGTAGCTTGTGCGTGTTGTGCTTGTTTAGAGCCACTTGGGTCAATTTTTCTATCCCTCGGGCATGGTCTCCTTACCTTTATCTTTCATAATTTTTGTATATTTTGGTTCTTAATTTACAATGTAATAGAAATAATAAACCATTGGGTAAGTATACAATTAGGTCTCTTAATTAGAATGTTAGTGCGAAACAATAAAACCCCACCTTGTCATTACGTTATCAATTTTCAATTTGATGGTTAACTTCGTGTTCTTTACCCACAATGGTTTATATCATTCTAGACCCAAAGTATAAAAATTAGGTTTTCATTTATGTTAAGATCTTGGTGAGAGATAGATGATTCGTCAACTAAAATGACCATTTCTTCTACCTTGCAAAGTTAGAAAAGTCTAATTTTAGGGACTTGTAAAAACAATATTCTAAGCCCCGAAAGAGATTTCATGTGTCTTATGTGTTCCTTTTTATGAGGAGAGTCACATCAAACCTTAGATAGACCACTGATTGACCATTTTTACTCTATTCTCTATCCCTCTAAGAGCCCATGTTGAGATTTCCATCCTAGCTTTGCATGCTTAACAACATTACCATGAGCTTGACAACTAGAAACGACATGGTTAAACTTTTCTTGGTGTATGTCATCCCCTTATAGGATTGATAGTTGGGTGTGTAGTAATGATAATGTGATTTTCAAGTAATTAAGGTCAATAATGAAATATAATTGTAATAAACATTTAAAGCAAGATAGTGCTACATTATGGGTGGTGACTATACGTAAGTCTATACTGCAAATCGAAATCGTTATTTTGTAACTTGTCATTTGGGAAAATAAAATGTACCTTGATGTGTATCATGTATTTTAATGGTTTCTATATGGGAAAATGTTTGAACATGTGTGTCGTGTGTTTATGCATTGTCCTAAGCAATTACCTTGTTGTGTGTGAAAAGAATGTTATTTTGGATTCTTGAGTGTTGGAGTAATTTGGCATTTTGTGATATTTAGGTGTGTTGACGTGTTGTATGACAAGATTGGTGTATAGTGAATTTGATTGTATAGTGATTTCATCATTTTGTTGTGAAGAAACATGTGTATCACCATGTTGCATTACTGCGATTGATTATATGTCCTAATGTTAGACACCGTTTTCATCATAAGTATAATTCGTGTAATATGTGATGGTTCATGTCATGATTTAGGGGCACATGGTTAACGCATGATCCCTATCATGAAGTGTTGCAATTTTAGTGCAGATGTGGTAATGTGATGTATTGTAACCCATGAATGTAATGATTGTGATATACCCTATAAATGTACCATGCGCCTTACACTATGTTTAATGTGCATGAACCACCATTGTGTTAGTGATGTAGTTATGTTTTATGTTTTGAACATTACACTAACTCGACCCAAAAGGATATCGGTAAAAGTGTATTTTTGGGTGAGGAAATGTACTATTGACTAGTCACTCAATCCAACCTTAGGACGAGTAGATGGTAACTTGAACTCCGTTGTCTCTCTATATATGGTTATCATATGGATTCAACCTATGTTTATTTATGACTATGTTGAGCCTTGTCAAGCGGTGGTGGGATGATTCGAGATAGAGATGACGATAATTATATTATTTGATATGTTATTTTACGAGATGAGGCTTGATGTCCGAGTGCCAGGAACTCATTGAGTACCTATTGGTGCTCATATAAGGCTACATAGTTATCGTAATGTGTAATTCCTATATACTTCTTTTATTTGTAAATTGAATATTTTATCTTTTCTTGTAAGAACCAACTTTTTTTAATTGATATGTTCTTATATTTTGGGAATTTTAATTGGTTGTTGCACTAACATGCAACCTTTTGCACTAACTATGGCTATTTGGCCATTTGTTTTGGTTGCATTTTTTTAAAATTTTAGAAGTTTTATAGCCTAGCCCAAGGCTTGGAATTGTTTCTACTTGGCATTTGAAATGGATTATTATGTTGGTTCTAATGTCATAATGTGTGGAATAAGGTCTGTTATCCATTTTTTTACCTAGGTAAAAATGGATAACCGGGTTTACAGGTAAAGTTGTCAATTTGATAAAAGTCATGTTTTAGGGGTCTTGTTGTGTTTACATTAATCCCAAGTTCGAGAGGAAGTCCTAGAAAATCCAAGGTTTAATGCAGAAGGTTGAAATTTGCATAAGATGGTGGAGGTTCAAACTCAGTTCGCAAAAGAAAATCAGTGAGCTACTCAGTGATTTGATTGTCAAGTTTATCATTGCTTACCTGGAAAGTCGATGTGTGATTTGCTAAGAAGCATAAATGATATTGAGACCGAGTCAATATGAAGGACCTGACATAGCTGAGCTAACATTCACACGAAGCAAAGTGATTCCTATGGAGTTGTTACATGAGCATGCACATCGAGCTCGGTGTGGCTCATCGAAATGATTAAGGAGGTTCGTAACCAGGAGATATGAGATCGTGGATTTGCGGAGAGAACTCAGAAGGCCGAGATATTTCGCCAAGTGAAAGAGGTCACTAGAATGACATAGGTGGTAGCTCGGGTGCCTGTGAGAGATGGCTTGAAGAGTGAACTCGACATTCAAATACTGGAGCTCAGATCGAACGTTGGAAGTCAATGCACTAGTTGATCGATTTGGAACTTCAGTTTCTGAGTTAGAAAATCTATGCATTTTAGCAAGATTAAGAACACAATGAGCTCAATCATCAAAGTGGATGTTAACCATGAAACAATGAGCTTGTGGAGTCATCGCAGGCACTGGAGAATAACTCGGGTCAAGTCAATTTAATGACTCAAATGATCGGCCTTGATCATTTCAATGTTGGTTTGGCGGTTGCATAGAGGGGATCGAGCTCAAATCTTGTTGGTTAACTAACGTGGAGATCGGTACGCTGAGCTCAGATGGGCTCGACACAACGAGCATGAAGAACATGGCAAGAAAAGCATTGGTGGGGTGGTTGGGCTACTTCACCAATTCCACAAGAAGGGAGTCGTCAAAGTCAATGTCGAGCCAACTGGTATGAGCCGATGCTGAGTTCTGGATCAAGTGATCAGCTCAGGAAAAATATGGCTCTTTTTCATGAATGAGTCACTCAGGTCGAAGGAATCCAAGAGAATTGGCGATATGTTTGACGGAGGCCGGGTCACGTCGACGTGTCGAGTTCATGGAAATTGGACTAGGTTATCAGAAGTTGAGATAACTCTTTTTTAGCGCAGTTTATGCTTGGAGGGACGAGCTAGTGAATATCAAACCAGGTGGATTTCACAAGACGGTGGTCGAAGAATCACTCGGTGTTATGAATGCATCACCCAACTACAAGTGAGATTGGGTGGAAATGAGAAATGGCTCTATATTGAGCTCGTCATTGGCATGATGGATTAGAAGGTTCATAAGATTGGTGAGCTCATATGGAGTGTTAGCTCATCTAGGAGAAGATGAAGCGATACCCCAGAAGGGTTGTAGCTCGACTTGGTTGCGTAGTGGGATCAACACACAAGTCTTGGACTCGCATGTAGAAGCGAGATCGGATAACTCAGCGGAGCATTCAACATGAGGTCAAGTTGACGTTGGAGATTTGAGCCAATTTTAGTGGTACTCGCAGTGAAAAAATTTGTTCGAAGAGAAATAACTAGTATGAGCATAAAAGAGGCCGAGTTGGTGATACATAGACAAAGTGTGTTTAAGGGAGGATGTTGGTGGCTCGGTCAGGTAAGGAGCTCAGTCGAGCTTGTGAGACTAACTCGACAATTGGCGGATTATGTTGAGTCAACTTCGTTCAATGGATCGACATCGGGCTAATGAATGTCGGGGAAACACCTATGCCAACTAGCTCGGGTGGCGTAGAGGAGGTAGCTCGGTTGGTCAAGTTAAGGCCGAGTCTCTCAGTGGCGGGAGAATACAGACTTGGCTAGACGTTGAGGTGACCTTGCAGGAAATTCCAAGTCGATGCATAGTTTCAGGTTTTCAAGATGGCGAACCATGGGGATTTTTCGTACCAAAGGATAACCATGGTTCATACATAATGGGGCAATTAATCATGGGAATTGAGGAGATAAGAAACCAACTTGCGAAGTTGGCGTATGGAAAACAAGGTGTCGGGTTCTATGGCATGTCAGGCCTGCTGAGGAGTTTAACAAGGAATGAAGCAATGTCAGGATCCCGATACGTGGCAATTCACCCAACAAACGAGAGGTATATGGGCCAAGTCATCTGGCCGAGTGGATGACGGAAGTCAATTTGGTCACATCACAAGTTGTCTGGTAAACATGGAGATCAATACGAGGCAACCGTTTCTTGAGGAGCTGTTAAGGTGAGATGAAACTCATCATGGAGAGTTCGGTCAATACATTTCAAAACCATCGATGTTGATGAAGCAGGAGATATGGAAATCCATCATAAAGAGAACGTGGTAAATAACAAATCCTGAGATGCTCGGTCAATGCCAAGGTAACAGAGTGGTCTTTAAGGGACTCGTGGACTAAGTGGTCGACGTGATGAATAATAAAGAAGCAGTCAACAAAAAGTATGCCACAAAGCCCCTACAAAAAGGAAAGCCGATCATTTAATTTAATGTCAATTTATAATGAATGAGCCTTTGTGTAAAGGGGGGAGTCATCTAAGTCACCAAACGAGTCATTGGTAATTGTAGCCAATGAAGAAATGTGAAGGGCTCACCAATGCAAAGAGGTGGCAGGGAAGTTAGGATGTGACTCGGCCGAGCCATTTCAATTTAAGTGACCGAGTTAGTAGGCCAATCACAAGCCAAGAACCCCATTTCACATAAACCAACCTTGTGGGTCCCTTCAAAAAGTCAAGGTGCCTTAATATTTGATTTTAAAATATTATTTTTACTAAAATATTGATAAATTCAATTTTTTTAGATTTATGGAGGAATAATGGTGAAATTTTATCCTTGTTATCACTTGAATCACAACAACCTACGGTTTGCACAAGTGTGTGTGCTTGAGCTCACAATGTGACTAGATAACATGGGTACTATCTCCAAGTCGTGGGACTTGCTACTTGAGATAGACCTCTAGAGAATAGTTGTTGTTGCTCCTAAACTACCCTTACACATCTACTCTAATGTAGGAAAAATTAACTTGTCATAGTCTAACTTTCCAAGCGACGAGGGAGAGAGAGTGCATGAACACAAAGCCTACACTAAAGCGGTAATACCCGAGAAAATGAAAGAATGAGGATAGCTTTCTAATGTGTGAAAATAGAAGCAAAGTACATGCAAGAAGGGGTGGTAATGAGCTTCTCACAGTCTAACAAATGCATTCACAACAATATTTCATACACACACAATGATAATGAATATACGAAACAACATAAAATATACATAATATATTTGTTATGAGGTTGAAGAGGAAAGAAGAATTCAAACAAACACATAAGAGGAAGATACATCCACAAACTCATAATTATTGCTTCATGATATGCACGATTCAATCTATTACGAAATAAGGGCCTAGATCACCATGCGAGAGTCCAATACAAGATCCAGTAACACATTGGCTTCACAAAACAGTTTTGACATAGTTTTGCTTTACTCAAAAAACTCTCCCCTTTACGATGAGCCCAACACTCCAATTTATAAAATTTTGAGAGGAGAGAGACGAGGGAAATGAAAATCCTAAAATTTGACTTCCCACCACTTGAAAGATTTCATAAATGGATTGAGATGATGGTATGTTGCTTGCAAAAGTCCCCCAATACTATCCCATAACTTGCGCAAAGATGAGAAATGTCTCGCATGCTTCATTGAATGCACTCCCAACCATCAAATAAAACATTGTTCTAAACTCGGGAACGCTTTTCTAAAAATTGCCATATATTACTCATCAAATTCTAGATTTATTTATTTATTTTCATTGGTCTCGGAATTATGATTCCAATGATTAGCGATTTGTGCGTTTTCGTTGAGAAACGTAAAATATATGACATTCTGAGTGTAGGTAGTTATTTTGGGTCTGTTAGGCATTTCTGTCATTTAACGAGACTGGGTATTTAACCGACACGAGCTGAAGATTTTTCCTTTATTTTCATATACCTACCCTTATCAAAAATAAGAAATGGTGCCCATTCTGAAAAATCAAATTTTGTGAAAAACAGAGCTCTGGGTCAAAAGTTATGACCGTTTGATGTTTAAAAGGTCAGGCATTGACTTTTCCTTTGTATTGCGGCTATTGCGGGTTTTCGGGGAACTCATGTCCCATGCGTAGTCGAGCAGTTCGGGCATCCTTTTTCCACATCTCCCAATTTGGGATTTTATATCCCTCTTATCCCAATGTTGATCGGGTCGTAGTGGCCGCCCGACCTCCGCTTTTGCGGCATCCCACTGCTTACGAGTTGATTTCATATTTTCGAGTCCCGCATGTCCTAACGTCCCAATTATCCCATAGATCATCTGCGAATAAAACTTCTGATTTTTTAATTCTTTTTATGTGTGGTGATTTCATCTTTTCATGTCCCAACTATCCCGCGAACCACTTGGGACATTTTTTTGCCTTAACTAATTCCTTTACAAATCGGCCATTTCACCTTTTAAGGGCTCAAATGTCCCACCGTCCGGTGGACCGCACAGGAAAAAAACTTCACGCATTTTCTGCGAGCACACTATTTTCTTTGTAAATAAGACCCGAACTCGGTGATGAACCCCGGTAAATGACGATGCACTTTGTACCATTTGCAGCCTCCCAGACCCGCAATGCATTAAAACAAGCCCTTTACTTGAGCTTTTCAATTTTTTCAAATTTGTCTAACTTCTTGTATTTTCCTTGGATAGGGAAGTTAGAGAAGAGCCAAAGGAACCCTCAAAACCTGATTTTGGTCCTCAAGCCAATATTACTTTCTCAAGCTTGAAGAAACTATGTAGGTTATCCAATTTTACCTCGAGGGGTGAATTCGAATAACACTTCCCATGTGTAATTACTAATGTAATAAAGTATGTAATCAATTACATTTAGATTTTTGTAAATGTAAATGAGAAACCCATTTAAAGGGGTTGTTGGTAAATTGAACAAGTGCACATTTTTCAAGAATCCTCTCTCTTTCTACTAGTTTTGTGGATTGGGGAACTTTCAAGCCTCTCTTCTAGTATTGTAATGGAAAATGTTGCCTCTTCTTGAATGTATTGATGCATTGTGCACGTGATTGAAGTAATAAAAGTGTGTGTTTTGTGACTATTATTGGTCCTTTCATCATTCTATCTACTTCGTTGTGCCTTTCTCATGCTTGCAGGTACACTATGCAAATTCAAGTTTCCATTACAGTTTTTTTGGAGGTTTTGTGCTTATCTAGTAGTGGAGTTTTGTATGTGGTTGGGTTGTGATGCTTTCTCATCCTTCTCAGTTTCATCCTTCTTCACTGGAAGACTAAAAACTTGTTTGTTTGATTGAGCTTAACAAAGGGAATGCTTGCTTCATAGTTTGTGGTGTCTTGTTTACCCTCTCTAAGTTGTAGTAGGTGAAATTGGACTGTGGTGTATTTTCTCACCCTCTTCAAATCAACCCTTCTCTATTTGAAGATCAGAAAGTTGTCTAGAAACACCCTTTTCTTGGTGCATCACCATCCTTAGTGTAGGTTTTATTTCTTGCAAAATATCTTTCCCTAATCCCATGATATATATATATATATATATATATATTATTAAAGGCAAATAGTTTTGAAGGGACTATACCCTATTACAACAAAGGCTCAACAACCAAATCAACAAGAAAAAAAATCAAAATAGGATCTGAATCCAGATATTATGATAAGTCCAACAGTAGTCAAAAAAATAAGCTACTAATAAAAAGTAAAACAAGGACATAACTGCTACTAAATAGCAAAAAAATAAAACTATCAGAAATAAAACAACAACTTGAACTCCTCCAGTCTGCCTAAAAGGTATTATTTCTTTGAGGCCCTTTCAATCCTTGATTTGATCATCTACAGGGAGGTAAATAGTGCTAGAGTGGTGACATGTGTTGGGTCATTAACGTTTAGTTGCGATATGACCTAATTTCTCTCCTTTTCAGTGCCCCAAATATCCTCAGGGACTCCACTCAGCAATGTGATGCTTCTGACATGTTGTTCAAGAAACTCACTGATTGCTTTGAAGATGGCCATGGTGTGGTCATGTCTATCCTTATTTCTTCCCAGTCTATTATCTAGAGAGTTCAATTTTCTGTAAATCTCTTTAGTCTGATCTGTGCCAAAACCCGTATCATCATTTATCTTTCTTTTTCCCTTTTTCTTGTTTAGTTGTTGTATCTCTTTCTTGATATTTTCAACCTCATTTTCTAGTGTTTCCATTTGAAGGAGAATATTATCCCTCTCCTATTGGGAAGCTTCGTCCTACCCTGCATTACTGATATGCAAGAGATTTTGAACCATTTCCATATCCTTGTTACTCTGGAGGACACGACTAGAGGTAGGTGGGGTCGCTCTATGGGGTGCAGGGTTCTTATCCTTGACATTCCTGACAATGGAAGAGTTTGTCGGGTTGGGAGTGGGTGTGTTGTGGGAGGGAGTGGGTTGAACGCTGGGGGAAATAGGAATGGTGGGGAAATTGATGAGGCAATGCTTGTGAAGTAGAAAGATGATCCTTGATGAAGGGGGATGACCTACTAGAATGTTTTTGAAAATAAAAAGAGCGGATAGTTCCAAAGAATTCAAGAGGTAGTGCGGGAAACAAACAATAAGATTTTGTTAGGATAAAATATTATTATTATCCTAATTAATTATGCATTATATAATTTATTATTTAATTAATGTTATTAATTAAATAATGTTGTTATTTGGTTTTATTAACCATATTATTTGTTTTATTCAAAACATCACGGATGTTGTTATATTGTTTTAACAATATAATTGTTTGATTGTATTTTTTTGTGCTTCTGGATGTATTATGGAAGCTATTGTAATTTTGGTTGTACCTGTGTAACCTTTCTTTTGTCTGCACATGACTTGTACAATACCTATAAGTATTGCAGTCCTGCTATTGTAAATTGGTTGATTGAGTTTAATAAATATTATCAGGCTTCCACCCTGTTTCTCAATTCTGATTTCTCTGAAGTGATTAAGGAAAACTAGGTGTTTGGTGGGAACAATAATGTAGAACCTCAAGGGATATAAACCTGCACCATCATTTTAGTGATTTCATTGAAAGGTTACAGAATGGAGCTTACCTGAATGCCGGCCATAAAAAAGATGATCTCCTCCCCTGCGTCAACAAACTTCTTAGCTTCAGCATTTTTGTCAATCCTTTTGCTAAAGAACTGGATGCCATCCAAGGCCAGCCTCTATGACCTCTGTAATTAGCTCCTCATTCATCAACACCCTTTTCCCTCCATATTCAACCTTCCTATCCTTCCAATCTGTGGAAAAACGTACTGAAATGTGTTGATCATGGCCTTGGATTTTCTCAATAAAGTTGGAGACACCCCCCATTTGAAGAAAATTCCATAGCTCAAATTATCCTTCCATGCAGGATCGTAGCTGGGTTCTAACTAGCACAAAGCTCCCCCCATATTTCTTCCTCTACTATTTTTACGAATGCTCTGCTGCAAACCACCTGTGAAAAGGTAGTTTTTGTCTTGCTTATACCAGTTTTTGAGAATCTAGCTGGAAATCCGATAAGCATGCGAGCTTTTATGTTGGTAATTGGAATAACCCCTCTCGCATGTGCCATCTTTCTTATCCATCAACTCCCACGCATTCTCATGAGAGATTCTATCTAAGACATGAATTCTCATAATTATCCTTGGTAATACCATTCTGTACTTCCATGGGGGTGTTTTTTTCACTATCCCAAGTGGTGAAATTATTATTATTTCCATAGTTGGCTAAGGTATCCGCCACCTTATTGCCCTCTCTATAAGTATGACCAATTTTAATATTTTTGAAGGCATGACATATATTAATAGATTCCTGAATGAAATCTTTAATAGTCCAACTTGGAGGGTGTATCTGATTAAGATTCTGAATTTTAAAATTCATGATTATTTGGGAGAATAATTTACATTTAGTTTTAATGCATTTTAATTTGCATACTAACATTGGGATATATTAAATTTAAACCATAATATGAGAAGACAAGAAAAATATGATATCATGGGGTGAAGTGATTGTAAGGTATTTACAAAATAAGTCTTTTACAAAGGCATTCATATATTTTATGAAAATGTAATCGAGAAGTGTAAACATATACACACAACATTAGTTCTTTTTAGAGGTCACTACATTTCGGTCAGGGATTTGAATTTCTCCTTGCAGTTTTTTTTGGAGGAAACTATGTCAATTGGGATAAAATAATGGGAAGAAGTGTGGTAGAAAGATTAAATGTGAACACAAATCATTCGATCAAATGTTATATTAAGATCTATAATTTCTATTGTGGCGTTTTTCTTTTAATTGGTAAATAGTTTTTGAAAGGGACTATACCCTTGTACAACATGACTCAAAAGCCAGATATAGCCATAGTAACATAACCAAAGGGGATCAAAATCCAGATATGAACAATAAGCCCAATGGCAGAAAACAATCTGCCAAGAGAAAAGCCTGCAACCAACAATCCAACAGCTGAAAAATAGCTAAAAAACAACAACTAAACATCAGAACAGCTGCAGCTGCATAATAGACCAACAACCCAGATATAATGATAAGAGCTAGCAAAAGACAAGAATCATGCCTTGTCCAAGATGGTGGGGATTTAGGTTTCCCGTATCCCTTCTTTTTCCTATCCACTACCTTCCATTCTTCGTTTCTTTCTTCCATTGATATTGGAAGAACCACTTCAATTAATTTGAGCGGGGTGAGATTTTTAGTAAGGGGAGTCGAAGCAGAGTTGATTACTATATTAGTGTTCTGAAAAGTAGAATCGAGGATAACTTCTCTGCATTATTCGAAGAGACTTCCATGACGGGTGAGTTATCTTGCATGTGGACGCTAACTTTTGTAACTGGAGTTTCCTGGGGATCGATTGTTAGATGCTCTGCAAAGAATCTTTCCACCATGCGGGCTTGATTTTCCATTGGGAATGTTCACAATCTTTTGTAATATGACCAGTGTTAAAACAACATCGACATCTGAAGGCAAGTCCTTCATAGTCTAATCTCTTGTATCCAGAGTCTTTCACCAATCTGCAACTTAATTTCTGTTGGTAAGGCTTTGGATAGATCAAGATCCACAAGGATCCGTGCATAAGTAGTGTGGGTTTGAATGGAGGTTTTCTCATCAACAGCCGCACATGAGCCTAGAGTATCCCCTATTGCAACCAAACAAGATCTGTTCCAAAGCTAGAGTGGGAGTCCAGGTAAACGAACCCAAACTAGGTAGGTGTCAAAAGAGTCTTTTGAGGGATCAAAAGATGGAAACCAGGGCTTAGCCATGAGTCCATGTTCACCCCAAACCCAGTGTTGCATAAGAATTAAATCCCTATCTTCAGGGGTTTCAAAAACAACAATGAAATATGCTTTTGCACAAGGATAAAGTTCAATCTTACCTTGAATCTTTTCTCTCCATCTCTCATGCAATCCAGTCATGTAGTTGAGAAAGTTTTGGCCAAAATTTATGAAATCTACAAATGAGACCCAGTTGGGAGAGATTTTCTTCCTCCTTACGCACCTTTAGAAGCAGATCCGCCTCAAGCTTCAACGTTGGGGTCTCCTCCGAGGGTTTCAATGGCATATCATAATTCCTTGTAGAGATCTTTGCTTGCTTGCAGACAACATCAACAAAGGATTTTTAGTCTTCTTGCCGCCACATGCAGAGGGTATAGATTTGTTTTTGGGTCCTTTTCCTCATCTCCACTTCCCACGCCACCACAGGAAGTCCTAGGTGATTTTTTTTTCAGTCGAATCGCGCCATCTATCATCCCTAAAAGCTTGACCATTCTCCTCTATCAAAGGAGAGAGCAGAGGTGTATCACAAACATGGCCGCTGCCATCAAGTTTTTTGTCACAGTGCAAAGAAGGAGCAAGAGACTCCCCTCCTTCAGCTTCCATGCCATTGCCAAGGTGTCCCACACCTTTGTCCACCAGCTGGAGCAGAGACCTCTGAAAATGTGACTATGTATCAATGCCGCCAAGTGCAAAAGGTTTAGGGCTCGAATCCATGCCGCCGAGTGCAGAAGGATTAGGGTTCGAGTGAGTGAAGAATGTTTTCACCATTTCTATTTTGGTGTTACTAATATTGGAAAATCACATTTCTTAAAATATCAATAATAGTATTTGTGGACCAAATCTAAGTTATGATTTGTGATGGTCCAATATTGAAAGTTTCAAATGATAAGAAAGTAGTTTGTGTATTCAAATTCCATACGGTTGTAATGTATTGTAGTTAATCATTTTCATCTATGATTTTCTTAAGGCATCCATTTGATTGTTCTAATCTGTCACATTGGTTCTTGCAAAGCATATACAAGGCACGTGAAGCGTAATGAGGAAATCATGCTCTGTTTTTGTTATTTTTCTCATATGAAAGGCTAGCTAATCTTAAAGATAAATAATAACTCAAAAGTAATCGATTTCATTTACACAACTATATAATCATACATACTTAGCTATGTTTATAAAAACATTCAAGAAAATAGCTACACAAAATAATTTATGAACAAAGTGATTCAAAATACTCTTCCACGTTATTGAAAATTAGGATGTCTAATTTTAAAAATACAAAATGACATTTTTTTAAAGGTAAATAGTTATAGAATTAGACATCTAAATAAAATCACAAGCTATCTTCAACAGGATATCACGACATGTAATTTGCAACTCATGTGCGAAATAAAGTTCAAAAATATATTCGACCCATTCTTAGATACGGAAGATGCATATTGAAGATTTACACAGCAAATCTAATGTAAAATATGAATAGACATTTGGAGAAAATTTCACTTGAACATTTATAGTGGTAGGTTAAACTAGCAACTTTGCAAGTGGCAAGTTGAAACGATGCCCTTCAGGTGAAGTTTTAATAAAAATATAAACCTTCATATTTGTCAAATAATTTTTACACCTGAATTTTTTTTTCGAGAAAAAAACATATCACACTTTTCTCGATGTGTTCAAAGCCCTTAGGCAATTTGTGGCGTGCACAATTTTGAACAATTCATGGATTTAATAGAGACAATATAATAACTTAAAAATAAAACCTCGTTAGATTAAGAAAAACATACCCAATTATAGAAATCGAGATAATCTATCCTGTTATAGAATGAATCTATATAACGCCAGCCCACCCATTAAATTTTTGGTATCATCATTGCCAATGCCTTTCTTTAACTCAAGGCATTCTAAAGTTACATGAAATATAATGGTAGTCACGACTTCATATTTCATGCGGCATGCTACCGATCTCACATTCTTGCCCAATAATACCATGAGGATATTTAGAAAGGTCCCATGGGCTGCCTCTAATTTTCACATAAAACAATACCATGTGAAATTATTTTGTATGTAACCTTACAAAGTAATTATTAGAGCCGATCCGCGTATGTGTGTGTGTGTGTGTGTGTGTGTGTGTGTGTGTGTGTGTGTGTGTGTGTGTGTGTGTGTGTGTGTGGATGCCTCTAAAATTGGTTTCAACTAATATCTACATTTATTTTTTCTACTATAGATATTTGGCTTTGTGTGAGTTGCACTTTAAAGTAAATTATGACATGGTGATGACCACTTTCAAAATTTAACTTGACCTATTTACCCTTCTAATTTGAGTAACAATCTAGAATGAATGAATGAATATATATATATATATATATATCGTTTGTTTTGTGTTTCTCTTTTCCCGGAGGTATTTCGCATATTCTCCACACCCTTATTCATTTTAGGTACATGTTTGTAACAAAGTATGCAGTCATTCTTTATTTTTTCCAAGGATCATTTATTGCTTATGTTGATAACAAATCAACAATTTTTAGAAATGGGTTTCATTTAGATTTTTATGAAAATTCGTATATATTAATTTGCATACATTAACATTTTGGTGGTTCATTTTTATGTCCACATAGATTGAATTAAGAAATGTTTCACCCATATTGTATTTGGATTCAATTGGCGACCTATGGAGCGTTTTTTTTGGACTTGGTGAGCTATACAACTTGATTTGACCTCATATTAAATTGGTACGCTAGTAACTAGTAATTTACCTCAAAATTGAATAGGTATGAAGCAAATATGTGTATGTCAATAATGTCATGGTAGGAAACAATTGACATGTGGGATATTGTAGGGAAAAACACTACTAAAATAAAGAGAGAATAAGAAATGTTCATTTACTTTAATTTTTTTTCTAACTAAAACTTTCCTTGACTAAAATGGATGTCTCATCTCGACATACATAAGAAATGTTGATTTCGATACGTGTCCGTATAAAAAAATAAACATTAAGACTATTCCTACCACAAACATAGATTTTTGCACCATTTCAATTATCTCCTACCCTAACATATAGTCAAACTTGTACTTCTACAACATGCTTTCTCTTGTTTGGTTGTTCAAACATTCAAGGATATAAGATAATCATTCTATATTCCTACCAAAACAAAGCGACTAAATGTGTCTTCATTGCGTTATCCGTAGTATTCTAAACTTTGAGTGATATATTACACAATCATTGTCTTTTGGGTAATACACCTTGCAATTCTCTACATAATTCTCCTTTTCTATCCTTCAAACTTATTACTATCTATTCCTCTTCAATTTTAGTTATCTATCTCACATACAATTTATATTACGCCGACTAACACAATTTATTGTGCAAGCCTAGAAAACCATGTATCTCTACATGATAATTTTGTTCTTCCTACCTTTTAATGAAAACTCCAATTCCAATGGCACCACTATAGCCTTTTCCATATAACTCGGTGATTACTTTTATTTTCCACATCTTGCACTAATTATCTATAGTAATCTTTGTGATGCAACTATTACTTGTTGCTATTTTCATTTCACACTCAAGTGCACTCTCAAAGACCCCATTGTGTAATCCCTACATAGTTGGTAGAAATGTCCAAGAATATGTTCCTAATCTAAAAGAAATCTCAAGAAATGTCCAAGAATTTTCTCCTACTCTGCGAAAAAATACAGCTACACACAAAGGATAGTGTACGTTGTACAATTGGTAGCTCGGAGGTGTGGGTCAAAATTGTACATAACTTTAATATCATAATGCTACACAAAGTCTTATATTTATTAGTCAAAGTAATTTAAGATGCCTTGCCTCCTACCAATACATTCTTAACAAACCAGAAATAAATTTATATACTTATCACATTAATAAAGACTTGCAATAATAAAGAAGAAATTTATTAATAATATGATGTTAGGAATTCAATTCCTCTTCCCGATTCCAATTCCAGTTCCATGCTGAACTCTTCTTGATATCCACACTCCACTTTATGGATGCTCAACTTCAATGTTCACCACAACATTTATAGTAGTCGCCTAGAATTTCACATGTGTTTTTATTAATGGAAAATGGTTTTTGATGGGGACCATACCCTAGTACAAAAAGGTCAAAACCAGGATGCAACATTAAAGCACGAAGGAAGAGGGTACAACCTAGATAATCTATGAAAACTAAGAAAATAGGAAGCCAAACTTCCCAACGAAAAAAATAAGAACAAGGCAAAAGCGGGCTCGTAGCTAACCCTAAGTCAATCAACAACTGATTTCGATTGAAAAATAATAGGCTTACGCAACCCGGATAAAGCAATAAAAGTAAAGAACAATACAAGACTCATACCTTGTCCTAAATAATATTGGGTTTTGGTTTGGTGTGCACTTTATTTCTCCTATCCGCCATCATCCAATCCTTGTTACCATCTTCACATGAAAATTGAAAGAACAACATAAAGAGTCTTGATAGGGATGTGGCCTCAATGAGGGGAAATGGGGGCACAATCCTTCAACTAATAATAAAAACCCTCTTGGAAATAAGAATCCTACACTATCCCAATAGAGGTGAGAGGATTAGAGTTATGTAGCTCCTTTTCTATAGGAATTGAGAATCCTTCCTCGTTGTCTTTCCTTGAGGGGATTAATTATTCCTCAACCGGATCTCGAATGGGCCTTGATTGTGAGTTGTTCTAGAAGAGACTCCTTCCACCACAAAGGGTTTTTTCTTCCATCTAGAACACTCGTAGTCATCCTAAATATGGCATGTTTGAAAGCATATATGACATTTGAATGCTAATTCATTGAAGTCTAACCTCTCATGTACCCAATGTTTTTCACTTGATTTCAAGATTTAGTTCTTCTAGAAGGGCTTGAGAAGTATCAAGATCTACCAATATTCTAGAAAAATTTGTATGAGTCACACCAAAGGTTTTATCATCAACTTTCACAGAGAATCCTATGGTGTCATCTATAAATGAATAAGGCATGATTTATTCAAGAGCTATAATGTTAGTCTTGGAAACAAAACCCGGACATGGTAGGTACCAACGGATCCTTTTAGAGGGTCAAAAGATAGATACCATGGCTTGAACATGATTCCATGTTCACCGCAAACCCAATATTGGTAAAAAATTGATCCCTCTCCTTAGGGATTTTGGATACATCTATAAAAGAAGCTTTAACACAAGGGTAAAGCTCAATCTTACCCTAAATATTTTCCTCCATCCGAGAGAGATCTAGTCATGGAGTTGGGATAACTTGGGGCCAGAACTTATGGAATTTGCAAATGATCCTAATCTGGAAGAGATTCTCCTCCTCTTTGAGAACCTTTTGCAATGATCTTCCTCGATATTTAGCACCGTCTTCTATGAAGGTATTTTAAGCTTGTTTACATTTCTTGCGCTATCATGTGTCTTTTTGGAGACCACAAATGTGAAGGACTTTGTGGATCCTCCAAACTCTATCCCATTTTCTTTGCAGCCCTATTTTCTCTCGCTTTGATTTCCAATGCCCTATAGGGTGAAATGCACATGTGGTGAGGAACCACGACCTAAATGATGCACAAATATCCTCCCATGAGTTTTTCTCCTCTGTAAAATTCAAAGAACTATCCATTGCATAGATTGAGCATGTTAAGAGATAGTAATATATCTTTAATTATTTATATAAAATGAAAAACATAAACAATGAAATAAATAAAGAATATGCAAAATGTATGGGGGAAACAAAAATGTTAAAATTGATTTAAGGAGTGTTGAATTACAATACTCAAGATGCGATGCCCACTCCTCTTTGACACTTATTTACACTCTAATTTTGATTTATCATTGACTATAGACATGGACCTTATTGTGTTATTTTTTATTAGCATGATGTAGATGGTAGAGATATTCTGACTATTGATATTTTGTGATTTATATTATGGTTGTATGGATTCATAGAGGCATGATAGACATTACATGTTTGATGATGATGATGTGTTGTTAGCTTACATGTGTGTGTGTGTGTGTGTGTGTGTGTGTGTGTGTGTGTGTGTGTGTGTGTGTTGACATTCTAAATTCTTGTCGTATTGACCATGCTTTGGTGTTTGAACTAATATTATGATATTATGTAGTGCCCACTCCTCTTCGACACTATTTTCATTATGATGATATTACTTTGTTGGATTGATACTTAGACATTTTGATTATTATATATTGATCAGTAGATGATAGACTATGTAGATATTTAGACTATTGACATGTTGTGATTTACATTTTGATTATGATGCACTAGATGACGATGATGGAAAGATATATATGTTGATTTGCAGTATTATGATTTTATACTAACATATCATATTTTAGATTCTTAGCCTATATTGGATATTTTGAGTATAATTATGATGTTATGGATGTTAAAATCGAATTAAATTGAATTATGATAGATAATAGAATTTCTAATTTTGGATGATGATTATTTATTTCGTGGCATATATTATTATTAATGTTGTTGATACGAACGCAAGACTAGAAATGTATTATGTTTATGTTGCGAGGACATTTTATCACCTACATTGAAAGCGGTTAGGGACCAGCCACGGAAGGATGTCGGGTGTTGTGCAACATGGAAAAAAATGGACAACTTTTGTATAATGTTCTGTTGTGTTGTTGCATGCTTTGTTAGGAGGTTCCCATGGGGGGTAACCTCATTTATGTGGCCATGGTTGTAATGTGTTGCTTTCCTTTAAATTGTTTTTGTTTAATCTGTTTGCATGTGTTTAATTATTAGGAAATATTGACACTTTATTAACACTTGCTAATGTGTCTTAATTAACTAATTTAGCTTAATTTTTAATTGAAAAGAAAGATTTTAAATGTGGGCAATAAATTGGGTAGATGGTCCTTGAAATCTTGTGGATGTAAATTAGATTTGAGTTGGGTTTTGTGTCATGTGTACTCTATCCCAACTTCAGAATTCAGATTTTGACTTGGTAGGCTTTTTTAGAGGTTTGTGGGACAAGCTAAACTTGTCTCATGCCTCTTAAATTCATCCAAAAACTATACCTATGGTATGGGGAGTTAATTTTAGACTTAATTATGTATTTTAGAATGTAAAAAATGGTAAATAATTGCACGTGTCACTTACCACATTTAAGTTTTTCCTTGATAAGCATGGTGTGAAAGTTGGAGTGTCCGGTAGGCATGTCATAAGTCTTACATGTGAATTTAATTGCTTTGGGCTTGGTGTTTGAATTGTGTGTTGGAATGAAGGGATGATGAAGTGGCATCCCACATGGAGCCACCTCATCATCCCCACATCCCTTTTCTATTTATTGGATGATTTTAATGGATTTTGGTTTACTTTCCTTATTTACTTCTTTTGAAATTTTAAAATTTGTTCTTGGTTTTCATACTTGGAGATTTTATTTTGGGAGTGGCATTTTGGATTGAGATTGCGTGAAGGATTCAAAGGATTTTTGAGTAACAAAATTAGAAGATTGTTTGAAAGGTATGCTCTACTTTTTTGTTTTCATATTAAGTAGTAATGTATTTGATGTAGAAATGGAGTTTGTCTATATAGTGTATGAGTGTTGTGGTTATGTTGCTTGTGAATGGGTAACATCCCTTATGTTTTCTATGAGAGATGGATTTATGGGACCATTGGGGAGGGAAAAGGAAGATGTGAGGCATGAATTTTAGAGGGAGTGTGAGTTTGAGCTCCACCTATGGGGAGTGAAAAGGTTAACATGGTTAGATTTTGTATTTTACAAGTGTAGAAATAAGGATTGATTTATGTTTTTTTTTATGCACATGGAGGCTTTTGAGTGGAAATCCTACATCACCTTGTAGATAAAAGGAGGTGGTGCCCATATTCCATTAGTCCTTGTTGGTTTGTTGTAGTGAAGACTTTGTGCTTATTGGGGATATTGTTATTTTTATTGAATAGTGTTATGTTTGTGGAGCCTGTTTTCATGTTAGAGTGTGGTACACCTTCTATGTGTTACACTCAGGTATTTTTATGGCGGTCCCGCTCGCCGGTGAGCGGGTTAGGGGGTTCGGGGCGAAGCCCCCGAAGCAAATTTTCATGGGTGGTTTATTAACCCATGGGTAATGGGTAACCGTTATGGGCTATTTTTGGGCCCATGGTTTTTCGGTACCCATTGTTTTGATACCCACAGTTTTTTCCCATTGTTTTGATACCCACGGTTTTTCCCATGGTTTTGATACCCACGGTTTTGTATCAAATTGCTTAAGCAATTGTCTATTTATATGGTCTTATGCATATGATAGATAGACAAGCAAATGTATTGCAGATGTGCTTTGAATTCGGGTGTGAATTCTGTAGAGTTTTTGAGCATAGCTCCAAACGAGATCTGGGTATTGTATTGAGAGAGTGGAGGCTTGTAATAAAATTTGAGCAAGTGATTCTTGGTGGACATAGCCCATATTGGGTGAACCACATTAAATATTGTCTCTCTGTGTTGTGTTATTTATTCTACACTTTTATTTGAGATCTGTAATATTTTCTTGCATATTAGTTTCAAATATTGCGATTATGTAAGGGATTATTCCACATATTTTATCTCTTATTTCCTAACAATTGGTATCGAGTTCTGGTTTGGTTTTACAAGTGTTGAATCGTAGGGAAAGTTTTTAGCTTGAGTGGGAGCTATGACAGATGATGGAAGATCTAGGGTTGATAAATTCAACGGGAAGAATTTCAGTCTTTGGAAGATGCGAGATGGAAGATTACCTTTATCGAAGGATCTTTATACTTCGTTGTCTCGAGAAGGTGAACAAACCATTGAGTATAAAGAGATGTGGAATGAGATTTTTTGGATCGGAAGGCACTTGGAATGATTTGGCCAGTGTCTTGCATCTTGATATTATTTAATGTTTCAAAGGAAAAGACGACAAAAGATCTAATGGATGCATTAGGAAGTTGTATGAAAAACCCTCGCCTCTAACAAGATATTTTTAATGAAAAAGTTGTTTAATATGAAGATGTCTAGAATAGTTCAAGAGTGAGATCATTTAAATGATTTCAATCTTGTTGTGAATAAGCTAGCAGTTATAATTCTAAATTTGATGAAGAAGTTAGGGCTTTATTAATTTTGTGCTCTTTATCCGAAAGTTGGAATAGCCTGCAGTAATTGCGGTAAACAACTCGGTTCCAACTAACTCGAAGTTGAAGTTTGAGGATGTTATAGGGGTGATTCTAAGTGAGGAAATGTGAAGTAAAAGCTCCAAGGAATCTTCTACTTGGGAATGCTTTGACATTGAAACTAGAGGAGACAAAAGAATAGAGGAAACCATAGAAAATTGAAAGATCGAGCAAGGTCAAAATCCAAGAGCAAGATTGTATGTTGGAACTGTGGAAAGTCCTGGCATGAAAAGAAGGACTGTTGGGAGCTTTGAGACAAGAAGAAACAACAGAAGAAAACAAGGAGGAAAATGTGGCATCGGATAATGTATGTCGGGATGTTTTGATTCTTTCTTTACATAATATTATCAATCTTGGGTTTTAGATTCAGGGCTTCTTTTCATGCTACTCCACATAGGCATTATTTTTTTGATTATGTTCAAGGGATTTTGGGCATGTTTTCTTGGTGATGATGAGCCTTGCATGAAGTATAGTTGGAAAAGGTTTTGTTCAGGTTAAGATGTAGAATAGGAATACATGGCTATTGAAGGATGTCAGACATGTGCCTACATTAAGGAGAAATTTGATATCGGCGGGGCAATTGGGAAGTGATGGTTGTACTGTGATATTTACAATTGACTCTTGGAAGGTTACTAAGGGTGCTCTTGTGGTGGCAAGAGGTAAGAAGGTTGGAACATTGTATTTATCCACTGATAGTACTAATGATTGTAATCTTGTGGCTTCAGACGCAGATACAACATTATGGCACTATAGGCTTGGTCATATGAGCCATAAGGGCATGGACACCATAAAGAAGAGTTTGCCTAGATATACGAAATGCAGTTTGGATTTTGTGAGAACCTGCATATATGGGAAATAGAAGCGAGTAAGGTTTCTCAAGGTTGGACCTACAAAGAAAGAGAGTAAGTTAGAGCTGGTACATTCGATGTGTGGGGCTAGCTCGGTATCATCTCTTGGGGTTCAAGTTATTATGTTACTTTTATTGATGATGCAAAAGGAAAGTTTGGGTTTATTGTATTAGAAACAAATCGATGTATTTGATACTTTTGTTAAATGGAAATCCTTGGTGGATAATGAAACATGTCTTAAGTTAAAATGTCTCGGAGTCGATAATGGAGGGGAGTATTGCAGCAATAAATTTGATGATTATTGTTCTAAGAATGGAATCCGCGAGGTAAAAGACGGTTCCAAGAACTCCACAGTAGCGAGAATGGGGTATCGAAAGGATGAACAAAACAATAATGGAACGTGCTAGGAGCATGACCATACATGTAGGATTGCCTTTTTATTTTGTGTGCGAAGTGGTGAGCACAACTGTGTACTTGATAAACATAGGACCTCAAGTGTCTTGGATGGAGGCATACCCGAGGAGGCTTGGTATGGTAAGAAAGTTGATTATTCATTTCTTAGAGTCTTTGGATGTGAGGTGTTTGTTCATATAGACAAGGATGATAGGACCAAGCTAGAGGCTAAATCGTAAAAAATGTACTTTCATTGGTTATGGTGGTGATGACTTTGGATATAAATGTTGGAGTATTAAGGACAAGAAAATCATTCGATCTAGGGATGTGGTCTTTAATGAGAAAGTCATGTATAAGCGATAGTTGCAGGAAAACAGGGAATAATCTAAGAAAGAATATGCAGCGATAGAGGATCTTCCGGATGGGAAAGTGACACATGAATTAGTTCAGAACCCCTTAACAAGAACCCCAAACTCCTATATTGAGGAGGTCTTCTAGGGTAAGAAGAGAACCTGGACATTTTTCTCCTTCTCTTTATTATTTATTACTCACTGATAGTGGAGAGCCAGAGAGATTTGATGAAGCAATGTAGGTAGATGCTAGGAAGAAGTGGGAGCAAGCCATGGATGAGGAGCATAAGTATCTCATGGAGAACCGAGATGGGATTTGGTGAAGCTACTTAGAAGGCAAAAGAGCATTGCAGAACAAGTGGGTGTATAGAGTTAAAGACGAAGAAGGAGGAAAGAAAAGATATAAGGCCTGGTTGGTGGTCAAGGGGTTTACACAGAAACAAGGTATAGATTTTGATGAGATTTTTTCTCCTGTAGTAAAAATGACTTCTATCGAATCATTCTTGGAATAGTGGTAGCAGAAGACTTGCACTTAGAATAGTTAGATGTAAAGACTACATTTCTCCATGGTGATTTGGAGGAGGAGCTATATATGCAGCAGCCAAAAGGATATGAAGTCAAAGGTAAAGAGGAGATGGTGTGCAAACTGAAGAAGAGCTTGTATGGCCTGAAACAAGCTCCACGTCAATGGTATAAGAAGTTTGATAGCTTCATGATGGAGCAAGGTTATATTAGATGTCATTCTGACCATTGCATGTATACAAAGAAATTTGAGAGTGGAAGTTATATTATCATCTGTTTGTATGTTGATGACATGTTGCTTGCGAGTAAAAACATGCAGAAAATAAAAGTACTCAAGAAACTGACTAAGTGAATCCTTTGATATGAAGGATTTGGGGGTAGCAGACAAATCCTTGGTATGAGGATAACGCAGGATAGGAAGGAACGGAAGTCGACTTTATCTCGGAAGAGTACATTAAGAATGTATTGGATAGGTTTAACATGTAGGATGATAAACCGGGGACTCTTTGTAGGCAATTTTAAGTTATCAAAGGAGCAGTGTCCCAAGATAGAGAAGGAAAGAAACCAGATGTCCATGGTACCTTACTCATCGCGTTGGCGCTTTGATGTATGCTATGGTGTGCACTAGGCCTAATGTTGCCCATGTAGTGGGAGCTTTGAGTATATTTATGAGTGATCCGGGTAAAGAGCATTGACAAGTAGTAAAGTGGATCCTTTGGTATTTGAGGGGAACCATGGGGACAGTTTTGTGCTACTGAGTGGATCAAACACCACTTTACGTGGTTATGTAGATTCGAGACATGGCTGGAGATGTTGATAGCGGAGAAGGAGCATGACAGTTATATTTACACTAGTAGGTGGGACATCATAGCTAGATTTCACGACTATAGAAGTCTGGTGGCTTTATCAACCACAAAGCTTCTGAGTATGTTTCTGCCATAAAGGCAAGAAAAGAGATGATTTGGTTACAATAATTACTTGAGGAGTTGGGGAATATGCAGAAGGAATGTAAGTTACATAGTGATAGTCAGAGTGCTATACACCTAGCTAAGAACTCTGCTTTCCACTCCAGGATGAAGCATATACAGTTGTTATATCACTTCATCAGGACAACTTTGGAAGAAGATAAGTTGAAGTTGGAGAAGATTCATACCAGTCAGAATCCTATATACATGATGACCAAGGTGGTCACAAGGGATAAACTAAAGCTATGTTCAACTTTGGTTGGCCTTCGCGATGACAGGTGAAGAGTTATGAATCTTGCTTAGTGGAAATCAATCTTCAAGTGGGAGATTGTTATGTTTGTGGAGCCTGTTTTCATGTTAGAGTGTGGTACACCTTCTATGTGTTACACTCGGGTATTTTTACGGTGGTCCCACTCACCGGTGAGTGGGTCAGGGGGTTCGGGGTGAAGCCCTCGAAGAAAATTTTCATGGGTGGTTTAATAACCCATGGGTAATGGGTAACCGTTATGGGCTGTTTTTGGGCCCATGGCTTTTGATACCCATTGTTTTGGTACCCCACGCTTTTTGCCCATTGTTTTGATACACATGGTTTTGTATCAAACTGCTTAAGCAATTGTCTATTTATATGTTCTCATGCATATGATAGATATACAAGCAAATGTATTGCGAGATGTGCTTTGAATTCGGTGTGAATTCTCAGAGTTTATTGAGCATAGCTCTAAACTTATCTGGGTATTGTATTGAGAGAGTGGAGGCTTGTAATAAAATCTGAGCAAGTGATTCTTGGTGGACGTAGCCCATATTGGGTGAACCACGTTAAATATTGTCTCTCTGTGTTGTGTTATTTATTCTGCACTTTTATTTGAGATCTGTAATATTTTCTGCATATTAGTTTCTACTGTTGCGATTTTGTAAGGGATTATTCCGCATATTTTATCTCTTATTTCCTAATAAATAGAGTGTTGAATGTGTTATTTTATTGTGTTATTATGGAATGCTTGTTATGGAAGCCTCTTGTTAAAGATGTCAAATGTTGCTCAATACCCTCATTGTTCTTTGTTTGGGCTCAAGGGCTAATAAGGGGATGAACTATCCTCTTATTAGATTATAGGTTATGCAGAGAGCGTCCCCTATACCCCTTTAGTTGTATTTTGATCCAAATTTTGAAGAGTTGAAGGATGCAAGTTTGAAAGCTAAAATTTGGGAGATGACCTTGAAAGAAGACATTTGTTTTGACCTTGTTAGAAGAATTCTCCATGTTATTAATCATATTATTGTTCCCACTTAGAGTGGAAGATTACAACTTTTGTATATTTGCAAGAAAGTATTGTATATTTCATTTATTCCAATTCATAGTGATTTCGTTGAATGTAGAAAAAACTTTTGTTATATACCTTGTTGGAAAGGACTAATTTTATTAGAAAGAAATGGAGTACAAAGTTTTCATATTGCAAAACAATGTTATTGCAACTTGTAGATATCATATTTGTATTGTATGGTTGAAAAAGAAATTACAAAGTATGTTCAAGAAAATAAACCTTACATTTCATATTGTTGAAGGTTGTATGTTTGAATGGAAAAGCTATGCATTTGGAAATTTTTAGTTCTGAAACTAAGATATGTCATCAAAATATCAACTAAAGAATTATAAACACCTTATTAAAATTAATTTTTCCTTAGAAACCAACCTAAGTAGAAAACTATTTAGAAAATGCTTTAATTTAAGTTTACGTTTTGAAACAAAATCGGTACCATGTGCGAGTGGCGATTAGCAATGAACCGCCCCCAAGGAAGGGTGGCGGATCCAGGACCATCGATTTGCATAGCGCGGTGGTTTCCTCACTTTTATGGAAAAATAAAAATCGTGATTGTGAAAAACCTATATTGAATTTTAATTAAAATGTAACCTTTAAACCTTGAAGATGAAACTACCAATAACTAGTAATTGATCAAATTTAATTGTTTAAGCTAATAAACTCTCCTATGGGCATCCGGATCTTTAAAATTTTATAGATTAAATGAACTAGGGTTTTTCCCAATTTTTAACTTGAAGAATGTTTACATTAAATTAAAAAAAGATCCACAGGGATCTCTACATTAAGCAAATGAAGAACCTTACAATAGAAAACCCTTGTCTAAACTAAGATATGAAGAGAAGAATGGAGGAATATTTCTCCATTTATAACTAAAACCAAGAAAATATCTACATGGTTGCACTTCTTGCTCTCGTGGCTTCTCCTCCTTTTCCTCCTCCAAACCTAAAAACTAGAATGAATAAATAAGGTTGTATTGGAGAAATTATAAATAAAAAAGAAACCCATAAGGATATTTAGGGAAACCCAAATCTAAGGTCTATGATAGATTCAATCTAATGGCCCAGATTAAACCCTACCTCACTTAAGTGGAAAGTATTTTTGTGGGAATGAAATTTAATTAAAAATTGCATGGGTAATGGGGTGAATGTGCGCACTTAGTGGCTGGACAAAATAATTAACTCTTGTGTTAGAAAATAAAGTAATCTTGGTGCATGATAATTAATTAAACTTATGGAACTTGGTAAACATATTGTTTTAAACCGCAAATATATTTTAGGAAGTAAATTATTACTATTTAATTATTAATTTAATTCCAACTTACAAAAGCTTATGTACTGAAAGGATTTAACCAAGAAATTTATTAATTGTGGATAATGTCTAGCCTTACAAACCTCTTTTATATATATATATATATATATATATATATATATACCGTAATTTTGATTATTAAATTATTATTTTCTAGTTTGATTTGAGAGTAGAATTTTGTGGGCGTTACACTTGGTATTAGAGCCATGGGTTCAAATCTTGGACCTCAAGCACACTTTGAAACATGAAACACAAGATGAAAGCCTAGTGTAACTTTAAACCTAGAACACACAACATTGCATGATATTTTTAAAAATGTAGAAAACTTAGAAAACTAAAACAAATCCTAGATGATGATAAAATAACTCTCATCTTGGTCTATGCATGAGGTGTAGAATAGATGAGGGATCCTTACACATGAACTTAGGTCTACCACCCATAGATCAAGCGAGAATAAATATATTGCCTTAATTACTACGGATAGTACATGATGTTAATGTTGCTTTACGTGGAGGATATTTAGGAGGGTGACCTAGTAGATAGGATGGAGAGCCATCAATGGAGGCTCGTGCACCTTCACGTAAAAGTACTAATGATAGGGAAGAGCACTCCCAAGCATATTTGCTTAGAACATGAGTCACCACTTAGAGAGCACGAGAGAAAGAGCTTTAGGACACGAGACAAATCTAGGAGCCCTAGTGAAGGGATGATCATGCGGAGAAACCTAGTGAATGATAGTCAACAATGGTAGATCACATCGAGAGAGATACTAAAGTTACACCTACCACATTTTATTGGAGACACAAGAGGATTTCAGGTCGAGGCATGGTTAGTTATCTTGAGTGGATGCTTTAATCTATGTCCTTGTACTAAAACATGAAAGATTATGTTGTTATCCAACTTCGAGAGATGGATCCGGATTTCTGTGGAAGACCGAGGAGTAAAGGCTCCATGTGGATTTAGAGATAATTACTTAGGAGATCTTCGAGATTGTTTTAGGATTATATACATATATAGGAGATTCATCCAAAGAATGATTGATGAGTTTCATGATTTACGATAGGACTCAATAATGGTAGAAAAGCATGAGGGTCAGTTTTAAGATCTTCTTCAATATGTGGAATACATATAAGATGAGTAGTTTAGGGTTCAAAAATTCATCGGGGGCACGAACTTAGACTTTAGTGGGGTAGTATGCATTCATTGTTTGTAGACTCTATCGAGGCCATAGAAAAGGCCTATATTACAAAGAAACCGGAAGGAAGACTCGGTAGGCTTGAGATAGAGTGAGGAGCCAATTATAGTAGTTGCAAGATAGTAGGTCGAGGGGATCATCTCCTCCTCCTCATGGTGGACACACTTCAACACAGTCTTCCTTTAGGCCTCCTCCTCCTTAGCGGCATTAGTAACATTCTCAACCACCCTTTCAACCTCCACAACACCATGATGCTCAAAGGAGGTGTAGTATGGGACCTCTAGCTAGGGGGCCCAATAGGACATAGGCTCTACCTCGAGCACATTCAACAAGAGTACGTCCACCACAAAGCACCCACATAGATGTATGACAGGGATCATCGGGTTCTCTAGAAAATACTACTAGGACATCTAAAGGAGTATCTTCTTAGTGGAGAGGACCATGTAGTTGTTATGGGTGTGGTGTACATGGTCATCATTGGAGAGATTTCCCTCAGAACCTTGCTAATTAGGGTAAGGCACCTATATCCGAATCAACGGTTAGTGACATGGCCAGAGCCACAAGATTTATGTTGTGGTTGAGAACCACTAGGAAGAGCACTAGGGCACGGTGATTGAGACCACATGTAGCATTGGTGGTATTTCTACCCCTATCTTATTTGATTTAGGCTCATCAGATTCTTTCATTTCTCCATCATTAGTAGAGCAATGCAGGCTGGTGGTAGTTAGGCAAGGCCTTAGTTGGGATGTTGAGATGGCTTCTAGAGCCAAAATCTTAGTGGAATCCTTAGTTAAGGAGTTTGTAGTGGACCTAAGACCCTTCACCATGACTTTGGATCTTTGTATCCTTCCCTTGATTCATATGGAGTTATATTGGGCATGGATTGGTTATCTACACACGAGCTAGAGTTGATTATTACAACAAGGTTATATCTTGTGTAGATTATTTGGGAGTTGAGTCGGTGATAGTTGGAGTTAGGAGACCCATCTCTATTCGCACCATATCTCTTTATCGGTGAATCAATGTGCACGATAAGGTTGTCAGGTTACACACCATCATTGTTAGTAGTGACCAAAGGATCATACTCATGGACCATAACTTGATTACCACCCCATTTTGTAGTAGTTTTCAAATATTCTTCCTAGTGAATTACCTAGGTTAGGTATTCCCCACGTGAGATAGACTTTTGTATTGATTTGGTTAGAGTGGAGCCTATCTCATACGTACCATATATGACGATCAAACTGAGCTATGTGAGCTCAAGTTGGAGTTGGAGGGTATTATTGAGAAATTCCTAATCCATCTTAGTGTATCTCCTTAGGGTGCATAGGTGATCTTTTTAAAGAAGAAGGACATATCTTTGCATTTGTCTATGGAATAGAGACAACTTTAAAAAGTAACGATCATGAATCATTACCCCTCCCATGGATAGATGATTTATTAGATGAGATGAAAGGGTCCGCTGTATTTTATAAGATAGATCTTAAGTTAGGATACCATCAGCTGAGGATTGTGGAGGTAGATATCCACAACACATATTTTCACATGAGATATGGCCACTATGAGTTCATGGTGGTACCTTTTGGTCCATTGACGCCCTACAATATTCATGAGTTTGATGATTAGGGTTTTTAGGATGATTTGGGATTGCTGCATGCTCATGTTTCTTCATGAAATTATAATATACTCATGTACATGTGAGGAACATGAGGAGCACCTTCATCGAGGTTCTGCTATGTCTTCGTGAGCGGTGGCTATACGAGAACCTAGAGAAGTATGCATTTTCCAGTCAAAGGTTTAGTACTTAGATCACATTATTTCTAGGGAAGGTATCGCAATCGATCCATCCCGATTATAGCTATTATGTATTGGCCAATGCAAACCAATGTGACCAAGGTACCTAGTTTCATGGGTTGGAAGGTCACTACTGAGAGATTTGTTTAGGAATCCTCTCGGATTGCGCACCCCATCACTTCCTTCAACGAAAGGGAAGAGGTCTGCATTTGTTACATAGATGTGAGAATGCCTTGAAGACACTCAAGGAATTCCTTATGTAGTTCCCACTAATCTTCGACACTTATTATATTTTTATTTCGATTCCTCTTGACTATAGAAATGGTTTTTATTGTATCATTTTGGTTTAGCATAATGTTAAGCGATAGAGATATTTTGATTATTAATGGATTGTGATTCATAGTATGATTGTGTGGATTCTTAGATACATAGAGAGACATTTTATATTGATGATGATTATGTGTTGTTAGCATATATATTACTGACATTCGAATTCTCATCATGTTGACTATGATTTAGATTTTGAACTAATCTCATGATCTTGTTGATATTGATAAAAGATAGAATTGAGATGTTAAAATTTTAGACAAATGATAGCATTTTTAGTTGAGATGATGATTTAGCTATATGAGGATGGCTTTTGATTTATATGCATATATTTTCTCTTTGATGTTTTTCATATGGCCACGAGGCCGAAGGAGGTATTTTGTGATTTTATAGGTAGTTATATCACAACAATCAAAAGGGGATTGAAGACCAACCACAACAAAATACTTGATGGATACAATGATGGTCACCATGGCAACTTATGTAATGTGTTATGTTTGTTTTTATTTGTTCGGGGTCTCGAGGGGGGATGATCTCGAATTGTGATCATGGGATTTGTGTGTAATTCTTACCCTTATTCTTTTATTTAATGTAGAATATGTGATTTATTTTTGATGTAATATATTTAATCATTGTTGATTAATGTACATTTATTAAGTAATTTAATCATGTTATTAAGTTATATAGGGATGTGACAAAACGGGCCATTTATTAGAGTAGTTGGTCATTTGGAATTTGTGATTTTTATTGAGTGTAAGTGACTTTGAGTGTTGTACACTCTACCTTGCCTTGGAATTTCAGATGTGGGCTTAAGGGCCATTTTGGAGGCTTGTGGAAGAAGCTAAGGTTGTCCCACAAATCTCAATTTCTTACACCAACCCTACCTATGGATTGGGGGCTAAATTGTAGACCCCATTATCTGTATTGTAAGAAAAAAGTGACATTTATTACAATTTTCTTACATGGATTTTAGATTATGTCCTTAGGGGGTGTCGGTTTAGATTGTGTGTGTAAGAGGCTTGTCATTACTCTCACCACCAATTTATTGTGCCTTGGGGTTAAGTTTTGACTTGTGAGGTGGAGTTGAGGATAACTAATTTGGCATCCCACATGAGCCACCTCACCCTCTTCTTCCCTTTTTCTATATATGTGATTTTAATTTTTGTTTGGGGGTTACTTCATTTTTTTCACTCTTGTATTTTTGGAGTTGGAGACTTTTTGAGTGCTTATAGAATTTTTGGAGATTGTTGGAGTTATATTGAGCTTGAAAGAGCTTTTTGTGTGACTCTTTGATCAATTTCTACTATGGAAAGGTAGGAACTACACTCTTTTTTAATTGTTTTCTTTTATATATGTATACTTATGTCCAAATGAATGGGTTGTATGCTTGTTGGGCTCATGGTTAGAATGCCTACATATGGTGTAGGATAAATATATGGGGATCTTATATGTAGGGAGGCATAAGAGGATCTTGAGGGAGGAATAAAAGTTTTGTAGGGGTTTTGAAATGTTTAATCGAGGGTTTTAAGGTGGGAATCTAATCCCATTGGGAGGCATACGTGATCTCCCCATAGATCCTTGCACTAGTAGCTTTAATTTTCAAGCCTTGTGTATTTTGATAGTTTCATATTTGTGATTGTATCTTGTGTTGAATGTGTTTTGAAATAGTTGTGAAATTTTGTATTGTTATGTGGAAGATTTGTGATGGTTTCCATGAGTTTGATCCCTCCTTTATTTATTTTTTGTTAGGGCTTGGGGGCTAATGAGGAGGATAACTTCTTCTCCTCATTGGATTATTGTTTGGGTGGAGAGTGTTGCCTCTCCCCCATTTTTTGTTTTTTTGATTAAAATGAAGAAATGGTGGATCTGTTGTTTAAGAATTTTTGATTTTGCGAATTTTTTGAAGTAAAAAACAACCCTTCATTGTAGAAATCTTCTTGTTATTGTCACTTAAGGTGGAAGACTAGTAGACTTGTATTTAAAAGAAAATTTACTTTGCAAGTTTCATTTACCAAGTTGTAATATCATATTTGAAGGAATTTCATTAAAGAACATGTCTTTACTTTCTCTTAAAATTATTTGTATGTAAAGGAATGAAATAAATGGATATCATGTTTAAATTTTACCTTGTGTTGAAAGAAAAGAAAGTTACAAATCTTAATGTTTGATCATAATGTGAATTGGGAGGTTATCATAGCCTTATTATGGGATGAAACGTTAAAAACTCTTTGGTTTTGATATATTTAAATTTAAAGATATCCTTGATATCTATGTTCTTTTATACAATATTTTTTTTAGAGTTCTCTAGCCTAAAAAGTGACCGACACGGGTCAATCTTAACCCGGAGTCGATTGTACTCGATCAGACATCGGTCAGCTTTGTTTCATATTACGGTATTAAATTATTAACTCCAATTTTAGATATCAACTTAAATGATATCATAACGTGCAAAACAACCTTAATTAAATGAATAATTGTTGGATAATTCATTTAGGTAAGTGTGAATCAAAAAATGTTGAAGATATGGTAAAATTTCTAAAATGGACTTATCCAACATTAGGCAAGTGTTGGTGACTAAACCATCATCATTATTATTGTTATCGACATCCGTCATTGGACACTACACCAATTTCATTTCTTCCAACTTGACAATCATTTGTTTTGCCCTTGTTGATATCATATGCTTCTTAGGGATGTTTCTGCTTTCCTAAATTTGAATAAGAAGTTGCTCATGGGATTAATCTCTTACCCCTGCATTTAAAACAATATTCTAAAAACTTACCATTAACATAGGAACCAATATCAATAGTAAAACCAAATTTGGTAGCATAGTGGTTACCACATTTGGTCAAGAGACCGTTGTCGGTCACTTGTACGTGGATTATTATTTTTGAAAAAAATGTTTTTTTCTCGCCAAATCATTGGCTCTTATGGATCTAGATTTTACCTAAATGTAGATCCAGCTTGTGAGGGCCGTGTATGATTGTTTAGACCCATACTCCAACCTACATATAGAGATTTAAATGCATAAAAATATTTATTTACAAAATGGGGTTTCTCCCATGAATGAAAAAGAATAGAGAACTAATCAACAATAGATCTCAACCGATCTAGGATAGATGCTTGCATTGCAATAAATAATTAAGAATACATGATTAAATCTAAGATTCAACCATTATAAGGAGGATCAAAATGGATGGAATATCCTTCTTCATGAATTTTGGATCCAAGAAGACTCCATAATTTTTCCCTTGATCCATGGCATCCACTCCTTCAACCTATAAACCAAAGGGAAACAAATGAATGAGCTTAGGGTAAGAAATGCTTAAGAAGACTCCCTTAAAGATGATTAGGGATTATTTTGGGTAGATCTCATCTTGTGGTCCCTATTGATTTGATCCAGGGTTAAGAATCAACCCTACGATTGTTATGTGAGAATATTCATATTATGGTTGTAAATTTTAAATAAATCAAATGTACGTGTGAATGGGTGAATGGGGCCACTTAGGGCTCTAGCGTATTAAGTTAAAAATGTAACCCTTATTGTAGATTTAGGGAATGATTCTATGGACATTAAGGAAAATAATTTGAGATAATTAAGGTAAATAAGGATAAGGGTTTATTAAATGTGGGTTGAATGTTAATTCCCAAGAGGGAAACTATTTAACCTAGTAAGAGAAATTAATGGACATTTATCTAGTGATGATAATTAAATTGACATTAGAACTAGATTAAGAATATTTAATTAATAATCTAGACCGGATCTATCCTATGAAATGTAACATTCTGGTAGGAATTAATTAAACGTATATTAGGGTTTGACACCCTTGTAACTTAAAATGAAAAAAATCCATGCAACATTCCAGAGATAATTGTTTAAGGATCAATGTGGTTTTTGAACATCAAATTTATTGGCATTACACCTTACAACAGAACCGATTCTTTGAGTGCTATATCCTCGAGATGGATTTTCTCGTGTGAACATATTCTTCATTGGTAGGATTAAGAGGTGTTTTGATACATGATGGAAGTGTAGTATCCTTTGAGTCTTATAAACTCAAGGATTATGAGCTCAATTATCTGACTCATGACCTTGAGCTTGTGGTAGTGGTGTATGATTTGGTGCATTGGCATCATTTCCTTCTTGGTAGGAGATTCATTCTCAGGATAGATCATTTGAGATTATGTCACCTCTTCACGAACTCAATCTCAACGCTCGTTAATGGCATTAGATGGAGTTGTTCTGCAGTATGACTTGGAAATATAGCATTTGAAGGGGAAGAAGAATGTGGTTGCATATGCTTTGAGTCGACATAGACATTTGGATTTGGCTACTTAAGTGGGTACACACTTGTAGAGTAGGAGTTTCCGACAACTTTCACATGACAACTTCTACCTTACATATAGAGAAGAGATTTAGTCTTAGAGACCCCTTGAGGGGAATTTTGATGTATTTGCATTAGATTCAGATGGACTTATAATACATGAGAGGCATGATCTATGTACCTATAGATGGAGGTTTGAGACATGATATTTTGGAAGAGGCTCATCGTGCACCTTATTTAGCCCATTCAGCGGTGAAGAAGATGCACACCACTTTGAGATAGTTGTACCATTGGAGAGGAATTTAGAGAGATGTAGCTTATTTTGGGTCACGTTGTTTAGAGTTTCATATGGTGAAATTCATGCATCAACATCCAACATGCCTTCTCTACCCGCATGTTATACTAGAGTGGAAATGGGACACCATTTTCATGGATTTCATAGTAGGGATACTTTTAGATGTCGAGATACCACTACAACACCATTATTATCACGGTGGATAGATTGTGAAGATGTCTCATTTTTCTTGGTAAATACCACCTATATAGCTAGTGCGGTGGTGGGAGTATACTTAGATGAGATTTTTTTATTACGAGGATTCGTGGAAGATTATTTATGACCATGATCCCTTATACAATGCTCAATTTTGGACTACAATGCAACATGCCCTTAGTATGAGTATCAACTTCATAAAACATATCATCCAGAGATAGATGGAAAGACAAAATAGGTGAACTATATTTTATAGGACATACTTTTGATATACGTTATGGACCATCGATCCAAGGTGGGAGGCGTATTTGTACTTGGTGGAATTTTCTTAAAATAATAACTTTCAAAGTTCTATTAGAATAGCTCCATTTCAAGAACATTATGGTAGGGAGTGCATGACACCATTGAGTTGGGACAGATTGGAAGATAAAGTATCTCTTGGGACAAATTTGTTACAGGACATGGAGTAGTGGTTGTTTTGATTAGACGAGACTACGGAGGAACATGATAGATAGAAGAAATATGTAGATAAGAGGAGATTTGTCATTAGCTATGAGGTGGGCATGAAGGTGTTTCTTCATGTCAGACCTCATAAGAGCTCTATCTATTATGGAAAAGGATCTAAGTTAGCTCCTAGATTCATGGGTCCATTCAAGATCTTAGAGAAGATTGGTCCCTTAGCTTATCGTCTAGCCTTACAACCCATCTTGTCTCACATCCATGATGTATTTCAGGTTTATGTTTTTGGAGATACATTCCAGATGCCTTTCATGTATTGGGTTGGACTGAAGCTGCAGTGTAGGAGTAGGGGCATGTGACTGTGGATCCCATGGGCATCATAGAGCATGACCCTAGGCCTTGAATCCGTGCGATTGACCATGTGCATGTCCATGGGATAGGTATGATGAGATATGACCACATGGGAAAATGCTAATTTGTTACGAGTTCATTTTCCACATCTATTTAAGTTACTTCCAGGAGGAAGTCGAGTCTAAGGGGAGGGGGATGTAGTGCCCATTCCTCTTTGACACTATTTTAATAATGATGCTATTATTGTTGGATTGATACTTAGACATTTTGATTATTTTATATTGATCATTAGATGATAGAATATGTAGATATTTGGACTATTGATATATTGTGATTTACATTTTGATTATAATGCCTTTGGATGACGATGATGGAAAAATATATATTTTGATTTGCAGTATTCTTATTTTATACTAATATGTCATATTATAGATGTGTAACCTATGTTGGATATTTTGAGTAGAATTATTATGATATGGACGTTAAAATCGAATTAAATTTAATGATGATAAATGATACGATTATTAATTTTGGATGACAATTATTGATTTCTATATGTATATTATTCTTAATGTTGTTGATATGGCTACAAGGTTAGATAGTTATTTTGTTTATGTTGCGGGAAATTTTATCACATACACTGCTGAAAGACGATAGGAGACCAACCACAGAATGATGCCGAGTGTTGTGCAACATTGTCAAAATTTGACAACTTGTGTAAAATTTTATTGTTATCCATTTTTTCCCCTTAGGTGAAATTGGAAAAACAAGACCTCATAGAGAGAAAATGGTGGGATTGACTTAGCCATGGAAGATCACATTTCGGGATTGGCCAAACCGGTTGAAGAGGAAAAAAACATTGCGAGAGGAGCTCAAGAGTTTGAACTATTTTGGGAAATGAAGAAATTCTAAATTCTGAATTTCAGACTTTGGAGATGTGTTTGTTCAGAGGTAGGCCAAAGAAAAATTTGGGGACTTGGTGGAAAGAAGCACAAAAAGGAGCGGGAAGTCTTAAACTTGAAGCATAAAAATAAGACTACGGGGTTTCAGAGTTTAGGAGGTTTCATGAGCTCATGATGAACAATGTCACGAGGGGAGAAGAAAGGTCCAAAACTTGAAGTCTGAAATTCATATTTCAGGCTTTCGAAATTTCTGAGGTTTCATGTATCGGGAAGATAATTGAAACCTGAAACTTTGAAACCCAAAACATGAAGTCTCAAAACTTTGAAACTTGAATTTCCTAAACTCTGAAACCCAAATTACCAAAAACCTCTAAAGCTCTAAGTATCAAAGCCATGAAATAATGAAATGGGAAAATGTCTGAAAAACAAAGTCCGAATTTCAAACTTTGGAGTTTAAGAATTTTAGAACCTTTTACTTGAGTTATGAACACTATCATGTGACATGGTTTTGGAGTCTGAACTCCAAATTCTGAATTTTAGACTTTAGAGGCTCAACATTTTGAAACTCTTAAGATGATTTGAGCGATGAACAATAGCCTGAACTCTGAAATCAAAAATCCTGAAGTCCCGAATCTTGAAAGCCTAAAATTTCAAATTTGAGAGGTTGTGATGCAAGTTCAAAGTTCAAATAAATAGAGCTAACCACTCACATTTATTACAGTATGGCACCCTCATCTTTAGATGGCATAAATTTTCATTGGAAGCTCAGATTTACACAAAATTGGACTTTTTGGAAAGCTCTCGAGTGTCGGTGGTTCCATATTTCTCACATACCCAAAATGATGAGTTATGGGCTTTTTTTTTCCCAATAATCAAGGTATAATGAAGTATGAGATTTACAAACTTTACCATCACTCCCATAAGGACAAAGATGGATTTTTCAGGAGATTGGAATGCAATTTTACATTTGTTCTCTTTCTCTCCTCATTTTCTTCCTCTATAAAATGTAAGGGGTTTGCATGTGCAAAGTTTTTTTATCACTTTTATTTTCCCATGCACCCCATTCCTCTTGGGGCTTCAAACCTTCCTAAATATCTTGTAATGGCTTCATTCCTCTTCCTACTATAACAATATATTGTGAAAGTTTCATGCAGTAATAAAAATTGTGTTTGAGATTCCACTATCAATCCTTGCATTGTTTTCATTAATTCTCCTTACCTCTTATTATTCTTGTAGGATCTGTGTGTACTCTCTTGTTTATTGCAGGTTTGGTGGTTATGTTTATCAGGAATGAAGATTGTTTGCATTTTGGGTTTTTATTGCATTTTTCCAACCTCCTCAGGATTAACTCTTTTTCCATTTTGCGGGGTTCAAGACCGATTAAAACTTCTTTCTTGGTGTATCACTACTCTTAGTGTAGGTTTTCATTTAATGTATCCTTTCTTCCATATCCCCTTGGAAGCATTAGATTAATATTTGTCAATGGTTTACCTACATTAGGAGTAGTTAGTAGCAGGTAGATTAGGACTAGGAACCACCTTCTCTGGAGAGTTGTCGATTCGCAGGTCCCACACTTCACGATTACTCCATGTTATGAAAGCACACCAAATTCCTCAGTCCATAAACTATCTCATTTGAGGGGTCTTGTGATTCCACACCAACAATTATTTTGTCTTATTTCATGCTTTATTAGAAGGTTCCCATGGGGGTAACCTTATTTATGTGTCCATGGGTGTAATATGTTTCTTTCCTTTAAATTTTGTTTGGTTTAATTTGTTGTGCATGCATTTAATTATTTGGGAAATACTTTCACTTTATTAACACTTGCTAATGTGTCTTAAGTAACTTGTTTATCTTAAATTTGAATTAAAATGAAAGATTTGACATGTGGGCAAAAAATTGGGTAGATGGTCCTTGAAATATTATCGATGTAAATTAAATTTGTGTTGGGTTTGTGTTGTGTACTCTGTCCCAACTTCAAAATTCAGATTTTGACTTGAGGATATTTTTTCGAGGCTCGTGGGAAAAGCTAAGCTTGTCCCATACCTCTTAAATTCATCGAACAACCATACATATGGTATGGAGAGTTAATTTTCATCTTAATTATGCATTTTGGAGTGTAAAAGGGTAAATAATTACACTTGTCACTTACCATATTTAATTTTGTCTTTGATAAGCATGGTGTGCAAGTTGAATCTGTCCGGGTGGGAATGTCATAAGTCTTACATTTGCATTTAATTGATTTGGGCTTGGTGTTTGACTTGTGTGTTAGAATGGAGGATATTAAGTGACATCTCATGGAGCCACCTCATCATCCTCTTAGATATTTTCTATTTATTGGATGATTTTGATGGATTTTGGATTACTTTCCTTAATTTTTCTATTGAACTTTTAAAATTCGGTCATGGTTTTCGTACTTGGAGCTTTTCTTTTGGGATTTGCATCTTGGATTGAGCTCGGGTGAAGGATTCAAATGCTTGTTGAGAATAGGAATTGGAATCTTGATGGAGAGGCGGGCTCTCCTCTTTTTTGGCATATTTTTGGTAATGTATTTGATGTAGAAATGGTATTTTTCTATATAGTGTATGAGTTTTGTAGTTATGTTTTTTGTAAATGGGTAGCTAGCCTTATGTTGTTTGTGGGAGATGGATTTATGAGACCATTGGGGAGGTAAAAGGAGATTTTAGGCATGAATTTTAGAGGGAGTGTGAGTTTGAGGTCCACCTATCGGGAGTGAAAAGGTTAAGCTCGCTATCACCAAAAAACAACACCCTTCGATTTTCATGCTTGTGTGAATGAGAAAATGGTGTTTTAGGGTAACATTGGATCATCTCTCAAGCCGCGGACTTGCAGGATTGAGATGATCCTCCAGAGAAAGTTGGTTTTGTGGTGGAGGAGATAGAACATTTTTTTAGTTTTGAGGGATGACTGCTATGAAGGGAAACGGGGAAAATATTTGAGATGAGATGGAAGATTAGAATATGGAGAAGGGAAATCAATACTTGGGGCAACATATAATGGGCTTGAATCTTGACACTTTGTTGAAATGCTAAACATTAGGACAAAAAAATGAGCATAAGGAGTTGGTGATTGACTTACCCATTGTGACAAGGTTATCTTGCATTTCTCTCATACGCTTCTATCTCCTCGAGTCCACTATGCAAGTTGAGGAAAAATTTCAACTATGAAATCAGTCTTCTCTGTGAGATATATTGTCTCGAGAAAATAGATTTTCGATCTACAAGGTGCCTACAACCAATTCTAAAATCCTTCATCGTGTTGTAGCCACGGATTGAACCATGTTAGCCTCCATTCTTTGAATTTTCTCCAGCACATCAACATTATCCATATAAATTTTATCAACATATGCACACCCTCACTCTTGATAAGCTCCATAGCCAAACTATTTTTGGCATTGCTCATATGGGTAATAATAATGGTTCTGAATTTGATCATAATGTTGATCTGGAGGAGTTATGAAACTCGTTAGAGGTTGATTGCCTTGTTGGAAGTTTCAATTCCACTATGGGAATGAATCCATGATTGCAAAAATTCATAGAGTGGAAGAGAATGAAAAAGATGAAAGAAAAATGGATGAAAATGGATGGGGAGGTCTGCAATTTCAAAGTTGTGGGCTATTTGGACTAAATTGAGTCACTAGATGTGCATGAAAGTTCCTCCAATGGCTGAAATATTCACTAAGAGCACATCAAACGTGATGAAGTGAAGTGGTAAGGTGCTTGGACCTTTCCCACTAGGTGTGCCATATCTATTATGACAAAAAAATTAGTACCCTCGATTTGTCATGTTTGTGTGAATGAGAAAACGGTGTTTTTGGGTAACATTGCATCATCTCTCAAGATGTGGGACTTGTGGGCTTGAGATGATCCTCCAAAGAAAGTTGGTTCTTTCTCTTAAACTACCTACTATAATCTACTCTAATGAAGGAAAACTATCTAATCCTAATCTAAATTTCACAGGGACTAGGGAGAGATATTGCATGAAAACAAAGCTTACACTAAAGTGGTGATACACCAAAAAGGGGGTTGCTTGATCACAAATCTAACTTCCTGAAATGGCGAGAGGTGTACAATGGAGAGGATGGAGAAGATGCATCACATAACAAAGATAAATTTCACCTGAGAACACAACTTAAAACCCATTAAACAAAGTTCCCAAGACCTGCAATAGACATCAAAGATATGCACCTTTGTATACTATGCAACGATGAGAGGCGAGAAAAGACAATAAAATAAGCAAATGATGGAAAAAATGCATCACGAAATTTTTTTATTACTGCATTAGCTCACATAGTACATCATTAGTGGGAAAGAGGCAAGAAAATTCCATTACAAGGAAAAGAGAGGAGGCTTAATCTCCACATACAACCCTAGAGAAGAGAGTGAGAGGAGGGTTGGAGAGAAAAATGACCAACTCCTTTACAAATGAGCCCAAGATTACAATTTATAGAAAGAAAAAGAGAGAGAGAATTGCAATCCCAAATTTGTCTTTTCAACCACTTGCAAGTTGTCATAAATGAGTGTAATTGATGGTATGTTGCTTGAAAAAGGTTTTCCATGTTGTTCCATGTCTTGAAGAGAAATAATGATGACCATGCATCATTAAATGCATCCCAACTATAAATTAAAATATTATTACGAGCCTCGCACATTTTCATTAAAATCATAATAAAAATTTATAAATTTCTATATTTCTTTATTCCTATGGCTCAAGCTCAAGGTCACTATTCAACGAGACAAATTTTGTGAAAATCCGTTGAGAATTACAAAAGTAATGATCTTTTGAATGTGAGCATCTATTTTGAGTTGCCGTGATTTCTTGCCTTTTACGGGACTAGGAATTTAATTTCTTGAAGTGGATATGTTTATTTTATTGTTAGTAACCTACCCTCAATAAAATTGAGAAATAAAATTTCCATTGCATAAAGGGCATTGAGACATTTCCAATGATATAAAGTTTGTCAAATTTTAAGCACTAGATCAAACGTTATGCCCATTCGAAGTTTTACACAAAAAATAGTTTTCCTTTGTTCCACAAATTTTCCATTTTTCTGCAACATTTCACAGGTTTGGTTTTCACTGACTTTTCCGTGGAATGTTTTCTATGGATTTTTCTACAACTTTTTCCACAAACTTTGTTCTATGGATTTTTTCGGAATTTGTTCTGCAGCTTTTTCTCGTGGATTTTCCGTGGACTTTGATCTGCTACTTTTACTGTGGCTTTTTCTGAAATTTGTCTGCATGGACTTTTCTTGTGGCATTTTCCATGGAATTTGTTTTGTGGATTTTTCTACGTGGACTTCAATTTTTGCTTCCTCCACATATTTTCTATGATACTTTGTTTTGCGGACTTTTAAGTGGCTTTTTCCACGAGCTTTTCTGCGACTTTTTACACATACTTTTCCTGCAAATTTTTCCGTAATTTTCCCGCGGCTTTTTCTACGTGGAACTTTTCTATGGACTTCTTCCACAGAATTGTCTTGTAGACTTTTATGTGGATTTTCCATGGACTTTATCTTGCGAAAATTTTCTATGGAATTTTTCTCAATTTTTTCACTAACTCCTTTGAATTTTCTTTGATTGGGGAGTTAAAAAAATGAAGTAGAGTGCCCTAAAGCCACATTTTCCTGATTTTACTCATTTTTCTCAAATTTGGCTAAGAAATGAACTCCTTTTCCTCTAGAAGAAGGGAAATGCATGAAATGACCCCCAAGTCGGTAAAATTATTCCAAGTGCTCCAAAATAATGAAAAATTACACGAAAACCCCGGACTTCGACCATCAAGCTCTATTAAATACCCAAGTTTAGTTTTCTCTAGTCATCCATTTTTACCAAGGGGGTAAAAATGGATAACAATTTGACAACTCATGGGGACATCTCGCCTACTTAGATGATCGATCGGTGGCCTTGAATCATCCATTAGGCATGGAGTCAACATGATAAACACTAATCTTATCTAAAAATCAAATCTTGTCCCTCAACCACTTGAAACACTCTGGAAGTGGATCTGGTCTCACCAAATGCTACTTCCAATTTACTATGCACGAAAAAATCACCACCATACACACTATGTAAAAAACTAAAAAAACACACACCCCAAGTGGGATATGCGAGTGTGTGAAAGCACTTGTTTTGCTTAAATATAACCTACTTATTCTACACTAACTGGAAACAAACGGAACTCAAACAAAACCTGCAATCGACAGGGGAGAAGTAATTCCCCTTTCTCAAAATGGGAAGCCATATATATGATTTGGTATTGAACATGGTTGTTATTATGAGTGAAAAAAAAAAATGACAAGAGGCCGATCCTCCACCCAAATCATCAAGGCATAAAATGGAAAAAATATAAGTACCTCTTTTAATTACTCTGCATTTGGATTGAAGAGGAATTGCATATGAACCTTGGTACTCTGTAGCTCATCCTCATGATTAGGAGACAACATGATTGGTGGAGACTCTTAATATTTCTCCAATGAATCCAACTACTTAATTAGGGAAGGCCTAATCTCTGAATTTTCCCATTGCATTCAATCCCAACTTCAATAATGAAGTCTTCTTGCAGACATTCCTGGGTGGATGGTGTGAAAGAGATGGGATATTCGTGCTCTTTTCCTTCCTTCGTGGTAGTATGGAACTCCTCCCCAATCTGTAGCTCATTATTATTGATTGCAACATCCAATGAAGTCACTTTTTCATCATGATAATTTTGTGCAAAACATTGTTTTCTCTCGATTTCCTCCATTGTTGCTTGAAGATGGCTTGCTCTTGGACAACCTCTTCCTCTAGCATGATTTTTTCAAATCAAAATCTTCAATTCACTGCTTTAGAGGACTATTTTAGGTACCATGGTATTTCGATAGATCTCCTCCATCATGGATTCATCAATCAAATCAGGCCCTTCAAATGAAAGAAAATTAGCTTCAATAATGCTTTATTCATCAAGTGGCTTCAACTCTTATTTGATCTCTTCCAGTTGCTCTTTTCAATAGGACTTGGAGCTGATTATTTCTCCTCTATCTTGAATGATTGTGTAGCTTGGATTAGAACAACATTCTCTTCGAGACAAAGTGCATGTTGATGTGAAATCACAACACCCCCCGAATGGCCTCAGATTTGAGTGGGTCATCCGGTGTGACTGCATAACATGGGACCATCTATTAAACTATGGGACTTGGCAGACTTGAGATGGAACTCCGTAGAAATCTAACTTCTTCTTCCCGATCCTAATGCTAAACTAATCCTAATGCAGAAATGATGTCTAACTACACCTATCCTAATAATGCCAAGGAGACAAGGAGAGAGAAAGTGCATAAAGAGGGAAATCCTACACTAACAAGGTGATAGCACCAAGAAAAGGGGAGTGCTAGTCACAATCTCAACTGCCTGAAATGGAGAGAGGTGAGAAATGGAGAGGATGGACAAGATGCACCATAGACCAAAGATAAAATTCACATGGAACACCACTTCAACCCATTAAACACAGCTCCCAAAACCTATAATAGACATCAGAGATATGCATAGTATACCCTGCAATGATGAGAGGTGAGAAGAGACAGTAAAATAATCAAGGATGGAAAAAATGCATCATGAAACAAATTTTATTTCTCCAAGAGTTCACATGGTACACCATCAGTGGGAAAGGGGAAAGAAAATGCCATTACAGAGCCAAGAGAGGAGGCTTAGACTCTACATTCTACCCTAAGGAAGAAAAGAGAGGGGGCAAGAGAAAAAGATGACCAACCTTTTTAAATATCCCCTCATTTACAATATATACAAGAATAAGAGAAGGAGAGAGGGAAAATTTGAATCCTACTTCAACCACCCCTGTAATGCATTGAATCCACCTACTCCAACCACTCTAGAAAGCATTGAAATTTACTCCGTAACAATGATGGGCTTCACTGTAAGACCCATGCCTCCACGTGTTGTTCCTTTCTGGGAAAGAAAGGAGTCCATTCTTCATCATGGTGATAGGTGAGAGACTTTACAACCTCAAAAATGGTAGACCAGATCATTAATGGTGATAATTGAGTAGCGAGGTGCCGAGAGCTCTCCCGAAAAGTTTTTTCCCACTCAATCCAAGTTCTAGTCCAAATATATGGCTATCTCGAAGGAACTTTGGGTTTGGGGTCTATTCGTGCAAGGTCCATGCAAGCCCTTTCCATCTTAAGATTTATCCCCTCTCCTTTCGTTCTTGAAGCTACGTGGAGGAGACACATGGCACCTTCTGCAGCTTGCTCTATTTCCTTTGTATTCTACCTAAGCTCCCTGTTGGCGCAGAGAAAATATGCCTCGACTGAGACACGTAGAGAGCTAGCGCATGTTTAGGGACCACTTTTGGATCTGACCTCTTAAAAGAGTACCGAAGAGACACATGACTCCTTCTTACCTCGACTTATGCTTAGCTTATTCGGTGGCTAGTTCTGCCACCCTTTTGACTTGGCAACATGATGAGCCTATGCTTGTTTGGGGTCCGCTCTGGATTTTAACCTTGAAGATACACTAAGATGACGCATGTAGGCTTCCTTAGACTCTGTCCCCCGAGCTTGGAATTTTTAATGGTCGGTGTCACCTTTTTCATTTCTAGCCACGTGGTAAGCTCCGTGCTTGTTTGGGGACCGCCTCCAGATTTTAACCTTCAAGATTCATCACGATGACGCATGGAGGCTTCCTTCAGCCTATCCCGAGCTTGGAATTTTCAACATGATCTGTGTCCCCATTTTAGACCTTTGACATATGGAGGGCTGACGCTAGTTCAAGTTATTTCTTTGGGCCACACCTTTGAAGTTGCACTAATGAGGCACGTGGAGGCTTCTACCCGACCCTATTGTACTTAGCTGATTCGGGCCATTGCCCTTTTTAGAGTCCTTGACTACGTGGCGGGATGGTGCTCGTTTGGGGACTACCTTTGGATTTGACCCTTGAGAGTGCATCGATGAGACACGTGGCACCTTCCGCGGCTCTAATATACTTTCCTCATGTTCTACCTAAGTCCCTTCTATTTGGCGGAGGTACTTCATCTGACCTTAGACGCGTGGAGGCTTCGCTCTCATTTGGAGACTCTATTTGGACCTGACCTTAGGAGGTACGCCGATTGGACATGTGGGTGCTTCCGCCAATGGTTGGACACTTGGTATCACCCGTAAGCTTATTCATTGCCGAGATCCACGTATGGGGTTAGTTCTCATTTAGAGTCTCTTTTTTCTTGTTCCTTTTGGAATTGCACTAAGCTGACATGTGGCACCTTCCGTAAGTATGTTGCTTGGCCTCGGGACGAATCGTATGTGAAGTTTGAGAACTTTGAACTCTTTCTCCAATTATTTAATGTTGAGCCTCTAGACTCTTTTAACATCATTGGCCTCCTTCATCGACCTTGCTCCTCCATTGTTGACTCCCACCTGCCTTTTGATTTGGGATCAATTTGTGAGCTTGCAAGACCGAACCCGACCCTTCGATTTTCTTATACAAGGTCATGGTTGATCAATTTTGCTTGGGGTAAAATTGGGATAATAATGCCATTATGAACACTACATTAAGAGAAAATGGATTGTTGATCTTCTTCTTCTTCTTCTTGTTATCCTTCTTGCAAACACACTTCCACCAAACTATGGTCTAACCCGACCTCCTTTGAAGGTTTCACCATTAAGGGGATTTTTTTAATCCCAAATCTAAGAGCCAAGCTTACCAAACTTTTGATCATTTCTTTTAATTAGGCTCTCTTTCCTACTTTGCTCTCCTTGACTGGTTGTCCGATTGTTTGCTCCTAAGATAGAAATTACCACATATTTTGCAATTACTTGTGGTAGTGGAGGAGATAGAATTTTTTTAGGGGATGACTAATTGGAAGGGAAAAGGAAAAAGAATTGAGATGAGATGGAAGATTAGAAGATGGATAAGGGAAATCAACACTTGTGGCAACATACAATGGGTAACATTTGAGGGATTTCATTTCTGCAATTTCCGCCGCGAAGTTTTTCTACACTTTTCCACAGACTTTTTCTCGTGGCTTTTCCCATGGACTTTTTCTTCAACTTTTTACACGACTTTATTATGTGGCTTTTTTGTAGACTTTGTCTCATGTGAACTTGTTCTACGGAATTTTCCTACGGCTTTTTCTCGCAAAATTTGTTTTGTGGTTTTTTCGCATTTCTTTCAACGAAATTAAATTTTCTATGGATTCTCAGTGAATTTTTGCAGCACTTTGTTCTCGGACTTTTCTCACGGATTTTTCCACTACTTTTTCCACAGAATTTTCCTACAACATTTTGCGCAGACTTTGTCTTTAGGACTTTTTCTGTGGACTTTTTCTCAATTTTTTTCGCTAACTCCTTAGAATTTTCTTGGATTGGGAGTTATAAAAATTAATTAGAGTTCCCAAAGCCACATTTCCCAATTTTACTCATTTTTCTCAAATTTTGCTAAGAGATCAACTCTTTTGCCTCTGAAGAAGGAAACGCACGAAATGATCGCCAAGTCCCCAAAATTATTGCAAGTGCTCCAAAATTATGAAAAATTACCTAAAACCCCAAACTCAACCATGAAGCTCTATCAACTACCCAAGTTTAGTTTTCTCTAGTCATCCATTTTTACCAAGGGGGTAAAAATGGATAACAATTTGGTGACTCATGGGGACATCTTTCTATTAGATGATCCGATCGGTAGGTCGTGAGTCATCCATTGGGAATGGAGTCATCTTGATAAACAAAAAATTGGTCCGGAACTAGAGTTGATCTCAAAAACATTACCTCCAATGTATGCGTACCTGAGAAACAAAACACCACCACAAACACTATGTACAAAAATAAAAAAGATACAAACCACAAGTGAGATATATAGAGTGTGTGAAATCACTTGTTCTCGCTAAAATCAAAGCTACCCACTTTATCAGAATCGAAAGGAAAGGAAACTCAAACAAATCCTAAAACTAAGCGAGGAGAAGTAGCTCTTCTTTCTCAAAATGGGTAGCCATGTGTATGATTTGGTGTTGAACATGACATTCATTATGAGTGAAAAAATGACAAGAGGCTAATCCTCTACCCAAATCATCAAGGTATCAACTAGAAACAAGAAAAATACCTCTTTTAGTTCCTTTGCATTTGGATTGAAGAGGCATTACAGCTGATCCTTGGTACTCAAATTCATCCTTATGCTTAGGAGACATCATGACCGGTGGCGACAACTTGAATCTTGCTCAATGAAGAAAACTACTTGATTAGACAGCAGGCTTGATCTACTAAATTTTCCCATTGCATGGAAGCCCAAATTCAATAATGAAGTCTTCTTGCAGACATTCCTGGGTGGATGGTGTGGAAGAGATGGGATCTTCATGCTCTTTTCCTTCCTCTGTGGCAATATGGAACTCCTCCCCAATTTTCAGCTCATTGTTATTGATTGCAACATCCAATGAAGTCACTTTTGCATCATTATAATTTGTTGCAACACATTTTTGGCTCTGGAGTTCCTTCGTTGTTGCTTGAAGACTAACTTGCTCTTGGATAACCTCTTCCTCTAGCATGAAATTTGTCAAATCAAAATCTTGATTCGCTTCTCTAGAGGACTATTTGGGGTATGAAGCTATTTTTGATGTCTCTCCTCCATCATGGATTCATCAATCAAATCAGACCCTTCAAATGAAAGAAAAAAATCTTCAATAATGCTTTCTTCATCAAGTGGTTTCAACTCTTATTCGATCTCTTCCAGTTGCTCCTCTTCAATAGGACTTGGAGCTGATTGTTCTTCCTCCTCTTGACTGATTGTGCACCTCTAATTAGAACAAAATTCTCTTCATAAAAATTGCCATTATGGACACTGCATTCAGAGAAAATAGATTGTTGATCTTCTTCTTCTTGTTCTTGTTCTCCTTCTGTTGAAAACTCAACTTCCACCACCTGTGGTCTGACCCTGGCCTCCTCTAAAGGTTTAACCATCAAGGGGATTTTTTTAATCCCAAATATGAGAGCCAAACTTACCAAATTTTTGATCATTTCTTCTCTTTTAAGCTCTCTTTCCCGGTGCTTTGCTTGACTTGTTCTCTCGATTGTTTTCTCCCCAAGATGAACTTGAGACAACAATAGGAGGGATGGGTTGGGTTACAACAGATTTTGTAATTACTTGTGGTGGTGGAGGAGATAGAACTTCTTGTTTGTTTGGAGGGGATGACTACTTAGAAGGGAAAAGGGCAAAAGAATTGAGATGAGATGGAAGATTAGAATATGGAGAAGGAAACCAACACTTGGTGCAGTATACAATGGGCTTAAATCTTGACATTTCTGAAATGATAAAGCTTGGGATGGAGAAAAATGAGCATAAGGAGCTAGTGATTGACTTACCCATTGATAAGGTTGTCTTGCATTTTTGTCGATTTCTTTAATCTCCTCAGTCCACTATGCAAGTTGAGGCAACATTTCAACCATGAAATCAAGCTTCTCTTGTGAGCTATAATGTCTTGAAAAAGGGCCTTCCCATGGACAAGGTGCCTTGAAACCAATTCTAAAATATTTCATTCATAGCGTTGTAGCCCTGGATTAAACCATGTTAGCCTCCATTCTTTGAATCTTCTCCAGCAGATCAACATTCTCCATATAAATGTTATCATCATATGCACACCCTCACTCTTGATAAGCTCTATAGCCAAAATTGGTTTTGGAATTGTTCATATGGGTATGAATAATGGTCTGAATCTTATCATAATGCTAATGCTGGAGGAGTTGTGAAACTCGTTAGAGGTCGATTGCACTCCGGTGTGAAATCCAATGTGGGAATCAAGATATGATTGCACAACTTCATAGAGTGGAAGATAATGAAAGATATGGAAGAAAAATAGATGAAAATAGATGGGGAGAAGGTATGTGATTTTAGAGATGTGGGATGTTTGGACCAAGTGGAGTCGTCGATGTGCTTGAAAGTGTCTCCAAAGGCTGAAATCTTTACCAAGAGCACATCAAACAAGATTAAGTGAAGTGGTAAAGTGCTTAAGACTTGTCCCACTAGACATGCCAGATATGTTATCACCAAAAACAACACCCTATGATTTGTCTTGCCTATGTGAATGAAAAACAATTTTTTTGGGTAACTTTGAATCATCTCTCAAGTTGTGGACTTGCAGGCTTGAGATGATCCTCCGTGAGAAATTTGGTTTTTGCTCATAAAATACATGCCACAAACTACTCTAATGCAGGAAAAATATCTAATCCTAATCTAAATTTCCAAGGGACTAGGGAGAGATATTGCATGAAAACAAAGCCTACACTAAAGCGGTGATACACAAGAAAAGTGGGTTGCTGATCAAAAATCCAACTGCCTGAAATGGAGAGAGGTGAGCAATGGAGAGGATGGAGAAGATACAACATAGACCATAGATAATATTCACACAAAACACCACTTAAAAACAATTAAAAAAATCTCCTGAAACCTGCAATAGACATCAAATATATGCACTTTATATACCTGAATGATGAGAGGTAAGAAGAGACAATAAAATAAGCAAATGATGGAGAAAATGCATCACAAAACAAATTTTATTTCTGCATGACTTCACCTAGTACATCATTAGTGGGAAAGAGTCAAGAAAATTTCATTACAAGGCAAAGAGATGAGGCTTGAACTCCACATTTAACCCTAGAGTAGAAAGAGAGGGGGACATGAGAGAAAAATCACCAACTCCTTTATAAATGAGCGCAAGATTTCAATTTATAGATTGAGAAAGAGAGAGAGAATTGAGGGTATGTTTCTTGAAAAAGGCTCCCCATGTTGTCCCATATGCTACAACAGAGAAATAATTATGAGCATGACTCATTAAATGCATCCCAACTACAAATTAAAACACTATTTTAATCATTGTACGTTTTCCTTAAAATCATCATAAAAACTTCATTAATTTATGGATTTATTTATTATTGTGAATCGGGCTCAAGGGTTAAATTTCCAACGAGGGATTTTTTTAAAATCCATTGAGAATTGCAAAAGTTATGGTCTTCGAGTGTGAGGAGATATTTTGAGTTATCGGGATTTATTGCCTTTTACGGCACTTGAGAATTTATTTTCTTGGATCTAGATTTGTTTATTTTATTTTTACCCACCTAACCTCAATAAAATTGAGAAATACAATTCACATTGCATAGAGGGCATTGAGTCTTTTTCAATGATATAATGTTTGTCAAATTTCAAGCACAAGATCAAAAGTTATGTCCATTCGAAGTTTTGTGTGAAAAATAGTCATTTTCCTTTGTTTTGCGGATTTTCCATTTTTCTACATCATTCAACGGATTTGGTTTTCTACGGGCTTTTCTAAGGATTTTGTTGTATGGCATTTTCCAAGAACTATTTTCTGCGGATTTTTTTGTGGCTTTTCCCGTTGACTTTGTTACGTGGCTTTTTCACGACTTTGTTCTCCGCTTTTCCATGGACTTTTCCTATGGCTTTTTCGGTGGACTTTTCCTGTGGATTTTTCCATAGACTTTGTCTATGGACTTTATCTATGGTGTTTTTGTGGCCTTTTCCGTGGAATTTTTCTTGTGGAATTTTTCTTGTGGTGTTTTTGTGGCCTTTTCCGTGGAATTTTTCTTGTGGAATTTTTCTACATACTTTTTCTCAAATTTTCACTAACTCCTTATAATTTTCTTGGATTGGGAGTTACCAAATATGAAGTAGAGTTCCCAAAGCCACATTTTCCCAATTTTACTCGTTTTTCTCAAATTTTGCTCAGAAATGAACTCCTTTACCTCTAGAAGAAGGGAAATGCATGAAATGATCTCTAAGTCCCCAAAATTATTTCAAGTGCTTCAAAATTATGAGAACTTACCTCAAAATCCCGGACTCAACCATGAAGCTCTTTTGACTCTCAAATTTTAGTTTTCTCGAGTTGTCCATTTTTCCCAAGAGGGTAAAAATGGATAACAATTGGTGACTCACGGGGATGTCTCCTTTATTAGAGGATTTGATCGGTGGCCTTGAATCATCCATTAGGCATGGAGTCACCTGATAAAAACAAATATGATCTAAAAATCTAAAAAAATTCCCACGAGCCACTTGAAATAGTACTCTGGGCTGGAGCTGATTTCACCAACCACTACCTCCAATGTATCGTGCACTTGCAACGAAACATCATCACACACACACTATGTAAAAAAATAAAAAAACATACACACCCAAATGAGATACGTAGAGTGTGCGAAAGTACTTGTTCTACTGAAAGAAAACATACCTACTCTACACTAATCGCAATCAAAGGAACTCAAACAAATCCTACAAATGGTAGAGAGAAATAGCTCCCCTTTCTTAAAATGGGCAGCCGTGTATATGATTTGGTGCTGAACATGGATATTATTATGAGTGAAGAATAGACAAGAGGATGATCTTCCACCCAAATCATCAAGGTATCAACTTGAAACAAGACAAATTCCTCTTTTAGTTGCTCTGCATTTTTATTGAAGAGGCATTGCAGCTGATCCTTGTACTCTACAACTCATCCTCATGCTCGAGAGACAACATGATTGGTGGCCACTTCGAATCTTTCTCCAATGAAGCTAGATAATTGATTGGGAAAGGTCTGATCTCCTTAATTTTCCCATTACATGAAAGCCCAACTTCAATAATTAAGTCTTCTTGCAGACATTCCTCGGTGGATGTTGCAGAAGAGATGGGATATTCGTGCTCTTTTCCTTCCTTCTCTAGCGTGTATGGAACTCCTCCCAAATTTTTATCTCATTGTTATTGATTGTAACATCCAATGAAGTCACTTTTTCATCATTATAATTTTATACAATACATTGTTGGCTCTGGAGTTCCTCCATTGTTGCTTGAAGACCAACTTGCTCACGGAAAACCTCTTCTTCTAGTATGAAATTTTTCAAATCAAAATTTTCAATTCTCTCATTGTAGATGACTATTTGGCACATCATTTTATTTTCATAGCTCTCCTCAATCATGGATTGATCAATAATATCAGGCCCTTCAAATGAAATAAAAAAATATTCAATAATGCTTTCTTATTCAAGTGTCTTGAACTCTTATTCGATCTCTTCTAGTTGCTCCTCTTCAATAAGACTTGGAGCTGATTGTTATTCCTCCCTCTTGACTGATTTTGTAACTTTTATTAGAACAACATTATCTTTAGACAAAGTGTCATTATGGAAACTGCAATTAGAGAAAAAAATTTCTAATCTGCTTCTTCTTGTTCTTGTTCTCATTCATTTGCAAACTCATCTTCCACCACCTATGGTATGACCCGACCTCCTCCGAAGGTTTTACAATTAAGGGGATTTTTTTAATCCTAAATATGAGAGCCAAGATTACCAAAGTTTTGATCATTTCTTCTCTATTTGGCTCTCTTTCGTGCTGCTCTCCTTGATTTGGTTGTCTCATTGGCTGCTCCCAAGATGAACTTGAGATAGCAATAGGAGGGAAGGGTTGTGTTACAAAAGATTTTGCAATTACTTGTGGCCGTGGAGGAGATAGAACTTCTTGTTTATTTGAATGGGATGAATACTTTAAAGGTAAAATGGAAAACTAAATGATATGAGATGGAAGATTAGAAGATGGAGAAGCTAAATCAACATCCTGGGGCATCATACAATGCGCTTGAATCTTGACACTTCTCTGAAATGATAATTTGTTCAATGAAAGGTTTTGCAAGAGCTATTGAAATGTTGTAAGAAACACTCAAGAACCCAAAATATTTGTGCAAAATCCCTCAATGGACCATATGATAAGAAACAAGCAAGGAATCCTATTTGCATAAATTAGCTTAAAGTAAACAAACAACTTAAAAAAATGAAGTTAACCTCTATTCTTGAAAGCTTAAAATAAATGAACCTAAAAGGATCTAAGCAATCAGTTTATGCTTCAAGAGAATGGGATCTCACCATTAATGGCTTCAAGGCCAATGGTTCTTCCCATTTACTCCATGTTATGTGATAGAAATGCAAAAGCAAAGCAAATAGCTCAATAAAAGGTCATAATCCTAGCAATAATACTATAGTTTAGGTTAGAGGGAAGAAGTGTTCTTAGAAATGAGAGGGGGTAGTAGGCTATTTATAGTTTTCCATTTGGGAAATGGGAGGATTTTTGGTGCATGTGGGACTAAAAAGGGAGTCAACAAGTAAATTATCAAGTCAAAGTAAGATTTGACTAGTTTTAGAGAGAGGTTGATCATGGTTAAGACTAGCTAACCATGTTTAGAGGGTAATTAATCTTATTTAGAGAGAAATTAGGTTTCTAGGAGGATTCGAAAAGGCCTAATCAATGCAATGAAGTGGATTGATATTCCAGGAGCTAATAGAGGAAATAAAGAAGATAATATTATCCAAGAAGATGTTATTATAACCTATTTAATTAGTTTCAAGAGGAAATATGATGAAAAGAGTGTCGTGAGAGGGAAATTAGATAGATCTAACTAACGAGGTGTCATCGGTTTGTGAGGAAGAGAATAGTAAGTGCAATATTAGAAATAATAGTGCTTAGATCAAACTACGAGTGTCTCCATTTTCCCTATTTGGGGTGACGTAAGCAACGTCACTTTAAAGAAAGTAGACAAACGTAAATGAGTAAAAAATTTTGAAGGGGTAGAAGACAAATTAAAAGGATGAAGGATAAAGGATGCCCCTCGAATGTCGATGGGGTGACAGAGAAATTTGATTGACGATGAAAAAATAAAGCGAGAGAAAGGGAGAAGAAATGAGATGAGAAATTAAAAAGGGATATTGAGCCCTCCACAAACTAGTGCCTTATAAAAACAATACAGAATCATCATTTTGCTTAGAATCCTCATCATTGGTCCTTATTAAAATGTAAGCATATGACGGAGGCATAAAATGACATGAAAATCCAAAATACAAACAACCGTCCCTTGTGAAAGAAATGGCCAAATCAATGCAACATACATGAATTTAATGTAATACGAGAAATAAACAATCTCACCTAACATGGAAATAAGTACAATTACACACACTTAAACTAATAACATTCACGATAGTTACACAAATACTTTATTATCGAGAAGTAGTCCCAAATTTTTTGATAAATGACAAGGGTGAAGGATGATGCCCCAAGAAATGATTATATGAAAGGGGAAAGATGGAGGACACTTGGGTGCAAAGTGAAAAAGTAATGTGCACTACAAAAATAGTATCTAGACAATTGAGAGTGCCCCAAAGTACAGACGAAGTAAGCAACATAGCTTGTGTAGATGTTTGAAGATTTATATGATCCATGAGTCATTGTTTCAAAATATTTGAAAATGTCAGCAAGATATGGGATGAGTGCCATGCGATAGACACAAATTTCAGCTGTAGATGAGCGTTTTACCAATTTTTAGTCCATTTTCGAAGTATTTCAATGTTTTTGGTTTTTAAATGGTTTTAATTTTTTTAGATTTTCCGATTGGTCGGTAGAATTTGTATAAGAGATCAAAGATCTCCTAAAAATATGCGCAACTACCTAAAGGAAAAGGCAAAGGCGCCAGGAGCACAAAAAGTGGCCCGACGAGAAGAATTACAAGCCAAAAATAATTATTTAATAAAAATAATCATTACGATAGGTGAAAAATAGAGGAAAAATAGAAGAAAAATGAAAAGAAATGATGCTTAGAAAATGTGTAAATCATTCCAGTGTAATGAAGAAGTGACCGTAGGGTGACACTAAGCACCCCAAGATGTGAAAAATGAGTAAAAATAATTATTTTAATAGAAAAATAATCATCTTGGCAGATAGAAGAAGGGCTAGAATGATCACGATGGAGAAAACATGCCCCGAGGGCATCACTAAAGCCTAATATACCCACAGGGTAAATCAATCACGATTAGTTCATTTCTACTAGAGTTCTTGCGAATTTTAACCGTGAGTGGGAGCAACAACACCTTGGAGTGAGATGGCGACACTACTAAGTAAGATGAGACAAGTAGATCGCATCCGAGAGTTCATGCGAGACCCAACGGATGGACCATACGTGAGTGGCCTATCCCTATTTATGAATTACGCATTTAATGCAATTTTTTAAGGGATTTTTAGGCTAGGTACAAGAATTTTGATGTATGTGTGTGTGCACATGTGTCAAAACCAATGAGTATGCGTGCACGCGTATCCATCGAAAAAAATGTATATGCACACGCCTATTTATTGAAAGGGGAAACAACGGGGTGCACACTCGTGAATCGAAAGGGGATGCATACATGTTTTGGGTGGGGAAATGGGACGCACATGTGCATGTCTGGAGACAAACGTGTCAACGTCTAAACCGGGTGTGCATGCATTAGGATAGGCGAGAAAAAAAATAAAGGGGTGCGTATGCGTGGAGATAAATGCGTATGCATCGGGGTGGTGTGTAGGCATCGAATGAGCGCGTATGTGTCGGAAAGTGGACCGAACACCCTTCCAGGCCAAATGTCCAAGGAGAAAAGAAGAAAAACTTAGAAGAAAGTGAAATGTTGAGGAAATAAGATAGAAGAATGGCTATTTACCAGTAATTTTCAAATAGAAGTAGATAGAAATGTTAACTGATATATGTGTGTTTTTTTTTCATAGCGTATAGTACCCATCCTATGCACTGTGAGTGATATGCTCGGCTAGTGACGATAGAGGCCTAGTTCGATGATGATGATTGAGAGACTCGACAACCTTGTTCATGTTATTCGTTGATGTGCACTCACAGCACCCCTGAATTTCTATAACTCGATGGGTTGAGACTCTCCGTGTGATTGCATAACATGGAGCTTTTCCCAAGTGTGGGACCTTGCGAAATCGAAAAGCTCTCCGGATGAAGGCGGTTCCTATTCCTCTGTTCAGATGCACATGTAAAAATGTAGAGGGTTTACTCAAAAACCTAAACTAACTTTCCAAGGATACAGGGTAAGAAGATGTATAAAATAAAACCTAAACTAACAAAGGTGATGCACCGAGGAATGAAGAACACCTATCTTGCCAATAAACACAAATCATTAAAATGCAATGTAAGATCATGCACATATAACAAAATTTGTAGTGAAAGATCAAGAGGATGTAAATGAACACAGAGAGGGTTGAGAATCATCCACAAACATGCATTATTTTCTCCAAATATTGATACAATACACTACAAAATGCCAAGAGGCAAAGTTGCATTACAGTTTTAGATGGGAGGTTTGAACTCCACAAATTCACCTGCCAAAGAGAAGAAGGGAGGAGAAACCAAGAATGTCCAACCTTTAGAAAGGATCCCCTCCTTACAATTTATAGGAAGAATGAGAGAGGAAAAGAGAGGAATTCAAAATCTACCCCAACCACTTCTAGGTTGTATTTAATTCATCTCATTATGGCGGTAGGTGAGAACCCTAACAAACCCAAAAATGGGGAACTCGTATTTTGAATTTTTGAAGAACTTTTTCTCACCTAATTAAAGATATCTATTTGTATTTGGACGAGAGACCTTGTAGGCTTTTTGAAAAGTCCAACCTTGCGTGAATCCGAGCTCCCTGTGAAAAGTTATGGCCATTTGAATATCTGGTCCGGTTTGCTTTTCGTCGTCGGGTGTCAACGCGCTCAAAATGTTGCACCACCCGAAGATGCGCCTCGGCGCATCCATCCTTATGTCAACATATTATTACGTGTGCCATAGGTGCTGAAAATTTCATGTCGACATATTTTACTTTGTGCACCTCCAACTCCGTGCCGAGTGCAAATTTTTTCATGTCAACATCTTTTGATGTGCACCTCCAACCTACGCCAGGGCGCGAATTTTTCATGTCAACATCTTCTGATGTGCGCCTCCAAACTGGGGAACGGATTTTTTTATGTCAACATCTTCTACTGTGCACCTCCAACCTACGCTAGGGCGTGAATTTTTTCATGTCAACATCTTTTGATGTGCGCCTCAACCTTCTGTTGTCTATATCTACCCTGGGGAAGATATATACAACAAGCATTGGATTGCTCATGTGGTGAGATGCCCCATATCACATTAGATCATGGCATTTTTGACAACTATAGCAGAGTGATGGTACATCGAGAGTCATTGCTTTTGGATCCCAACCGGGGAGATCATGATTACTCTTGAGGATGTGTGGAGTATTATGCGGGCCCCGATCTAGGGTTAGCTTATCCAATCTACTTGCCACTTGACTTATATTCAGCAATATATCATAGAGTTGTTTGGTGTCCTGATGATACCATGGCGTGAGATGACCATTAGGCTATCATGGTGTATTGAGGACTTAGAGATAGAATGAGTAGTGGTTTATATGATGGCCTTTGTTAGTGGAGTCTTACTCCCTGACAAGACCGGTGCTTCATTTCCACTCGGCCTCCTTGGAGTGATATGTGGTTTGGTAGAGGGAGAGACCTACTGATGGGATCAGTGCATTTTAGAACATCTATAATGGGACATTCATTTTATTATCTACTACCATCGAGAAGATGGTAGGACCAGCCTACTTGCTTTAAATTTGGGCATGGGACCATATTGCCATTGGTCACCCCTTAGGTGTTTTGAGAGTTTGGGCTCCTGAGGAACGTTTCTATGATGGGTTGGGTTCCGATAGGGGATGAGATGTGGCCATATATGGGGATGTATATCACCATCGCTACGAGATTGATGAGTTACAACAGGCTTACATGGTTTGGAGGCCTTGCAGAGAATTTCCAGTGGCCCGAGGATGGTTTAGAGCTCGATCTTTGCCATAGTGGAGCATTTTATATTAGGTAGCCATAGCTATATGCGGAGTTGTATAGGGTGGATCGGTGCCCGAGGAATTTTTCATTACCTAGGATGTTCTAGGCCAAAAGTTGGTACGCTCGTAGGCACGAGAGTATGTTGATATGGGTCCACAGATTTCTGTGATAGATCAATGGCCATTTCTCCGACAGGTGGTACCTACTATTTGAGTGCCACTTGAGACAGATTAGAGATCTAGGTACTACAATTGAGTATGTGTGATGGTACCATGTGTGCTTCCATGTCATTTTACTATTTCCGGGTGGTATATAACACCAGTGTGAGAACTCCTCTAGTGGGGCCTCCTAGTGGTGGCGAGGGTGGAGTCATTGGCAGTGATGATGATGATGATGATGATGACGTTGGTCCTGATTCACACCATTATGTCAGGGGTTAGGGATAGGGTCCAATACTATAGCAGCCACAGGGACAGGGCCCCATGCCTAGGCCGAGATAGGTGTTCAGGGCAGCTGACATAGAGTTCCCCAGTAGGCATTCCAAAGGGGGATATACACCCCTCTTCAGTAGTTATTTCTAGAGTAGGGCCCGCCACCTCATGCTCAGGGGTGGTGGTGATGGTGGATAGTTGGATTCCCTTGACAACAACGATTATAGGTGATGATTTCATTCAGTTACAAGTGGGTAGAGAGAGATGCAGCCAAGGCACATGTACATGCCCTTACAGTAGAGTGAGATCAGGCACATGCTCAGGTGTAGATTTTGACATTGGAGAGAGATCGAGGCGGAGAGCACGAGGCCACTCAGGGTATGATAGTACCTTATGGCAGAGTCGGATTAGTGAGATGGCCACACAGGGGGCTCAGATATTGAGCCTTTTACATCAGTCTCAGACCCAAGTGTAGATGGTTGTTTCTCAGAGGGACCACGCCCAGGCATAGTCACAGGGTTATATTACATATAGAGATTAGGCACGAGCATAGGTGTAGGTTATTACCATAGATAGAGATCGAGAGGCCGTTGCTTCTAGACATAGGCTTAGGCTGATAATGGTAGGTTGATAGGTGAGCGAGATGTCACCTTAAAGGTAGCTATTACTTCTGGAGATGTTGATCCGATACGTGATGCCATGAGGTCCAGGTGAGGCTTTATATTATAGGACTACCTATTTCAAAGAAATCTCGGTAGAGCAGTGAATGGTTCCATTTGAGAATTTATATGTGAGTGCGATAGGCTCTAGGTCATGGTGATCAGGCCATTCAGTTAGATCAGTTCAGAACCCTATTGCAAAGCAGCAGTGGACAACAACCATCTAGATAATAAGGTGATACCCCCTGGTGCTGGTCCATCACAACCACCACTCTTCCATCCTCCAGGTCATGGACCCGGGAGCCCCATGAGGGAGAGTTGTGGTTGAGTTCTTTACTTCTCCTTTTGTATAGATGTATTGTATATATGCCTCTTATGAAGGCTGATTTTGATGTATAGTTTTATGTACCATTGTTTTGATGATGCCTCTTTGATGAAGTCTCGATTTTTTGATGCATGCCCCTTTTAGATGGCATATTGTATCGATGATGTACACTTGAGCATTGACTTGACATGATTTATACATGTATCATATGGACATTTTGATGATGATTTTGTCATGTTATACTGTGATTATGCTTTGTATGATTATTGATTATGATGTATGATTTCCCTTTCCTCTATGTATGTGACATACCTTAGATTTAGAGATGTGTATGTTTCATGCTTTCATATTTTGATATATCTGTAGATAACACCACAAATTTTTAGATTTATGAGAAGTTTTTTCTTATTCTAGCACTTGGGATGATACTAGATGATATTGGTGTGGGGGATAGATTTGTGATTATATGCAACCCCTCTTGCCCCCATTGATGATATGATATGTGATGATTAGCTTAGCATACATGCATGATGTAATACTTAGAATTTTTGTATATATGATGTAGTAGATGATGTTTTATATGTGATGAATGATAGATGATAGATGTGATAACAAACAAGTGCAAGAGATAAATATACAAGCAAAAGTTAACAAAGCTAAACAATTGTACCTATACAACACAACACAACTTATGATGCAAACACATGAATTTGACAAAGCATATTACAAAGATCAAATTGAAATTTTAATCTAAGTAAGTAAAATGAACCCTAAAAAATGCATCCAATACACAAATGAATCAAATTTGACATATATAATTCTTTAAAACAGATCTAAACCCATGCTAAGCAAATAAGTAACAAACATCACTCCTAAAGATATTCACAATATGAAAATTTCAGCATATTAAACTATATAAAAAGTAAAGAAATTAAATCATTATCTTTTTTTGATGGGACAAAATCAATATATTTTCTAATGTTTTGGGTTTATCTAAAGATAAGTTTTCAAGGCTACTGTTCACATTGTTTTCAAAAACAACATTGTGCGGTTGTCATAGCTTTGTCCCTAAAAAGGGAGATTTTTTGAATGTTTAGGTTTTTTGTGTATCCTTTTTCGAGTGTTTTTGTGTTTTCTAAGGTCATGTTCCAAAATTAATGTACAAGAACAAAGAAGCGTGGATGCCCCCATCATGATGTGGGAATATACAAAGAAAATGCCACGCACATATGTACGAGAAGGTGAAAATGTGAAGGCCCCATGTTAGATGGGAGTATACAAAGGCAATGCCCTTCATGCAGATATAAGAGAAAATAAGCCGAGATCATGGTTTGACAAAGGTGGTGTTATCCAAAATTCACCCCTCATAGGTAATGGATAACATTACATCAAATTCTTTAGTCCCAAGTAAATAGATTGATCTTCCTTAAGGCACCAAAAATCATGTTTTTGGGGCCCCCTCGGCTTCTCTCTAACTCTCTCATCTTTTCACATGTGGAAATCCCAACGAGTTGAGATTATGGAAAAAATGTAGAAAATAAGGTTGCTTTGTTTTTTGAGGCATTTATCTAAAGGGCTATTCGGCCGTACTGCGCTTAAGGTTGAACCACTTCGTTGCATGAAGCGTTGAAAAAATGAAGAAAATCAGCTAAGTCCTACCATCCAAGTAAGTTTTATAGGCTCTGGGACGTCGGGACACGTGGGACGTGAAAAGCCGAAATGGCTGAAATCAAGGGAAAAATGTCTAAGTCTTTGTTTCGTCTTTGGGACATCTGGGACAAAAGTACACGCGGGACGTGGATTGGCAGGGATTTAGGCAAGATCTCCTACATCCAACTCCGATTCGAATATTTGTCCTAGATTTTGTTTCATCTTAGGCACCGTGCGGGATAGATCCTTTATTTGATTGAGCAAGTCGATCCATTTCATCGGTTCTAGATATTTTTCCCAGACGACTCTTTAGTATTCATCTTTATCCCAAATAGTCGCTTGAGAGATATTCTTGGGAAGGAAGCTTCACTTCTAGAAAGGTATGGTGGCTTTCATCCATGGGCAAGTTGGGCCAAAAGTCATGCACCGGTGGGACACGAAAAGCGAAATGGTCGATTTTGAAGAAAAGTCAATGTTTGACTGTGAAAAGTCGAAATTAATACTCATGTTTTATGACAAAACGCATTTTCCCAAAATAGCTTCCCTTTTATTAGTAGGCCATAACTTTTGCATTTTCAACGAAATCACACAAAATTGGTACCATTGGAATCATGGCTCCAAATGTTGCACATCAATTAATAAATTTCAGATTTGATGAGATATTGATCATTTTTTAGAAAACGTGGCTGGGTTCATAATAGTGTTTTATTTGGTGGTTTAGAGAGTGCAATTAAGAGGCAAGATCATCATTCTTTCTACCCATTGCAAATACTCTAGGACAGGTATGGGGATCCTTTTTCATGTAATATATAATCATTTTACTCCATTTAATGCCTTCTTATAAGTGGTCTAAGGACAAATTTCGGGATTTTCATTTTTCCCTTCTCTGTTCTCTTAGGTTTTTCTATAAACTGGAGTGTTGGGCTCATGTATTAAGGGGAGTTTTCGGATAGCAAAGCTCTGTCAAAATTGATTTGTGAAGCCAATTTGTTGTAGGCCCTTGTGGTGGACTCCTTGCATGGTGATCCAGGCCCTTATCTTGTAATAGATTGAACATGTGCATATCATGAAGCAATAAAATATCCCCCACATTAATATTAATTTAATTAACTTATGTATCTCCCCATCCTCACAATTTTCATTACATTCTTCTTTAATTAAGTTTAATATTTCTACAAGAATATTGTGTCTACATTATTATGTTCTTGCAGGGACATCCATTATACCTATTGTGTATGCTTGGAATATCAACCAACAATGCATTTTGCAGATTATGGAGAATGTCATCATTTTCTAACTGTGCAAAATTGCTGTCTATTTCACGCATTTGGAGACTACTCTCGGGACCCTCCTTTTAAATTGTATCACCACTTTAGTGTAGAAATTCATTTTATGCATTCTCTCTAAATTTGAAAATTTAGATTAGAAACCTAGCTTAGCTTATCCCACATTAGAGTAGATTGTGGCGGGTATTTAGGAGCAAGAATCCAACTTTCTGCGGAGGTCTATCTCAAGTGCAAGTCCCTTTTTTTCACCTTGGAGATAGTACCCATGTTATCCAATCACACACTCTTCAAGTATATACACTTGTATAAACATAAGGGTGCGAGATTCGGTGATAAGTGGCTTTAATAGGGTTCTTATACCTAGCAAAGGAAGTCATATCTAGAAAGTGGTGATGATTACATGTCTTTGTAAGATTGACTTGTTCACGGAGAGAATCTTCTTTGAGTGTCGAAAACTATTTTTCACCCAAAGACCTACCTCTATGTCACAATTGTGTGGTTTTCATATGTGGACTACCTACTTTTTCTTTATTGTTATCTTAATTTTCCATTTTTTCTTATTTTTTCTTTGTTCTATTTTTAGTTCTTATATGATATTCGTCATGCTTAAGTGTAGAACCGCTTGAGGTGCATGGTGTTCATAGGTTACCATCTCTTCACCATCATCAGTATGGAAGTTTATAGGCTCGTGATCCATACTTTGAAACTACTACATAAGGACCTAGCTAGTTAGCCTCAAGCTTACCTTTCTTTTCTATCTTTGATAGTGTTCTTCTTATTTTATTTTAGAACTATATCTCCTACATCAAATTTCGATGAATCTTATGATGATGAATTTGTTGTATCCCTTGGATACTCTGTTTTGATAGACTTTCAGGTGATTGAGTGATCTAATAGGATTTTCATCTAATAGTTCTAACTCTTCCATACCTCAAAGCAACTTTGTAGTCCTCGTCTTTATCAAGATAGTCTCTAAGAGATATTCTCGGGAAAAAGCTCAACTTCGGAGAGGTATGATGGTTGTAGTGCCATAGACAGTGAATATGGGGTCACACCGGTAGGAGTGCGAATAGATGTTCGGTAGGCCTAGAGGGTGGTATGTATCTGTAAGTGCCAATTACGGCTAGTTTTACATAACATTTTCTCCATGATCCGTATAAGGGTTTTATTAGTATTTCTTCTTTGTCCATTACCTTTAATAGGGGGTCTACCACTTGAGTTGGATATAGAAACATTGACACAAGGTTTTAACCATTTTTTTTTTAAGGATTTACCATTATTAGTGACAATGGCTAAAGGGATCTCATAATAGTAGATGAGATGGTTCATGATGAATTTTGAAATTTGCGCCTTTGGTGACATAAGTAAGAAGGACAACGTATACCCATTTGGTAAAATATTCGGTGGTAGTGATGATGTGAGTATGACCATATAAAGAAGAAGGATGGAGTTTCTCTATGAGATCCGAGGCCCCATTTAGAGAATGGCCAAGGCGCCATAGTCGTTAGGCTTATGCTAGCGCATGTATTAAGTTTCCATATTTCGGCATAGTTCACACTTCTTTACAAATTTGTAGTAATTTGATTCCATGGTTGGCCAATAATAGCCTACTCTTAATATCTTCCTAGCTAAGACCATGCTGCATTGTGTGAGCTCCAAAAATACCATGTACTTCCTTAATAGCATGGATCGAGTCAAAGACATCCAAAAACAAAGTAGACTCCCATCGTAGTCACAACGATAAAGGGTGCCTCTTAGGAGGGTATAACAGGCTATGCGGTGGATAAGGGATTTCTTTTCAGAATGAGTAATGTCTGGTGGAAAAGTTCCATCTTGTAGGTATCAAAAGATTGGATCATACCAGGGGATAAGGGACCAACAACTTCACATGCCAAACATGACTCTAGCATATCATATGTTGGCACTTATAAATGCTCTACAAAGAAAGGCATCTTACTTTCTGAGGGGGAATGCATAATAGAGACCCAATAGTAGCCATAACATCTACGATCTATTGTGTGACCTTGGTTTTTGCTCAAATATGATCTATGTAAAGTACTCCTTCAGTTTTCGACCATCTTTTTATATGGAATGAGCTTCTCATCTTTAACTTTGTACTCATCATTAACTTGTTTAATGATAAGTTGAGAGTCTCTAATGACTCGTAGTTTTCGATGTTCCAAGTAATAGCTAGCTTGAGGCCAGCGATGAGTGCCTCGTACTCTGTATGTTATTAGTGCATGGAATCCCAACTAGGAATGCTCTTGGTATGACATCTCCTATGGGAGTGATGAGCACCACTCCTACTCTAGATCCGTGGAAGGTGAAAGATCCATCAAAATGGACTTCCATTCTACAGACTCTTCAATATACATCATAGATGCATCTGGTAGATCTAGGCACAAAGGTTCCATTCCTGGGAGAGGAGCTTCTACCAATTGATCAGCCAATACATGTCCTTTCAAGGATTTATGATTCACGAACTCAATATCAAATTCACTCAGGAGAATGATCCAATTATCCATTCGGCCTATGAGGGTAGGTTTGGATAAAAGGTACTTTGAGAGGGTCAACTTTGGATATGAGTTTGGTTTTATTGTTTAGGAGATAATGGCGAAGCTTTTGGAAGGTGAAGACAACTGCCAAGTAGGCCTTTTCTATTTGGGGTAATTCAACTTGTATGCAATCAAGGTGTGACTAAGATAGTAAACTGATCTCTCTTTATGGTCTAAGTCGTATTGGGCAAGCAGTGCACCAATAGAAAACTAGGTAGTAGAAATGTACAGAGGAGAGGTTCACTTCTGGGTAGGTGGCATGAGTATAGGTGGGCTAACAAAGTAATTTTTTAGTAGTGCAAAGGCCTTCTGACAGTTGGGTCCCCAATTGAATGTGACATCTTTCTTGAGAAAATGGGTAAAGGGGTGGCACTTATCCACATGTTGTGAAATAAAGTGATAGATTACCTGAATTTTCCCTTGTAGACTCCTTAGTTGTTTGAGAGTGGTAGGTGGTGGCATTTCTATGATAGCCGTAACCTTCGCAGGGTCCACTTCAATCCCTCTTTGTGAAACAATGAACCCTAGGATATTTCCTGATAAAACACCAAAGACACATTTCTTAGGGTTCAAAAACCTTATAGTCTTGTAGACACTGAAAAATACACCTCAGTACTTCAGGGTGCTCTCCCTACTCTTGGATTTTGTAGGATGTCATCAACATAATCTTCCATGATGTCATTTATCATATCATGGAAGATAACAGTCATGTCCCACTTGATAAGTAGCCCTAGCATTCTTGAGCCCAAAGGCATGAATTTGTAGCAAAATTTCCCCCAAGGGGTGATGAAGGTTGTTTTATGTTGATCTTCTTCTGCAATCCATATCTGGTTATAACCTGAAAATCCATCCATTAAGGACAACATTTCATAACCAGCAGTGGAATCAACTATCATGTCAATGTTAGGTAGGGGAAAGTCATCCTTAGGACATGCCTTATTAATGTCATGGAAATCAGTGCATATTCTTATGCCGACAGGATTCTTCTGTACCAGGACTATGTTAGAGATCCATTTTGAATAGTCAATGGGTTTAATAAAATCAATAGCTAACAGTTTTTCCAATTCTTCTTTGACAAGGAGCGCCACCTTAGGATGCATCTTTCTCAACTTTGCTTGATGGGTTTGGCATCTGGGTGCACAACAAGGTTGTGCACAACTAGCTCTGGGTCCAAACCAAGCATATCTACATATGTCCATGCAAATATGTCCACGTATTCTCTTAAGAGATCTACAAAGATCTTTTGTTCCTGAGATGAGAGTGAAGTCCCCAACTTTATCATTCTAGGTTACTCTTCTGAGCCAATGTTGATGTTGATTGTTTCCTCAACAAGCATCTTAGAAGCATCTTCCATCTATATAGGATCAGGGGGAAGAGTAAGATCAACTTCCTGCGGTAGCTCATCATCATCTTTAAATGGATAAACCACTTCATCTTTAGACTCTTCGTTCTATTTATCTATGAGTTTTTTCAAAGAGTTTGTCACTGTGAGATTTCCGTCTATCCTTTTTGTCAGGTTTCTCAAAAGTGGTTATACTCTTACTTACCATATTCTTATTCAAAATCCACACATCTCTGCTTCTTCCCCAAAGTATGCACATGTGTCTAGTTGAATTGCAAATCCTTTCTTGTGGTCCCCAGCTGGAATAGAATCCTGAGTCCCATGAACTCTGCAAATGCCTCATCATTTTCAAAGAAGTCTAGGGGCATGTGAAGTTGTTGATCCCAATCTATAAGTTCAGGATATACAAGGACTACTTGATAATTTTTAAGGGGATGGATTTAGATAAGGTAAGGACCATTTGAATCTAGAATAGGTTAGTGGAAGCAAGATCGTCATAGAGGCTACATTGGGAATTTGCGTCATTCTAGAAATGAGATGAAACATCCTCATGTTCAGAAGAGGTGGCATCATTCTCAGAGGGTAGAGCATTATGAGGCCTTATCCCAAGGTCATGTTTATCAGACTTAAAATGAAGGATGGGAGTAGGATCTAGCTCAACCTTGTGCATTAATGCCACATCCTAACCATTATAGCCCATGACAAACATCATGTGGTGACCTTTGATGTACTGGGGTGCTTGATGGCATGAAGCCATGGTGCCTTCTGGCACTTTACTAGTAGGATCTTCTAACATTTTCTCCTCAGATAGGAGACCACTATGGAAAATTTTTTCCAATGGTTTAGGACATTGCTCCCGAGTGCTCTTGAACTAAAATAAGGCTTACCCCTTATTCTAGGAGATACTAATAAATATGATATTAACAAAGCTTGTTCAAGAGTGAATGGCTCACCTGGGCCATATTTTTCTGACGTTTCCTCCCATGAAGAGAATGGGTTGACTAATGAAGGAAAATATTGATTATAAGGAGTGAGGACTCTGAATCTATCCATTTCTTCATAGCTTCCATTTGTAGGGGAAAACAACATCTTGAAGGACACTCATAAGCCACACGAGAAAAATTGTGCAATGCCCTACAATGTGTGAATGGTTCTAGGTCACCCAGAATGGTAACCACTTGACCTTCATGACATAACTTGATGCAATGATGAAAATTTGATGGAATAGCTTGCATGGCATGGATCCATGGGCACCCTAGGAGCATGTTGTATGGAAGGTCGAAGTCAAGGACATGAAATGTCGTGTCATGAAAATTTGGGCCTACTTCCATGGGAACTACTATAGTACCCACTGATTCTCGTTCTTCATTGTCATAAGCTATGATTTTGATAGTCTTAGCTCCCAGATCTATTTCTGAATGGCCTAGCTGCTTAACCAGCTTCAAAGTGCAAATGTTTAGACTAGATCCACTATCCATAAGTACCCTCTTGATTTTTGATGGGTAACCACCACTTTGAGATATAAGGGTAAGTTATGTTTTGGGTTGTTACATGGGATTGTAGTGTGATCAAAAGTAATATGATCATTGGAGTCTAGGCACACAATCATGGCTTGGAGGTTTGTGGGATCTACATCTATAAAACCCTAAATTTTGCAATGTTTTATATAGTATGTTCTTGTGGGCATTAGATATTTTGAGGAGATCGAGAATAGATATCCTAGCAGGTGTTTTCTCTAACTGATCTATTAAATTATATTGACCTTCTTGAGGGATAGGCATGGGATCTGGTATGATTAAGTGACACATCTTGTTCCCTACCACACAATTTTTTCTAAAATCCCGGATGGTGTTGATCTATTCATTAGATGAGCTAATACATCCTATGAGAGAATCAAAAGGACTATCATTAGTAGGGTAAACATAAGTGGTAGTTCTATAGTCATTGGAGGTTTTCCGTGATTTGGTTTCCTTTTCTTTTTATCTGCATGATTAGGAAAAGGTTCTTTGTAGATACCCATTTTCTCATTTGGACCTTTTCCAGATTCAGGGGAGAATCTATAGTGATCTTACCCTCTTGATGAGGTCTTGTATGTAATGATGTACAGTCTCAAACACCTATTTGTCTTGTGTCCTTTAACATGGTGGAAGTCACAATATTCATGGTCTTTGAACCAACCAGGTTTTGGAGCATCCTCTGGGTATGGTACTGTTATAGTTGGATATTCCACCATTTTTACATCATCTAATTGTCTTAGGATGGCAGATAAGGACTCTGTTAATGAATAAACATACGTTTAGTAGGTGCTTTGGGATGAGGTCCTTGTGAAAGCTTTAAAAGAGGTACCTATCTATATATGGCTTGGAGTCTTTGGAGTCCTAAATGCCATCACCAATGACATGTTTGTTTTATTAAAGAATTTTGGTTTGTCTATGGATTTGGCTTCATGTTTGTCTTTAATGGCAGACTTAAGTGTTCCCTTTGTAATGAGGGCTTTCTCAATTTGACCACCTTTCTCTATGACCTCTTTGAAGTTTGAGCCACAGTGCATCTGTAAATGAAAGGCTATTTCTAGGTTTAAGTTAGGAACAAATATGCTCACTAGTTATTTTTCTAGTAATGCACAAGGGAAACAACTTGCTAACCCTTACCATCATTGTAAAAATCCTGCAAATGTCTCATTGGGTTTTGTTTTATATTGCATAAATCATTCATTGTGATGTCACTTTCCATATTATAGGAGTAATGTTGTACAATTTTTTCCGCTAATGTGAGCCATGTTGTAATGGAGCCCTTGGGTATGCTATAGAACCATTCCAATCCCATGGCTCCTAGGCTATGAGGAAAATTCATATTAAGAAGTTATCGGTATATGTGACCTCATAGAAAGCCATGTAAAAGTATTTTATATGATCATGAGGATCACTCTTGCACTAATACTTATAAAACTTAAGAATGGTAAAGTTTTTTTGGGAAGGGTTCATTGTAACATGTCCTTATCAAAGGGATAAGGGCATAGTTCTTCATATGAATATTTTCTATTCTGACCTACATTTCCCTCTTGTAATGTAGTAAGCGTATTTTTCATTGATTGTAACTCTTTCTGAATGATTTTCTCTTTAGTAGGTGAAATTGGTCTTTGTAACTTGAGTCACTTTAAAGGTATGGTCCATGTGTGGATCAAAGTGAAACTCACTAGGTTTATTTTTATCTTTTTCTTTGTATATGTTTCTTCTTGAAGAGCCTATGTTTGCTAGTTTCTAGCTCAATTTCAAGATCTATTTTTGAAGGATCTCCTCTTCAACAAGAGGGTCCTCTTCTTCATAAAATTTTGGAGGAGGTGAATCTTTACGCTCAATTTTCACTTTACATGAAGCTTTATAGTGAGGTCTTTGTGATGGGTCCCCTTCGACGGTGGCCTGATGTTGCCCAAAGTGGAAGTGTATCCCACATCAAAAGGATTATCTATGTCTAAGAGGAATCTTCACTCTCCTAGTTTAGGGTTAATGACCTTTGTTTTTCTTTGTGCTCTTGTGGAAGTTTAGCTCCTAATTCTAAGACTCTTGTGAGTACTTGATCTTTATTATAATATAGGAGTTCATCAAATCTACCTAGGTCTAATCTTTGTTGTTCTCTGGAAGAGTCTGACTCTTCTCCACTATGGTCAATTAATGACTCCACATCCTTGACTTGAGAAAATAGAGGTGCTAAATTGTTTCCACTAAATGGGAAGGTTTCAAAAGGGTTTTCTCCTATGTCATTATCATTTGATTTGGTTTCTATATTTGCGATTTGAGGCATTACTAGACGTTTGTATGCAGGCTAGTGTGACCTCTAAGTGTATGGTTTTTGCTTAGTCGTAGGTGATGTTTGAACTATACCACGGTGTATCTTAAATGCGGTGTTATGTAGTTGTTTTTTTCAAGGAACACTCATATGCACACCTAAATGTAATGATCACTCAATTGAAAAACTGCGCAAACACTAAACACAAAACCCCGAAAAAAAATCCAATAAAATCGATTGGCTAAGATCCGAAAAATGAAGACCACGTTAAAGATATTTAGGTGGACTACTGCGAGAAACACGATGGTCGGGAATCGATAAGCTTCCTCGGCGGATGTCGATCCACGTTTTCAATTAAGAAAAGAAGCATGCATGATAAAAGATGTAAGTAAAAAGCTAGATTTTACGATTGCGGTAATAAGACGAGAATCTAAACGCAGAGACAGAAAGTACGAGAAAACGAGGAACTATGAAATAATGCCGGATTTGTGTTACTGTATCCTTTTACCTAAGCTACTTGCAGGGAAATCGGCGTCGGCCGAGGTAGAATCGGTGTCGGCCGGGTAGAATCGGTGTCGGCCCCAGAGAATCGGCGTCGGGTAGAATCGCGTCGGCCGACTGGTAGAATCGGCGTCGGCCCATAAGATCGGCGTCGATTGGAGCGGATCGATCAATCGGAAGCGTGCGATAAGATTCGGGAATGGAAGGTGAACGTGAGTGGTTGGATGTGCGAGAGTTGGCGAGGCAGCTAGAGCAGAGTCACCGAGATGATGATAGATGGTTGTGTGCGATGCTTGATGTGACAGAGGCAACAATAACAAAGGTGCTCCTCTCAGGGATTGATTCGGACAGGATCTGCCTAATTTGATACAATTGATGCTAAAAAGATCTCTCTTTCTCACAACCTGTATCTCTCTCGCTCTCTGTTCGTGCGTAAGTGCTTCCTTTTTCGTCTGTTCACTTTTTCGCTCGTTCGTGGTCTCTTTTTGGTCCCTAGGCGAGTTACGGACTCACTTTTATAATCGGCGCTGCTCCTAGAAAATCGGCGCCGACCATATGGGTCGGCGCCGATCGCGGAATAGACTCCCGAGATGGCCAAAATGAGCGATTTCAAGAAAGATGAGAATTACCCCGAATACGGGAAATATCCCGCTTAGGGAAGAGGAAAAATAGATGTGATACATAGATAGAATAAATTTGGGGTAGATAAGTGATTAAGATGCATGGGAAGAAGCGTAATTAAATATTTAATATTTAATCACTCATGGGTAAGATGTGATGGGGTGAATTAAATTTGGAATAAGTGATTAAATCACAAATTGGATAATATCCCAAGGGGATAGTTGGTGACGTAAAAAGCGTGCCCCAGTTACCTAAGCAAGTAAATGAATGAGAGGGACACTAAATTGAGTAACCAATTTTAAGTGTCTACATTTTGCCCTTTTTGTCGAATAACTTGCGATAAGCAAGGTTGTGAGACAAAAACAAAGGGATGGAAGAAGGGAAGAATTTGTGATGATGTGATCCCCTCAAACTAGGGATGGGATGGATGATAGAGCAGACGATCCCAAGTTTGAAAAAGGTAGATGAAAAATGCGGGATGCCCCGGGTCGGATGCACGGAGTAGATCGATCATTGATGACACATAAAAATAAATAAAAGGCGGCGACCTAAGGAACTCACATTGGTAGGGCAAACTAGCGGTCTCCTCATAAAGGCAGCGTTAGTACCTACGAGACCCATGAGTGTAAGGAGAACTGCAAAATAGTCAGCATCTAAAGAGAGACACATTGGTAGGGACAACTAGACGGTCTGCAAAGCAGACGACGTTAGTGCCTACAGACCCGTTTAACTCTAAGCTGCCAAAAGTACGAGTGTCCCACGCAAAGGGAACAAAGCCGAAATAGACAATGATATCGAAAAGATGCGCCGAAAGACAAAATTCAGCACACAACAATGATCAGATAGATAAGTAAGCCAAGCATCAACACTATGGAAAACAGATATAGAAAATTGGCGGCGACCAAACTAATCGGCGACGACTAAAACAAATGGCGTCGACCCAAAAAATCGGCGCCGACCAATCCAGGCACATATAAATATGCGAACGGAAAACGTAAACGATTTATTTTCAACGTGACGATTGATTCAGAGAGAGTCAGAATTTGATTTTGAGCACCATGGAAGCCTCTGGGAGCGGTCAGAAGCGCAGGAGGACACGACCAGGGGTAAGTGGTCATTCTTGAACCCATTGTTCTTAATTTATTTATTTTTGTTTGATTTTTTTTTGCATGGGAGACCAGGGTCCGGTTCATGTCCGTGCAGGCAGTCGGCGCCGATTGGTGTAATCGGCGTCGATTGGTGTTGGATCGGTGTCGATTGGTATTAATCGGCGCCGACTAAAATGAACGATGCCGATTTTACCAAATCGACGCCGATTGATAGATGTTCATTTTTTTTTTTTTTTTGTTATTGTCTTGGAGGATGTGATTTGGGGAAATAAGAGACTAATTATGTTTTTGATGTCGTGGATGCAGGCACGAGAGGCTCTTCATATGAGGGACGCCATTCCTGAGTTATTGGAGACTATTCTACCTAATGTGACAGATGCAGACTGGCAGCATTTAGAGCTAGCCGGGCTCGGGGGTTTCCGATATTATAGACGAGTGTCACGAGATGTGGAGCTCCTGCGGGCACTAGTGCGACGGTGGGACAGCCACACGTGCACTTTTTGGTTCAGGACGGGTGAGATGACTATCACCCATGAGGATATATTCAGGATCCTGAGATTACCTATTACTGGGGACCCGATTGAGATCACACCCCGGGAGCAGCAGCAGAGGGCCCTCGGTCGGTTATACAGAGATAGGGCAGATGACTCTGAGATAGTATCTGGGGCAGTGCGGATCGCTTCTCAGTACAGGCAGGATAGCCCTCGGAGCAGGCGGATAGCCTTGATTCAGATGGCGATATCTTACTTTGCCCTGCCAGATTCAGGAGGTGGGAGATTCCCATTGTTACTGTTAGACTGTGTCTGCGACATCTTGCAGTACAGACAGGTTTTTGCCTTCGCCGATGCCCTGATAGCTCAGATATATCATGAGCTATGGATGTACACCACTGGCCGGAGGACAGGGATTGACGTCAGTTTTGTGCTCCATTGCTGGGCATATGAGCACATAGCGGTGATCAGGCCATCCGGGCTTCCTTGGATGCCAGCAGGAGTGGGAGGGATTGATTATGGATTTCGGAGATGGCGGGCTGACATGGCCGCAGGGGATACAGGTAGATCAGCCGAGTGGTACTCTGAGCGTTTCAGGACGCTGACACCAGATCAGGTTATCTGGAGGCCGTATCGGGCATTTCCGACATGGGCTGGTCAGGATGCCCACTTGGTAGCATTGAGACGGAGCCGGGTGGTCAGGGGCCGTAGGCCGGATATGTGGGAGCGAGTCCCGTTCATGCGGATATTGAGACAGTTCGGCCTAGTACAGACAGTGCCGACCACCTACACGCCATATAGGCGGGATAGCGAGACGGCAGTTTGCGGTTTTGATCCCAAAGCGAGACCCATTGAGAGAGGCCCCACCCTCATGAGGCATGTGATGATGACGCGGGGTGGATGAGGCTACGCGCGCATGGTACGACATAGAGCTTCCATGACATCTCCCGCCATCTATAGATGCTTGCGAGAGGACATAGCTTCTTATCTTTGGACAGATTGGAGGTAGAGCATGCCACCCTTACGAGACACATCGAGTAGCTGGAGGAGATCGGGGCCTTGGCGAGAGGAGAGGATGCCACGATTGTGGAGAGAGACACCGCTCGCGAGGAGCGAGATATAGTGATTTAGCGAGAGGATCGCTACCTTCGGCATATGGAGGCCCTCAGGGCCAAATATGGAGAGACCGGTGCCACATCAGAGTCCGGTACACAGGGCACGACCTAGGAGGGGCACCACCAGCAGCGCCAGCAGCCCCAGCAGCACGAGCAGCATCGTTACGAGCACCGGGTACTGTGAGCCTGAGCACATACCAGTCTCTCCTCGCTGAGGTGAGATACTATGAGGATGCCCTAGCGCAGCATGCCCCAGATGTGCCTCGGTACGGGGCGAGGAGGAGAGCAGCGACGGCTACGGCGAGCGGAGCCTCAGGTGGAGGGAGTACTGGGAGAGATCGAGGTGGGCCGAGACCTCCAGCAGCAGGTGCATCGAGCTCGATAGGCGGCGGCCAGGAGAGACAGCCAGGTGCAGAGGAGGGTGGAGGGATAGTGTCCTCCACGCTTCAGATTTTACTATATAGAGATTTGATAGATTTTGTATCTGTATAGTGATGTAGCCTCGATTGGAAGGCATTGTATAGATGGCTTGATTGAAAGCCACCCATTTTTGTACAGACACACATGTATATATAGATTGATCATGTTATTTGTCATATGATTGTACTCATGCTTTTAATTTTGATATACATGGATAGATGGATATAGATATAGACTGATAGAGTATAAAATAGATGTGATTGGATAGATATAGTGATAGATGATAGAAATAGATGTGATTAGATAGATTGATATGTGGATATAATTTTGATAGATGGATGTGATGTAACTTGGATGTGTTTAAATGTTTTGATGGATAGATAGATGGATGTGTTTGATGTATGGATTAGATATAGATAGATGTAATGTACCTTGGATGTACACTTTGATGGATAGATTTGGATATAGATAGATGTAATGTACCTTGGATGTACATTTTGATGGATAGATAGATAGATGTGTTTGATGTATGGATGTAATTTTAATGAGAAATGAATACAGATAGATGTTTTGATAGATAAGATGAATTTTGATAGAAGATAAATTTTGATTGAATTAACATGTGAAATGTCAATTTAACTAGATGCAAGACAAAGAAATGGGAAATACTCCTTGCAAGAGCCAAAGATGTAAATGGAAACAACCGTGACTTAGAAGAGAAGATACTCGGAGAAGGAGAAAAATGATAAGTCGGACTTCCAACCGACCATAGATAAGATCCAGATAGGAAATCGAAAGACCAAGCATACAAGGCCCTATATAAGATTAAAATAAACACGACACTTTGAACTAACTATCGAAACCAGATCTAGGATAGAAACGGAAAGAAAAGTAAGTATCTTGTCGGAACTTACAAGGGACAGAATACATGTCCATAGTAGGGAAACAGGATTCTCCATATGATTGACAAAAGGTCCTAAATCTCAGCTTCATGATTTTGGCAGAAAAGCAAACCCGATCAATGCGAGAAGTTTGCTTGATATGGAAATAATGATCGATGCGGGAAGTCTTTCATGATGCTAAAGAGTGTATAAAATCGATGGAAGGCTGATTAATTACAAGAAGCCTTGAATTTTTCTTTGAGAAACAGCCGTCCTTCAAGGGAGCGGTCTGTATTTTGAATTTTAATGATAGCCATCCTTCGAGGGTATGGTCTATTTTCTTTTTGATTCACTTGATAATGTATGGATAGCTGTCCTTCAGGATCAGTCTATCTTTTGGATAGCATCTTTTTTTTTTTTTTTTTCTTTTGAAATCTTTTTAAAAGAAGGCTGAGTTTAGACCTAGATAGATCGAGACGGAGGCAAAGAGAGCAAAGAAGAACATGCACTCATGCCCAGTAGATCCGATTAAGATAAGTACTTGGGACGATGAAGTGGTGATTAAGGTATTCCTACCATGAGGAGGAACATATCCAAAAGAAACGTCTGATGAGTAGAGCCGCGATACTCATATTTAAGGTAAACGAGGCAATAGGTGGAGAACCACACAATTTCGAATCACCACGAAAGTAGATGACCGGTTATTAGGACGGATGAAAGATACGTATTGCGACTAGATTTGTGTAAGATAGATTTTAACAGTAGAAGGGCCGTAAATGCAAAGCATTAAGAGGTTCCGCTTCAGGTATACCATCCATGGAAGATAAGCGATAAGCCCAGGACCCATATTTATGAGTGATAATGTACGGACCCATCGATTGGGAGCAAACTTACCACGTTGACTTCTTTCGAGTGTAGTGACATTTTGATTTTCTTAAGAACAAGGTCACCAATTTTGAAGTCACGGTGCTGCAAATGCTTGTTATAAGCACGTTTGACTCACTCAAGATAGATTTGATGATGCTCAAGAGCGTTGAGACGCCGCTCATCTAATAATTCAAGTTGTGCTAGACGATTTTGACGATAATCCTCATCGGAGACGAATTCTCTGAGAGAAACACGAAGAGATGGGATTTGGACTTCCAAAGGAAGGACAGCCTCAGACCCATAGACGAGAGAGAAGGGAGTAGCACCAGTAGGAGTACGAATGCTAGTCCGATAAGCCCAGAGAGCAAAAGGGATATGTAAATGCCAATCCCTACCAGCTCGACTAGTTACCTTTGCGAGGATATTACGCAAAGTTTTATTGGACGCTTCGGCCTGACCATTAGCTTGAGGATAGTATGGAGAAGAAAAACTGAGTTTGATATTGAAAGCGTTGCAGAGATTCTGCAAATCAACGTTCTTGAAAGACTTACCATTATCTGTGATTAGCTTGTGTGGAACACCAAAGCGACAAATGATGTGTTGATAGACGAAATCAACTATGGGTTTAGCCTTTGTTGAAGAAAGAGGGATAGCTTCTACCCACTTAGTAAAGTACTCAGTGGCAGTAATGATAGAATGATGACGCTGTGAAGAACGGGGATTGATGAGACCAATAAGATCAAGACCCCATTGCAAAAGGCCACAAATCCGTTGTAGGTTGCAAAGCTTGACTAGGGATGTGCGTGAGATTGGAATGTTGTTGACACTTTGACGCACTTCTTAGTGTATTCACAACAATCTCGATTAAGAGAAGGCCAATAATACCCCAAACGTAAAATGCGCTTGGCTACAGCTAAGCCACTAAAATGTCCACCACAGATACCGTCATGGACCTCCTGAATAGCTTTAGATGATTCATGGGTTTTGAGGCATCGAAGCAAAATACCATCAAAGCCGCGTTTGTAAAGAAGGCCACCTAGAATAGAATAGCGATTGGCACGTTGGACAAAAGACCTTCTACCATTGGAAGTCAGATCTGGAGGAAGTATCGAATGAGATAGATAATCAACTATCTGTTGATACCACTCATCCTGAGTATGGGTTGTGACAGCATTGATTGAAGTTAGTTGCCCAAGATAAGATGGTTGATCTAATCGTTGCACAGCCACATAAAGACGCGAGTCTTCGGTAAAAGGTGGGATAAGTGAGGCTAACGAGGCCATGGTATCCGCGAATCGATTTGCAGTGCGAGGAATGGCTTGGATGGTGAACTTATCGAAAGATTGGAGTTGAGCAAGAACGATGTCACGATATTTTTGAAGGATATCATTCTTACATTGATAGACACCCGTGACCTGATTAACGATGAGTTCAGAATCACCAAAGATGTCAATATGGCGGCGCGAGATTAATGGCATTTTGAAGACCTAAGACAAGAGCTTCGTACTCAGCCATATTATTGGTGCACTCAAAGTTTAATTTGTGTGCAACTGGGATAGGCGTACCCCAAGGAGGAATCATCACGAAACCCGCACCTCCCCCTTGCTGGCATTTGGATCCATCAAAGAAGAGCTTTACTTTAAATGGAGATAGACCAAAATCAATTTGTTGGATATATTCATCGGGAAGAGCAAGGGGGTCTTGAGTGTCGGAAGAGGAGCATCAGCTAATTGATCTGCAATAACTTGACCCTTGATAGCCTTTTGCGGGATAAACTCGAGGTCAAATTCTGTCATGAGCATGAGCCAACGAGTGATACGATCATTGTGATAAGGTTTTGCATGAATTGTCTTGAGGGGATTGACACTTGTGACAATGTAAGTTTTATGATTAAGGAGATAATGACGAAGCTTAGAAGTTGCGAAGAAGAGAGCACAACATAGTTTTCAGCTTCGAGTAACGTGTCTCATACTCATGGAGGGTGCGACGATGATGTAATAGACAGCTTGTTCTTTACCACAAGTGTCCCGATCTGCGAAATCATGGCTCCCGAGCATGGTCGAGTCATAGAGATATAAAGATAGAAAGGCTCCCCCTTGCGTGGAGGTGTAAGCATGGGTGGAGAAAGAAGATAAGCTTTGAGATCATCAAAGGCCTTTTGGCAATGCTTATCCCATTCAAAATGAACATTCTTACGAAGGAGATGGTGAAAACAGCTGACAACGGTCGACAATTGTGAGATAAAATGACGCCTTGATTGAAGACGTCCTTGAGACTCTGGAGTTGCTTCAAGTTAGAAGGGGAGGCATCTCAAGGATGGCTTTTATTTTTTCTGGGGTCCACTTCAATACCCCGATGGAAATGATAAAACCTAAAAGTTTACAGTGAGAACGCCAAACACGCACTTAGCTGGATTTGAGGCGAAGACAAAAGCGAATAAGCCTCTCAAAGAGAGGTGCAAGGATGAAAAGATGATCCTGACGGCGCGTGGACTTGCCGAGGAGATCGTCAACATAATCTTCCACGGTTTTGTGCAAGAGATCATGGAAGATGTAGGTCATTGCTCGTTGATAGGTTGCTCCTGCGTTCTTAAGACCAAAAGGCATGACACGATAACAAAAGGTCCCCAAGGAGTTATGAAGGAAGTCTTATGTTGGTCTTACAGTGCGATGAGAATTTGATTATATCCGAGAGAAACCATCCATAAGAGAAAGCATCTCATGACCCACATTAAATCTACGAGTTGGTCGATATTAGGTAGAGGAAAATCATCTTTTGGACAAGCAAGATTAAGATCCCTAAGTCGGTACAAATTCAAATTTTCCCAAAGAGCCTTAATTCTTGGTACTACATTGGACACCCATTGTGGATAATCGATGGGTTGGATGAAGTTAGCCGAGAGCAAAGCGTTACTGTAATTCTTCTTTAACAAGAAGGGCTACTCTAGGGTGCATTTTACGTAATTTTTGCTTAACTGGTTTGATGTTGGGAAGAGTAACGATATTGTGGACCACAATATCGGGATCGAGTCCTGGCATATCCTCATATGACCAAGCAAAGGCTTGACGATGTTTGGAAAGAAAAGTGGTAAAATCCCCTAATTCCTGTGGATTAAGGGATTGGCCGACCTTAATGATGCGAGGGTCTTCAGAAGTCCCTATATTAAGGTCGATAGTGGCCTCGTTGAGAAGGGTAGATGTATCAGAAGGAATAGTCTTGGGGAGATATGAATCCTCTGCCCCCAGATAGGTGAGGACAGAATCATCATCCGCACAGTGGATAGTGTTGATAGTAGGAGAATCGTCTCCAACTATTTCAGGGAAGATTAATGGTATAGAAGCGGACCGATTGTTAGTCTCATAGGCTAACGGCCCTAAGGAAATGGTATTGATCAAAAAAAAAAGTTAGGTGGGATGGAAATGTCATCGTCCACATCAAGTGATGCTTCTGACTTAGTGGGGGAAGATGGTTCTTCAGTAGGAAGAGGCTCATCGAGAATAGTGACGGTGGCTTTTGAAAGAGGTTTAAATCCTAAACCAAATTTCTGATGTGGCATGAGTAGGAATGGATTTGATGTCCCACCAAGGTCGTGCTGTAATGTAGATCAAGAATTTGCGCTTGTTACTGTCCAAGTTAATGCACCAAACTAAACACAAAAACCCTGAAAAACTCCAATAAAATCGATACCTGATGGATAAGATCCGAAGATGTAGACGGATGAGGAAGCCGATGTAGATAAGACGGGCGCACACGAGCAATTCGCACAATAGATCCGAGTAACTGTAAACACCGATGCTTGACAGAAAAAGACCACGTTAAAAGATATTTAGGTGGACTGCGAGAGCGGGTCCGGGAAGCGATAAGCTTCCTCGGCGGATGTCAGTCCACGTTTTCAATTAAGAAAAGAAGCATGCATGATAAAAGATGTAAGTAAAAAGCTAGATTTTCTGATTGCAGTAATAAGATAGAATCTAAATAGCAGACAGAAAGTACAGAAAATAGGGAACTATGAAATAATGCGGATTTGTGTTACCTGTGTCCTTTTACCTAATCGCTACGAAGTGAAATCGGCGTCGGCCCAGGTGGAATCGGCGTCGGCCCATTGGGTAGAATCGGTGTCGATTGGGTAGAATCGGCGTCGGCCCGATAAGATCGGCGTCGATTGGAGGCAGATCGATCAATCAGAGACTGTGCGATAAGATTCGGGAATTGGAAGGTGAACGTGGTCTGCTGGATGTGCGAAGTTGGCGAGACGCTGGAACAGAGTCACCGAGATGATAGATGGTTGTGTGCGATCTTGATGTGAGAGAGACAACGAGTAACGGTGCTCCTCTCAGGGATTGATTCGGACAGGATCTGCCCTAATTTGATACAATTGATGCTAAAAAGATCTCTCTTTCTCACAACCTGTATCTCTCTCGCTCTCTGTTCGTGCGTAAGTGCTTCCTTTTTCGTCTGTTCGCTTTTCGCTCATTCGTGGTCTCTTTTTGGTCTCTTTTTCGGTCCCTAGAACTGAGTTCTGGACTCGCTTTTATAATCGGCGCCGCTCCTAGAAAATCGGTGCCGACCATATGGGTCGGCGCCGATCGCGGAATAGACTCCCGAGATGGCCAAAATGAGCGATTTCAAGAAAGATGAGAATTACCCCGAATACGGGAAATATCCCGCTTAGGGAAGAGGAAAAATAGATGTGATACATAGATAGAATAAATTTGGGGTGGATAAGTGATTAAGATGCATGGGAAGAAGCGTAATTAAATATTTAATATTTAATCACTCATGGGTAAGATGTGATGGGGTGAATTAAATTTGGAATAAGTGATTAAATCACAAATTGGATAATATCCCAAGGGGATAGTTGGTGACGTAAAACGTGCCCCAGGTTACCTAAGCAAGTAAATGAATGAGAGGGACACTAAATTGAGTAACCAATTTTAAGTGTCTACATTTTGCCCCTTTTTGTCAAGTAACTTGCGATAAGCAAGGTTATGAGACAAAAACAAAGGGATGGAAGAAGGGAAGAATTTGTGATGATGTGATCCCCCTCAAACTAGGGATGGGATGGATGATAGAACAGACGATCCCAAGTTTGAAAAAGGTAGATGAAAAATGCAGGATGCCCCAGTCGGATGCCTGGAGTAGATCTGATCATTGATGACGCATAAAAATAAATAAAAGGCAGCAACCTAAGGAACTCACATTGGTAGGGCAAACTAGCCGGTCTCCTCATGAGACGACGTTAGTGCCTACAGACCCATGAGTGTAAGGAGAACTGCAAAATAGTCAGCATCTAAAGAGAGACACATTGGTAGGGACAACTAGACGGTCTGGAAAGCAGACGACGTTAGTGCCTACAGACCCGTTTAACTCTAAGCTGCCAAAAAGTACGAGTGTCCCACGCAAAGGGAACAAACCCGAAATAGACAATGATATCGAAAAGATGCGCCGAAAGACAAAATTCAGCACACAACAATGATCAGATAGATAAGTAAGCCAAGCATCAACACTATGGCAAACAGATATAGAAAATCGGCGGCGACCAAACTAATCGGCGACGACTAAAACAAACGGCGTCGACCCAAAAAATCGGCGCCGACCAATCCAGGCACATATAAATATGCGAACGGAAAACGTAAACGATTTATTTTCAACGTGACGATTGATTCAGAGAAAGCCAGATTTTTGATTTGAGCATCATGGAAGCCTCTGGGAGCGGTCAGAAGCGCAGGAGGACACGACCTGGGGTAAGTGGTCATTCTTGAACCCATTGTTCTTAATTTATTTTTTTTTGTTTGATTTTTTTTTGCATGGGAGGCCAGGGTCCGGTTCATGTCCGTACAGGCAGTCGGCGCCGATTGGTGTAATCGGCGTCGATTGGTGTTGGATCGGCGTCGATTGGTATTAATCGGCGCCGACTAAAATGAACGACGCCGATTTTACCAAATCGACGCCGATTGATAGATGTTCATTTTTTTTTTTTTTACTGTCTTGGAGGATGTGATTTGGGGAAATAAGAGACTAATTATGTTTTTGATGTCGTGGATGCAGGCACGAGAGGCTCTTCATATGAGGGACGCCATTCCTGAGTTATTGGAGACTATTCTCCCTGATGTGACAGATGCAGACTGGCAGCATTTAGAGCTAGCCGGGCTCGGGGGTTTCCGATATTATAGACGAGTGTCACGAGATGTGGAGCTCATGCGGGCACTAGTGCGACGGTGGGACAGCCACACGTGCACTTTTTGGTTCAGGACGGGTGAGATGACTATCACCCATGAGGATATATTCAGGATCCTGAGATTACCTATTACTGGGGACCCGATTGAGATCACACCCCGGGAGCAGCAGCAGAGGGCCCTCGGTCGGTTATACAGAGATAGGGCAGATGACTCTGAGATAGTATCTGGGGCAGTGAGGATCGCTTCTCAGTACAGGCAGGATAGCCCTCGGAGTAGGCGGATAGCCTTGATTCAGATGGCGATATCCTACTTTGCCCTGCCAGATTCAGGAGGTGGGAGATTCCCATTGTTACTGTTAGACTGTGTCTGCGACATCTTGCAGTACAGACAGGTTTTTGCCTTCGCCGATGCCCTGATAGCTCAGATATATCATGAGCTATGGATGTACACCACTGGCCGGAGGACAGGGATTGACGTCAGTTTTGTGCTCCATTGCTGGGCATATGAGCACATAGCGGTGATCAGGCCATCCGGGCTTCCTTGGATGCCAGCAGCGAGTGGGAGGGATTGATTATGGATTTCGGAGATGGCGGGCTGACATGGCCGCAGGGGATACAGGTAGATCAGCCGAGTGGTACTCTGAGCGTTTCAGGACGCTGACACCAGATCAGGTTATCTGGAGGCCGTATCGGGCATTTCCGACATGGGCTGGTCAGGATGCCCACTTAGTAGCACTGAGACGGAGCCGGGTGGTCAGGGGCCGTAGGCCGGATATGTGGGAGCGAGTCCCATTCATGCGGATACTGAGACAGTTCGGCCTAGTACAGACAGTGCCGACCACCTACACGCCATATAGGCGGGATAGCAGGGAGACGGATTTGCGGTTTTGATCCCGGCAGACCCATTGAGAGAGGCCCCACCCTCCGCAGACAGTGATGATGACGCGGGGGTGGATGAGGGCTACGCAGCATGGTACGACACAGAGCTTCCACGACATCTCCCGCCATCTATAGATGCTGACGAGGAGGACATAGCTGCTATGCTGGACAGACTGGAGGTAGAGCATGCCACCCTTACACAGACACATCAGGTAGCTCTGGAGGAGATCAGGGCCTTGACAGAGAGAGAGGATTCCACGATTATGGAGAGAGACACCGCTCGCCGGAGGGAGATATAGCGATCCAGCGGAGGATCGCTACCTTGGCATAACAGAGGCCCTCAGGGCCAAATATGGAGAGACCGGTGCCACATCAGAGTCTGGTACACAGGGCACGACCCTAGGAGGGGCACCACCAAGGCGGCCCAGCCGGCCTGGCAAAGCAGCACCAAAGCGGCATCGTTACGAGCACCGGACCGCTGAGCTCCGAGCACATACTGCGATCTCTCCTCGCGAGGTGAGATACTATGAGGATGCCCTAGCGCAAAGATGCCCCGGCGTGCCTCGGTGCAGGGCGAGGAGGAGAGGAGCGGCGGCTACAGGAAACGGAGCCTCGGTGGAGGAGTCTTGGGAGAGATCGAGGTGGGCCGAGACCTCCAGCAGCAGGTGCATCGAGCTCGATAGGCGGCGGCCAGGAGAGACAGCCAGGTGCAGAGGAGGGTGGAGGGGATAGTGTCCTCCACGCTTCAGATTTTACTATATAGAGATTTGATAGATTTTGTATCTGTATAGTGATGTAGCCTCGATTGGAAGGCATTGTATAGATGGCTTGATTGAAAGCCACCCATTTTTGTACAGACACACATGTATATATAGATTGATCATGTTATTTGTCATATGATTGTACTCATGCTTTTAATTTTGATATACATGGATAGATGGATATAGATATAGACTGATAGAGTATAAAATAGATGTGATTGGATAGATATAGACTGATAGATGATAGAAATAGATGTGATTAGATAGATTGATATGTGGATATAATTTTGATAGATGGATGTGATGTAACTTGGATGTGTTTAAATGTTTTGATGGATAGATTTAGATGGATGTGTTTGATGTATGGATTAGATATAGATAGATGTAATGTACCTTGGATGTACACTTTGATGGATAGATTTGGATATAGATAGATCTGAATGTACCTTGGATGTACATTTTAATGGATAGATAGATGGATGCGTTTGATATATGGATGTAATTTTAATGAGAAATGAATACAGATAGATGTTTTGATAGATAAGATGAATTTTGATAAAAGATGAATTTTGATTGAATTTAACATGTGAAATGTCAATTTAACTAGATGCAAGACAAAGAAATGGGGAATACTCTTTGTAAGAGCCAAAGATGTAAATGGAAACAACCGTGACTTAAAAGAAAAGATACTCGGATAAGGAGAAAAATGATAAGTCGGACTTCCAACCGACCATAGATAAGATCCAGATAGGAAATCGAAAGACCAAGCATACAAGGCCCTATATAAGATTAAAATAAACCTGACACTAACTAGTCGCAAACCAGATCTAGGATAGAAACGGAAAGAAAAGTAAGTATCTTGTCGGAACTTACAAGGGACAGAATACATGTCCATAGTAGGAAAACAGGATTCTCCATATGATTGACAAAAGGTCCTAAATCTCAGCTTCATGATTTTGGCAGAAAAGCAAACTGATCAATGCGGGAAGTTTGCTTGATATGGAAAGACTGATCGATGCGGGAAGTCTTTCAGTGATGCTAAAAAGTGTATAAACTGACTGGAAGGCTGATTAATTACAAGAAGCCTTGAATATTTCTTTGAGAAACAGCCGTCCTTCAAGGAGCGATGTGCATTTTGAATTTTAATGATAGCCATCTTTTGAATTTTAATGATAGCCATCCTTCGAGGGTATGGTCTATTTTCTTTTTGATTCACTTGATAATGTATGGATAGCTGTCCTTCAAGGGATCAGTCTATCTTTTGGATAGCATCTTTTTTTTTTTTTTTTTTTTTGATCTTTTTGAAAGAAGCTGAGTTTAGACCTAGATAGATCAGACGGAGGGGAAGAGAACAAAGAAGAACATGCACTCATGCCCCGAGTAGATCCGATTAAGATAAGTACTTGGGACAGATGAAGTGGTGATTAAGGTATTCCTACCATGAGGAGGAACATATCCAAAAGAAACGTGCAATGAGTAGAGCCGCGATACTCATATTTAAGGTAAACGAGGCAATAGGCGGAGAACCACACAATTTCGAATCACCACGAAAGTAGATGACTGGTTATTAGGACGGATGAAAGATCTGTGTTGCGACTAGATTTGTGTAAGATAGATTTTAACAGTAGAAGGGCCGTAAATGCAAAGCATTAAGAGGTTCCGCTTCAGGTATACCATCCATGGAAGATAAACGATAAGCCCCAGACCCATATTTATGAGTGATAATGTACGGGCCCATCCAGTTGGGAGCAAACTTACCACGTTGACTTCTTTCGAGTGTAGTGACATTTTGATTTTCCTTAAGAACAAGGTCACCAATTTTGAAGTCACGGTGCTGCAAATGCTTGTTATAAGCACGTTTGACTCGCTTCAAGATAGATTTGATGATGCTCAAGAGCGTTGAGACGCCGCTCATCTAATAATTCAAGTTGTGCTAGACGATTTTGACGATAATCCTCATCGGAGACGAATTCTCTGAGAGAAACACGAAGAGATGGGATTTGGACTTCCAAAGGAAGGACAGCCTCAGACCCATAGACGAGAGAGAAGGGAGTAGCACCAGTAGGAGTACGAATGCTAGTCCGATAAGCCCAGAGAGCAAAGGGATATGTAAATGCCAATCCCTACCAGCTCGACTAGTTACCTTTGCGAGGATATTACGCAAAGTTTTATTGGGCGCTTGGCCCACCATTAGCTTGAGGATAGTATGGAGAAGAAAAACTGAGTTTGATATTGAAAGTGTTGCAGAGATTCTGCAAATCAGCGTTCTTGAAAGACTTACCATTATCTGTGATTAGCTTGTGTGGAACGCCAAAGCGACAAATGATGTGTTGATAGACGAAATCAACTATGGGTTTAGCCTTTGTTGAAGAAAGAGGGATAGCTTCTACCCACTTAGTAAAGTACTCAGTGGCAGTAATGATAGAATGATGACGCTGTGAAGAACGGGGATTGATGAGACCAATAAGATCAAGGCCCCATTGCGAAAAAGGCCACAAATCCGCCGCAGGTTGCAAAGCTTGACTAGGGATGTGTGAGATTGGAATGTTGCTGACACTTGACGCACTTCTTAGTGTATTCACAACAATCTCGATTAAGAGAAGGCCAATAATACCCCAAACGTAAAATGCGCTTAGCTACAGCTAAGCCACTAAAATGTCCACCACAAATACCATCATGGACCTCCTGAATAGCTTTAGATGATTCATGGGTTTTGAGGCATCGAAGCAAAATACCATCAAAGCCGCGTTTGTAAAGAAGGCCGCCTAGAATAGAATAGCGATTGGCGCGTTGGACAAAAGACCTTCTACCATTGGAAGTTAGATCTGGAGGAAGTATCGAATGAGATAGATAATCAACTATCTGTTGATACCACTCATCCCGAGTATGGGTTGTGGCATTGATTGATTGAAGTTAGTTGCCCAAGATAAGATGGTTGATCTAATCGTTGCACAGCCACATAAAGACGCGAGTCTTCGGTAAAAGGCGGGATAAGTGAGGCTAACGAGGCCATGGTATCCGCGAATCGATTTGCAGTGCGAGGAATGGCTTGGATGGTGAACTTATCGAAAGATTGGAGTTGAGCAAGAATGATGTCACGATATTTTTGAAGGATATCATTCTTACATTGATAGACACCCGTGACCTGATTAACGATGAGTTCAGAATCACCAAAGATGTCAATATGACGAGCGCCGAGATTAATGGCATTTTGAAGACCTAAGACAAGAGCTTCGTACTCAGCCATATTATTGGTGCACTCAAAGTTTAATTTGTGTGCAATCGATAGGCGTACCCCAAGGAGGAATCATCACGGAACCCCGCACGTCCCCTTCTGGCATTTGGATCCATCAAAGAAGAGCTTTACTTTAAATGGAGATAGACCAAAATCAATTTGTTGGATATATTCATCGGGAACCGAGCAAGGGGGTCTTGAGTGTCCTAAGAGGAGCATCACTAATTGATCTGCAATAACCTCGACCCTTGATAGCCTTTTACGGGATAAACTCAAGGTCAAATTCAGTCATAAGCATGAGCCAACGAGTGATACGATCATTGTGATAAGGATTTGCATGAATTGTCTTGAGAGGATTGACACTTGTGACAATGTAAGTTTTATGATTAAGGAGATAATGACGAAGCTTAGAAGTTGCGAAGAAGAGAGCACAACATAGTTTTTCAGCTTCGGAGTAACGTGTCTCATACTCATGGAGGGTGCGACTGATGTAATAGACAGCTTGTTCTTTACCACAAGTGTCCCGATGCGAAATCATGGCTCCTAGAGCATGGTCACTCATGAGAGATATAAAGATAGAAAGGCTCCCCCTCGCGTGGAGGTGTAAGCACGGGTGGAGAAAGAAGATAAGATTTGAGATCATCAAAGGCCTTTTGGCAATGCTTATCCCATTCAAAATGAACATTCTTACGAAGGAGATGGTGAAAAGGTTGACAACGGTCCGACAATTGGGAGATAAAACGACGCACCGATTGAAGACGTCCTTGGAGACTGCGGAGTTGCTTCAAGTTAGAAGGGGGAGGCATCTCAAGGATGGCTTTTATTTTTTCGGGGTCCACTTCAATACCCCGATGGAAATAATAAAACCTAAAAGTTTACCGGTGAGAACGCCAAACACGCACTTTTCGGGATTTAGACGAAGACAGAGCGAATAAGCCTCTCAAAGAGAGGTGCGAGGATGAAAAGATGATCCTGACAATGCTTGGACTTGCCGAGGAGATCGTCAACATAATCTTCCACAGCTTGTGCAAGAGATCGTGGAAGATGTAGGTCATTGCTCGTTGATAGGTTGCTCCTGCGTTCTTAAGACCAAAAGGCATGACACGATAACAAAAGGTCCCCCAAGGAGTTATGAAGGAAGTCTTATGTTGGTCTTCTGGTGCGATGAGAATTTGATTATATCTAGAGAAACCATCCATAAGAGAAAGCATCTCATGACCCGCAGTTAAATCTACGAGTTGGTCGATATTAGGTAGAGGAAAATCATCTTTTGGACAAGCAAGATTAAGATCCCGGAAGTCGGTACAAATTCGAATTTTCCCAGTAGCCTTAGTTACTGGTACTACATTGGACACCCATTGTGGATAATCGATGGGTTGGATGAAGTTAGCCGAGAGCAAGCGCTGTAATTCTTCTTTAACAAGAAGGGCTACTCGAGGGTGCATTTTACGTAATTTTTGCTTAACTGGTTTGATGTTGGGAAGAGTAACGATATTGTGGACCACAATATCGGGATCGAGTCCTGGCATATCCTCGTATGACCAAGCAAAGGCCTGACGATGTTTGGAAAGAAAGTGGTAAAATCCCCAATTCCTGTGGGATTAAAGGGATTGGCGACCTTAATGATGCGAGGTCTTTAGAAGTCCCTATATTAAGGTCGATAGTGGCCTCGTTGAGAAGGGTAGACGTATCGAAGGAATAGTCTTGGGAGATATGAATCCTTTGCCCCGGATAGGTGAGGACAGAATCATCATCCGCACGGTGGATAGTGTTGATAGTAGGAGAATCATCTCCAACTATTTCAGGGAAGATTAATGGTATAGAAGCGGACCGATTGTTAGTCTCATAGGCTAACGGCCCTAAGGAAATGGAATTGATAAAAAAAAAAAAAGTTAGGTGGGATGGAAATGTCATCGTCCCACATCAAGTGATGCTTCGACTTAGTGGGGAAGATGGTTCTTCAAAGAGGAAGAGGCTCATCGAGAATAGTGACGGTGGCTTTTGAAAGAGGTTTAAATCCTAAACCAAATTTCTGATGTGGCATGAGAGTAGGAATGGATTTGATGTCCCACCGGCGTTTTGAGAATGTAGATCAAGAATTTCGCGCTTGTTACCTGTCCAAGTTAATGCACCAAACTAAACACAAAAACCCTGAAAAAACTCCAATAAAATCGATACCTGATGGCTAAGATCCGAAGATGTAGATGGATGAGGAAGCCGATGTAGATAAGACGGGCGCACACGAGCAATTCGCACAATAGATCCGAGTAACCTGCAAAACACCGATGCTTGACGGAAAAAGACCACGTTAAAAGATATTTAGGTGGACTGCCCGAGAAGCGGTCCGGAAGCGATAAGCTTCCTCGGCGGATGTCAGTCCACGTTTTCAATTAAGAAAAGAAGCATACATGATAAAAGATGTAAGTAAAAAGCTAGATTTTCTGATTGCAGTAATAAGACAGAATCTAAATCTAAATGCAATGGAAGTAAAGTACGTAAAACAGGAACTATGAAATAATGCCGGATTTGTGTTACTCGTATCCTTTTACCTAATCAAGTAGCGGGAAATCGGGCGCGATCGGGTAGAATCGGCGCGACTAGGTAGAATCGGCGTCGACTGGGTAGAATCGGCGTCGAATGGGTAGAATCGGCGCGGCCGATCGATAAGATCGGGCGTCGATTGGAGGCGGATCGATCAATCGAGATCAAAAGATAAGATTCGGGAATTGGAAGGTGAACATGGTCCATTGGATGTGCCGGTTGGCGAGACGCTGGAACAGAGTCACCAGATGATAGATGGTTGTGTGCAATGCTGATGTGATAGAGATAGAGTAACGGTGCTCTCTCGAGGGATTGATTCGACAGATCTGCCCTAATTTGATACAATTGATGCTAAAAAGATCTCTCTTTCTCACAACCTGTATCTCTCTCGCTCTCTGTTCGTGCGTAAGTGCTTCCTTTTTTCATCTGTTCACTTTTTCGCTCGTTCGTGGTCTCTTTTTCGGTCCCTAGAACTGAGTTCTGGACTTGCTTTTATAATCGGCGCCGCTCCTAGAAAATCGGCGCCGACCATATGGGTCGGCGCCGATCGCGGAATAGACTCCCGAGATGGCCAAAATGAGTGATTTCAAGAAAGATGAGAATTACCCCGAATACGGGAAATATCCCGCTTAGGGAAGAGGAAAAATAGATGTGATACATAGATAGAATAAATTTGGGGTGGATAAGTGATTAAGATGCATGGGAAGAAGCGTAATTAAATATTTAATATTTAATCACTCATGGGTAAGATGTGATGGGATGAATTAAATTTGGAATAAGTGATTAAATCAAAATTGGATGATATCCCAAGGGGATAGTTGGTGACGTAAAACGTGCCCCGTGGTTACCTAAGCAAGTAAATGAATGAGAGGGACACTAAATTGAGTAACCAATTTTAAGTGTCTACACAAGGCCTAAGATCTTGACATGGTATTGACGTAGTCCCTCGACGAGGTATACTAAAAATAGTTTGAATGCCAATAAAAGCTAAACCTTCCGAAAATGGAAGTCAGTGACTAGATATAGTGTAATAATGTCATCATGATACATTAACTAAGCAAGCAAGGTGTTAGTATCATGACAAATTTATCATGATATATATAAGGCATTAATGACACTTTTCAAAAAGACTCGATGATGTTGAAAATGAAACGAAGTGATAAGCATATCAAGGAGTTTTTAATTATGTGAGTAGTGTAACCACGCAATAAAGGGACTTATACCATTTTCTCATAAAAATGAGAACACGACGTAAGTACCAAGATTGTGCGTCTAGAATGCAAACAAAACTATCAACTCAAGAAGAGACGAATGATGAATTGAACTCACGTAGTGAAGATGATCTTGAAATCAAGATTGAAGGACTTTTATCAAAGATACAAAAATGTACCTACGCACTTTAGATGTTTAACAACCTATCCACAAACATGGATGGGCGTAAATGGACAAAAAAGTGGCGAGCACTATCTCTAATAAAAACACACAAGGTATGAAATTTTCACACCTCAAAAAATGGGCGGTGAGAATGTAAGGGTATAGATCAAAAGATGAAAACAAACTAAGTGCCACTTGGGTAGAGTTTCACCTCATCCGAAGATGAGAATAAAACTGAGCTAAAGTGGGATGTAGTTTAATTTTGTGATGAAAGAAACTTAGATCAAACTTACAAGGATTCTTTTCCTTTTTCGAAAAAGAAGGTTCAAATTACAAATGAGTTGTCACTTCATGATGGCCTGACACAATAGTGGACTAGCAAAGTGGGCTCCAAGATAGAATGGTCTCCTTAATAAGTTCTCTCTACTAGGTGTTACAAGGCTGTCTTAAGTGAGCGTAATTTACCCAAAAAGTCATAATGACTAAATTGGGAGTATCTCGGCTTTACTTTACCCCCTTCAAGAATAGTGGGCAATAAATGTGTTCATGTGTACTCTAACCAGTGGTCACCATATGGACAACTGGTAACACTAACTCACAAGGAAAAACTACTCAAGTGGCTAAGTAGAGTTCTTCCTATTTCATCCACAAGGTTACACAAGGTGGTGGATTAGTTTAGGGTTCTTGGAACCACCCCCAATTTTGTAGCTTAAGGTGATATGCCAAAGGGGTTATATTACGCTTAAGTGGATAGGACAAACCCTTTTCCGAAACCTACAATACAAAGGTGATGAATGTGGTGTTTTTTTATCTTGCTTAACTTAATGTGGTTTCAAGTAGCACACCATTTGACAACCTGCATAAAACACGTGTATTAGAATTTTTGTGTCTTGTTTTGATGCCTTTCTTCTACAAGTGTTGGGTCCTCCAGATAACAATTTTTAGTAATTTTCCATTTTGGAGATTGATGTCAAGAAAGAGAACTTTACACCTTTCTTTTGATTCCTAAGATCACCAATAGGCGTGAAGGAAGAGCATACGCAATGTGAAAAATCCTACTAAATCACATGAAATTTTACTTTATCCTTTATAAAACAAGTGTTTTGAACATTCGATACAAGTTTGTATAAGTGTTTCTGATCTCCAAGATCACTTTTGAAGGCATGAGGAGAGAGCATATGCACTTTTACAAACCTAGTTTAAGCTAAGAACTAAAAACACTTAACTATGCAAACTGAAATACCAAAGAAAACTCTATATTTAATTTGTTAGTCCTAGAAACCTGCAACAAAGATTATAATTTTTATTTACAGATTATAGAAAAATTTCCAATTTTAACATAGATGCCTACGCGCCCAAACCGACACCAATGTTCCCCACCAACGGGTATGCACTTAACTCAATGGATACGCCTGCAAAACAAAATTAGTAAAAAACAAGATAATTCGAAAACATAGACACATCCAGAGAGATAGAGACACTTGAAACTTGACGTGTATGCTTAGAGCTCAACGTAGATGTGTCTAAGCATAAAATAAAAAGTTTCAAATTTTTACACAAGCAAGGTTATTTACACGTATGCATACGCCTAGAGAGATGTAGACGCTCGAATCACCGACAGAGACGCATGCGTGTCCCTGCAGAGAGAAAACATGTCAATGATAAGTACATCCGACATGGTATGCACCTATTCTCGAAGGAACACTAGGGTTTTAACGTGGATGCGCCCATTACAAAACCTACGTGTACCCTATGAAAAACCTCAAAACTCACTGCTTTCAATTTTTTTTTAAGAGCAAACAGGTTAGTTTTTAGTCAAAGTATGTTATTTCAAGTTCAAACCCACAAAACATGTGAATATAAGTGTGATTTAGCTAGTTTTTGAAATAGAAATGAGAAAATAACAAGTTGTTTTAACTAAAAAACTTGCAAATGAACTTTGAAGAACTGAAAAAGACGTCCATTCATGGAGGATGGACATAAGTGTCCTACCAGCATGCCAAATATGTTTAATGAAAGGTTTTGTAAGAGCTATTGAAATGGGATAAGAAACACTCAAGAACCCCAAATCTTTGTGCAAACGCCCCTCAATGGACCATATGATAAGAAATGAGAAAGGAATCCTAGTTGTATGCATTAACTTGAAGTAAAAAAACAACTTAAACAAATGAAGTTAACCTCTATTCTTGAAAGCTTAAAAAAATGAACCTAAAAGGATCTAAGCAATGAGTTTATGCTACAAGAGAATGGGATATCACCATTAATGGCTTCAAGGCCAATGGTTCTTCCCCTTTACTCCATGTTATGTGATAGAAATTCAAAAGCAAAGCAAATATCTCAATAAAAGGTCATAATCCTAGCAATAATACTATATTTTAGGTTAGAGGGAAGAAGTGTTCTTAGAAATGAGAGGGGGTAGAGGGCTATTTATAGTTTTCCATTGGGAAATGGGAAGCTTTTTGGTGCATGTGGATGAAAAGGGAGTTAACAAGTTAAATAGTAATTTAAAGTAAGATTTGACTAGTTGTAGATAGAGGTTGATCATGGTTAAGACTAGCTAACCATGTTTAGAGGGTAATTAATCCTATTTAGAGAGAAATTAGGTTTCTGGGAGGGTTCTGAAAGGCCTAATCAATCCAATGAAGTGGATTGATATTCCAGGGAGCTAATAGAGGTGGTAAAGAAGAGAATATTAGCCAAGAAGAGGTTATTATAACCTATTTAATTAGTTTACAAGAGGAAATACGACCAAAAGAGTGTTGTAAGAGGGGAGTTAGATAGATCTAACTGACGAGGTGTCGTCAATTTGCGAGGAAGAGAATAATAAGTGCAATATTAGAAATAATAGTGCTTTGATCAAACTACAAGTGTCTACGATAAAGCTTACGATGGAGAAAAATGAGCATAAGGATCTGGTGATTGACTTACCCATTGACAAGGTTGTCTTGCATTTTTCTCGTATGCTTCTATCTCCTTAGTCCACTATGTAAGTTGAGGCAGCATTTCAACCATGAAATCAAGCTTCTCCTGAGCTATAGTGTCTTGGAAAAGGGTCTTCCCATGGACAAGGTGCCCTGTAACCAATTCTAAAAGCTTTCATCTATGTTGTAGCCCTGGATTGAACCATGTTAGCCTCCATTCTTTGAATCTTATCCAATAGATCAATATTCTCCATATAAATGTTATCATCATATGCACACCATCGCTCTTAATAAGCTCCATAGCCAAACTCGTTTTGGCATTGTTCATATGGGTAAGAATAATGGTTCTAAATCTGATCATAATGTTGATCTTGAGGAGTTGTGAAACTCATGAGAGGCTGATTGCACCGCTATAGGTGTAAATTCCACTATGGAAATGAAGCCATGATTTCAAAAATTCACGTAAAAATAAGAGAATGGAAGAGATGGAAGGAAAATGGATGAAAATGGATGGGGAGAAGGTCTGCAATTTCAGAGATGTGGGTTATTTGGACCAAATTGATTCGCTAGATGTGCTTCAAAGTACCTCCAAAGGCTGAAATCTTCACCAAGAATACATCAAACCTTATGAAGTGAAGTGGTAAGGTGCTTGAAACCTGTCCCACTAGGTGTGCTAGATATGTTATCACTAAAAACAACACCCTCTCGATTTTTCAAGCCTCTCGTGAATGTGCAAACAATGTTTTTGGTAACATTAAATCATCTCTCAAGTCGTGGGACTTGCAGACTTGAGATGATCCTCTAGAGAAAGTGGTTCTTTCTCCTAAACTACTTGCCACAATCTACTCTAATGTAGGGAAACTATCTAATCCTAATCTAAATTTCCAAGGGACTAGGGGAGAGAGTGCATGAAAAAAGTCTAAATAAAAGAGTTGATACTCCATAAGAGGGGGTTTTTGATCACAAATCCAACTACCCGAAATGGAGAGAGGTGAGCATCGAGATGATGAACAAGATGCATCAAAAACAAAAGATAATGTTCACATAGAACACTAGTTCAAACCCATTAAACATAGCTCCCAAAACGTATAATAGACATCGAGATATGCACTTTATATCCTCGTAATGATGAGAGGTAAAAAGAGACAATAAAATAAACAAAGGATGGACAAAATGCATTACGGCAAATTTTATTGCTCCATGAGTTCACACAATACATCATTCATGGGAAAGAAGAAAAAAATGCCATTATAAGGCAAAGAGAGGAGGCTTTAACTTCACATTCAAGCCTAGAGAAGAAAGAGAGAGGGGGCAGAGAGAAAAATGACCAACTTTTTTACAAATGAGCCCAAGATTACAATTTATAGAATAAGAAAGAGAGATAGAATTTCAATATCGAATTAGTCTTTTTATCTACTTGAAAGTTGTCATAAATGAGTGTAATTGATGGTATGTTGCTTGCAAAAGTCTCGCCATGCTATCTGATGTGTTGCAGCATAGAGATAATGATGACCATGCCTCATTAAATGCATCCCAACTGCAAATTAAAACATTGTTAGGCCTAACACGTTTTCGTTAAAATAATCATAAAAAATTCATTAAATTCTAGATTTATTGATTTCTTTGTGTCGTGTTCAAGGTCACGATTCCAACAAGACTAATTTTGTGAAAATCCGTTGAGAATTGCCAAATTTATGGTCTTCTCGAGTGTGAGCAAAGCTTATTTTGAGTCTCTAGGATTTGTTGTCTTTAACGGGACTACGAATTTAATTTTTGAAGATGGATATGTTTCTTTTATTTTTACCCACCTAACATCAATAAAATTGATAAATAAAATTCCCATTGTATAGAGGGTGTTGAGACCTTTCCAATGATATAAAGTTTGCCAAATTTCAAGCACTAAATTAAAAGTTATGCACATTCAAAGTTTCACGCGAAAAACAATCATTTTCCTTTGTTCTGCGGATTTTCCAATTTTTGCAACATTCCTTGGATTTGGTTTTTTACATATATTTCCATGGAATTTGTTCTGTAGATTTTTCGATGGACTTTAATCTATGGCTTTTCTCGTGGCTTTTCCTACGGACTTTGTTTGTGGAGTTTTTCACGGATTTTTCATGCAGATTTTTCCATGGACTTTGTTGTGTGGATTTTTTCTACGGTTTTTTCCGCAAACTTCAATTTTCTCGCGGCTTTTGCAGATTTCTATGGCACTTTTTTCTCGACATTTCTTTGGATTTTTCCGTGGACTTTTCCGTGACTTTTCCTCGGATTTTTCTTGTGTCTTTTTCCGCGAACTTTGACTTACAAAGTTTTTATACCGATTTTTCTGCAAACTTTTTCTCTCACGATTTTTCTACATCTTTTTCCATGAACTTTGTCTTGTGGACTATTTCTCATTTTTCCCTCTAACTCCTTAGAATTTTCTTGGATTAGGGAGTTAGAAAGAAGTAATTAGAGTGCCCCATAGCCACATTTTCTCAATTTTACTCATTTTTCTCAAATTTGGCTAAGAAATGAACTCCTTTGCCTCTAGAAGAAGGGAAATGCATAAAATGACCCCTAATTTCCTAAAATCATTTCTTGTTCTCGAAAATTATGAAAAACTACTTGAAATCCCTAGAATCAACCATGAAGCTCTATCAACTCGCCCAAGTTTATTTTTCTCCAACATCGGTTTTTACCAAGGGGGTAAAAATAAATAAGAGTAACATGTTTATATTTTGCATTTTGCAAGTGTAAAAATGAGGATTGATTTATGTTTTGAGCTTTGCACATAGAGGCTTTTGGTGGAACTCCTACATCAAGTTTGGGAGAAAAAGGAGGTGGTTCCCATAGTGCATCTCTTTATCGACTTGTTGTATTCTAGACTTTGTGTTTGTTGGGGATATTGTTATTTTGTTCAATGGAGTGTTGAATGTGTTATTTGATTATGTTGTTATGGAATGCTTGTTGTAGAAACCTCTTGTAAAATTCTTCAAATATTTCTCAATACTCTTCATTGTTCTTTGTTTGGGTTTCAGGGGCCAATAAGGGGATGAATTATCCTCTTATTGGATTATAGATTAAGGCAGAGAGCATCCCCTATACTTCTTTATTTGTATTGTGATCCAAGTTTTGAAGAGATGAAGGATGCAAGTTTGAAAGCTAAAAGTTGGGAGATGATCTTGAAATAAGACATGTGTTTTGACCTAGTGAGAATAATTCTTCATGTTATAAATCATATTATTGTTCCCACTTAGAGTGGAAGATTGTAACTTTTGTATGTTTGAAAGAAAGTATTGTATATTTCATTTATTCCAAGTTGTAGTTATTTAGTTGAATGTAGAAATAACTTTTGTTTTATACCTTGTTCGAAAGGACTAATTTTATCAACGAAATAGAGTACAAGTTTTTGTATTGCAAAAAGAATGTTATTGAACTTGTAGATATAATATTTGTATTGTATGGATGAAAAAGAAATTCCAAAGTATGTTCATTAAAATAAACCTTCCATTTCATATTGTTGAAGGTTGTATGTTTGAATGGAAAAGCTATGCATTTGGAAATTTTTAGTTATGAAACTAAGATATGTCATCAATATATTAATCAAGAATTGCAGACACCTTAATTAAAATTAATCTTGCCTTAAAACGAACCCAAGTAGGAAAATGTTTGGAAAATGCTTTAATTTAAGGTTCTCTTTTCAGAAATAGAACCGCCACCTGTACAGAGTGACGGTTTCGTAATCACCACCTAGATTAGATCGAAGTCGATGAATTGCCCCCAAAGTAGGGATGTGGTCACATGATTTCGGTCTACATAGGATGGTGGTTTCGTCACTTTTGATGGAAAAATAAAAATCACTACAAAGAAAAAAAACTTGATTCAAATTTAATTAAAACCTAAGTTTTAAACCTTCAAAATGAAACTACGAACAACTAGTAATTGATGAAATTTAATTATCAACCTGATAAATCCTTCTATGGGCATAAAAATGTGTAAAATTTCATAAATTAAATGAAATGGGGTTTTCCCCAATTTTTGAACTCAAAATAATGTTTACATTAAATAATAAAAATAGATCCATGGTGGGATCTCTACATTAAGAAAATGAAGAACCATACAATAATAAACCCTTGTCTTAACTAAGCTATGAAGAGAAGAATGGAGGAATATTTCTCCATTTACAACTAGAACCAAGAAAATTTCTCAAAGTGGTCAGCACTTCTTGCTTTCATGGCTTGTTCTCCTTCTCCTATTCCAAACCCGCAAAACAAGAATGAACAAATAAGGTTGGTTTGGGGCAAGTAGAAATAAAAATAATCCCATAAGGATATTTAGGAAACCCACATCTAAGTGCTAGGATAGATTAAATCTAATGGCCTAGATTAAACCCTACCTCGCTTAAGTGGAAATTATTTTTGTGGGAATAAAATTCAATGAAAAAGTGCATGTGTAATGGGGTGAATGTGGCCAATTAGTGGCTAGACAAAATAATTAACACTTGTGTTAGAAAATAAAGTAATCTCAAAGGCATGATAATTAATTAAACTTATGGAACTTGGTAAACAAATTGTTTTAAACCACAAATATAATTTAGGAAGTAAATTAATAATATTTAATTATTAATTTAATTCCAACTTCCTATCTTTATATTTTAGGAAGTTCATTTTTATTACTTAAATTATATATTTAATTATTAATAAATTTTAGGAAGTAAATTATAATTATGAAATTATAAATGAATGATAGAAACTTTTAGCTTTGATGATGATTTGGTGTTATAATGATGTTCTTGATGGATGCACATATATTATATTATTGATATATTTAATGCGCCATGAGGCCAAAGGACGTATTGCTTGATTTTGCAGTGATCAGATCTCAACAAACAAAGGGGGTGGGTAGAGACCAACTAGAGCAAAAATATGATGGTCAGAATGATGGTCACCATGGAAACTTTGTGTTATGTTATTGTTGTTTTTGGTTAGGATGTTAGGAGGTTCCTATAGGGGAAATAACCTTAAATTGGGATAATGGGATATGTGCATTCTTTTGTCTTTTATTTTTATTATTTGTGTGTATGTATTTTATTATTGCATTGTATTTCACTTTTGTATTGTTGATTAAATGTACCCTTTTAGTAATTAAGTATGTTAATTAAGTTAATTTTTAGATGTGACCAAAGGGGGGAATTTATTTGGGTAGATAGTCCTTTTGATCTTGTGATTTGAAGTTTGATTTAATTATATTACTTCGTGCGTACTCAAACCATCTCTTTAAACTCGAAATTTGTCTTTCAAGCCAATTTTGAAGGCTTGTGGGACAAGTTAAGCTTGTCCCACACATCTTAAATTTATCTACCAACTATACCTGTGGCGTAAGGGGTAAAAATTAAGCCCCATTACGTGATTTAGATGGTAAAAGATGGATTTATTGACTTTTCCTACACGATTTTTTAATGGTTTCCTTATGAGATATGGAGTAAGGACTAGTGTGTGTAAGAGGCTTGTCATATCCTCACTCACCTAATTATTAACCTTGTGTTTTGTGTTTTATTTGGGATGTCGAGTTGAGGATAAGTGATGTGGCATCCTACATGGAGTCACTTCACCCTCCTCTTCTCCTTTTTCTATTTATTCATGTTTACTTGATGTGTTGGGGGTTACTCATTTTTTGTTTGCACACTTGTTATTTTGGATTTTTATTAGAGCTCTTACTGGAGCCTTTTGAGAGATTGATTTTGGGATATTTCTTATTTTTGGAAGAGTGAAACCTTGTTAAAGATTGTGGAAGCTTAAGATGGCAAGGTAGGGCCTATGCCTTTTGTTATCTATTACTTGTGTGTGTGTTTACAAATAAAATTGTTGTATGTTTGTGATTTGTGTTGGGTTGGGTAGATTGTGTTTTTAAGAAAAGATGTGAGATGGAAGATGTAGACATTTTGGAGGGAAAAGGGAATTATGATGTATGGTGGAGGGAGTATGAGTGGGAGTTCCACCTTTGGGAGATAAAAGGGTTAAAATTGCTATACTTTGTGTATTTGCATTGGGAGGGAAAAAGGATGTGTTGAAATTTTTCTCTGCATTTAGAGGCATTTGTGTGGAACCCCTATCTTATTTGGGATTTGAAAGGAGATGGTGTCCATTGTTATATTCTCCTTGCTTAATATATAAGCCTATGTGTTGAAATGTATGCATGGTTTTGTTGTATTTTGGGTGTAGAATGTATTGTTTGTATTGTTGGCATGTGTGTTGTAATGTGGAAGCAAATGTTTTAAGTTTTTATTGGTTGCAAAACATTATTTATTCTTCTAGGGTTGGGGATCGGGTGACAATGAGGAGAATGGCTTCTTCTCCTCATTGGAATAAAGGTTGGGAGGTGAGTATTGCCTACACCCCCTATTTTGTTTTGTGATTTGAAGAAAAGAAAACTATGGAGTTGAATTTTGGAAGAGTTATACTTGGTTGGAGCCAAAGAGATCACCTTTATAATGATATTCCATTTTTGTAAAGTGCAAGATTCAATCTTGTATTTGGGAAACATTCTTGTAAACTTATTTTGTTCAAATTGATGAAAGGAGGAACTACTATATTGTAAGAAAATTAACTAATATTCTTAAGAAAAAAATATTGTATTGTTATCTAGTTACGTTGTTGGAAAGAAGAATTTGAAATTCTTATTTAATAGAAAATGTAGTCTTTCAAAACTGGAAATAAAATCATAGGTGCTTGTGTATTACTTTGCTGAAATGGTTGTGTTTGCATAGGAAGAATGTATGAAAGTTATAGTTGAATTTTCCTTGTTGAAATAGATATCATTATTTTTTTGAAAAGAAAAGAGACACATTCTCATTTTGATATTAATAAGTTAGTATATTGAAAAGTTGGAAATATATTGGCATGACACTACCCTTGTATGCAAAATATGAAGATGTTGAAATGTAATATGTTTAAACTAAAGTAGGAAAAAATGAACCTTACTTCAATGTAATTGGGATGGTGTAAACATTTGTTTGATTATATTGAAGTTGGTTTAAAATGAAGAAATGACATCAACATATCAAATATTAATCAGTAGGCATCATAATTAAATTTAATATTACCATAGAAACTAACTCAGGTAGAAATCATTTTGGAAAATGCATGAAATTGAGGTTCTATTTTCAACAAATAGAACTACTACCATGTGCGAGCGTTGGTTTCAGAAATGCCACCCTACCCATAGCGGTGGTTTAAGAATCATCACCTAGATAGTGTGGTGGTCACCGAACCACCGCCTACCAGGGATGTGGTTTCATTAGTTTCGGTGGAAAAATAAAATTTATGAACTGCATAAATATCGAATGAATTTCATCAAAACCATAGCTTTAAAACTATAATATGGAAATACCAACAACTAGTAAATGAAAAAATTCATTAGTTGGAGCATTTAAATCCATTCATGGGCACCCAAATGTGTTAATAGAGAAACGTTTGAAAATGGGAAAAGTATGTCGCTCAGATTCAGATTATTTAGCCATTCAAAATGAAAGGTTCTTGATTAATAAATTATGAGCACAACATTGTGAGTATATATACAATGGAATAATAAATGAAACCATATTAAAATTCAAATCCAGATTTTACACTCCAAAAAATGAATATAATGTAAAAATGAGCAATTCAATTAAATCCTCGTGGAATTAACCCTAGATCCACAAAGGGTTGTTCCTACCATGTTTAACAAACTAAACAAATGAAATGGAATATAATATGAGAAATGAACTCCATAGGAAACATTCTAATATTCCACGGCCTTAATAGCCTTCATGCTCCCAAAACATATAACACAAAACTAATATTAAATTAGGTCATAAGAGTATAAGAAAGAAGCCTTAAGGATTTTTAGGTATTCCTAATCTAAGGGCCCAAAATGACTTAATCTAATGGATGAGATTTCACCCTACAATTTTAAGTGATGTGATTTTGTGGGAATGGAAAATTAATTAAAAGGTATGGGTAATGGGTTGAATGGGGCCACTTAATGGTTAGGGTAAGTTAGACCTTAGTCTTAGGTTATTAAGTAAATAAATGACATTAGAATTATAAGGATAAATTAAATAATTGTGAAAAGAGTAACTTGGATAATGAATTAAAAGGGATAATTATTGGAATTTAAATGTATAATTAGATGATCTAGTGTGGACATTTTTTTAAGTTGTTATGAAAGTAAGAATCAAACTAACCTAGGAAATATTTATCTAGTTGTTATTGTAAACCCGAAGTGGTTTGGAAGGAATTAATAATAATTAATTATTAATTTAGTATCAATAACCTTTCTGATATGTGGAACTTATTAAACGAGAAATATTTAAATCTAGTGAATAGTTATCTTGATGCAACACTTTTAAACAAAAAAATTATTCTGTAATTTTCCTAATTAACTATTGAGGATTGTCTTGGGTTTTTGGCATGGAAAATGTGGGCATTACACAAGGAAAGAGGCCACATGGAGTAAAGAAATATAACCATATGGACAACTCATTCCTTTCACTTTAATCCTTCCTTGCATATTTATGTGTAATTTTGACCATTAATATCCTACGTGGTTCTTCATATCCTTCATGTCTCTTCACATTATCCATGTACAAGATAAATTTATATAGACAACTCACTCATTTTCCTTTATTCCTTCCTTGATTATTATATTATTTCTTAATGAAGAGGATAAGATGGGTGTTGAGGATGATTAGGAAGGCATGATAGGAAATGAAAAAAATCAAGTGACTCGGATATATGCGATGTTTCTATCTATATTCAATGGTGTAGTATATTTTGTAAAGCCTCTAAGGATGGGGAGAATGTGGATGTCATGGTCAATTGCCTAAGGATTTCCCCCTTTTGTATGGGTCATTGTTGTCCCGTGGTAGCTAGCAAAAAGCTTAGATTTATAATCAACAAGATGCTCCAAATAATATTTTGGTGATGAGAGATGATGTTTAAGTCAGATAACATAATATTGGTTTGATGATTACATGATACATAGCTGTTGAAATTTATTTATTTTTCATGATATAATTTACAAGATGATATGTTGTTGGCATAATGGTTCCAAAATAAAATCACTCATGTTGACATATTTTAGTATTTATTTATTGCATATTACATATGTGTAATGATTGTATTTCCATGTTCCCTATTTTTTTGTGACAATATTTCATGGGGAATGGTGCATAATGTCACTAGTTTGGTTTCCCTCTACTTTTATCACTTTGTTTCCTATATGTATTAGAGAATCTCAATAATCACTTCAAGTGATCAACAATGACTACTGAACAAGCATCCAAAATGAAGAAGATGGTGGCCTATGTGGCATGCAATAATTCCACAAACCCAATTGATAATGATGCAGTCATGTCATGCTTTTGTGTCTTATTGTTATACATTATGTACATTTAGTATTTTCATTTAAATGCATGGATTATAAAATATTTCACCTTCTCCTAATCCACATTTCATTTTCTATTTTAAAGGGTGACTGTGGATGTTGATTAAAAGGAAATTGGTGAAAGCATGTGTTAAATGGAAGATCTTATTGAGAAGATAAAATTTGAGCACAATGTTCCATAGGATGAAAATATAGATTTGAGACTCTCACTGGCATGTGCATAAATTACATCACTCACTATGGAGAAGGATTTGTTTTCCACCATTATTGAAATTGCAAGGATGGTTAATGAAAAATTTGAAACTATCATAGCTGACAAGAACATTGTCTTGAGACTCTCACCATAGAGAAAAATGAGTTACATAATACAATTCATCCACTTAGGGGTGAGAAGTCGAACTTCAAAAGAAGTTTTTGGCCTATAAAATTTTAATGTGTACATAATAGAACTCCTTGACTGTATACGAGACATAACAAAGGTCTTAAACATCAATTATGATGGTATGAGTGGTCTTTATGAAGAAGAGCTGCAACACTAGAAGATAGAGTTTGAGAAGCTATGTAAGCAAGTCCGATGTATGACTATGGGTGGTTATTGGTTTTCTGAGAGGACACACCATGTTTAATGATAAAAGCATAATTATTTAGTTGGTTGAAGTGAAAGAAATAATATTATTGGGATATAGTAAATAAAATAGTTTTATTCTACTAAAACATAATAATGTTTATATGATTTTATGAAAGCATGTAATATCAAACGTAACACAATTTTCTATACTTCTATGTGTTTGCTTCTATTTTCAATAAAAATAAAGCGTGGACTAAATGTTTGTTATATTTATTTGTTATTGTCATTGTATTTATGGTGGAATTAGATAGTGTAACAATAGACATTACTTTTCTTGGTCAACATCAGTATCATATCCGTTATCTACTTTTCCTATTGCGATGTTCCACTATCTTTCCTTATTATGGGTTACATGCTTAATTGACATGCTTGATTTATCCATTTACTTGTATAGTCATCTTATTTATTGGCATTTGAAATATTTCTTTTCCTAATTAGTTATAGGTCATATAATCTCTCCCATTTTTATTTGTATTAGAATCTTTTTTGCATATATGGTCCAATAGCCTTCCATATTATGGGTTTAATCATGCATCTATTGTTATTAGGTTCATTCTTATATCTACAATTCTATGTTTTTACTTCTATTTTCAATAAAAAATAAAGCGTGGACTAAATTTTTGTTGTATTTATTTGTTATCACCATTATATTCATCACTCCTAGAACCTTTAAAATTCCATTGTCTTTAAAGCATTGCATTTAGAATCCTATGGATTTGGGATCCCATTGTTGAGAAGGTTAGAGTAAAGAATGGAAATTCTATTCCTCTAGGAAAAAAAGTGGCATTTATCAACTGTAAATTTCTGCATCCATTTTAAGATTAGGATGTATACAACAAGCCTTTATTAGTAAGGAATGTTTTATTTGTTTTTGTTTTTTTGTAATCCCCGACATTTGTTCACTTCATAATTTGTGGGTTGAGTGTTGAGTAGTTGAGGTGGTACCCTTTTCTATCTTATCATTTATGTTTGAATTAATGAAAATTCTGCGAGTGTTGAAATGAAACTTACAACCACATCGAATATTATTTCATCTTGGTTTGTTGTTTTTCCTCTTCTTCGGCACTAAGGACTTACCTTGTGCCAAGGAATCATTTTTCTTGAATTTCTAAGGCCCATACAAACACAAATATCTATACATTAAAATTAATCTTATTAGCACGTGCACACTTTAAACATGAATTACAATAGCATCCATGTACAAAAATATTTAAATTGACATCCTACACACATTATGTATTCCAAAGTGCTATTGATTCTTGTCTTCTTTGCAAGAATAGGTGATGTAATTTTTTTCGATGTGAAACATGAAATATTTTTGGGTAAAATGTTCTATTTGATTCTCCTTTCACGATCCACCCAACCCACATATCATCTTTGTCAATGGTGGGAAATTTTTTACAATTTAAATCATTACATGTAAATAAACCCTTGGTTGGGTTTCAAATTAGGAGATGTAGAATGGTATCTCAAATGCCTACTCTTACCTACTACAAGAATGTGACATTACATTAGAAAAATGTAGATGAAGAGAAACAAAAATTATACATATATGAATAGAAAATACAACCTTATTAATTATAAATTCAATATATAGAAATAAAAATGGATATCTATGAATAGTAAAGAATGTTAAAACTATTCGAATAAGCAACAACATCACCACAATCATGGTAATGCAATTAGAAATTTAAATTTTCTTCATGATAAGTGATAGTCTATGATGGTACATTTTATCCTCTTATAAATATGATTGCAACAAAAATATACCTATTATGGTGAAATCGCAAAGACTTCGATAAATCACAAGTGAATGGTTGAGGCAATCATTTTGAATCATCAAACATGGAGTTATCCCAAAGTGTGGGACTTTGCAATCGGGATAACCCTCTGGAGAAGGCCAACTTCCTATCCTATCCTAGTGCCAACTACTCTAAAGTACGAGAGTTAGATACCTAACCATAATCTAATATTTCCAAGGAGATAGAGATAGAGAAAATGCATGAAAATAAAACATACTCTAAGGGAAGGTGATGCACCAAGGAGTGTTGAACAACCTGTAAAAAAACAAAGAATTACCAGAACCTTGTAATGAAAACAAAAACAATACACAATAACCTTGCATACAATGAAAGATCATAAAGTTGCAATATAACACAAAAGAGGGTTTGAAACATCCACAAATATGATTTTATTGCTCTCAAATTTGATACAATACATCACATTTAGGGCCAAAGGCACAAATTTTGCATTACAATGTCTAGTAGGGAGGTTTAGAATCTCCACAAAATATCTTATAGACAAGAAGAAGAAGGGAGGGGCATATACAAGGTGTCCAACATTTTGAAATGAGCCCCTCCTTATAATATATAGGAAGAATGAGAGAAGGGGAGAGTGAAAGAATTTGAAATCTTTCTTTAACCACCCAAAATTCATTAAAATCACCTGCAACAATGATTGATGCCATGTCTGCAAACCCATATCTCCATGTAATTTTCCTTATTGGGAGGAAAGGAATCACATACCTTAATCATTTTGGTAGGTGAGAAATCTGGAACATTCCTCTAAAATGGCATACTATATTTCCTCACTTTAAAATACAGAGAGCTTTCCAAAAAGATTGATTTTGTGAAAATATGAGCTCTAAGTAAAAATTTATGGCCATCTGAAGATGAGAGTGCCATACTGCGATAAATGCTATTAGTTAATCTACCTTTTTGAACTCTGAACCTGCATTGCACCATCCAAAATCTAAAATTATATAATTTTAGGATTCAACTTCGGGCATTTCGATATCAAAGATAGTTGTCACTGTTTACCTTTCTTAGCTTGTGAAACCTTCAAAATGCCGAAACCGTGAAGTCCAAATTTTGGACTTTGGGTTTCAGACCTTTGTATTTTGGGGGTTTCAGGAATTCAGGAATTCAAGGTTTCGGGATTTTAGGGTTTCGAGGATTCATGTTTTGAAATTTTCTCCTCCATCCAGCTTCCTCGTATATCTCAAAAACTCTGAAACCTCGATGTTCGAATTTTAGACTTCATCTTTTACGCTTTTCCCCTCCTCGTGTGGCACTATTCATCACTCTGAGCTTGACCCTATCCAACTCTCGAACTCCCAAATGTCTCAAGTCTTAATTACGCACCTTTAACTTTCACATCCTTTGACCTTTTCAGCTCGTGATTTCGGAGTTTTGATCAACCGAGTTCTTAAATTTCACCTTAGCCTACCTCATAATGACCTCACCTCCGAAGTCCGAATTTCAGACTTCAGAGCTCTTTCATTCCCTGAACTAGCTTAAATTCCTAAGCTCCTTTGCAATGTGATCGGCCTACTTCAAATCACTTCTTACAACCCCAAAATGTGATCTCCCATGGCCAAAATGATCCATCCATTTTCTCTGTGCGAGGTCATGTTTGTCCAATTTCACATGAGGGGAAAACTCAAATAACAATAATACCCATTGGAAGAATTGTTTCTATTTGTATAGGAATGATAAAAATGAATTAGCTGCTACTACTAACATTATAGTGATATTAAATTATACAAAATACATCTATTAAAATTAGGAAATACATTTTCCAATGTGTTGTCTTCCACTTGAAAAAAAAAATGGATTCATGGTAGAATACAAAGGCTAGTGGTGGCATCCCAGCTATAGTCATTATCACACTCATCAGAGTCATGATGAGTTGTTTTCCACTCGTGATACCTCCAATTTTCAAATTATTCAAGATGGTGGTCAACATCATCCCATCATGTAATAATGTTATCGGACAAACCACGAGATTTTCCATATAGAGGTGGGATTATGACCAATGTAAATTCATAGTATGTTCCAAGGTAGTCTCTCTATTGGATCACAGGGAGTTTTTCTTCGATCTATCTTCCTATAACCTCATATATATATGTATGAGTTATGTATCCATGATAAGAAGCACTACCATCCAAGATGTAATAAACATTTATGTTTTTTCCATGTTTCATTGTGACCATTCACAACTTAAGATTTGTAAAGTAATTTTTTTTCTCTATTAGGTGCAACTGAGAAGGGTGGTGAGGGACTCACAAATTCTGTCAATTTAATGCATACATTGTACAACTGATCAACTTCTATGGTTGGGATGCAGTGTAATAGTGTCCACATTTGTTATTTCCAAGAATCCATCTACATAATATTAAAATAATATTGCATACAAAAAACATATTCATAATATATATTGATGCAAAATCTATTTTTATTTAACAAGAACCAGAGGAAATTTTATAAAACATGGATGTGAGGAAGTGGACATTCGTGGACATTGATGAACAACATAGATGTACAATACAAGTTTTAAAAAAGAAATATTTATATAAATTCATGATATTGAATCCTCATTATTTGATTCCTAATACAAATTACTGATACAAATTCATAGATGTAAACATTGTAATGTAAAACAAAAGGGGTTTTGAAAACAAAGTTTACCCACAATTTTCTTTTCTAGTAAAGTTCTGGTGTTGGCATTAGTGATGGATGATATAAAAATAAGATGATATGAAAATCAATATTCCTTTTCTCACTCCCTTTCATGTCTTTCAGCCTGGTCTTATATGATGCCCACAAAAGGAGTTAAAAAATCATAAAAGTGGACATATATGAACAAAATAGATGTAACCCACAATTTTTTCTAAACACATTTTTATAAAAATTCTTGATATTTAATCCCCAAAATGTAATTACAAATACAAATTATTGATACAAATTAGTAATAAAAATTCATAGATGTAAAAATTGTAACATAAAAAAGAGGGGTTTTAAAAAATAGTTTACCCACAAATTACATTTGCTTTTTTGGTGAAGTGTTGGTGTTAGTGATAGTGACTTCTTATATGAAAATCAGTATCCCTTGTTCTTGCTTCCTTTCCTCTTTTTAATGTACTATTATATGATGCCCACACAAAGACTCAACATTTGGAACTAATGCAATAAATTAATATGAATTCTTGGCATCTTCTTCTCTATACTATGTGTTTGTATGTAGGAAAACGTGAGGATTTAAAAAAACATTTGAACTCCTCTATTCTACATGTCAGTGTAAGAAAACACAATGATTAAATAAATCCTAACAAGCCCTTCAATTTACAAACTCTTACTTGTTCATGTGTGTTAGGTGTAGGATCATTTTTCATTTTATGGAGTCACATAGGTGGGAAGAGTAGTTTTAAACATTAATTTATGTTGAATTTGAAAAATGCACCCTCCAACATGGAAAATGTTAAGTCTTTCCAATTATGTGGTTTTTAAGGACGTTGGGGCCTAGGGCTCGTTATCTCAATTTTTTTCCCCAAGAAATTGGATCATTCATGACCTCGTGTAGGAAGAAATTCAAGAAACATTTCATTTGTATGAGCCCATGCTTCAAATCCAACAAACAAGTTATAGGCAGGCTCTACAATGGAGTAGTAGGGTCGGGAAGGAGAAAACAGAAGGAAGAAATCTAGAGGCTCAAAGGAAAATAAATGGAGAAGGTTCAAAGTCTTGGGCTCTAAATGATTCAAAATGAGCACCAAAAATTACTAAGTATGGAGGAGACAACGGAAGCTGCCAAGTGTCCAAACAGTGCACACTCCAAAGATTAATTCAAAATCTAGAGACTCAAACAAGCGCCAAGCCTCCACGCGTCTAGAGCCCCAAAAGTCGTATAAGCGGTTTAAAATTCTTCGACTTAGCAAAGGTGCCAAGTGTCCAAATAGAACTACTTCAAAGATAAATCCAAAGAGTAACGAGACCCAAATGAGTATGGTCTTGCCACGTAGTACAAATTAAAAAGGTGGGATAGAGCGGGCCCAAAAATTGGTTAAGTATAAGAGTGCAGGTGAAGGTGCCATGTGTCTTAACGATGCTCCTTCAAAGGTAAAATCCAAAGCGGGTTTTCAAATGAGCACGGGCCTTCCACATGTCCCACGTCCAAAAAAGGACAAATTTGGGGTTGAATAGTCAAAGCAAAGGCAGGCCGAGGAGGACGAGTGTCAAGTGTCATGCTGTGCTATTTTAAAGGTAAAATTTAGGGGGTTTTTAAAACAAGTGCCGAGCCCTCCACGTGTCAAGGTCACTTTTGGCCCACTAAGAAAATAGACTGAGGAAAAATACAAAGGAACCCAAGGAGCTCATGGAAGCCACCATGTGTCAATCCGGCGCAATTTTAGAAGTGAAAGGTAGGGGTGAATCTTCAAGATGCGCAAGGCTACCATGTGGACCCAATACGACATAGACTCTTTAAAATATTGTGTGCCCACAACCCAAATATTCAAATGGCCATATCTTTTGATTGGAAACTCAGATTTGGGTAGAGAAGACTTTTTGGAAATGTCTCACACCCTCTATGCCATGGAAACATAAAATATCATTCTTAATAGGATTTAGTGGGTGAAAATGGGAAAACATTTTCTAGGCCATTAATACATAATAAGATTTTTCTTCAACTACCATACTAGATTTAATTTGATCCACTGGGGAACAAAATCGATAGATTGTAGGTAGATTTGAGAGGGGCATTGATTGATAGTGGTTGAGCTTTCAAAGCAGGATTCAATGCATATCTTGAGGTGGTTGAAGTAGGATTCAAATTTTCCCTCCTCTCTCTCTTATTCTTCCTATATATTGTAAAGGAGGGGCATATTCAAATGGTTGTTCATCCTTTCTCACCTACCCCCTCTCTCTTTCTTCCTTAGGGTAGAATGTGAGTCTAAGCCTCCTTTCAAGGATATATAATGGAATTTCCTTGCCTCTTTCCCACTGATGATGTACCATGTAACATTTTGGAGCAATAAAATATGTTTCATGATGCATCTATCCATCCTTGGCTTATTTTGTTGTCTCTTCTTACCTCTCATCATTGTAGGGTATATTGTGCATACTCTGATGTTTGTTGTAGGTTCTGGAGCTGTGCTTAATGGGTTTTGAAGTGGTGTTCCATGTGAAATCTATCTCTAGTCCGTGGTGCATTCTTTCCACCCTCTCCTCTACTCACCTCTCTCCACTTCAGGCGTCGATATATGTGATTCAACCACTTCCTTTTCTGGTGTATCACCACTTAGTGTAGGCTCTTTCACCCTCTCTCTCTCTCTCCCTATCCCCCTTGGAATGGTTAGATTAGGATAGAATAGTTCTTCCTGCATTGGAGTAGCTTGTGGTAGGTAGATTAGGAAGCAAGAACCGACTTTCTCTCGGAGGTCCATCTCAAGTTTTGCAAGTCCCACAGAGAGATGGTCCCATGTTGTGTAATCACACCGAATGCCCCACCTCACAATCGGGCCATTCGAGGGTGCTTGTGATTCTACACTAACAGTTTTGGCACACCCGGTGGGATAGGTCTGAAGCACCTTACCACTTCATCTTAGCAGGTTGGTGTGTTCTTGTTAAGGTTCAGCCTTTTGAGGCACATGCAAGCACATCTAGTGACTCCATCTAGTCAATAACCCATCCTCTGAGTTACAGACCTTTTCCATCCATTTCCACTCATTTTCATCCATTTTATTCTTCCATATCTTTCATTTTCTCCCATTCCATGAAGTTGTGCAATCATGGCTTCATTTCCTTCTTGGAACTCACACTTGCAGCAAAAATAGTGCAATCCACCTCCAATGCATTTCCCAACTCCTCCAGATCAACATTATTATCAGACCCAAAATAATCATGCTTACCCATATGAGCATTGCCAAAACCAGTTTGGCTATGGAGCTTATCAAGAACAAGGGTATGCATATAATGAAAACAATCAAATGGAAGAAGTTAATCTGCTGGAGAAGATTCAAAAAATGGAGGCTGGCATGGTTCATTCAAGGGCCATAGCACAAATGAAGGCATTCAAGATTGGTTATAGGGCACCTTGTCCATGGGAAGGCCCTTTTCCAAGACATTACAACCCTCAAGAGAAGCTTGACTTCATGGTTGAAGTGTTACCTCAACTTACACAGTGGATTGAGGATATTGAGGCTTATGAGTTGGACACAAGACAACCTTGTCAATGGGTAAGTCCACCACCTCCTAGCTCTTCATTTTCTCTTTCTCAAACTTTATCATTTCAGCATGATCAAGAGTCAAGCCCCTCATCTGCTACCCCAAGTGTTAATTTATTTTCTCCATCTCCTAATCTCCCATCCCACCTCAGTTCCTCTACCCTTTTCCCTTCCAAATAGTCATCCCCTCCAAACAAACAAGAAGTTCCACCTCCCTCCCCACCACAAACAATTGCAAAGTTGGTTGAACCCCAACCTACCACTCTTCCTTTTTCCCAAGTCCATGTTGGGAAGAGACTCAAGAATCCAGTCAAGGAGAACAACAAGAAGGGGATCCCAACAGAGAAGAAATGATAGACAATCTGAAGAGTTGGGCTGCTAAATTTGGGTTTACAAAGATTCCCTTGATGGTCAAGCCAATAGAGGAGGTCAAGGTTGAAGAGCCAGTGGTGGTGAGGCTGAGTTTGAATAGAGAAGGAACAAAAACAAAAGAAGAAGATCAACAACTTGTTTTCTTTGAATATAGTGTCCCTAATGGCACTTTGTCTGAAGAGAATGTTGATCTAATCCAAGCTGCACAACCAATTAAAGAGGAGGAAAAATCAGCTCCAAGCCCCATTGAAGAGGAGCAACTAGGAGAGATCAAATCAGTGTTGAAGCCACTCAATGAAGAAAGCATCATTGAAGATTCTTTGCTTTCATTTCAAGGGCCTGATTTGATTGATGAACCCATGATGGAGGAGGACCATATAGTTTCAGAGGCTCCAAGCGTGGAGTAGGCTATAGAAGAACCTTTAGTTCTTCCTCCCACTTCATCCCCTTCAAACCCTAATGTTGAAGAAGAGTTTGAGATTTCAAAATTCATGTTTGAAGATGAGGGGGACCATGGTGAGAAAGTTTCAAATCAGGAGGACACCATGGAGGAGGTTGAGCACATGCAACAGGACAAAAAGGAGGCAGATTATCTATCTGACTTGGAGGATTGCTTTGATGGACAAGAGCCCATGGAGATCACATCATTTTCTCCTCCATCATCCACCTTCCAAGCACATGAGCCTACTACCATGAAGGAGGGCATTCAAGAACAACATCCTATGTCTCACAACATCCCTCTAGAACCAAGGTTGGAAGATATGAGTCTTCCATGTTCTTCACAAGAGAAGGAAGAAGAATAGCCAACTCCAAGTCTAGTTAAAGAGGAGCATATGGAGGTGACCAAGATAGATTTAGAGGCACTGAATCATGAGCTGGTTGCACAAGAAAATACAGACCCCTCTCCCATTCAACCTCTCCAAAAGTATGATTTTTTGGAAGATCCTAAACTCACTAGCTTCATGTTTGAAGATGAAGCTTCATATGGTGAAGATAACAAAGATTTTAAGATCACCATGCAAGGGGAGAGACCTTGCTACAACAGGACAGTAAAGAGTTTGATTTCCTATCAAACTCAAAAGAATGTTTTGATGAAAAGAAGCCATTTGAAATTACAATATTTTCTCCCCCATCATTCATTCTTCAACCACAAGAACCTGCTGCCATGGAAGAGAACATGCAAGCACAACCTGCAGTTTGCAACATGCCTCTTGAATCAAAGTTGGAAGATTTTGATCTTCCAAAAGTCACACCTGTTGCAAAGGAAGAGAAAGAGTATGAGGCTATCATCCCTCTCACACCATCCATCCAAGAAGGTCCACAAAAAGACTCCATTTTTGGAGTTAAATTTCATAGCAAAGGGAACATTCAAAGGATCAGATCATGCCCAATCAGGTACTTGGCTTCATTGGAGCCAAGGAGAATCCAAAACCATTCATGCCTACTTCAGGCATGAGGGTGAGTATCAAAGTACCAAGGGTCATCATCAACACCTCTAGGGGTCCAATGCCAATCAAATTTGAGGAGGTATTTTTGGTTGATGTTGATACCTTGATGATTTGGGTGGAGGACTAGCTTATTGTCAGTTTTTCACTCATATAAGCAGCCATATTCAGTGTTAAATCATTTGCATGGCTGCCCCTTTTGAGAAAAGGAAGCTATTTCTCCTTCCTATGGTAGATTTGTTTAAATTTTCTTTCTCTCTGGTTAGTGTAGGAGTAGGAGTAGACTTTTTTTTTCAGCAGAAGAAGTGCTTGTGCACACTCTGCATGTCTCATTTGAGGCATGTATGATTTTGTCTTTGTACATAAGTTTTGTTCACATTGCTCTAGAGCTACCAAGGCTAGGCCCTTCAATATTCATGGTAGAAGACCCATAGTTTCTCTGTAATAGTTGCTAATTTCAAAATAAAACAAATGCAGAGCAACTAAAAATTTTTTTGAGACAATCTATTTCTGGGGTAGGTTCAGGGTCACCAAGTCAAATGGTCGAGCTCATGGATCAGGATAGGATCAGTATCAGGATATCATTCTTGACTCCATGCCCAATGGATGCTTCAAGGCTACTGGTCTCTTCATCTAGTAGGTAGATGCCCCTATGAGTCACTAATTGTTATCTCAATTTTTTCCCCCAGAAAAATTGGATCATCCATGACCCCGTGTAGAAAGAAATTCAAGAAATGGTTTCATCGTACATGAGCCCATGCTTCAAATCCAAAAAAAAGTTAGAAAAATGGTCTACAATGGAGTATCAGGGTTGGGGAAGGAGCAAATAGAAGGAAGAAGAAACCAGAGGCTCAAAGGAAAAGAAACAAGAAAGTTCAAAGTCTTCGGGCTCTGCAAACAATTTAGAATGAGCACCAAAAATGAATAAGTATGGAGGAGATAGCGGAAGCTGCCAAGTGTCCAAATGATGCACATCCAAAGATTAATCCAAAAGCCGGAGACTCAAACAAGTGCCAAGCCTCCACGCGTCCAGAGCCCCAAAAGTCACACCAGCCATTGAAAAGTCTTCGACTCAGCGGAAGGTGCCAAGTGTCCAAACGATGCTACTTCAAAGATAAATCCAAAGAGTGGAGACCCAAATGAGTGTAGTCTCACCACATAGTCCAAATTAAAAAGGTGGGATAGAGTGGGCCCAAAAATTGGTTAAGTATAAGAGTGCAAGCGGAAGGCGCCACGTGTCTTAATGACACTCCTTCAAAGGTAAAATCCAAAGCAGGTTTTCAAATGAGCATGGGCCTTCCACGTGTCCCAAGTCTAAAAAGGGATAGAGTCGAGGGTTGAATAGTCAAAGAAAAGTAGGCTAGTGGAGGGACCCAAGTGTCACAAAGTGCTATTTCAAAGGTAAAATTTGGGGTGGGTTTCCAAACAAGTGCTAGGCCTCCACATGTCTAGGGTCAGACTTTTGGCCCGCCAAGCAAAGAGACTCGGGAAAAAATACAAAGGAACACATGGAGCTTACGGAAGCTTCCATGTGTCAATCTGGCACAATTTAAGAAGAAAAGGTAGGGGGTGAATCTCTAAGATGTGCAAGGCTGCCACGTGGACCCGGTACGGACAGACTCTTTAAAATATTGCACCCCACGACCCAAATATTCAAATGGCCATATCTTTTGACTGGAAGCTCAGATTTGGGCAGGAGAAGAATTTTTGGAAAATCTCGACACCCTCTACACCATGGAAACATAAAATATCATTCTTAATAGGATTTAGTGGGTGAAAATGGGAAAATATTTTTCCAGGCCATTAATACAAAATCAAATTTCTTCAACTACTAGACTAGATTTAATTTGATCCACCGGGAACCAAAATCGACATATTGTAGGTGGATTTGAGAGGGGCATTGATTGATAGTGGTTGAGATTTCAAAGTAGGATTCAATGCATATCTCAAGGTGGTTGAAGCAGGATTCAAATTTTCCCTCCTCTCTCTCTCTATTCTTCCTATATATTGTAAAGGAGGGGCATATTCAAACGGTTGTTCATCCTTTCTCTCCTACCCCCCTCTCTCTTTCTTCCTTAGGGTAGAATGTGAGTCTAAGCCTCCTTTCAGGGCTTTGTAATGGCATTTCCTTACCTCTTTCCCACTGATGATGTACCGTGTAACATTTTGGATCAATAAAATATGTTTCATGATGCATCTGTCCATCATTAGCTTATTTTGTTGTCTCTTCTTACCTCTCATCATCATTTACAGGGTATACCGTGTATACTCAAATGTTTGTTGTAGGTTCTTGGGAGCTATGCTTAATGGGTTTTGAAGTGGTATTCCATATGAAATCTATCTCTGGTCCATGGTGCATTCTATCCACCCTCTCCTCTCTCTCACTTCTCTCCACTTCAGCTTAGTCAAATCTATGATTCAACCACTTCATTTTCTCGTGTATTACCATGTATTATAGGCTCTTTCACCCTCTCTCTCTCTTTTTCCATGTCCCTTTGGAATGGTTAGATTAGGATAGAATAGGTTCTTCCTACACTGGAGTAGGTAATGATAGGTATATTAGGAAGCAAGAAACGGCTTTCTACGGAGGTCCATCTCAAGCTTTGTAAGTCCCACAACTTGAGAGATGGTCTCATGTTGTGCAATCACATCAGATTCCCCACCTCACAATTGGGCCATTTGGGGGTTAACATGTTAAATTAAAATGTTAAGTGCAAAGTCATAAAGGTTGTTAAGTCAAATTAAAATGAAGTTTGAGAAAATGATGTCACGCAGTTTATGTTTCTAGATAAGCCACTCCCTTCAACCCCATTGAATTCCTCAGGGGCCTTGTGCCTATTGCCAACTAGTTTTGACTCATCCCCAATGTGTTCTCACTTTCAATCCACAATGAACTATGTGCCGACAACCCGAAGCTTGCAATCTACTTGAAATACATGAAGAAAAGCACCACAAATTGTACATATGGAAAACCCCAATGTCCTCAACATTCTCTCTACCCTACATTTGGACACCGATCACACATTATTTCCAGACATGGCGGTGTTTATAAATGTCCCATATGCTACCTCTAATTTTCACACAAAACAATACCATGTGGAGTTTTGTTTCCACTTCGAATTTGTAGGGGCAAGATGTAAATTTTAAGTACCTCATTTTCTTAGTCGCATAGACTACTAAAGAATTTTTTTTCAATACAAATTTCTATTCATGTTTCACCCATATTTTATTTGGATTCACTTGGTGAGCCAAGGTTTTTGTTATTGGGCTTGGTGAGCTATTTGATTGATTTAAAGAAGTCAAGTTTTTGTAAGTTCTTTCTCCTTATTTATAGCATGTTGGTTATAAGAAATTCCATTTTGTAAATATGTTGAAACAAATTTAATTTTTCCAAAATAAGTGTTTAATTTGTTTATATGTTTATGGGTATGTGGATCATTGACACGAAACAAAAGTTTTTCCAAATAACATAAATTTGATGGGACATCGGGAAAAATTGTTTATTTTTATCATCATGAATAGATAGCTCTTTGCGTTGGTACAATATGCTCTCGTCCTAACATTATAAAAGGGTATTATTTTCCTTATCAAACAGTACATTCACAAATGGTTATGATGCCTAGACAAGGTTCTCATCTTCTCAAGAAAGAATAGCTAAATCAAAATATTGATAGTTCCTTGATTAGATCCATTCTTCCAATATAATATTTTATAATGTTTGTATCTATAAGAGATTACACAATAATTATATTTTGAGAGGTCGATGAATAAGGTGGGGATATGTTTTTATTTTCATTTGAATCTACGAAGAATGGCTTACTAGAGGTTTGAGGAAACTTTAGAGACTACATCAAGCCCTCTAGAATAGGATGGATGATGTTGATGGTAATGTATTAGGTTTTACATAACATCATCATCACTATAGGTTCAATAAGGCCAACAAAATTGACTTTAATTGGATTTTCATATTTTTTATATTTCCTAAAATTTCAAAAACAACTATAGTCCATGGCTTGACTTGATCAATAATTTCCATAAATAAATTATTGTCATCATACCACTAGGGAGAGTTACAAAAACATCCATAGGTAGAAATAATCTTAATTCTTCCTTGAGAATAGTTGATGACAACCCACTTGGTGGGATGGGTAAGGAAAGTAGGATCCTTTTGATTGGAAAGAGCGTGAATCTTATGAGGTGTAAATATTCTGAATTTTTTTGTTTTGGTAAATGAATTATTTTGAAGGGATGAAAAATACTTTACAACACCAAAGATAAGATTATAAATCTCACACAAAGCCAAACCAAGAAACAAGGGAAAATCCAAACCCCGCAAAGTAAGCAAACGAGCACCTAAAGGAGGTAAAATTCAAAGTGACTTGACCTCGTCCCACAAAAAGGAGTTCACACAAAAAAAGCCCCAAAATAACAATGACACTAAAGGGATCAACTATTATTAGGACCATGACTCCTAGTCACTTGTTTGGAGTGAGAAAAAGAACGTATCATTTTATCCTTAGCACTCATCCATCCTTCTTCATGATATTTTGTTAAAATTATGTCCACCTTCCCCAAAGTTTTACACATCAGATTTATTACCTTATTATAGTTACAATGCTTCACAAATAAGTCAACATCGGGAACTATGGCCACAAAATCCTTTTGGGCATGTTCGACAAGATTACCATGGGTACCTTGCTTCATACGAATATTTTTAGAACCTGCATCCCAATGATCACAACTCATATCCTCAACATCAGGAACAATACCTCTCAAATGCAGCAATGGAGAAAGAGAATTTAAAATTTTTATGGGTGGGATTACTTCCTCCTCCTCAACCGTCACTCTTTGACAACTGCCATAAATCCTATCTCCTTCCTACTCCAAATTTGAAAAAATGGCCACATCAGTGTCTGGGGAAGTTAGAACTAGTGAAGACTATTTTTCCTCATTCTATTGTATCATCCTAAAGTGAGGAACTATGTAACCAATAGATAAATTCAGATCCATGACTAAATCCTTACCACCAATCACTTCAAACAAAGGTGCATTAACCAGCTACAAGGGGGACATGACCACTAAGCTAGATGTGGTGGATTTTATAGATCAAACGAAGCTTGTTCAATAAGAAAAACCACACCTTACTCACCCCTAGTTGAATTCCCATTGTTCTATTATGGTGCACTTTTATCTAGTTGTTGGAGAGTGTGTTTTTCTTTACAACCAAAACCTTATGACCCATCCTCTATAATTTTCCACAAAAGATGGGTAATTCCTCGGAAACTAGATTTTTCTTCTAGACCCCATCCTTAGACACCAAATTTATGACCTCTCGGGGATAAGATCCAACACGTGGTTAATGCACACCTTGGTTGTAATGAATATATACCTAGTTGTTTTAGTTAGGTCAAGTGCTATCAAATCTCCAAACACCATAGTTATTCTTACCAACATGACCAATTTCTAGAAATATAAGGGTAGACGAAATCTTCTTACCCAAACAGGACACACAGAAAAAATATGAGTCTTTGAATTCATGTTCCATCTAGCAATGTTGAGAGTGGTTATTCAATAGAACCATGGGCCAACCTACAAAACATGCACAAGGTATTCTTTACGGAAGAAAATAAACAAGAAATGTTTTTCAAACAGAGAAAAGGTATTAACTTGCCCCAAAATATTTCATTTCTTCCTAATCCAACATCTTACTTGGTCAATATTTTGTTGGATCCCATCAATACACCCCATCAAGGAAATATTGAACCTACTATAGGATCTGTCCACAACCATATCTAACACTTACAACCATGGAGTATCCTACATCCATTCAGTTCAATATTCTGCAATAGCTCCTTCGACTACATTTTGAACATCTTGAAAGCAAACGTGCTGGGGTAGATTCAATCCTTCTACTACCCCCTTCCGTTATTCCACTCTACCCTTTTTCTCTTCTCGCCTTCATCCCTTTGATACAAAATTATTTAATTATTTAAATGAATATAAATAATTTTTCAATAGTTATATTAAAATAATTACAATATTTTTTGAGTGTGCTCTTTACACCCACTCTAATATATATGGTCATTTTTAAAAACTAGTTTCCTAACTATATATCATGGCAACAAATACTACATATAAAAGAATATTCTACATATGTTTTGTAAATTCAAATATTACTAGTGATCGCATGATGATCACAACACCCCGAAAGTCTACAAATCGATGGGTTGAGAATCTCAAAGTGGGATTGCATAACATGGAGCTTTTCCCAAGTGTGGGACCTTGTGAATCGGGAAAGCTCTCCCGATGAAGGCCGTTCCTATTCCTCCTGCTCGTATGCACAAGATGCATAAAAATAAACCTAAACTAACAAAGGTGATGCACCGAGGAATGAAGAACACCTGTCTTGCCAATAAACACAAACCATTAAAATGCAATGCAAGATCATGCACAGATAACTAGATTTGCAGTGAAAGATCAAGAGGATGCAAATGAACACAGAGAGGGTTGAGAATCATCCACAGACATGCATTATTTGCTCCAAAGATTGATACAATACACTACAAAATGCCAAGAGGCAAAGTTGCATTACAGTTTTAGATGGGAGGTTTGAACTCCACAAATTCACCTGCCAAAGAGAAGAAGGGAGGGGAAAACAAGAATGTCCAACCTTTAGAAAGAAGCCCTCCTTACAATTTATAGGAAGAATGAGAGAGAAAAGAGAGAGGAATTCCAAATCTACCCCAACCACCTCTAGGTTGCATTTAATTCATCTCATTATGGTGGTAGGTGAGAACCCTAGCAAACCCAAAAAGTGGTGAATTGTATTTTGCATTTTTAAGAACTTGTTCCCACCCAATTAAAGATATCCAGTCATAGTAGTTGGATAGAGGACCTCGTAAGATTTCCAAAATTCCAACCTTGCATGAATCCGAGCTCCCTGTGAAAAGTTATGGCCATCTGAATATCTCGCTGTGGTTTTCCCGCTTCTGTCAACACTCAAAATGTTGCGCCTCCCGAAGATGCGCATAGCATCCATCCTTATGTCGATACTCTTACTCTTTTCCTTGTATGTCCTGCATGTGCATCCATTTTCATGTCGACATCCTTTGTTCATGCGCCCTTAACTCTCGCCTGCCTTGGCGATCCATTTTCATGTCGACACTCTTCTGTTGCGCCTTTACTGCCTAAGGGCGCATCCATGTCGACAACTCTCGCACTTTACACATCCATTTGCCATGTCGACATCCTTTGTCATGTGCACCTTACCTACGCCATGGCGCATCCATTTTCATGTCGACATCTTTTTTGCCCTTTAACCTCGCCTTGGCGCATCCATTTTCATGTCGACATCTTTTGTTGTGCGCCTTAACCTACGCCTTGCGTGCATCCATTTTCGTGTCATCCATTTTTTACCTGTCATGTTTTCATGTCGACATCTTTTCATGTGCACCTTTAACCTTTTCATGGGCATCCATTTTTGGCATGTCGACATCCTTTGTGCGCCTTTACTCGCGCCCATGGTGCATCCATTTTCATGTCGACATCCTTTTTACTCCTCCATGTCGACTCGCTTGTAACAAAATAAATGTCGGGGGTTTGAGTTTCTTTGATTTCCATATTCTTCTGCTTGTCTATATCTACCCGGGGGAGATATATACAACAATTTGGTGACTCAACGGGATCACCTGCCTACTAGGTAGAAGATCAGTGGCCTTTTAGCAATCCATTGGGCATGGAGTCATAAGCAATAACCTAAAACCAACCTTGATATCTGATCCCGAGCCTGATACCGCAACTCCTTCTTCGAGAGCATGCTGAACTATAGAAATTCAACCTGAGAGCAACAAAACCTATGCCAAGCACTTAGGGAAATTGAAACCTAACTACAACAAGACAATGTGCATACGCACTTAGAGGAATTGAAATCTAGGCTAATATTTACAAGGGTAAACCTTTTCCTTTTAGTAGCAATGTTTAAGATAGATTCCGTTAACCGAATCGAGTTCTTCTCCATCCAATGTAGACAATTGGAAGGCATTACTACTTTTACATCCCGTGACCATGTAGGGGCCACTCCAAATGGCATCAAACTTGGAATGCCTTCCTGGTTTTTCCCGATCTGCATCCCATTTCAGAACTAGGTCCCCTTCTTGGAAGGTCCTTGCTCTTGCCTTCTTATCAAACCATCTTTTTACTAAGGCTTGATCCTTTCAATCATCTAAACTACATGTTCTCTTATTTCTTCCAATTCCATCAACTCTGCATACCTGGCCTCCATTGGTTCAACTCAGACAACTCCAACTATTTCATGAGCTCCAATGCTGGCAATTCTAATGATATAGGCAATACTACCTCTTTCCCATAGACCAACTTGTAGGGAGAATTACCTAGTAGACCTCTTTGGTTATCCTGTCAGCCCATAATGCTGATTTTAGCTTGGTATGCCATGTCCTTTGGTTTTCATCCAGAGTCCTTCTGATGATTCTTAGCAAATTCTTGTTCGTGGACTCTGCTTGTCCATTACCCTCATGGGTAATAATTTGAAGAGGTGCTCAAATAGATTCCATTCTTGATAGCCCATTCTGTAATCTTGGAACCTATGAATGCCAATGCATTGTCTGATATGATAGTGGCCGGCACACCGAACCTGGTCACTATTCCTTCATAAAAGTCTAGTATGTTAGACTCATTTGCTTCTTTGAGCGCTACTACTTCATGGTCCACTTGGTGAAATAGTCCATTGCCGTGAGAATCCACTTGTGGCCTTGGCTTGAGTTTGGATTGATGACCCCAATGAAGTCCAATCCCCATTGCATAAATGGTTGGTCAACCAAAATTGGGTGCAATGGAAGTGCTGCTAGTCTTTCTTTTCCTGTGAAGAGTGCACATTTCTTGCACTTTCTTATCCATGTATAGCAGTCACTGAACACTGTGGGCCAATAATACCCTGCCTTCATTATCTTGAGAGTTATTACTCATGGGGAAAAATGTCCTCCAAAATCTCCATCATGAAAATCTTGTAACACCCTCTCAATTTGACCTATCCCAATGCACCTCAATAGAACTCCATTGATGTCTTTTTAAACAAAACACCATCAACAAGCACATATGGAATGGCTTGTAATCTAAAGTATCTCCTTTTTTCTTTGCTCATTTCTGGAGGGCATAGGCCTGCTTGTAGGAAGTGTATCATATTCTGAGTCCAACAAGGAGTGGGCACATCATCATTTTCCTATTCTTGACCATCCTGTAGTACCAAGACAGTCTCTTTTTCATCACCTACTTCAACTTGCTGACTCAAAGCTAGTTGTTCACATAGTCCTTTTCCACGTACTAGTTTAGTGACCTTGATCTCGATGTCATATTCCATGACACGGGTTATCCATCCTGCACGTTTCTCATTCAGATCCTTGTTTAGAAGGAAGTCCTTGACTCCCGCATGAGAGACCAACAATTGGATCTTGTTGTTTGAGACTAGGTGCTTGAATTTCTTTAAGCTCCTGATCACTGCAAGGACATGCTTTTCAATGAAAGAGTACCTATTTTCGTATTCCTCCAAGCCTTGATGAAGAAAGAAATTAGTTGTTCTAATCCTTCTTTGTTTTGTTGTACCAAGATTGCAGAAATTGTGTCTCCACCACCAAAGGCATATAGCATGAAGTCCTTGGAGAAGTCTGGATTGACGAGAGTGTGGAGCTTGAGATATAGCCTCTTTTATTGCCTCAAAACTTGCCTTGCCTTCGATGTCCACTTAAATGTCATGCTCTTTTCAACATCAACGTTATTGGCTTTACGAGAGAGCTGCAAAGTTTGGAACAAACCTCGACAAAATTGATCCTTCCTAAGAAGCTTTGAAGAGCCTTCTTGTGACTTGGCAATGGCAACGCTCGAATTGCTTCAACTCTTTCTGGGTCAATCGTCAATCCCTCCTTTGAAACAATATGGCCTAGAAGTTTTCCTTCGTGAGCCAAGAATATGCATTTTTTGGGATTCAATGATACCCCAAATCTTCTACACCTCTGAAATACCTTTCCTCAAAATGAAAGAGGTGATCCACTACATTTTTGGAGAATACAATGATGTCATCAAGATATATCAGAACTATTTTATTGATCAACCCCTTGAATGCCATATCCATTGCCCTTTGGAAAGTGGCTCCAACATTTGATAGCCCAAATGGCATCTTCTTGTAGGCATAGGTGCCCCATTTGGTGGTGAAAGCCATCTTGAACTGGTCATCTTCTTTCACCATTACCTGATTATACCCTGAGTAGCCATCTAGGAGAGAGAATCTCTCCGAACCGGATACCACTTGCAATATTTGTTCCATTGAAGGAAGTGGGTAATGGTCTTTGAGAGATGCCCTGTTGAGGTCTCGAAAGTCCACACACAACCTGATTTCTCCACTCTTCTTCCTAACCGAACCAAGTTTGCAACCCAGCTTGAGTGCTTGATCGGAAATATAATGCTTGCCTCTATTAGCTTGTTTAACTCTTTCTTCATTAGAGGCTCAATGTGAGGGTTGACTGGTCTCTGCTTCTACCTGATGGGCTTAGCATCTGATCCAATTCTATGGTATGTTGTGCCAACTTCGATTGAATCCTCTCAAGTCTTCATAGCTCCAAGTGAAGACATCTAGAAATTCTTGGCAAAGTTGTATGAAATCTGATTTCTCCTGCTCAATGGCCACTTTACCAATTTGAAGTGTTTTTCCTTCCCCAACCGGAATTGGCTCTGAATCTTCTCTCTTGACCTGTATGTTAGCCTTTTCCTTACGGAACTGGTCGTTAGGGTTGAAGATAGACTCCAATGTTACTAAACCCTTGGGAAGCTTGTTTGTCCGCAGCTGCACTACTTGATCCCCATACTGCTGCTCTAGTCTGTCCTGATTCCTAGCTGAGAATTCAGCCTCTTCTTGTAAAAAATTGATGATCTGTTGATCGTTCTCAAACACCTGCCAGCTTGTGTTATTATCTGGAACTGCTGGCCTCACAATCACATGGATATGTGGTTGTGTTTTTTCCCTTCTGATGTTGTCAACCACATCAAACATTGCTCCAACTGCTGCGAGCCTATCCGCGGCTTCATTTTTCTTCCTAGGTATGGACACGATGTTGAAAGCTTCAAAATCCTCAACGAGGTCCCATACCCTATTCTTGTAGTTCTTCAATAGGTCATTCTTTGTAGCATGTTGTCCCCTGACTTGATTGATGATTAGCTCACTATCCCCAAACACCTGCAAGTTCTTTATGCCCTTTTTCTTGGCCCAATGAAGTCCATGAATCAAGGCCTCATATTCAACTGTGTTGTTTGAACAGGAAAAATGGAAATGGAAAGCTGAATAATATTTGATGCCTTGAGGTGAAACAAGCATAGCTCCTCCTCCTGCACCTTGCCTACTCCTTGATCCATCAAAAAATAATTGCCATACCTCATTGTCATCCTTATGGTCTGGTTTGGTGATGCTAGGAATAGGCTGGTTTTCTTCATGTATGCAATAGACTCCTAGCTCAGATTCTTCTACTTCTTGGTAGGGATCAAAAGCATGTACCTTGCTTGCCCATTCATCAAGAGTCAAATCTGGGATGCTTCCAACTTTGGTGTCAGCTTCATCTATGCTTGGATAATCTTCTTGATCAAATGCTGAATAGTTGGCATTGATTTGGCTTGGAGTATGAGGCTCAATATGAAAGTTTGCAATTGGTTCGATCTGATTGTGACCTTAGTACCATATCTTGTTCTAAACAACATGTGTGACCAATCAGCAGATAAGTAGCCTCCAATTCTAGCTGTGAAATCCCTTGATAAGCATAGGGCAAAGAGTGGTGGCAAATCTATCACTGACACATCTTGCAAAATGGTAACGTTGGGGCATGCATGCAAGGTAAGATTCAAACCTTTAATCACTCCCACCATTGCTACTACTGTCCCATCCAATTGCACTACCCCCTTTGATATGACTTCATATTGGAGACCCAACTGATCAGCTATTTGCTTGGGCATGACAGAACTACTTGCCCCAGAATCAATCATGCAATTGTGTACTAGTTTATCCCCAATGATTAATGAAACATAGAATGGAGGGGGCTTCAAAACTTTACCTTGTTGTCCTCCATGATTCCCTTCAGGATGAGCAGCATTTGTGAGGACATTCTCTTGCATATGGACCTGCTGGTTCGAAGTTGACCAATTCTTCATGGCAGCTTGTAGAAGATCTCTTTGGCCTGGGATGGATAAAGATTCCCACATTGATATATTCACATTTGTCTTCTTCATTTGATCAATGATGCTAAATGGGGATGAAACATCTCTTTGTTGTCCTTTAGTCTGTGCATTCCTTTCTTGTGCATGGGCAGCAAATAACTGGCATTTGAGTTGGTTTAGAAGGTGGTTTGGGCTGTCCTTGCATGTTTGGAGCTGTATTTTTCTTACCAACACCTTGTGGAGTGATGGAAGGTTGTAGATCACTTGGAGCCAATGACTTCCCTTCACCAATATTCCTCTTCTTTGATCTTGTGTTAGCTGCTACACTCTGAGAAATTGTTTGATTCATGCCACAAAAATCCTCAGCTTGCCAATTCACAAGTGCGGTATCATTTGGAGCTGTGTTTTGCTGAGATGTCCCTTGTTGCTGATTTGTTTCTTGACTCACTTCACCCTCTACGCCAGTAGTTGTCACCATCAAGGCTTGGTTCAAAGCACCATTGAAGCACATAGATTGGTTGTGAGGTTCATTGCATGGGAAACACCAATCATACTCTTGAGCTATGTTGTTTTGCACTGGCACTAATGCTTTAGAAGTAGATGCAACATTGGGGTTATAGGGCTGAAATGGTCTATTAGTGGGAGGCCTTACTTGGCTTTGATTTGTAGCTGGATTGGTGGCCTGGCCTTTTTGGGTATGGTGGCCTAGCCTGGTACTGCGCTTGAGGCTGATACGGTCTAGCACTTTGAGCTTGTTGTCTTTTGATAGTCACCAGCTCATTTCCAAGGTTCTGTAATTGTTTCATAACCTCCTGGAGTTCATTTGAAGCACTAGAGGATGAAGTAGAAGTTTCATTTGAACTTTGATTTCTAGGAGTGGGAATAGGAGCCAAAGTGGGTGCTTGACTAGTGCTTGGATTTTCTAAGTTTGGATACAAGGGCATGGGAGGCCTAGGAGCCAGCTTACCAGCTTGAATAAGATAGTTTTCAGCCCTAATGGCAATGCTATAAGCAACAGGTAAGGTTGTGCCTCCCATAGATTGAATTAACATAGAAATATCAGAATTCAAAGCCTTAAGATAATATAGAAAAGCACCTTCAGCTGTTGGCCTAACGGCCACTGGAATCCTATCCCAAGACCTTTGAAATCTGAAGTTGAAGTCAGTCAACTGCTCATTGGGAGCTCTCTTGATAGTTGTCAATTGTTCTAGTAGAGACAAATTGTCTCCCTTTTCTCCAAACTACTCATGGAGAACTATGCATAACTGATTCCAATTTTGGATAGAACCAGCTCCAAGGCTCCTAAACCATTGCAATGCCTTCCCTTTGAATGAAGATGCCAACAATTTGACAGCAACATCCATTTCATTTATCTCATGGATTGCACAAACGTTAGCAATGTCTTTGACATGATCACCAGGAGTGGTATGATTTTCTCCAAAAAAATGGAATGTTCTTCAATGCTGCAATTGGAACTGGATTCTGTGCATTGAGGGCAAGTGGGCTGCTACTGCCGTGAAATTGACAAAGGGATTCGGTGGTAGATGTGCCATTATGATTGGCCTAAGAACTCTTGTTGATGATGAAAAGGTCTACTAGGTGGAGGTGTAGACAAAGTCCGGTTAGGTGGAGATGGTGATCTTTGTGGTCTTCTTCCTCTCCTTCCTCTTCCTGGTGATAGTTGCAAGTGGAAAAAGCCCCTCTTCTCGAGTATCAGACCTGGTTCAAATTCTTCTCATGTGCCTGGGCAACTTTTGTTGCTATACCACTGAATTCTATCCCTTCTGGAGTCACCAGATGTGTTAGAGAATGAGCCTCAAAAGGCTAGATTTTGCCAAGTTACACACCAAACTTGACAATATTAAAAATAGAATTTAAAACTTTGAAGGACCCGAAAGATACAGTTCTTCAATTCAGTTATCGGGTCTTGTTGTGTAGCTACTAATCCCCAAAAGGTATAGGTGAAACTTAGGTCATGCAAGGCAACTTACAAAACCTGAAATACACTGTGTCGGAACTTGGGACATGCTCAACACCTGGGAAAACCCGAAATACTAAAAACCATGAAATTTTGAAAGTCAAAATCTCAAAAAATCTAAGAATACCCTTTTGAATATTATCCCCGATCTATCAACTGGTGAAATTTTGACTTTTTTTGAGCAAGTTAAGCCCTTGAAAATCGATTTCAAAGTTCAGCCTGGAAGGTGAAAAATCTGAAATTGTAAAACCTGCAATTTTTAGTCCAAATTTCTTGAAAATTCCTTCAAATCTTGTGGAATGACCTCTTGTCCCACCGGGCATGCCAAAACTATTGATGGTGAATCACAACACCCCTGAATGTCTACAACTCGATGGGTTGAGACTCTCAGTGCGATTGCATAACATGGAGCTTTTCCCAAGTGTGGGACCTTGTGAAATCGGAAAGCTCTCCGGATGAAGGCCGGTTCCTATTCCTCTGTTCAGATGCACACATAAAAATGTAGAGGGTTTACTCAAAAACTAATCTAACTTTCCAAGGAGACAGGGTAAGAAGATGCATAAAAATAAACCTAAACTAACAAAGGTGATGCACCGAGGAATGAAGAACACTGTCTTGCCAATAAACACAAACCATTAAAATGCAATGCAAGATCATGCACAGATAACCAGATTTGTAGTGAAAGATCAAGAGGATGCAAATGAACATAGAGAGGGTTGAGAATCATCCACAGACATGCATTATTTTCTCCAAAGATTGATACAATACACTACAAAATGCCAAGAGGCAAAGTTGCATTACAGTTTTAGATGGGAGGTTTGAACTCCACAAATTCACCTACCAAAGAGAAGAAGGGAGGGGAAAAACAAGAATGTCCAACCTTTAGAAAGAAGCCCCTCCTTACAATTTATAGGAAGAATGAGAGAGAAAAGAGAGAGGAATTCCAAATCTACCCCAACCACCTCTAGGTTGCATTTAATTCATCTCATTATGGTGGTAGGTGAGAACCCTAGCAAACCCAAAAAGTGGCGAACTGTATTTTGCATTTTTAAGAATTTTTTCTCACCCAATTAAATATATCCATTGTAGTTGGATAGAGGACCTCGTAAGATTTCCAAAAAGTCCAACCTTGCATGAATCACTCAGCTCCTGAAAAGTTATGGCCATTGAATATCTCGGGTCGGGTTTTCTTCTGTCATGTTGTGCCTCAAAATGTTGCCCTCCTGAAGCATGCGCCTGCGCACATCCATCCTTATGTCACATACTTTTTTGTGCACTTTTGTGCTGCATGCATCCATTTTCATGTCGACACTCTTTTCATGTCATGCATTTATGCTGCCATGGGCATTTTTTGTCATGTCGACATCTTTTACTTTGCTGTGCACCGCGCTTTCATGTGACATCATTTTTTGCGCAACCTACCTTGCGCATTTTTTCATGTCGACATCTTTGACTGCGCCTTACTGTGCCCTTTTGGCGCATCCATTTTTCATGTCGACATCCTTTTTGCGCCCTACCATGCGCCATGGTGCATCCATTTGTCGACATCTTTTCACTTACCTTCTCGCACATGTTGCATCCATTTTCATGTCGACATCTTTTCGCATGTCGACATCTTTGTGCCATGCACATTTTTACGTGTGCCTTGGGTGCATCCATTTTCCATTTCCTTGTCGACACTTTTGCATGTGTCATTTTGTACGCTGCCATCCTTTTCCTATGTGCACATTTTCATGCTTACATTCTCACTGCGCATGGTGCATCCATTTTACATGTCACATCCTTTTTGTCGACACCTGCGCCTTTACCTGTGACTTTTAACGCCATGACGTAATAAATATCGGGATTTGAGTTTCTTTGATTTCCATATTCTTCTGTTTTCTATATCTACCTACGGGGGGAGATATATACAACAATTTGGTGACTCAACGGGATCACCTGCCTGCTAGGTAGAAGATCAGTGGCCTTTTAGCAATCCATTGGGCATGGAGTCATAAGCAATAACTTGAAACCAACCTGATATCTGATCCCGAGCCTGATACCACAACTCCTTCTCTCGAGAGCATGCTTGAACTATAGAAATTCAACCTGAGAGCAACAAAACCTGTGCCAAAGCACTTAGGGAAATTGAAACCTAACTACAACAAGACAATGTGCATACGCACTTAGAGGAATTGAAATCTAGGCTAATATTTACAAGGGTAAACCTTTTCCTTTTAGTAGCAATGTTTAAGATAGATTCCGTTAACCGAATCGGGAGTTCTTCTCCATCCAATGTAGACAATTGGAAGGCATTACTACTTTTACATCCCGTGACCATGTAGGGGCCACTCCAAATGGCATCAAACTTGGAATGCCTTCCTGGTTTTGCCCGATCTACATCCCATTTCAGAACTAGGTCCCCTTCCTGGAAGGTCTTTGCTCTTGCCTTCTTATCAAACCATCTTTTTACTAAGGCTTGATCCTTTTCAATCATCTAAACTATGTTCTCTTATTTCTTCCAATTCCATCAACTCTGCATACCTGGCCTCCATTGGTTCAACTCAGACAACTCCAACTACTTCATGAGCTCCAATGCTGGGAATTCTAATGATATAGGCAATACTGCCTCTTTCCCATAGACCAACTTGTAGGGAGAATTACCTGTAGACCTCTTTGGTGTTATCCTGTCAGCCCATAATGCTGATTTTAGCTTGGTATGCCATGTCCTTTGGTTTTCATCCGAGTCCTTCTTGATGATTCTTAGCAAATTCTTGTTCGTGGACTCTGCCTGTCCATTACCCTGCGGGTAATAATTTGAAGAGGTGCTCAAATAGATTCCATTCTTGACAGCCCATTCTGTAATCTTGGAACCTATGAATGCCAATGCATTGTCTGATATGATAGTGGCGGCACACACCAAACCTGGTCACTATTCCTTCATAAAAGTCTAGTATGTTAGACTCATTTGCTTCTTTGAGCGCTACTGCTTCGGTCCACTTGGTGAAATAGTCCGTTGCCATGAGAATCCACTTGTGGCCTTGGCTTGAGTTTGGGTTGATGACCCCAATGAAGTCCAATCCCCATTGCATAAATGGTTGGTCAACCAAAATTGGGTGCAATGGAAGCACTGCTAGTCTTTCTTTTCCCGTGAAGAGTGCACATTTCTTGCACTTTCTTATCCATGTATAGCAGTCATTGAACACTTGTGGGCCAATAATACCTTCCTTCATTATCTTGAGAGTGTTACTCATGGGGAAAAATGTCCTCCAGAATCTCCATCATGAAAATCTCGTAACACCCTCTCAATTTGACCTGTCCCAATGCACCTCAATAGAACTCCATTGATGTCTTTTTAAACAAAACACCATCAACAAGCACATATGGAATGGCTTGTAATCTAAAGTATCTCCTTTTTCTTTGCTCATTTCTGGAGGGCATAGGCCTACCTGTAGGAAGTGTATCATATTCTGAGTCCAACAAGGAGTGGGCACATCATCATTTTCTTGTTCTTGACCATCCTGTAGTACCAAGATAGTCTCTTTTTCATCACCTGCTTCAACTTGCCGACTCAAAGCTAGTTGTTCACATAGTCCTTTTCCACGTACTAGTTTTGTGACCTTGATCTCGATGTCATATTCCATGACACGGTTATCCATCCTACACGTTTCTCATTCAAATCCTTGTTTAGAAGGAAGTCCTTGACTCCCGCATGAGAGACCAACAATTGGATCTTGTTGTTTGAGACTAGGTGCTTGAATTTCTTTAAGCTCCTGATCACTGCAAGGACATGCTTTTCAATGAAAGAGTACCTATTTTCATATTCCTCCAAGCCTTGACTGAAGAAAGCAACTGGTTGTTCTAATCCTTCTTTGTTTTGTTGTACCAAGATTGCAGAAATTGTGTCTCCACCACCAAAGGCATATAGCATGAAGTCCTTGGAGAAGTCTGGATTGACGAGAGTCGAGCTTGAGATATAGCCTCTTTTATTGCCTCAAAACTTGCCTTGCCTTCAGATGTCCACTTAAATGCCATGCTCTTTTTTCAACATCAGCGTTATTGGCTTTACGAGAGCTGCAAAGTTTGGAACAAACCTGCGGACAAAATTGATCCTTCCCAAGAAGCTTTGAAGAGCCTTCTTGTGACTTGGCAATGGCAACGCTCGAATTGCTTCAACTCTTTCTGGGTCAATCGTCAACCCCTCCTTTGAAACAATATGGCCTAGAAGTTTTCCTTCGTGAGCCAAGAATATGCATTTTTTGGGATTCAATGATACCCCAAATCTTCTACACCTCTAAAATACCTACCTCAAATGAAAGAGGTGATCCACTACATTTTTGGAGAATACAGTGATGTCATCAAGATATATCAGAACTATTTTATTGATCAACCCTTGAATGCCATATCCATTGCCCTTTGGAAAGTGGCTCCAACATTTGATAGCCCAAATGGCATCTTCTTGTAGGCATAGGTGCCCCATTTGGTGGTGAAAGCCATCTTGAACTGGTCATCTTCTTTCACCATTATTACGATTATACCTGAGTAGCCATCTAGGAGAGAGAATCTCTCCGAACCGAGATACTACTTGCAATATTTGTTCCATTGAAGGAAGTGGGTAATGGTCTTTGAGAGATGCCTGTTGAGGTCTCGAAAGTCCACACACAACCTGATTTCTCCACTCTTCTTCCTGACTGGAACCAAGTTTGCAACCCAGCTTGAGTGCTTGATCGGGAATATAATGCTTGCCTCTATTAGCTTGTTTAACTCTTTCTTCATTAGAGGCTCAATGTGAGGGTTGACTGGTCTCTACTTCTACCTGATGGGCTTAGCATCTGGATCCAATTCTATGGTATGTTGTGCCAACTTTGATTGAATCCTCTCAAGTCTTCATAGCTCCAAGTGAAGACATCTGGAAATTCTTGGCAAAGTTGTATGAAATCTGATTTCTCTTGCTCAATGGCCACTTTACCAATTTGAAGTGTTTTGCCTTCCCCAACCGGAATTGGCTCTGAATCTTCTCTCTTGACCTGTATGTTAGCCTTTTCCTTACGGAACTAGGTCATTAGGGTTGAAGATAGACTCCAATGTTACTAAACCCTTGGGAAGCTTGTTTGTCCACAGCTACACTACTTGATCCCCATCTTTACTGCTCTAGTCTATCTTGATTCCTAGCTGAGAATTCAGCCTCTTCTTGTAAAAAATTGACGATCTGTTGATCATTCTCAAACACCTGCCAGCTTGTGTTATTATCTGAACTACTGGCCTCACAATCACATGGATATGTGGTTGTGTTTTTTCCCTTTTGATGTTGTCAACCACATCAAACATTGCTCCAACTACTGCGAGCCTATCTGCGGCTTCATTTTTCTTCCTAGGTATGGACACGATGTTGAAAGCTTCAAAATCCTCAACGAGGTCCCATACCCTATTCTTGTAGTTCTTCAGCAGGTCATTCTTTGTAGCATGTTGTCCCCTGACTTGATTGATGATTAGCTCACTATCCCCGAACACCTGCAAGTTCTTTATGCCCTTTTTCCTGGCCCAATGAAGTCCATGAATCAAGGCCTCATATTCAGCTGTGTTGTTTGAACAGGAAAACTGGAAATGGAAAGCTGAATAATATTTGATGCCTTGAGGTGAAACAAGCATAGCTCCTCCTCCTGCACCTTGCCTACTCCTTGATCCATCAAAAATAATTTCCATACCTCATTGTCATCCTTATGGTCTGGTTTGGTGATGCTAGGAATAGGCTGGTTTTCTTCATGTATGCAATAGACTCCTAGCTCAGATTCTTCTACTTCTTGGTAGGGATCAAAAGCATGTACCTTGCTTTCCCATTCATCAAGAGTCAAATCTGGGATGCTTCCAACTTTGGTGTCAGCTTCATCTGTGCTTGGATAATCTTCTTGATCAAATGTTGAACAGTTGGCATTGATTTGGCTTGGAGTATGAGGCTCAATATGAAAGTTTGCAATTGGTTCGGATCTGATTGTGACCTTAGTACCATATCTTGTTCTGAACAACATGTGTGACCAATCAATAGATAAGTAGCCTCCATTTTAGCTATGAAATCCCTTGATAAGCATAGGGCAAAGAGTGGTGGCAAATCTATCACTGACACATCTTGCAAAATGGTAACGTTGGGGCATGCATGCAAGGTAAGATTCAAACCTTTAATCACTCCCACCATTGCTACTACTTTGTCCCATCCAATTGCACTACCCCCTTTGATATGACTTCATATTGGAGACCCAGCTGATCAGCTATTTGCTTGGGCATGACAGAACTACTTGCCCCAGAATCAATCATGCAATTGTGTACTAGTTTATCCCCAATGATTAATGAAACATAGAATGGAGGGGGTTTCAAAACTTTACCTTGTTGTCCTCCATGATTCCCTTCAGGCTGAGCAGCATTTGTGAGGACATTCTCTTGCATATGGACTGATTGGTTCAAGTTGACCAATTCTTCATGGCAGCTTGTAGAAGATCTCTTTGGCCTGGGATGGATAAAGATTCCCACATTGATATATTCACATTTGTCTTCTTCATTTGATCAATGATGCTAAATGGGGATGAAACATCTCTTTGTTGTCCTTTAGGCTGCACATTCCTTTCTTGTGCATGGGCAGCAACAACTGGCATTTGAGTTGGTTTAGAAGGTGGTTTGGGCTGTCCTTGCATGTTTGGAACTATATTTTGCTTACCAACACCTTGTGGAGTGATGGAAGGTTGTAGATCACTTGGAGCCAATGACTTCCCTTCACCAATATTCCTCTTCTTTGATCTTGTGTTAGCTTTACACTCTGAGAAATTGTTTGATTCATGCCACAAAAATCCTCAGCTTGCCAATTCACAAGTGTGGTATCATTTGGAGCTGTGTTTTGCTGAGATGTCCCTTGTTGCTGATTTGTTTCTTGACTCACTTCACCCTCTACGCCAGTAGTTGTCACCATCAAGGCTTGGTTCAAAGCACCATTGAAGCACATAGATTGGTTGTGAGGTTCATTGCATGGGAAACACCAATCATACTCTTGAGCTATGTTGTTTTGCACTGGCACTAATGCTTTAGAAGTAGATGCAACATTGGGGTTATAGGGCTGAAATGGTCTATTAGTGGGAGGCCTTACTTGGCTTTGATTTGCAGCTGGATTGGGTGGCCTATTTTGTTGGTATGGGGGCCTAGCCTGGTATTGCGCTTGAGGCTGATACGGTCTAGCACTTTGAGCTTGTTGTCTTTTGATAGTCACCAGCTCATTTCCAAGGTTCTGTAATTGTTTCATAACCTCTTGGAGTTCATTTGAAGCACTAGAGGATGAAGTAGAAGTTTCATTTGAACTTTGATTTCTAGGAGTGGGAATAGGAGCCAAAGTGGGTGCTTGACTAGTGCTTGGATTTTCTAAGTTTGGATACAAGGGCATGGGAGGCCTAGGAGCCAGCTTACCAGCTTGAATAAGATAGTTTTCAGCCCTAATGGCAATGCTATAAGCAGCAGGTAAGGTTGTGCCTCCCATAGATTGAATTAACATAGAAATATCAGAATTCAAAGCCTTAAGATAATATAGAAAAGCACCTTCAGCTGTTGGCCTAACGCCACTAGAATCCTATCCCAAGACCTTTGAAATCTGAAGTTGAAGTCAGTCAGCTGCTCATTGGGAGCTCTCTTGATAGTTGTCAATTGTTCTAGTAGAGACAAATTGTCTCCCTTTTCTCCAAACTGCTCATGGAGAACTATGCATAACTGATTCCAATTTTGGATAGAACCAGCTCCAAGGCTCCTAAACCATTGCAATGCCTTCCCTTTGAATGAAGATGCCAACAATTTGACAGCAACATCCATTTCATTTATCTCATGGATTGCACAAATGTTAGCAATGTCTTTGACATGATCACCAGGAGTGGTATGATTTTCTCCAGTGAAAAATGGAATGTTCTTCAATGCTGCAATTGGAACTGGATTACGCATTGAGGGCAAGTGGGCTGCTGCCAGTGAAATTGACAAAGGGATTCGGTGGTAGATGTGCCATTATGATTGGCCTAAGAACTCTGGTTGATGCGAGAAAAGGTCTACCAGGTGGAGGTGTAGACAAAGTCCGGTTAGGTGGAGATGGTGATCTTTGTGGTCTTCTTCCTCTCCTTCCTCTACCTGGTGATAGTTGCAAGTGGACAAATAGCCCCTCTTCTCGAGTATCAGACCTGGTTCGAATTCTTCTCATGTGCCTGGGAACTTTTGCTGCTATACCACTAATTCTATCCCTTCGGAGTCACCAGATGTGTTAGAGAATGAGCCTCAAAAGCTAGATTCTGCCAAGTTACACACCAAACCTGACAATATTAAAAATAGAATTTAAAACTTTGAAGGACCCGAAAGATATAGTTCTTCAATTCGGTTATCGGGTCTTGTTGTGCAGCTACTAATCCCCAAAAGGTATAGGTGAAACTTAGGTCATGCAAGGCAACTTACAAAACTTGAAATACACTGTGTCGGAACTTGGGACATGCTCAACACCTAGGAAAACCCGAAATACTAAAAACCATGAAATTTTGAAAGTCAAAATCTCAAAAATCTAAGAATACCCTTTTGAAGATTATCCCCCGATCTATCAACTGGTGAAATTTTGACTTGTTTTGAGCAAGTTAAGCCCTTGAAAATCGATTTCAAAGTTCAGCCTGGAAGGTGAAAAATCTGAAATTGTAAAACCTGCAATTTTTAGTCCAAATTTCTTGAAAATTCCTTCAAATCTTGTGGAATGACCTCTTGGTCCCACCAGGCATGCCAAAACTGTTGATGGCGAATCACAACACCCCTGAATGTCTGCAACTCGATGGGTTGAGACTCTCAGTGCGATTGCATAACATGGAGCTTTTCCCAAGTGTGGGACCTTGTGAATCGGGAAAGCTCTCCGGATGAAGGCCGGTTCCTATTCCTCTGTTCAGATGCACACATAAAAATGTAGAGGGTTTACTCAAAAACCTAATCTAACTTGCCAAGGAGACAGGGTAAGAAGATGCATAAAAATAAACCTAAACTAACAAAGGTGATGCACCGAGGAATGAAGAACACCTGTCTTGCCAATAAACACAAACCATTAAAATGCAATGCAAGATCATGCACAGATAACCAAATTTGTAGTGAAAGATCAAGAGGATGCAAATGAACATAGAGAGGGTTGAGAATCATCCATAGACATGCATTATTTGCTCCAAAGATTGATACAATACACTACAAAATGCCAAGAGGCAAAGTTGCATTACAGTTTTAGATGGGAGGTTTGAACTCCACAAATTCACCTGCCAAAGAGAAGAAGGGAGGGGCAAAACAAGAATGTCCAACCTTTAGAAAGAAGCCCCTCCTTACAATTTATAGGAAGAATGAGAGAGAAAAGAGAGAGGAATTCCAAATCTACCCCAACCACCTCTAGGTTGCATTTAATTCATCTCATTATGGTGGTAGGTGAGAACCCTAACAAACCCAAAAAGTGGCGAACTGTATTTTGCATTTTTAAGAACTTTTTCCCACCCAATTAAAGATATCTAGTCGTAGTTGGACAGAGGACCTCGTAAGCTTTCCGAAAAGTCCAACCTTGCATGAATCCGAGCTCCCTGTGAAAAGTTATGGCCATCTGAATATCTGCGCCAGGGTTTGCTTCCTGTCAGCGCTCAAAATGTTGCGCCTCCCGAAGATGTGCCATAGGCACTGAAAATTACATGTCGACACTCTTTTTCCTGCGCCTTGGCGCATCCTTTTTCATGTCGACATCCTTTTTGTTTCCTTAACTCGCGCCTTGGCGATCCATTTTCATGTCGACATCCTTTTGTTGTTTACCTCTTAACCTACCTTGGCGCATCCATTTTCATGTCGACATCCTTTTTGCATGCACCCTTAACCTATGCCTTGGCGCATCCTTTTTCATGTCGACATCCTTTTTGTGCGCCCTTAACCTGCGCCTTGGTGCATCCATTTTCGTGTCGACATCCTTTGTTGTGCACCCTTAACCTGCGCCTTGGCACATCCATTTTTGTGTCGACATCCTTTGTTGTGTGCCCTTAACCTATGCCTTGGTGCATCCATTTTCATGCATGTTGGGTGTCTCCATCAACTAATGAAATGAATGCTTGTGGAAACAATCTTACAACTTTTCATGTCAAAGAAAAAAACATTATCTTAGTAGATTTTCTTTGTCTAGGGGTCGCTTCCTATGTATTGATGTTTTCTTGTTTATTTTCTTAAGTTAAATTTAAAATTTCACCATGGACTACATGAGAAACATGTTGTATCTAAGGTACATTTTGAAGATGATTGTCAAATTAGAAAATTGTACTCTTGTATGGAAATCATTAATGAATACATATGAGAAGAAATTTATCGGCTAATCTATCCTTTCCTTGGATGAAGTTTCTTCACAAACTAGTCATTGGTTTCTTGACTTTAGGGAAGATTTTCAAAGGAAAGGTGTGAATTATGGAAAGGTTTTAGTTGTAGTTTTTTTTTTATTATAACAAGATAGTGAGTTTATGCAAATAAAAAAAAATCATGTTAATTCAAACAAAAATCTAGTCAAAATTTTTGTGAAATTGTGGCAATTGGGGAATTTAATACTTTCCATGTGCCTGATTTGACAAATGTCAGAGTCAAATGCTTACCTACTAATCTAAGTAAATTTTATGCAATTTGGGCAAAAATCATAACGAAATTCTAAGGAACAATGAATTTAAGACCTTCCTCCGCTTGATCTCTTAGGAATTATAGAAGTTTATCATACTTGTTTCCAAATACATAGTCCTAAAGTAACATGTTTTAGCAGGGTTAATCAATTTAATGTATTTTCTAGATCAAACCCCACAGAAATATTTAAAAATTAAATGAAAGGACACGATAAATACAAATAATGAATAACACATAATATCATAGATGTACTACCCACCTTTTAGCTTCAGTTATCTGCTAACTCTATACTCATATTTGATTATACATGGATTATGGCACATTTTTGATATTATGTTATGATTTTTAATCATTCGTGGACATGTATGATGATTTAGGCACACAGCGCCAACTTAGCTTTGACTAGTATGATAGTTCATTTCATTAGATGTTTTAGATACTAACATGTATAATGTCATTGATCTTATTGGATATATGATGGACATATGGTTGTGTCACACATCTTAATTTTGTGGATTATGTGGTTATTTGAGGTTATCATACTATAACATGGATGGATGTCGATTATATGTACTACAATGGCTAACACATGGTGAATTTATGTGAAATTGTGCATGTTTCTCAATTACAATTACATATTGATGATGTGTTAGCATAGTTAGCATGTTTATACCTTGATTGATTTATTGAGTAGTTGATTTATACTTTTATTAGACAAATGCGTTTAATGTTTGCAATGAGTGTGCAGATTAAAGAGCACAGGAGAATGAGGGTTTCAGGGTGGCTACATGAATATGCACAAACAACCCACATGGGTGAGTGTTAGACATGTTAGTTGTATGAAGCCTTATTGGTTGCATGTATTTTTGGGAACCACGAGTGACCCTTAGATTATAATGTTGTATATTTTGTTAAATTTAATTGTGCTTCAGTTGTTTATTATTATTAGGAACTAGGTTGGGGGACTTAATGGTCCCCAATTGCATTATGAATGTATTTTTTTTTTGTTACTTATTAACGAGGATTTCGGTCACATAAGCACCCTTGAGTGATCCTCATATCCTCAACAAATGTGTCCAAAAATAACAAACCCAAAATTGTGTTATTTTTAGCTTTTTAGAGACCCCTTTTGGTTTTAAGGGTTTTCTTAGCACAAAAATAAGCCCCTTGGAAACCTATGGGTAGGGGGCTTCATTTCATGGTAAAATGGGAGTTTTTCCTTCCATTTGACCTCTCTCAAGTCACCATCCATGTAATAATGGTTGGGTGTTGTGTTCTTTTAAACAGCTACATGGGTTTGTTTTACATTCTTTTGGGTAATTTAGGTGAGTAATGCTAAAATGAAGTTTAATATTTTCTTCCATTTGATTTTGGAATCTTGTCTTGGATGGAAGAGAGGGGTGACACATGTTAACCCCTCATTTGTGAGGAAAATTACCTTTTTTTTCTTCAAATACTTCCTCATGTTGGAGGAAGAGGACTTTGGCTTGTCAATTTGTGCTTGGAGTGATTTTGGAGTTGGAGCTCTTGCTTGGAAAAGGGATTTGAAGAAGCTTAGAGATTGGAAATATTTTTGGAGGTAGGATCCTTGATCCTTCTTTATCATTTTTACATGATAATATTAGTTACATCTTGATGTGAGTGTGGGCTTGTTTTGTATGTGGTGCATGTTTTTCTTGGTTGTTTATTTTATTGTTTTCTCCATCCATCATATGGCTTGATGGATTTGGGAGTTTTGTGTAAGGGAAGAGGGAGGGATTTTCCTCTAAACCTCATGGCTTGATGGGAAAAATCCATGTTGGTTTCTCTTATCCCCTCATATTGTTGTTTTTGATGTAGGGTTAGGTGGTTCATCTGGTTTAAACCCCTTCCCCATCCTTTATGGAGAGGAAACCCAATGGGTTGGAAAATCCTCCCATGGAGAATTTAGGAGAATGGGTGGGGAATAAATCCTTTCTCTTTGGAGGAGTGATAAGGATGGGTGATTGTTATGGAGGGATAAGGATGTTTTGAATATTTTTAAGTGTGCATCCTATCATTGGACCACACTCTCATGAAACTATTGATGTCTCATCTATTCTTCCCCTTGTTGAGGATGAATATGGTTTTCTCCTATTTTTATTTGGTTGTCATTTGTTGTGTTTTATGGTGTTTAGGTTAGTATTGTATGTGATACTCTTGTGGTTACCTCTCCCTTTTCTAGTTAACATTTGTGGAAGCTATCTCTCTCTCCCATGGGTTTGGGGGAGTCTAGCATGTCTTCCAACCTTGGGAAAGAAATGTAATGATTCCTATAGGTTGGGTGGTAAATGAATTCTTTCTCTTTGTGTTGAAGACTATGTGGAGTATACGAGTTCGATTTGAAGCTTGAAAATTGTTGAAGTATCCTTGGAGACCTTGTCTTGTTATGATTCTCTTCACTTTTGGAAAAAGTTTAGATTCTTGATGAGCATTTGATCATTGTAAAAATATTGATGTGAGCCCCTTTGTAAGTCTCTTATTTTGGGATATATGTGTAGTTTGTGGAAGTATGTATTGTTTTATATAAAAGAAAGTTGTATTTTCACTCTCTTGAATGTAGTTTGAAGATTGTATGTAATGTGTAAAATCTAGTACTCTCCATGAGAGAAAGAGTCTTGTGTACTGAGAATTTGTGGTATTCATATTTGAGATGGCTTGTAGCTTGATTATGTAATAAGAAGTAAACTACTTTTCTTATTGTAAAATGGAGGCAATTCTTGCTAAACAATTACTATGGTTTGTTGTACCTCTCATTTGAAGAGGAAACATGTTATTTTGAAAGTATATCTTCCACAATATGGAGGTAAAATGGAATGTTATGAGCTCTAAAAGAAAGTGAAATATTCATTGTAAAATCTCCTCTTGTCAGACATTGGGTGTTCTTATTTAATCTTCCATTGAAAGAAATTGGGTACAAAATAAATCTTTCCTTGTCATATTAGAAAGTAATCTTATTATTCTTACATTGTAAATTATTGTTGCAAATAATTGTAGTAGGAGAGATTAATTGAAATTAGGTTTAACTTTATCCTTGTTCAAACTATCTTATAAATGTAATCACTACTATTCAAAGGGATGATTTTAATACTAAGCATATAGATATATAGCCTTATGGTAACATTTTTATATGTAAACTAGTAAGTTTTGATTAAGAGCTATTAAATAATAATAATAATAAATTTGTTGATATATATGAGTTCTTGTTCTTTAGTTTTATTAAGAATTTACTTTGAGATTTTTTCTCTCTCTCTCTATATATATATTTAATTTCTGTTTGAAATATTAATTTTATAATTTATTTAAATAATTGTTTTATAATTTTACCGAAACATGTATTTTGTAGTTTAATTATATATATATATATATAATTAATAATAATTATATATATATATATATTAATTATTCTAAATATATAATTAAATTAAAAATACATGTTTCAAAAAATTATAAATATTTTGTAATTTAATTATATATTTATTATAATTATATATATATATATGATTATGAGATCTAATTTAGAAAGTTTTATATCAAAAACATATTTGTATATTAAAAAAATTGCACTCCCACGACATTATGTGGGCTTAGGAAATATGAAATAATAATAATAAAAATAAAGGAACTTGTTTTAAAATTTAACTTACCCATGCAATGTGTGTGTGTGTGTGTGTGTGGAACTTGCTGGAAAATTTAACTTACCCATGTAGAGTGTGTGTGTGTGTGTGTGTGTGTGTTTCAGAGAGAGAGAGAGAGAGAGAGAGAGAGAGAGAGAGAGAGAGAGAGAGAGAATCTTTTGAAAAAAAAAAACTATTAAAATATTTACATGTTTGAAATGTATATGAATAAAAAGATATATATATATATATATATATATATATATATATATTATAAATCATTTGTAAGATGATTCAATATATATATATATATAGATTTAAAAGCTGTTTTAAAACAAAACACAAACTTGTCAATAACATAAATTAGTACAAGAAAAATAAAGAAAAAAGGGTAGAATAATACCCAAAACCACAAACAAAACAAAACAAATATGTAATGTGTAAAATATGGGGAAGAAATTATCTTGGCCTCCATAGCTCCCTCACAAACATGAAAAACCAAAAGAGAAAGAGGGCAAATGAAAAGAAAAATAAAACAATAAGGAAGAGAAAAGAAAACATAAGATAGTAATTAGGGTTGTAGGAGAATCCCTAAGATCTAGAGATGAAATTAGAAGAATCCAATGGCCAAAAATAAACCCTACACTTTTCTTTTAAGTCATGGGATTTAAAGTGGGAATGCTAAATTAAATAAAAGGGGGTGTGGGTAAATTAATTTAATGGGGGTGAATTTATTTAAGAATTGGAAAATATATTTCAATGTTGTTAAATTTATTTAATGGAGTGAATTTATTCAAGTATGGGTAAATATATTTCAATGTGGGTGAATTTATTTAACGGGGATATATATTTAAATGTGGGTGAATTTATTTAGGAGAGAATTATCTAAGTATGGGTAAATGTATTTAAGTGTGGGTGTTTTTATTCAAATGGGGGTAAATAAATATTAGTGGTTGCCCTTAGGTAAGTATTTAAAATAAATAAATCATTTAATGTGTTGGGATTACCTTTGGGATGATTAAATATTTCTCAAAACTTGTCCATAATTAATTTATTAAATAAAACATTTTGTTTTAGTAAGGTGACGTTAATGTCTAGGGTCTTACTAAATAAGCGTAATAAGTTGTTTACAAAATAATTACCAAAAAAACATTAGTGAATATAAGGTATTTGTTTAGCATATTAAAAGTGGAGGACATTACATTTGGTATCAAAGCTCGAGTTCCAACACCATACGTATTGGGATAGTTTGAGTGTCTAACTCTTAGCTTGCCCATCTAGCCATATTGTTTCCACTAAACCATTCCATAGGTCAAAACATCTCTCGATTTACCACGTGAGAGCAATACGTTTGCTAACACAATCGATGAAATGATTACCAATTTGGATGAGTAAATTTGTTACAATAGAACCAATGGTGGTGGTTTGAATACACATTTCTGACCACCTAATTGGTTTTAAAAAAATTGGTCTAAGCTAAAAAACTTTGAAAATGTTAGAAAAAATGTCATTCAAAATTAGCATGCACAATGCCTCATGGCTGACTCCCATAGAAAGAAGAATTGGTTGGGTTGACCACTCTCTAATGACTTCGAAGTCACAACAACATTTAAAACTAAATTTTAGGATAATATGATCAATTAAATGAAGGCATTTTGATCCCTGTTGATTGCATTGTTGCATGGACAATAGCAAAATCTAAGAAAAAATGTTTTGATTTTGACCCATGGTTTAGGGAGCTATAGAAAAAACTTGGATCTACCACTTATGACCTTTAGTATTTGGGGATTTTAATTGGTTGTAGTAAGAGTTTCAAGAAAATGGAATGGAGAGTAAGTTTTTTTCAAGCGTGTTTATGAGGCCTCTAGTCAAGTTTTGGCATGAACACAAACTTGTCAATAAGATACATTAGCTCTAGAAATTATGGCATAACTAGAGTATTGGTTATTAGTTTTTCAATTTGTAAGTTGCATTGGATTCTATATGTATAGGAGAATAGATGCATATTTCCCTAGAACTAATTTTTGAGTTGGGATCACTTGTTTTCAAGATGCATTTTGTAGCTAATTTCACTAAAAATATGCTAAAATTCCTCCGCAATAACAAAACTTGAGTAGTTTTCTGAAATTTAATTTGAGAAGATGCTTCCAGTTCAGATTTATTCACGAGTTGTTAGAGTTGTATGTCTTGGTTGAATCTCCATATAATAGTAAATTTAGGCATGGAATATTTTATTTTACCATTTGGCTATTAGGTACTTGTTTGGTTGGCTCCCTTTTGATAGCCATTTTGGCTAGATCATAAAACAAGAGAATTGGGTCTTAATGAACCGTTCAACTTCTTAGGACACCCTTGGAGGGTGAAATATTTTATAATATGATTATCATGATGTCTTACGTGGTTGAATTTTATGCCCTTAAAAATTATATGTCACGAGACATGTTTGGGTGCCATCTATTTTGGTATCATTTTTAGTCATTTTGGACACCTTAAAAAGTATAGTTGTTGATTTAAACATAATTTGTGTTCAAATATATGAGTGTAGAATTGTTTCCTTAGCTTAAGAAATATGTTTAATTTTCTTAGTTAGTTGGTTTCCTCTTTAAGTGATCCATTGTTTCTTGGGAAACTCTCTCTCGATGTTAAGGACACCACTTTTAAAAATAACAAAACCCCTTTTGGTAAGGGCATAAAATAAATAATTGTACCTTGTATAGAAAAACCTAAAAAGAGAAAATGGAATTCCACATTTAAAATTTCATTATTGATAATTGAAATAAATTCCATCTCCTTGTGTTTAATCTTAATTTTATAACCTCTTTTAAAAGGAAATTTACCAAATGACCTTATGATCTTGATGTTTCCTTTTCAAAGTGTATAACCAAAATAAGCATACTTGGATGAGAATGTTTGATAATGTAAGCTCCTCTCACTTGTCTCTAAACAATATATGGTAAAAGGAAAGGATTCCTAGTGTCTCTTTTCATATGATGGCTTTATACGAAGTGGTATTTCATAGTTATTTTATCTTCTTTTAAGTAAACTAATTATCCCTTGAACTATTGGAAATTGATACTAGCTTACACAACTTAAAATCCTTATCAAAGCTCTCAGTATAACATTTGAGTTAGATTCGGTAATGATCTAGTTATTTTTAATCCTTCTTGAGCTCGATAAACCTATTTTCATACTATAACCACTTACTAAGTTTTGTTGCAATGTAACTTGGTTAAAATTTTACCTTATTAAGTACACGTGTGATTAAAATTCTCCTCTAATTGATTAAATGTTCCTATTTAATCATGTTTATAACACTAATACTTACGTGTAGAAATCATGTAATCAACCTATTTCTAACCTTAACTTGTGGATATAGAAGAACATTGATTACATGAAAATAACAACAATCTCTCATTTTATCTCTCTCTCTCTCACTCTCAAAATAAGATAAAATAAATTAGTTCTTATTTCTCTCTTGGTTGGGAATTATGGTGTACTAATGATAGTGTTGACCGTGTAATTCCAAATAATATGGTGTAATAGTGGTAAATGCAATGTTACGTAACCAAATCAATAAAACCTATAAACATCAATAAAAAAATCATGAAATTAAATGTAGGTGGGAAAAATTATCGAATATGTGTTTGTACAACCTTGGTTGACCAACAATGTTGTCATTTTCTACCCCTTAAAATCCAAAAAAATTGAGGTAATCATAAGTTATAGTTTCAAATGGAATAAGTAATGTTTACTAATCTTAGATATGTGATATTCATATAATATAGATCACATTCTATATTGTTGTTCTTTTGTAAGTCACCTAGGTTCGAGATGAGAAAGTAATGCGGATAATCGAGGATGGCAATGGTCTCACAAATTAAATATTCTTTTGGCTACTTGACTCTTAGAAGACTTGTGCATAAGAATTCCTTCACATTGAAAACTCTAAGTAAATTATTATAAGATAAATGGTGTAACCCCTTATTGTGAGGATGGAAGATAACGAGTAACTATTCTTTCCACCTACCTTGGGTGAAGGCATCCTTTGTTATCAGCATAAACACTAATTAAGCTATGTTGTTTTAGGGTACTCTTTAAAACATGGCCCCATTTGTTGTTACCACTCAATAGTGTGGAAAAATTTAAATTTCTTTGTGTAAAATGGATTCACCCTCTACTTAATGAGTGTATATATCTATCTCTAGAAACCCAATGGGCCAATTATGACCAAATAATTGTTAAGTAAAAGTTAACATAAGTTCCATATCTTGAGAAGCATTAGACTATACCTTTCCTTAAAGAAAATGTGTGTTGATATCTTGTACTCTTGAGGAAGGTATGCATAGACAAGTTGTATTCCATCCAAATTATAATTTCCTAGTATTTTGATAGGTTTATGGAAACATTCACTTTAAATGGATTTGTTTTTCCTAACTCATTCATGTTTTCTCTTGATTATAGTATTTAAGAAATGATAAAATTTAAGTAAAAATTTTCATATATCTTATTGAATTGAAAATCCATTGTTTTTTGTTTCATTAAGGAGTTATGGCTTTTTGGGGTGTAGAAAGTTCAAAAGTTTCTTTGTCATGGTGAAGTTTTTTTCAAAAATTTTAAACAATAATCCATTAAAATATCTCTTATGATTTTTCTAAACCAAATTTTGAACCAGAAATGAGATGTTCTAGAAAATGGTACATGTTATAAAACCTTGAAACCAAACTAGACAACAAACCCTAACTCGGTGACTGGCTATATATATTTCAACCACAATGTATTAGTACTATCATTATGTGAACATAAAAATAATGGTCAAATTAAGTCAACACCTTTAACTATGCTTGGTATTAGGTGAATCTTCATCCTTGACCTTAGTGAATAATGCAGATGTTAGAACCATATTAAATAGGCTTATGAACCGTCTTCTCCAAATTTGAGAGTAATGGGGAGCTAGGAGGTGAAAACACATGTAAACTTGGAAACTTTCACTCTCTTCTTGTGTGGAATTTGTAGTATCTTGTATGGTTTCCATGAGTAGGCTCATGCACATCATGTATATATAATTTATTAACCATATTTGAAATGAATATTATGTTCCTTTGGCTTACCCATCAATAGTTCCTTTAGTTAATTATACGCCTTATGATTCACTTATTTGGACCCTGATCGGAAAGTTAGTCTTGATGAAAATAAAATATTTGGAAGAAACAATTTCCATTGAGTAATGTTCTCTTATTTGAAATATGTTTTATTTTGAACCATGTTATATTTGATGAGACATGTTTATTAAGACAAAAAAATAAAATAAAATAATATAGTTCCCTTACAATGACCTTAATGTTGAACATACACTACGTGTGACCATGTAGAGGTTTTAGACAGTGATGTTGATAATAATTTCCTTGGAAGCTACAAATTTCTTTAACTAAATTACCTAAATGAAAGAAACACTTAGTACAAGACCAAGTTTGAATTTGTGGGACATGCTTGTTGTGACCAACAACCACATGATATGACACGATACCTCCTAGGTCATACCCCTATCTCTTCCAGTGACTTCTAGGAGGAAGTCTAATTTTAGGAGAGGGGGATGTAGTTCCCACCTTTTCTAGCTTTAGTTATCTTCTAACTCTATACTCATATTTGATGATTAGAAATGGATTATGACACATTTTTGATATTATGTTATGAATTTTGATCATGCATGGACATGTATGATTATTTCATTGTGATGAACTTAGCTTTGACTAGTATGATAGTTCATTTCATTATATGTTTTGGATACCAACATGTATGATGTCATTGATCTTATTAGATATATGATGGACATATGGTTGTGTCGCACATCTTGATTTTATGGATTATGTGGTTATTTGAGGTTATCATACTATAACATGGATGGATGTCGATTATATGATTTGTAATGGCTAACACATGGTGAATTTATGTGAAATTGTGCATGTTTCTCAATTACAATTCCATCTTGATGATGAGTTAGCATAGTTAGCATGATTATACCTTGATTGATTTACTAATTAGTTGATTTATACTTTTATTGGAAATATGTGTTTAATGTTTGCAATGAGTGTGCAGATTATAGGGCATAGGAAGAATGTGGGTTTTTGGGAGGCTACACAAATATGCACAAGAAACCCATGGGGGTGAGTGTTATCCATGATATTTGTATGAAGCCTTACTGGTTTCATGTATTGTTTGAGAACCATGAGTGACCCTTAGATTATAATGTTGTATATTTTGTAAAATTTACATAAACTTAGGTTGTTTATTATTGTTAGGAACTAGGTTTGGGACTTAATGGTCCCCAATTGCATTAGGAATGTATTTGTTTATCTGTTGCTTATTAATGAGGATTTAGGTCACATAAGCACCCTTGAGTGGGCCCCACATCCTCAAAAAATGTGTCCAAAATTCCAAACCCGAAATTGGGTTATTTTTAGCATTTTTGTCACCCCTTTTGTTTTGGGGTTGTCTTAGCACAAAAATGAGCCCCTTGGATCCTATCTGTGGTTATGGGAGCTTCATTACATGGTAAAATGTGATTTTTACCTCCCATTTGACCTCTCTCAAGTTACCATCCATGTAAAAATGGTTGGGTGTTGTGTCTTTTAAAAAGTTGCATGGGTTTGTTTTACATTCTTTTGGGCAATTTGGGGGAGTAATGCTAAAATGAAGTTTCATCGTTTCTTCCTTTTGATGTTGGAATCTTGATTTGCAGGGAAGAGAGGGGTGGCAAAAGTCACACCCTCATTTGTGAGGAAAATTACCTTGTTTTTCTTCAAATAATTCCTCATGTGCGAGGAAGAGGACTTCGGTTTGTTAATTTGTGCTTGAAGTGATTATAGAGTTAGAGCTATTGCTGGGAAAAAAGATTTGAATAAGATTAGAGATTTGAAATAATTTTTGAGGTAGGATCCTTGATCCTTATTTTCATTTTTACATGATAATATTATATTGTGGCTTGTTTTGTATGTGGTGCATGTTTTTCTTGGTTGTCTATTTTATTTTTATCTCCATCCATCATATGGCTAGGTGAATTTGGGAGTTTTTGTAGGGGAAGAGGAGGATGTTCCTCTTAAACATCATGGATTGATGGGCAAGTCATGATGGTTTCTTTTATCCCCATCACATGGTTTGAGGTGGGGAAGGTGGTTCATATGGTGTGAATCCCCTTCCCCATCCTTAGAGAGGAAACCCAATGGGTTTGAAAATCCTCCCAAGGAGGAATTTAGGCAAATGGGAGGAGTGATAAGGAGGGGTAATTTTTATGGAGGATAAGGAGGATTTTCAAAACAAATTAAGTGTGCATCCTATGTTTGGACCATAATCTATGACTTATTAGATGTCTCATCTACTCTTCCCCTTGTTGAGGATGAATATGGTTTTCTCCTCTTTTGTTTTGGTTGTCATTTGTTGTGTTTTGTGGTGTATGGGTTAGTCTTGTATGTGATATGCTTGTGGTTACCTCTCCCTTTTCTTGTGCACATTTGTGGAAGCTAGCTCTCTCTCCCATGGGCTTGGGGATGATAACATTTCTTGCAACCTTTGGAAAGGCATGTAATGATGCCTATAGGTTGGGTGGTAAATCAATCCTTTCTCTTTGTGTTGAAGACTATGTGGAGTATAAGAGTTGGAGTTAAAGCTTGAAGATTGTTGGAGTATCCTTGGAGACCTTGTCTTGTTATGATTCTCTTCACTTTTGGAAAAAGTTTAGCTTTTTGATGAGCATATGATCATTGTTAAAATATTGATGTTAGCCTTCTTGTAAGCCTCTCATTTTGGGATGTATGTATAGTTTTTGGAAGCATGTATTGTTTCAAAGTTGTGTTATCACTCTCTTGAATGTAGTTTGAAGGTTGTATGTAATGTGTTAAATTCTACTACTCTCCATGAGAGAAAAAGTCTTGTGTATTGAGAAGTTTTTGTCTTCATATTTGAGATGGCTTGTAGCTTGATCATGTAAGAAGAAGTAAAATAATTTTCTTATTGTAAAATGGAGGCAATGCTTGCTAAAAATTATTATGGTTTGTTGCACCTCTCATTTGAAGAGGACGCTTCTTGTTATTTTGAAAGTATATCTTCACAATATGGAGGTAAAATGGAATGTTATGAGCTCTAAAAGAAAGTGAAATATTCTTTGTAAAATCTCCTCTTGTTAGACATTGGGTGTTCTTATTTGATCTTCCATTGAAAGAAATTGGGTACAAAATAAATCTTTCCTTGTCATATAAAAAGCAATCTTATTATTCTTACATTATAAATTATTGTTGCAAATCATTGTAGTAGGAGAGCTTAATTGAAATCAGGCTTAACTTTATCCTTGTTCAAACTATATTAAAATTGTAAATGCTACTATTAAAAAGATGTTAATACTAAGAATATATGGTGCTTCAATGAATCATTAATGTTTTCCCAGCGTTGCGATAATGGATGGGTAGTATTTTGATTACACACACATCTTGCTTATGCATGAAGCCAAGATAATATCGTTTGTATCGTTTCTAATTTTATCATGTCTACAAAGAGACACGATGTACATGGGTTTGTCACAATATAATAATAGTAATATTCACACGTTATAAGCACTATATTTATATTATATGCTATATAGTGTAAATTCTCTATTGAATGATACAAACATTAAATTATGCTTGTAAGCATGATGACATTACAATAACACCTTATACATCATATTCATGATATTAAGATGATTGGACGCATTACAATAATCAGTAATATAAACAATACTATTAAATAAATTACAACTTATTAATAACTATTTTTATAGACATAACAACTTTATAATACCATGTATAACATTATACTAACTTCTAAGTCTGCTAGATATCTACCGTTATATCAAATTTAAAGAACTGATAAACTCCATAATCAAAATTACCACACTATATATCACAATAATTACTAAGTATAATTTGTCATTTGTGGGTAATGATAGGTTTATAATTAGTATTCAACACTTGTACTAACATTTATATATGATATAATACATTATGATATATCGTATTATAAACCAACACAAACTTTATCATTACCTAAGATACCTAAGAAGTTTCCCTACTCACTTTACACACAAAGAAGGGTTGGATTTTTACATGTGTTTTTGAATCCGTCTTCTCTTTTCTACTCTAATCTCCTATTGTTCTCATGTCCAATTCACTATATAAACTTCATTCAACATTCATTATTTTGCAAATGTTAGAAATAGAAATAGTTATAGTACAATGTATTATGAACACCACGATGTTACACATACCATATCATTAAAAGTGATTGGGCTTAAAATCATGCTAGACCTTTCACACTCAAAGTGAACTTCCTCTTCACCAAAAGTAATTAGGTGTATTCTCTATTCAAATATTCTCATCACCACCCATATTTCTCCTTATTTTCAATTCCAAATTTATAGTTACTATTTTTTTGTTTTTGCCATATCTACATCTTAATCCCTTGATTGTCTTGTTTCTCCATCTAACAATATTTTTCATTATACGAAGTTTAGTGCTTCATCATCTCATTAGTTACATAGAACATCCTATTGACCATGCATATATGTGTTTACATATCCCTTATTAGTTATTTAACTATGCACTAAACCTTATTAACATTATATTACATTCATGTATTAGATTATGTTATATTATATCTTATAATATATATACTATATATTATAATATTTAATATTTAACTATATATTATATACATATCGTAATATTATATAGGTTATAAAAACTCTAACGATTACATACAACAATTGTTAGGTTATGGAGCTTGTTTTAATGTGTGAAAGTATTGAAGACTATACACTAAGAGTACTATACACTAAATTTTTTTGGCCTTAAAATGTGCCCGATATATCAGAAATGTGATTTTCTCATATGGGTGAGATTTTGACCCATAGGTTTATGGGATGGTTTTTGCCCATGGTTTTGATACCCACGTTTTATAAAGCTGCTTAAGTAGTTTTCTATTTATATGGTTTTATGCATATGATAGAATATAACGAAACATTACGATGTGTTTTGAATTCAGCTATGAATTTTGTAGAGTTTGTTGATCATAGCTCCAAATGGATCTGGTATTGTATTGAGAGAGCGGTGGCTTGTAATAAAATCTAAGCAAGTGATTCTTGGTGGACGTAGCCCAAATTAGGTGAACCACGTTAAATATTGTCTTTTGTGTTGTGTTATTTTATTCGTAGTTTTATTTGAGATATGTAATAATTTACGCATATTATTTTCTACTATTGCGATTACGTGAGGGATTATTCGCATATTTTATCCCTTATTCCCTAAAAATAGGTATCGAGCCTATTTTGGTTTGCTTTGAAGTGTTTAATCATAGGGAAAGTTTTATCTTGAGTGGGAGCTATGGCAGATGATGGAAGATCTAGGGTTGATAAATTCAACGGGAAAATTTCAGTCTTTGGAAGATGCGAGATGGAAGATTACCTTTTCAAAAGGATATTTATACTCCACAATGTCTGAGAAGGTGAAGAAATGCTCGAGCATGACTGATGCGAGAATGGGATTTCTGGATAGGAAGGCACTTGGGACAATCCGGCCGTATCTTACATCTTCAGTATTATTTAATGTTTCAAAGGAAAAGACTACAAAAGAACTGATGGATGCATTAGGGAAGTTGTATGAAAAACCCTCTGCCTCTAATAAGATATTTTTAATGAAAAAGTTGTGTAATATGAAGATTTCGAGAATGGTTTAGTAGCGAGATCATCTAAATGATTTCAATATCATTGTAAATATGCTAGCTTTGGTTCTAATAGAATTTGATGAAGAATTTAGGGCTTTATTAGTTATGTGCTTTTTATCCGAGAGTTGGAATAGCACAGTAATGGCGGTAAGAAACTCAGTTCCTACTAACTCAAAGTTGAAGTTTGAGGATGTTGTAGGGGTGATTCTAAGCGAGGAAATGCGAAGAAAAATCTCTGGTGAATCTTCTACTTGGGGAATGCTTTGACAATGGAAACTAGAGGGAGATAGCGAGAATAGAGGAAATTGTGGAAAATCAAAGGATCAGAAAGGTCAAAATCTAAAAGCAAGATAGTATCTTTGCACTGTGGGAAAGTCTAGGCATGCGAAAAGAAGGATTGTTGGGAGCTTTGGGACAAGAAGAAATAATAGGAAGAAAAAAAGGAGGAAAATGTGTCAAAGGGTAATGTATGTCGGGATGCTTTGATTCTTTCTTTGCATAATATTACTGAATCTTGGGTTTTAGATTCGGGGGCTTCTTTCCATGCTTCTCCACATAGGCATTATTTTGTTGATTATGTTCAAGGAGATTTTGGGCATGTTTTTCTTGGTGATGATGAGCCTTACAACATAGTTGGAAAAGGTTATGTTCAGGTTAAGATGCAGAATGGGAATACTTGGCTATTGAAGGATGTCAGACATGTGCCTACATTAAGACAAAATTTGATATCGGCGGGGTAGTTGGGAAGTGATGGTTGTATTGTGATATTTACAGTAGACTCTTGGAAGGTTACCAAGGGTGCTCTTATGGTGGTAAGAGGTAAGAAGGTTGGAACCTTGTATTTAACCACTTATAGCACTAATGTTTGTAATCTTGTGGCTTCAGAAGTAGATACAAAATTATGGCACTATAGGCTTGGTCATATGAGCCATAAGAGCATGGAGATCATAAAGAAGGATTTGCCTAGATATACAAAAACAAGTTTGGAGTTTTGTGAGGACTGCATATATAGGAAACAAAGTGAGTAAGGTTTCTCAAGGTTGGACCTACAAAGAAAGAGAGTAAGTTAGAGCTAGTGCATTCTAATGTGTGGGGGTGGCTCAGGTATCATCTCTTAGGGGTTCAAGTTATTATGTTACTTTTATTGATGATGCAACAAGGAAAGTTTGGGTTTATTGTATTAGAAACAAATTTGATGTATTTGACACTTTTGTTAAATGGAAAGCCTTGGTAGAGAATGAAATATGTCTTAAGCTAAAATGTCTCAGGTCAGATAATGGAGGGGAGTATTGTAGCAATGAATTTGATGATTATTGTTCTAAGAATGGAATCTGTAGGAAAAAGATGGTTCCAGGAACTCCGCAGCAGAATGGGGTGTCAAAAAGGATGAACAGAATAATAATGGAATGTGCTAGGAGCATGAGGTTACATGTAGGATTGCCTCTTTATTTTTGGGTAGAAGCGGTGAGCATAGTTGTGTACTTGATAAATAGAGGACCCTCAAGTGCCTTGGATGGAGGCATACCTGAGGAGGCTTGGTATGGTAAGAAAGTTGATTATTCATTTCTTAGAGTCTTTAGATGTGAGATGTTTGTTCATATAGACAAGGATGATAGGACCAAGCTAGAGACTAAGTCAGAAAAATGTACTTTCATTGGTTATGGTGGTGATGACTTTGGATATAAATGTTGGAGTATTAAGGACAAGAAAATCATTCAATCTAGGGATGTGGTCTTTAATGAGAAAGTCATGTATAAGCAGTAGTTGTAGGAAAACAGGGAAGAATCCAAGAAAAAATATGCAGTGGTAGAGGATCTTCTAGATGGAAAAGTGACACATGAATCAGTTCAGGAACCTCCTCAACATGAACCCCAAACTCCTATATTGAGGAGGTCTTCTAGGGTAAGAAGAGAACCTGAAATTTTTTCTCCTTCTCTTTATTATTTATTACTCACTGATAGTGGAGAGTCAGAGAGCTTTGATGAAGCAATGCAGGTAGATGCCAAGAAGAAGTGGGAGCAAGCCATGGATGAGGAGCATCAGGCTCTCATGGAGAACCAGACATGGGATTTGGTGAAGCTACCCGAAGGAAAAAGAGCATTACAGAACAAGTGGGTGTTTAGAGTCAAAGAGGAAGGAGGCAAGAAAGATACAAGGCCCGATTGGTGGTCAAGGGGTTTGCACAGAAAAAAGGTATAGATTTTGATGAGATTTTTTTCTCTGTGTAGTAAAAATGACTTCTATTAGAACTATTCTAGGAATAGTTGCAGAATAAGACTTGCACTTAGAACAACTTGATGTAAAGACTACATTTCTCCATGGCTATTTGGAGGAGGAACTATATATGCAAAGCAAACCGAGAGGGCTATGAGGTCAAAGGTAAAGAGGAGATGGTGTGCAAACTTAAGAAGAGCTTGTATGACTTGAAATAAGCTCCACGTTAATGGTATAAGAAATTTGATAGCTTCATGATGGATCAAGGTTATATTAGATGTCATTATGACCATTGCGTGTATACAAATAAATTTGAGGATGGCAGTTATATCATCCTATGTTTATATGTGGATGACATGTTGGTTGTAGGTAAAAACATGCGGGAAATAAAAGTACTCAAGAAGAAGCTAAGTGAATCCTTTACTATAAAGGATTTGGGCGCAACAAAACAAATCCTTGGTATGATGATATCTTGGGATAGGAAGGAATGGAAGCTAACTTTATCTCGGAAGAGTACATTAAGAAAGTCTTGGAGAGGTTTAATATGCGGGATACTAAACCGGTTAGGACTCCTTTGGCAAGCCATTTCAAGTTATCAAAGGAGCAGTGTCCTAAGACAAAGCGAAAAGAAACCAATTGTCCAAGGTACCTTACCCATCAGCAATTGGTAGTTTGATGTATGCCATGGTGTGTACCATGTTTGATATTGCCCATGCGGTGGGAGAGGTAAGTAGATTTATGAGTGATCCAGTAGAGATCACTGCGAGCGATAAAGTGGATCCTTCGATATTTGAGAGGGACCATGGGGATAGTTTTGTGCTACTGATGGATCGAGACACCACTTTGTGTGCTTATGTAGATTCAAATATGGATGGAGATGTAGATAGGCAGGGAGCACAACAGTTTATGTTTACACCGTAGGTGGGATAGCGAAAGAGATGGATTTTACGACTACAAAAGTTGGTGGCTTTTTCAACCACAGAGGCCAAGTATGTTGCTTCCACCGAGGCAAGAAAAGAAATGATTTGGTTACAACAATTTCTTGAGGATTTAGGGAATAAGCAGGAGGAAGGAAAGCTACATAGTGATAGTCAGAGTGCTATACACCTAGCTAAGAACTCTTCTTTCCACTCTATGATGAAGCATATATAGTTAAGGTACCATTTCATCAGGATAACTTTGGAGGAAGAGAAGTTGAAGCTAGAGAAGGTCCATACCATTCTAAATCCTACGAGACATGATGACCAAGGTGGTCACAGGGAAAAACTGAATTTGTGTTCAGCTTTGGTTGGTCTTCACAGAAACTAGTGAAGGGTTGAGAAGCTTGCTTAGACGAAAACTAGTCTCCAAGTGGGAGATTGTTAGGTTGTGGAGCCTATTTTCATGTGTGAAAGTGTTGAAGACTATACACTAATAGTACTATACACTTTTCATGTATCCTCACGGGATTTTCTCATATGGGCGGGATTTTGACCCATAGGTTTATGGGACGGTTTTTTCCCATGGTTTTGTAAAACTGATTAAGCAATTGTCTATTTATATTGTTTTATACATATGATAGAATATAACGAAACATTGTAGATGTGTTTTGAATTCAAATTGTGAATTTCAGTAGAGATTTGTTGGGCATAGCTCCAAATGGATCTTGGTATTGTATTGAGAGAGCGGTGGCTTGTAATAAAATTTGAGTAAGTGATTCTTGGTGGACGTAGCCCAAATTGGGTGAACCACATTAAATATTGTCTCTTTGTGTTGTGTTATTTTATTCTCAGAATTTTATTTGAGATCTATAATAAGTTACTCGCATATTAGTTTCTATGTTCAATTCTTTGAGGGATTATTTTGCATATTTTATCCCTTATTCCCTAACAACAATTATAAGGGAAAATAAGCAAAACACTATAACATTATATCCTTATAGGTGTGTTGTATGACTAACAAACATTATTAGAAATATCTAATTTTTGACATTATAGTATATTATATATATCATCATAATGGTATTATATACAATACTATTGTAGTCGTTATATTTAATATAATAACTATATAATATTATTTTGTATATACTATTCATTAATCATATCTTGCCATATTTTATATAATATATATGATGATTCATTATGTTTTATATACCATATTTTCTTGTTACATAGTGTAATATGATATTATATGCAATGCACATTCCTCTTCAACATTGATTGAACTACGAATTCAATTTCGGGTATTATAATCTTTAACCCTACAAATGTATTCTAGTTAGCATACGATGAGATACATAGGACATCATGATTACTATTTTGTTATGATTGTTATTTTGACTATATGGTTGTAGTGTGGACTTTAATGTATATTCTATATGATTTGATTAGATTATTTGATAAATAGTATGGATGTGTTAGAATTTTGATATGATATGATATATACGAGAGATTATAGGCATGGATTGACATATAAGTATTTGATGTTATAGTTCTAATCTTTGTACTATACCGATATATTGGAATTGATATATAGATGTTGCTAGATGATTTTTGGTTTTGTGATCTTATTGCTGATTGATAAATTGATAAAATTGAAATATTTAGAATTGTGAACAATTGGTGAATTACTTAATTTTATCGATGGTTTAGTTATGATGTTTGATGATGTGAATTGATATGTATATGTGTGCATTTTATTATCTCGATGTCATTATTATGGCCACGAGGCTAGAAAGGTATTATTTTTATTTTTACGCCTTCGTAACCCAAAAACAAAAGGGGATAGGAGACCAACCGTGAAGGAATTTGGGGTATTTGTAAAAGGTCGCGTCTTTAACTAGTGTAAAGGTATGATGTTATTATTGTTAGTTTTTAGGAGGTCACCATTGTGGGGTGGCCTCATATGTGACCTTGGGTAAATTGTGGTTTTCCCTTTTTGGTTTTATTTATTTGTGAGTAATTGTATTTTTGTTAGTATTGTGAGTCACTTTTATTATTATTTTTAAGTACTCCATTTAAGTTAATTAGACTTGATTAATTAGTGTATTTTCGGATGTAATAAAATGGGGTAATTAATGTGATTTGGTAGTCTTGGTTTATGCTAGATTTGAAAGAATTTGATTGCTTTTGAGTGTGGTGCACTCAACCTTGCATGAAAATTTCAGATTTTAACTTTCAAGCTAATTTTGGTGGCTTGTCGAAAAGTTATATTTTCCCACACCTCTTAACGTCACCCACCCACTATTCCTATGATGTGAGGGGCTTATTTTAGGCCTTTTGTGTGTTTAATGGACAAAAAGAGAAATTAATTGAACTTTTCTCACAAGATTATTTTATTTTATCCTTTAGGGGTGAGGGTTTGAGTTGGAGTATGTAAAAGGGTTGTCATTCCATCAACCACAAATTTATTGTGTTTTGGATATTGGGTTTGACCATGTGATGTGGAATGGAGGAGAAATGATGTGGCATCCTACATGGAGCCAAAGGATCTCTCTGTCCTCTTGTATTTTTATTCTAATTTATTTGAGGAATTGGGATTATTATTTTTATTTATTTGGACACTTGATTTTGACGGAGAAATTTCTGTTGGATTGATTTTGGAGTTAGAGATAGCTTGTGATTTCTTGTAATTGGAAAGGTTGGAATCTTTCTTGTGCATTGGAAACTCATGCAATGATAAGGTAGATCTTCACATTTTTTTTCCTTTTCTATTTTTTTGTGCTTATGTGTGTGAGTGATGATTTTTATATACTTATGGTTATGGGAAATAGAATGGGTTTTAGGTTGTAGGAGAAAATGGAAATGGGGATAACTTGGAGGGAGGCATAAGAGTGTTATTGGGTATTTTAGGAGGGAGTTTGGTTGGTATGTTCCACCTTGTTGATAAGTAAGATTTGTGCTTATATTTTTATTATTTGATGGAGACATAAGAGTGAGGGAGGAATAACAATTGTGTCATATGTGAGGGAGGCATAAGAGATGTGTCTTCTATGAGGGAGGCATAAAATTTTGTTTTCTTGGAGGGAGGCATAAAAGTTGTTGTGGGTATTGTGATGGAGTTCCTTGAGGCTCAAAGGTGGACACCCAAACCCTTGGGAGGAATAAGAAGAATCCCCATGTTCCTTTATCCTTCTTGGCTTATGTATTAAGCCTTTGTACTTGGGAACTTGCATGTTTAAGTGATCTTGATGTTGTGTTTACTTGTGTTAAATGTTTTGTTGAATGTCATTAAGAAATCCATGTAAAGTTGCCAATGGTTGTTTTAAACTCCTCATTGTTTCTCTGTTGGGGCTAGGGGCCACCGAGGAAGAAGGGTTCTATCGACACTAAAATTTTCCTCCGTAATTTCTATTTCATTAATGTATGTATTAGGAATAGGATGTTGTTAAGTGTAATTAGTAGTAGCGTCGATAGAAGATAATGGTGTGCCAAGATTTACACCACCAATAATGTATAGTATGGTAATGGCCAAAAGTACAATAGGAATGTTGTGGTAAAAAGTAAATATTTGTCGTAAGTGGTCCGGTAATGTTAAAATGTCAAAGTTGGGGTAAGTAGAGAAGTAGGGTCTACATGATTAGGAATTAGAAATATTATATTGGTAATAAGGACAAGGAGTGAGGTCATAAATATTTTGTGTATTTTATTTGTAAAAGTCTAAAAATGTGGAACCCATGTGAAATGATAAGGTTTATCTTATCTTAAAAGATAAGCTTACATGTACAGATAAGAGTTAAGGTATGGAATATGATTCGTCATAGTGGATTTCTTATCCTATCTTAGAGATAAGATGGATAAGCCTGGAAGTTCTATAAATAAAGAGGCCACCCCCCTCATTTAGCATAGAAGGAAGTAGTGAGAAATATTGTATGAGTAAGTGTGTAAAGGAAGCCATCATTTTGAAGGTGTGTTAAAGAAGCCATTAAGAGGTGTAATTGTGAAGTTTCTCCCATAGTATTGGTGGAAGGCAAGTGAAGTCAGTAACACTTGAAGTACCTCATGGGTGAGATTGTAACAATTTCATGTTAATATTATAATTTACTCTGATATTTCAGATTTATCATCATTCCTTCTTATCATAGTCTATGGTATTCTTGTGTTATGTTTGTTGTTGTGTTTCCAAATTACATCCACCAAACTAAAAGTTGTGCATTAGTAAATAATCATAACACAAGGAGTTCCCAGTGAAGAATTATCATAGTGCTGGATTGGTGATGACATTTTGGTTCCGTTGCTGGGACCATTCCTCATTGGTGGATTTTCTAGAGAGATATTCCCACTTAGTCAGAAAACATTTGGAGGGTAACCTTGTTTTTACTATGCATAGTAGTTACCATGGTAAAGTCACTTTTTGCCATGAATAGTATTTACCGCAATAAAGTCACTTTTTACCGTGAATAGTATTTACCGTAGTAACTTCACTTTTTACTATGAATAGTGTTTACCACAGTAAAGTCAATTTTTACCGTAGTAAGTCAAGTTTTACCATAGTTTACCATGGTCATTTCTATTTTCTATTATAGTGATTCCAATTATTTGTGCACATAAGTCTTGTTGATTGTACTTGTGGGTTGGTATTTCACTGTGGTTACTTTTGGAAATGGGAAGATTCCTATTTTTTCAACCCAATCTAATGAAGATGCTTCCTCTTTCATTCAAGAGTTTAAACGATCTTGCATTTGTAATGGCCTCATAAGAAGGGAACAATGGACTGAATTTTTTCCTACCTTTTTGGATGGTTCAGCCCTTAGGTGGTTTGAAACACTAGGTGATAATGTGAAAACCCATGGGATTTATTAACCGAAAGTTTTCTTGAAGAATTTGGTGAACAACATAAATATACAGATCTCATGATCGATATCACAAAGCTATCCCAAGGAGAGAAGGAGAAGATAAGGATTATCATGCTCGTGTTCTAGAGCTAAGGAGGAAGCTCGATGCCCAGATCCGAAAGGAAGGATTAGCGGATGGGTTGATGAATGGCATGGATAATCTCCTCTGTAAGCACTTCATTATTGGGATGAAGCTAGAGATCGAACAATGAGTGAAGTATGACCACCCAACTACTATTGAACAAGAAAAGGAGATAGCAATAAGGCAAGAAGAAAGCATGGAAGAAGAGCCCAAAGAAATTTTGCTAAAGTAGAGCCTACACCAACACCTTTGGTTGAAATCCACAACCACTCTCGGTGAGCACAAATATTTCTTCTAGTACATCTACCGAGTATGAAGATCTCGCTCAAGAAGATGGGTCGAGTTAACTATTAATCTTCTTGAAGGAAAAAATTTAGTTCTCGGGGAGGAGATAGAGGTCCAAAAAGAAATATTTCTGAAGTTGTATGTTATGGTTGTTATAAAAAGGGTCATTATAAGTATAATTGTCCAGATAGAGCTTCTACATCCGGTACAAGAGATAATGATAAAGGAAAAGCACTTGTGAATTCTTTTGATGTAGTAGATAAGAGCATAAATAATGAAGTAGATGTGTTTGTAACAAAAAGAAAGAAAAAAAAAAAAGATAATCAAGATGGAAATGATCCTAAGAAGATGAAAGGAGAAACTAGTAAGAAACATAGGAGAAGAAAGTTGGGTGTGCAGGATTTTTTTATTTCACAGGGACAAGGACCATACTCCATCTTAGAAGATTTGTCCAAAAGGCCTGCAAATATTACATATGGTCAACTCTTGGCTATGTCTTCTAAGAAGAGGCGGGAGCTGCAAAGTGGACTCAATGCTTGACGAAGGAAGGAGGTTGAGGTCCCTATTTTGGAGGCAGAGGTGGATCCCTATGCTCCACAAGTTAAGGTATTATGTAATGGTATTTCAATTCATGATGTCTTAGTTGATGGAGGTGCTGCAGTTAATGTAATGACCGAGTATGTAATGAATATGTTGGGTTTAAAAATTGATCACCCTTCAAAACTTATGTTAAGGTCATTAAATAAGGGAAAAACTAAACTAGAAGGTGTAGTTTCAAATGTGGCAATATCTGTTATGGGTGTTGTATGTGTGGTAGACTTTCAGGTGATAAAAAATGGTACTGTTGCATACCCAATGTTGTTGGGAAGACCATGGCTAAGGAGATTTCATGCAAGAAACTACTGGAATGAAGGCTTCATGACACTTGGACATGGTAGAGAGAGGGTGAAGATAAACATGATCCCTCGGCATCATAAGGCAGAACCTGTGGATTCAAGTGATGAAATTGATGATTAGACATCCTCTGATTACTCTAGTACCAGTGAAGTGGACACCAAATATGAAGAAAGTGAGGTTGATGTTTTGGTCATGGATATCCTTCTAGTCACACTGACTCATGACCCCATAAAATTATCTGAAAAAGAAATTAATGATCGTCTCCAACAAATAAAGATTGGTGATGTTGTGATGGAAGTGAGAAGGAATCCTACCTCCAGGCTCTTTCAAAGTATATACACATATTCACTTTTGATTACAAGGAACTCCGTCAAGTAAGTTGGGTAGAAAATTCTATTGAGTTGGTAGATGGTGCTAAGCCCATAAAGCAAATGCCATATAGAATGAATCCTAATTTTGCCAAGACTATAAAAGAAGAAATAGATAAGTTGCTTGATGTAAGATTCATATTTACTGTGGAGAATTCAGAATGGGTTTCTCCCATTGTGATCTCAATAAAAAAGAATGGGAAGCTACATTTGTGTTGATTATAGGAAGCTCAATAAGGCAACAAAGAAGGATCATTAACCTCTTCCATTCTCATATCGGATATTGGACAAGTAGGCGGCCAAGAGTGTTATAGTTTTGCTGATGGATATAGTGGATACAACCAAGTTCATATAGCAAAGAAATATCAGTGAAGACCACGTTCACCACTCCTTGGGAACATTTGCTTATAGAGTTATGCCTTTTGGGTTGTGTAATGCTCCAGCAACGTTCTAGAATTTGATGAATATGGTGTTCGAACCCTACATTGGGAACTTCATCAGAGTATTTCTGGATGATTTTTTCATCTATGGGAGCAAGATGGACCACTTGCACTAGATGGAGACAACATTTCAAAGGTTAGATGAAGCACAAGCCTCACTAAACCCTACAAAGTGTGTCTTTGGATGTTCTAAAGGCGTTTTGTTAGGGCATGTTGTATCCAGAGATGGTATTGGTACTAATCCTGATAAAGTTTCAAAAATCAAAGAGTTACCATTTCCTATGAATAGAAGTAAGTTGAGATCATTTTTAGGCCATGTGGGTTACTATAGAAGGTTCATCAAGAATTTCTCAAAGATTGCATAGCCACTAACCCAGTTCTTGAAGAAGAATGTTACTTATGAACCAGGAAATAAGGTGCATGAAGCTTTTGAACAACTGAAGGAAGCCCTAGTGTCTTCACCTGTTCTAAAGAATCCAGATTGGAGCAAGCCATTCATTGTGTACACTAATGCCTCAGATGTAGCACTAGGAAGTACTCTGAGCCAAAAGGATGAAAATGGGAATGAACATCCAGTTTACTTTGGGAGTAGACAAATGAGCAGTGCTGAGGTAAATTATACTGTAACTGAAAAAGAGGCTCTAGCTATCATTTTTGTTGTAAAGAAGTTTAGAAATTACTTGCTATGGAAGAAATTTATAGTTGTAACAGATCATCAGGCTCTAAAATATATTGTCAATAAGCCTAACCCATCAGGGAGGATAGCAAGATGGATAATTTTGCTACAAGAATTTGAATTTGATATTATAGATAGGCCAGGAAAGAAGCATGTCAATGCAGATGCAATCTCTCGAGCCTATGATGGTTTAGGTTCATCTTGTGATGATGATGATTTCCCAGATGCAGCATTGTTATCCCTTGACACAATCCCTAGTGAATACATAGATATTTGGAATTATCTGAATGAATTCAAGTTTCCTGATGGTGCCAATGCAAAGACTAAGAGGAAGATTACTCAAGCCAGTCGTCCATATTCTATTCTGACGTGGAGTATTATTTTGAATAGGACCTGATGGATAATACAAGAGGGTAGTTGGATGTGATCAAGGGAAGGAACTGATAGAAGAATTCCACAATGGTACATGTGGAGGGCACTTCTCTAGACAACTTACAACAAGAAGGATCTTGGATGCAGGTTATCACTGGCCCACTCTTTTTAAATATTGTTATAATTATTGTAAGACATGTGATATTTGTCAAACACATGGTAACCGTAAGACTTCATGAGCTCCATTATATCCTATTCTTCCACTTGGTCCCTTTGAAAGGTGGGGAATAGACATTGTAGGTCCACTTCCAACTACCCCATGCCAAAATAAGTATATTGTAGTTACCACAGATTATTTAACCAAGTGGGTTGAAGCTAGGCCATTGAAAACAACTTCTATAGATGAAGTGGCAAGGTTCATATATGAACGCATTGTCACCAGATTTGGTTGCCCATTAGAAATTGTAATAGATCAAGGAAGCCACTTCATTAATGAGGTGGTAGAAGCCCTAGTCAATAAGTTTTCTATTAAGCACAGGAAGGTAACAACATACAAGCCAAGCACAAATGGACAGGTGGAACGAACAAATTTTGTGTTGTGTCAAATTCTAGCAAAAGATGCAGCCTTGCAGGTACATAAGTGGGATAAAAGGATTCATGCAACATTGTGGGCATATAGGGCAACATCAAAGTTAGCAACAGGATACTCCCCATTTCAATTGGCTTATGGCATTGATCCAGTTCTTCCTATTGAGTTTGATATTCCCACTGTGAGAGTTATGAAAAATGAAAGGATGGATGAAAGTGATTCAGTAAAAGAAAGGTTGGTACATCTTCATTTGCTAGAGGAAATGAGGGAAATAACAAAGGATACAAGTTATAAGAAGAAAATGAAGCAGAAGGAATACTTTGATCAAAAGATCCGTTGGTCTTCATTTCATGTGAATGACTTGGTTCTAGTATATGATTCCAGATACAAAAAAAGAAGAGAGAAAATTTCTTCCAAAATGGATGGGGCTACAAAATAGCAGTTGTGCATGAAAATGGTACGTACCGACTGGAGGAATTGGATGGCACTCCCATTATGAAATGGTTCAACCATGACAAATTGAATATTTTCCAAAACACCGAGAATAGTCTACTCCGAGGACGGAGTAGAAGCTAGGAAGGGGGAAGATGTCGACACTAAAATTTTCCTCCATAATTTCTATTTCATTAATGTATGTATTAGGAATAGGATGTTGTTAAGTGTAATTAGTAGTAGCGTCTAATAGAAGATAATGGCGTCTTTAAGCTATACGACACCACAATAATGTATAGTATGGTAATAGTCAAAAGTACAATAGGAATGTTGTGGTAAAAAGTAAATATTTATCGTAAGTGGTCCGGTAATGTTAAAATGTCAAAGTTGGGGTAAGTAGAGAAGTAGGGTCTACATGATTAGGAATTAGAAATATTATATTGGTAATAAGGACAAGGAGTGAGGTCATAAATATTTTGTGTATTTTATTTGTAAAAAGTCTAAAAATGTGGAACCCATGTGAAATGATAAGGTTTATCTTATCTTAAAAGATAAGCTTACATGTACAGATAAGAGTTAAGGTATGGAATATGATTCGTCAGAGTGGATTTCTTATCCTATCTTAGAGATAAGATGGATAAGCCTGGAAGTTCTATAAATAAAGAGGCCACCCCCCTCATTTAGCATAGAAGGAAGTAGTGAGAAATATTGTATGAGTAAGTGTGTAAATGAAGCCATCATTTTGAAGGTGTGTTAAAGAAGCCATTAAGAGGTGTAATTGTGAAGTTTCTCCCATAGTATTGGTGGAAGGCAAGTGAAGTCAATAACACTTGAAGTACCTCATGGGTGAGATTGTAACAATTTCATGTTAATATTATAATTTACTCTGATATTTCAGATTTATCATCATTCCTTCTTATCATAGTCTATGGTATTCTTGTGTTATGTTTTTGTTGTGTTTCCAGATTACATCCACCAAACTAAAAGTTATGCATTAGTAAATAATCATAGCACGAGGAGTTCTCGGTGAAGAATTATCATAGTGCCGGATTGGTGATGACAGTTCTCTCCCTCATTGAATTATTGCTTGGGTGGAGAGTGTTTCCTACTCCCTATTTTTTTATGTGCTTGATTTTTGGTGAAGATGGTGGATCTCAAGTGAAGAATGATCTTAGTAGCATTTGGAGAAAAGATCAAGATCCCTCTTTGTAAAAAAATTACCATGTTGACTCAATTTTAATGGAGGGATTACTGCAACTTGCATTTTAAAGAATTTAAATATCTTAAAAATTTGCTATAAAATGGATGATTTTTATCAAGTTTTCAAATGTATGTATATGGAAAAGGGGTAAAGGAAAATTGCATTGTTACTTTGAAAATCCATCTAACTTGATAAATCTAATAAGAGTGTTTTGAATGATAGATTTACATTTTAAATGTGTTAGTTCTTGTGAAGGGAAACTACCAAATTTTGCATTGTTTAGATGAAGTAGAAAAATCGAAATGGGCTTGAAATGGAAATGAATTTCTTTCAATATAATTTGTTTCATTGCCTCCAAAGTGTGATATGTTTCATTTTAAAAATATTGAGAATCTTGTTGAAATGCACTTGTTGTTTGAAATGATTGTCTTTTATTAGGTTGAAGAAAGGAAATAGTTTCTTATTCCTTATTGAAAAGAAAGTATATTGGGAAATATGGAATTTTTGTTACATTTCTTGCTATATTGAAGGAAAGAATAGAGAATGAGTTGATGTTATGTAATTTGAGTATGAAACTAGAAATGTTATCAATCTAGCAACCAATGAATGGAAGACACCTTAGTTAAATTTATTATTTCTTTAAAAACCAACTTAAGTTGAAAACTGTTAAAAAAATGCATTGTTTGAAGGTTCTATTTTTAGGTAATAGAACCGCCGTCCCGTGCTTTGCAATGGTTTGAAGTGTATCACCCAACATAGAGTGGCGATCGATGAACGCATCCCGGAAGGGTGGTGGTCATAGGAATGTCAGCCTGTGTAGGGTGGCGATTTCATCACTTTTGATGGAAAAATATTTTTTTCTATGAAAAAAACCTAGATTCAAAATTAAATGAAATCTAAGCCTAAAACCATTAAAAGGTAATTTCCAACAACTAGAAATGAATTGAAATTAAGTGTTTAAGCTCTCCAATATTTTTATGGCACCCAAATGTGTAAAAATTATTAGATTAAAGGAAATGGGGTTTTTCCCCAATGGTTGAACTCAAAACAAGAAAATGTTTTCATTAAATAACAAAACAGATCCATTGTAGGATCTCTACATTAAACAAATGGGAAATAATACAATAGTATAATATTTACAACTAAAACCATGAAAAATTTTCCATGGTTTCTCTTCTTTCTCTCATGGCTCCTCCTCCTTCTCCTCTTCCAAAACCTGCAAATCAAAAATGAGAAAATAAGCCAAAGGAAAAGAATAAGAACACTCCATAGAGATGATTAGGGTTAGTGTGAAATCCCTAAGATCCAAGGGCCCTCATTGAATCCATCTAAGGGTTAGGATTCAACCCTACAAAAGTTAGTTGAGTTTTAATTAAGATTGCTTTTAATTAAAAAGTATGTGTAACATGTGAATGGGGCCTCTCAAGGGGGTGTTAGGAGGGGAGTTTATTTATGACCTTAATGTTTAGTTGGTGACTTTTAAAATTAAAATGCCTTGAATATATTTTATCTAATTGAATAAATTTTTCTCAATGGTAATTAGATTTTTTATATATTATGGATTAAATTTATTTGTGATTAATTTAATGGGAGGGTAAGTTTAGACTTATCCCTAGAATATTAAATAAATAATGCAATAAGGGTACTTTAGCCAATGGCTTGTAAGGGTTAATTAACAAAATTTGATGAGAACCTTGAAAGGGATTTAAGCCCGTAATGTTGGATGAAAATAATATTAATTGTTTGTTAATTAAAACGAAGGAATTATTGACTATGAATTAAATTAAATCTAGTTGAAGGTATTCCCGTTATAACTTGGTTTAAACAAAAAAATCGTAAATTTTTTTATTAACTAATATTTGGGTTTTATGTGGGAAATTTGTGGGTATTACACTTGGTATCAAAGTTGTGGGTTCAACACTTGACCCTTGGAAAAAATGGAAACCCGATAACTAGTTCACGAAACTTGAACCTCTATGATTAAAATAACAATAATTTATAATAAAGTTTTTTGATTGTTTTACTCGCCTAGTAGCATTTTGTCAAATCTAAGTAACGAAAATATTAAATTAGATTGATATTCTTGTGAACATTTGTTGTATCAGAACTTTGTTTCCTCGAAAATATGTTGTTTGACTAGCCCTAGCTCTTTCTTTTAGTCATGTGATGTGTTGACCCCATAGAGACTCTCCTTGTTTGGAATGCTAATTTGTGTGGTGTGACTCTTGTGGATTAGTGCTAATGGTTGTGTTTAGGGGTTAGTTGGAGGAAATTAGAAGTTATATAGTTGTTTAGAGATGCCCTTCCTTTAGCGGGTAGGTGAGTTTGTTTGGGTTGTCACCTTGTCAACTTAATCCCCATATGTAAGAATAGATATCAGGACTTGGTGTCGCATTTGATCTAGTTTTTCATATGTATTCTTAGATCTAAGTTCGATGTATAGAAACCATACTTACGACCCATGAAGGGATGCGAACGTGAATGTTATATGGATGTTTTATATTTTATATTCTTAAACTTGAGTTATTTAATAAAGGACCAACATTTTATTTTATGATTCCATTGAGAAGATCTGAGGCTTTTTCTATGGTTTTATCTTATTATGAGATTTTCAAGGATTGAAATGTGGCTACCTATCCATTTTCTTGATTGCCAAGATTTATTATATTTTACTTTTGATTGGTGACTCGGAGCTCATTTATCTTATTGGCTACTTGGATAAATGTTGTCAAGAATGTTACATGGTTCTTTATAGTCTAGTGATGAGTTGGTTCTACACTATTGTATTGTGATCTTTTGTCATATGGGGGTACACCCTAGGTGCCTTGATTATCTTCTTTAGTGCTTCAAGTTATTCCTTTGGTTTTAGAAGGAAACCTTATGTGTCTAGGCTCTAGGAATGACTCTTATGTTACTCAACCTTTTTTGAGAGAGAGATTTTTCTATGTTGTGTAGTCTAGTTGGTAGTTTTGATAGCAGTGGTTGTGATTCTCTTGCACCCTAGTAAGAGCTTTGTTCCTCATTAGAGTAGATGTGTTTTTGTTATGGGCTTATGGATTTTGTTAGGATCGGATTAAATCTCATATGATTGTAGGTTTTAGTGGATAGTGTTTTATTTTGATGACATGCTAAGTTTTAACATGGTTTCCATGTTTCATTATAAAAAGTATCAATAGTTGGACTATATGTATCTTGGAAAATATGGCTAGATTAAATCCCATTCATGCAATGTGCTTAATTGATTTTAATTGTTTTACTCTCGATGACCCATAAGTAGATCTACCCTTTCCTTAACATTTTGAATTGATTATATATACCACTCTATAATATATTAAGTATTGGGTTATGTTAAGATACCTATGGATGCCTTGGGGTTTTTCAAACTTTTCTCTTAGATATTTTCATTTTCTAGATCTTAAGATTTTAATCTTAGTTGTGCTTATGTTGTGCCCTTTCTTTTAAAGCTATAACTCTTGGCCATAGAGGCCATGTTTGGGTAAATTAGCTGATTTTCCTCTTGTATTTGATGTCTTCTGGATGGGAAATGTGGTGTCCTTAGAGTAAATTTTTCCTTTTCATCTTGTTGCTTGGTTAGTGGTATCTTGTGGAAGTATGAGTTCTATTTGGAAACTCTCCTTTTCTTATTAAGTGAACCTATTTTGAGTCTAAACAACAAACATTATTTTCTTTCCCAAACTGATCTAAACCTCTTAAACTCATAAAAGTAATTTTAAATCCTTATTGGGCCTTTTCATCATAATTTATTTTGATACTTGTGAATACCCACTTAGATTACATTAGTGATGCTTGTAATTCTTTTGCAAACTCTGGAAATATTGGTGTGTTGCATATTGGTTGATTGATCTCTAATTCCTATAAAATTAATGATGTGATATATTGATTGGTCTTTTGTTCCTATAGAATTCAAAATGTGATATGTGTTAGGAATATCTATGTTGAGTGTGAACATAGAATATTATGTAAGTGATTATATTATCTAGGATAATATAATATGTGTTGTAATAATTAATTACATTATTGTAAATGTAATTATGAGTGGGTGAGTAAATATTGTTATGAGTTGTTGAGTAAACAAATCATTAACAATATTAGTTTTGTGAGAAAACAAAATCTCACGTATAATAGCATGGAGTTGTTTTAGGAGTTATGTGTGGAGATATTTATGGAGATTATATCTCCTTAAATATAGGAACAACATCTCCTATTTAAATGGATATGTATTGAGCAAGAAAAAGAGTAAGATTTCGAATTTTCTTTATGCAATTATGATATTAACTTTTCATTTGGTATCAGAGCAGGTTTGATGCAAGAAATTTCAGTGCTTTCATGATCAGATCCGTCTCAAAGAATATATTATATTTTTCGTTTCCAGATGTGGGTTTTTCTATAATTTTGTGTGCAGAATCACGTGCTGGTCAAGAAACTACAGAAGAAATTTCAGAAGAACCCAGAACGTAGTTTGGAAGAAATACGGATTTTACTATGCAGCTATCAAATTAAGCACATCAATTCTTCTACTGAAAGTTTTCTCCAATTTTCAATAATGTTGAATTGTTAATACAAGTTCTTGACTTGCTTGGAGGTTAAAAGGTATTCAATATAAAATTTTAAAGTACTTGATTCAATTTTGTATTTTTTTATCAGTATTGTACAAAATAATGGAGAAACTAAATCTGATTGAAAAGTTTGAAGGACAAGATTTCCATACATGGCAACTACAGATGCAATTACATTTAATAGAAAAGGATCTATGGGATGTGGTGAAGTCTAATTCAACTCCACCCACTGGAGGAAATGAATTGGAAAAATGGAATGCAAAAGATCAGAGAGCATTGGGTACCATTGGTCTGGGCTTATCAAAAGCCTATCTACATCATGTGGATTTCACAAAATCTGCAAAAGAAATTTGGGAGTCTCTTAACAAATTGTTTGGTTCTGAAGCTGAAATGGCAAAGACTACATTGAAGCAACGCTTGTACGGGTTGAAAATGGAAGAGAACTCAAAAATGGCAGATCATATAAGTAAGTTTCGTTCTTTGCTAAATCAACTAGCTGGAATTAAAGAACATGTAAAAGATGATGATGCTAAAGCTATTCTTCTTAATAGCATGCCTAAGAGTTACTCAAATATTGTATTTACTTTGAGTAAAATTACTATTAGTCTAGAAGGAGTGATTTCTACATTGTTAGAACAAAGCAATCATGAAGAACATGAAGAAGTACTATATGTAGGAAACAAACCGAGCTCCTCATCTAAGAAGGAAAAACATAAACCAAAGAAGGTTCCTTCACATGGAAAAATAAAATGCTTTTATTGTAATGAGATTGGGCATGTAATACTGAACTGTAAAAAGAGAGCTCAGGATCTTCTTGATGACAAGATAGATCAGAAAGCCCTTCTAGCTGAAGTAGAAACTGATTGGGAAGTCTACTCAACTGATGAAGAACTTTCATGTCCTAGTGATGAGGATTTCCTATGGTAGAATCTTTTCTTGTTGGAGGAAGGAGGCAATGGAGGAAGGAGGAAAATCAGCGTCCTCTCGTCATTCACCAACGATGGGGTCGTTGACAGATGTGGTGATATTTTATTTCAGTTATGTGGTGTGTTTATACACAAGGGGGTGAAACTAGTTTCATGTTTTGATTTTAATGTGTTCACATAGACTAACAACAGTTCCTGAGTGTCTATTTGGTGTGGAAGAAGCAAACTGCTTGACTCAGCTTACAGGGGACAAATCATCTACGTACGGTCCTCCTGATCGCCGTGCGGTCCTCCGATTGCCATACTTCGTGGAAGGTACTTCGGTGGAAGGTGATCACCGATGAAGATGTTCATACGACAAGGATGATCATTAGCAGCAAGATCCAGATAGCAAGATCCAGTAGCAATGAATACTCCGACAAGGTTGATGTTTCAAGGAGCTCTTACCCCATGTTCACACTAAGGGGGCGAATGTTAGGAATATCTATGTTGTAGTGTGAACATAGAATATTATGTAAGTGATTATATTATCTAGGATAATATAATATGTGTTGTAATAATTAATTACATTATTGTAAATGTAATTATGAGTGGGTGAGTAAATATTGTTATGAGTTGTTGAGTAAACAAATCATTAACAATATTAGTTTTGTGAGAAAACAAAATCTCACGTATAATAGCATGGAGTTGTTTTAGGAGTTATGTGTGGAGATATTTATGGAGATTATATCTCCTTAAATATATGAACAACATCTCCTATTTAAATGGATATGTATTGAGCAAGAAAAAGAGTAAGATTTCAAATTTTCTTTATGCAATTATGATATTAACTTTTCAATATGTTGATTGATCTCTTATTCCTATAAAAGTAATAATGTGATATGTTTGACTCTTCCTACTCATTAAAATCTAATTGGTAATATGATTAACTTGAACATAATAAAACTCTAATTGAGGGGCTTGGACTTTGAAACTTAACAAGTAAACTGGAACATTAGGAAAAGGAAAATGGTTCCTTACTCTAATCTTGGTGGATTAATAGAAGAAATAAAACTATGTGAAAATAGCAAGAAATTTGTTCTTTTACATTCCCTAGAAGTAAGATAAATTATCTTTCCACCTATATAGAATGGTGAGATATCATGCCAACATTGGTGGTGTGCCTTAATGACGTAAAATATGTGATATCATAATAAAAGGAATGCATTAATTAAGAAAACTTATAAGAAATGTGCTTAGCGAGCATAACTATAACTTGTGACTTATAGTTTGGATTATGGAATGAGTAAGTTTATGAGTTTGAGCCAAATGTATAATTAAACAACCCTGATTGTATAAATGGCTATTGCACACCCTAAAATTATAAAATACATAATCTGAAAAGTTTGAGCTAATTGAAAGGTTTCCTTGAACTACTGTAGGATTAACTAAACTCTTTTGTGGCCTAATATTTGGGGTGTGATATGGTTGAGTACTTGCCATACCCCTTGATATATAAAAACAATAAACATATATAAAATGGTTATGACACAAATATATGCCAGGTCAATTTTGGACCTCTCTTTGAGTAGTAAATTTTTTTACAAATACATAAATATTTTATCCCTCTGTTAGTGTGAATTAATTAATATGTTTGTGCTAATGGGCCCTACTTCTCATCATGCCAATGGTGGCAACTAATTGAACCTTTAAGTCTATTTTCCTACGCTGATTAATGAAACACTGTTGATGGTGATTTGTTCTATTTGCGTTAGACTCCCTAAACATAGATGTTTGTTTTTTCCACTTGTAAGAGTTTTTTGGTTCGTTGTACCCTTGTTTCCTTGTAGCTCGATGAGTGTGAATTGTGGCCTTTTAGGAGCGGGTATTTATCTCTTGTTTTAATAAAGGCACCCTCCTTGTGTGTGGATTAAGTCCTTGGTGACCTAGGTTTATTGGTAAATCTAGGAAACATATGTTAAGGATATGAAAGAATTTTGGGAAGTTCTCTTTTTCTTTTCTTGGGAAACCCGATGTTGCTCATCCCCTTTTTTTCCTTGGGAAGGGAAAGTGCAAGTTGATTTTCGTAAGTTTTTACTCGAGTATTGGTGTGATGCACTAGTAGATTGTAGTTGGACCCCCTCTCATTGCCTATTTCTTTTCCTAGCTCCCTTGAGTGTTCTTTTGTGTTACAATTTAAGCATGTGCTCTCTTTATGATTATTTTGAGCTTAGGCAGGACTTAAAATAAATAAATTCCATTGTGTTATACAGGGTGATTGGTGTCTCTTGTGTTGATATGCTAGTTGGGAAAGGATTGTTATATTTCAAAGTGGAAATATTATCTAAGTGTTTGAAGTTTCTAAAGCAAGGTTAGTGTGGTGTGTTCGATTTTGAGTGAAAATTCAAGTTATAGAAAACCTTGTGGTCAAGATTATGCTTAGTATTACCATGAAAATTTAATTGAATCCTTTCAAGTTATAAAATTTCTTCCAATGAATAGCCTACATCCTTGTAAATGTTTTTGCTAATTTAGGTGTTTTCCTTGTTGTTAAACCTCATCTTGTGTGATCTTAAATTTGTGAGGCCTATGAGTAGGCATGTTTTCTCATGCAAAATTGAGGGTCAGGATTGGTAGTTGTTAACCTTGTTTAAATAACAAACATTGAAGTGTAACCCAACCTAAGTGGAAGTCTTAACCTTTATTATTGCAGTGTGTTGTATCCATGGGTGGCTATGTGGTCATCCTAAGTACATGGATTTCTCCTATTATTCCTTTACCTTGGTGGTTATTCTTGAGATTCCATTGGAAATTTCCTATTTAGATGCTCTATGATGTAGCTTGGTTGACCACGTAGAGTTACTCTGTAGAATTAAATACTTGCAACCTTTCTTGAAGAAAGTTTAGTATTCATGCCTAACAATCTCCCTTCTCCTTGTTGAATAGCATTGGACCAAACTTGGGTTATGTGAACCCACTTTTTTTTTAAATAAAGAAAACCCATAGAGGGTGTGACTTATATTCTTATGCATTATTTTCCTACCTCTTTTTCGTGACTTCTAGGAGGAAGTCAAATATAAGGGGAGGGGGATGTAATGTCCATTCCTCTTCAACACTAATTGAACTATGATTTCAATTTTGATTGATTATAATCTTGAACCTTTCTGTTGTATTCTAGTTAGCATACTGATAAGATACGTGGGACATCATGATTATTATTGTGTTCTGATTGTTATTTTAACTGTATGGTTTTAGTGTGGAATTTTATGTACATTACTATGTATGATTTTATTAGTGTATTTGATAAAGAATATGGATACCTTAGAATTTTGAGATGAGGTTATTAATATGAGAGATTATATCCATAAATTGACATATCAATATTTCATGTTCTAGTGATACTACTATAATGACACATTAGACTTGATATATCAATGTTCTTTAGAATATTTAGTTGGTTTTGTGATCTTATTTCGAATGATAAATTGATAAAATCGAAATATTTAGAATTGTGAACAATTGGTGAATTACTTAATTTTAGCGATGGTTTAGTTATGATGTTTGATGATGTGAATTGATATGTTTATGTGTGAATTTTATTATCTCAATGTCGTTAATATTGCCATAAGGCCAAAAAGGTATTGTTTTGATTTTTGCAGGCATTTTCAACACAACAAACAAAAGGGGATAGGAGACCATAGTTGATCAGGGGATCATTTTTGAAAGTTCCCAAAACATCCCTAAATGGTGTCAGTGCAGAAGATCATCTCGAGAGCTTTCCAACGACTATAAGAACGCGACAAATGGACATCGGGAGCTCTAGATATGTCCGGTCAAAGTTCGGTCAACGGGAAAGTCAACTCTAGTCAACTGGTCAATAATGGACCAATCACACTGCGACACGTGGTGAAAAGGCAAAAGGGAGTTGTTTTTTTGGTTTTCGATCACCGGTCTTCGACGAGCATAAAAATGGTACACGGGAACAAGAGGCTCAACTTTTATTACGGAGGGGAGCCCGACCGCCGTGTGGACTATGGTATTATCGCCAACGTGGTGGGTCCACAAGCCACCACGTGGCTTGCCACCACTCGTCGAATTCGATCGAATTGCCTATCAGAGAGATGACAAGTGTTAATTATTTACATACCACATTACATGGGTCGAAATTATATCCAAAGTCATATTACATTTCCCACGCATTTTTTTATTAATTTCCATGCATTGCATATACCACTGTCCACGCATATTCATTATCCAACTAAACCACGCATTATCCTTGGCTGAGTTTTAGCACCTAAAAATCAAACCATGTGCTATCCCAAGAAATGCGCCCTCCACATAAGCATATAGGTGGCTCTTAAGCCAATTCAAAACTGCCCTCCATGCATTTATAAATGCTTACCATTTTAACGCCCCCACAATGTGGGATAAAACACTTAAAATGTGCCTAAGGAGAAGGAGGAGAAGTGGAGGGGATTGGAACAGCTGACCTCCCATCCAAAAGTATAGGCACCTAACCAATGTGCCAGCTGTTTGGAAACAATAGTATAAAAGGAGGTATATTGTATTTGAATAGTATTTGTGCGGTGCAGTGCAATGCAAAAGCTAGAGGAGGAGGCAGTCTCAGAGAACACCATTTTTGAAGGCTTTGCACTCAGAATGGGAACTTGGAGTAAAAAGATGAAATGAATTAAATTCTGAGAAGATTCCAACGATGTTAGATTTGTTCTTTTTTGTTTAGTTTTAACCTATTTTTGGAGGCTTTGAATGCAGATTTTAACGGGATCTTCAAGATAGCTAGTTGGAAAACACGAATTTCAATGTCTGGTCCGAATTGTGACTTGGTGTAAACATGAAAAGTGTTCAGAATTCAGATCTCAAATATATGATTATTTTTCATAGAATGTTTTAAATCTCCATTTGTAGGTGTTTTTCTAACACAACAGTAGGGAGATCACATTGTGAAAACACTTGTAGGAGCCACGGATCGTTTCTTGGGGACAAGCTTTATGCTATTTTTCAGAGTTCTTGGGACATTGATCAGCTCATTTGCAGGTTGTGATTCATTATTGGTTGTTTGTAAGATTTATTGTACTTGCATTTCAATATTATTAATGGATCGGTTCAATCTGAACCCGGGGACGTAGGAATTTCCGAACCCCATAAACAATCTCTTTTTTTATCTAAATGTTTTAGTTTTTCTGATTATTTATTTGCTACACAAGTTTTCTGCACTTCTATGGATGCATAATAATAAGAATTTAATCAATTTGTGGAGTTTAGAATACTTAAAATTGGTTAAGAAAATCACGATCTTTGGAAACTTTTAAAAGTGATAAAAATTACAACACACGTTTTCAGATCAATAGTGAAGGAATTTTTGTATTGAAACCGGTCACCTTGGCAACTAGTGTAAATGTATGATGTTATTGTTGTTATTTTGTTAGGAGCTACCCATTGACGGGTGGCCTCGAATGTGACCTTTTGTAAATTGTGGGTTTCCTTTTTTGGTTTTATTTATTTGTGAGTATTTGTATTTTTTTTAGTATTGTGAGTCACTTTTATTATTGTTGTTAAGGACTCTATTTAAGTTAATTAGACTTGATTAATTAGTTTATTTTAAGATGTAACAAAAAGGGGTAATTAATGTGAGTTGGTAGTCTTGGTTTGTGTTGGATTTGAAATAATTTAATTACTTTTGAGTGTGGTGCACTCAACCTTGCATGCAAATTTCGGATTTTGAGTTTCAAGCCAATTTTGGAGGCTTGTGGGATAAGTTAAGCTTGTACCACAACTCTTAATTTTATCCACCCAATATGCCTATGATGCGAGGGGCTTATTTTAGGCATTTTGTGTGTTTTAATAAAAAAGAGCAATTAATTTCCTTTTCTTACTTAGATTATTTTATTTTGTCCTTTAAGGGTGTGGTTTGAGTTGGAGTGTGTAAGAGGGTTGACATTCCCTCAACAACCAACTTATTGTTCTTTGGATATTGGGTTTGACCTAGTGATGTGGAAAGGAGGAGAAATGATGTGGCATCCTAAAATGAGCAACATCACCTATCTCAACTCTCTTTCTATTTATTCTAATTTGTTTGAGGAATTGGGGGTTACTTGTTTTTATTTTTTTGGACTCTTTCTTTTGGAGTGGTTGTTGGAGTTGGAGATAGCTTGTGATTTCTTGGACTTGGAAAGGTTGGAATCTTTCTTGTGGATTGGAAACTCTTGCAATGGAAAGGTAGATCTTCACCCTTGTTTTCCTTTTCTATTTTGTTGTGCTCATGTGTGTGAATGATGATTGTTGTATGCTTATGGTTGTGGGAATAGAATGGGTTTTAGGTTGTAGGAGAAAATGGAAATGGGGATAACTTGGAGGGAGGCATAAGAGTGTTATTGGGTATTTTAGGAGGGAGTTGGGTTGGGATGTTCCACCTTGTTGATAAGTAATATTTGTGCTTATCTTGTTTATTATTTGAGGGAGGCATAAGAGTTGAGTTTTCCTTTTCAGTGAGAAGGCATAAGAGTTGTGTTTTCTATGAGGGAGGCATAAGAGTTGTTGTGGGTATTGTGATGGAGTTCTTGGAGGCTCAAAGGTGGACACCCAAACCCTTGGGAGGCATAAGAAGAATCCCCATGTTCCTTTCTCCTTCTTGGCTTGTGTATTAAGCCTTTGTACTTGGGAACTTGCATGTTTATGTGATCTTGATGTTGTGTTTATTGTGTTAAATGCCTTGTTGAATGTCATTGTGGAAGCCATGTAGAGTTGCCAATGGTTTTTATACCCCTCATTGCTTCTTTGTTGGGGCTCAAGGGCCAATGAGGAAGAAGACTTCTCTCCCTCATTAGATTATTGTTTGGGTTGAGAGTATTGCCTACTCCTGTTTGTGCAGGTGGACTAGAAATCGAATTAGATTAACACCTTTACATGTTGAACAGAAGATACAAACCAAAAGACAATCACATAATCTTCATTTATTAATGCAAAGCAAGCCAACACATATAAACACCATGGAGGGAAGGGAAGGTGGTTACAATAAATAGTTATCTACCACCTGTCCTTAACTATCCACCCACACACAATAACTACAATGTAATAACAAATGAAATATTACGCTAACATTCCCCCCCTTATTACATTGTTCGTACAAACATACATTTCCTGATACTATATGCCCCCTTAATGAGAACACCTGCAAAGAGGGTCTTCACACGAGCATGTGCCTACATGGTCTTGAAACACATGGTTTTTCTAAGGTTGACCATAAACCTAAAGGGACATGAGAACTTTCCAAGTATTCACCTCGATGGTTTTACGGATTACTACGAACCAAGAGGATTTTACCTCGGTAGTTTTATAGGCATACCACGAACCCAAGAGGATGATACCTTGGTGGTTTTACAGGATTACCACGAACCCAACTTCGAGTACCATGCACTACTTTCAGTGTTTTTCTACTCCCCATGATGCTCTTCAATTAGGAGGTCCCAAATAGGAAACTATGCACCATCTGCACTTTATTGAACAACCAAGAAACATAGAAAAACAACAAACAATACTGACAAATATTCCACATTCACTTCTAAGAATCATAGCAATCATGTTCTTAGTTGTAGCCATTGATCTGGATTGTCGTTTAGCCAATCTTCAACAGCAAAGGAAACAAATCACTGCCACTGGATGTTGCCCTTGACTAAGTCATTTTCGCCCATAATGTGAAATAAGAACACTGAGAAATAAATCACATCAAAGAACATGCTCCAGAAAATGATGCTCCAGAATAATCCATTTTCAGCATCCGATCACAAAACAACAAAACACGAAAACAACACTAAAACTGAAATAAACTCAAACCAAAATTGAGGAATAGGTCCTCAATACCTTATTCTACCACAATCTCTATCAGGGGCCTCATCACTTACGGCTTGCGGGAGGTCAGCAGCTGGATTTCCTCCAACCTCCGTTGTCCTCTGTCCTCCTTCATGTGTGCTTCTACTTACTTCTCAACACAAATTTTCTCAGCTATCTCTTTAGAATAAACACCATATACCAAGATGGCCTCATTGAGTGTAGTCAATGTTTGATTATGGGGATTATGGTGTAGGACTAGAGTACAGATTTTGATCCTGACTTCCATGACTAGTGGAGCCCCATTTGATCCAGGTGATAGATTTACAGACACGTCCATTGTGTGCACCTCAATATTCTCCTCTAGTATTGGCCTCCAATTTGAAGGAATGTAATGAAGATCCATCAAGACAAATGTAAAGTTGTGCCATATTAACAAAACTGAGAGTGTATGGAAGACAAGGACAATGAAAAATGTTATAAATACTTCAAAACCTTCTCGAAAGAACTGAGAGTCATAAAGTTTTGTGAATACTACCATCTAATACCATGAACTCTTCTCTTTTGCACTGCACCATTTCTCAACGAGACTACTTCTTCCTCCACGGTTGTGCTTTGCGACTCTTCACTAACTCACCAAAGCTCTATGTTTTTGGAATTTAATTTTGATGTAGACATTATTGCAAAGAGTGCTTCAAAGTTTCGTAGACCTCTTTCTACATCAATAGAAATGAGTTGAAAGGTAAATCATAACCGTCATAACCATTTTGTCCCTTCCTTGTGTGACTTCTCCTTATCCTGCGTCTCTGCCAGGAGCTCCACGTTTAGATAATCCTTTCTTGTCAAGGCTCTTCTATAGAACATCACAATAATCATGTCATGCTAATCCTTTCAATGATCGCTTTTTCATGCTCTTCTTACACTTCCTTCATACGCTAACCGATATTTGTTCAAATGCGACTCCCCAACCCCGCCCGCTTCTCCTCGGCTCCTTCACGGCCATAGGGTTGATGGCGCTACTCAAGAACTCCTCTTCCATGCCATGCCTATAATCTTAACTCGCTTTATGATACCAATGTTTGTGAAGGTGGACTAGAAATCAAATTAGATTAACACCTTTACATGTTGAATAGAAGATACAAACCAAAAGACAATCACATAATCTTCATATATTAATGCAAAGCAAGCCAACGCATATAAACACCACGGAGAGAAGGGAAGGTGGTTACAATAAATAGTTATCTCGCCATCAAGTCCTTAACTATCCAAAAAGGACACACAATCTACTTATGTAATAACAAATGAAATATTACGCTAACACTCCCCCATTTTGTGTTATGCTTGATTTTTGGTGAAGATGGTGGAGCTCAAGTGAAGAATGATCTTAGTAGAATTTGGAGAAAAGAAGAAAGATCCCTCTTTGTAAAAATTTCACCATGTTGACTCCATTTGAATGGAGGGATTGTAACTTACATTTTTAAGAATTTAAATCTCTTGAAAATGTGTTGTAAAATGGTTGATTTGTATCAAGTTTTCAAATGTATGTATATGGAAAAGGGGTAAAGGAAAATTTTATTGTTACTTTGAAAATCCCTCCAACTTGTAAACTCTACTAAGAGTGTTTTGAATGATAGATTTGCATTTTAAATTTGTTAGTTCTTGTGAAGGGAAACTACAAAATTTTGCATTGTTTAGATGAAGTAGAAAACTTGAAATGGGCTTGAAATGGAAATGAATTTCTTTCAATCTAAGTTGTTTCATTGCCTCCAAATTATGATATGTTTCATTTTAAAAATATTGAGAATCTTGTTGAAATGCACTTGTTATTTGAAATGGTTTTCTTTTACTTATTAGGTTAAAGAAAGGAAATATTTTCTTATTCCTTGTTGAAAAGAAATTATATTGGGAAATATAGAAGTTTTTTTACATTTCTTGCAATATTGATGGAAATAATAGAGAATGAATATATGTTATGTAATTTGAGTATGAAACTAGAAATGTTATCAATCTAGACCAATGAATGGAAGACACCTTAGTTAAGTTTATTATTGCTTTAAAAACCAACTTAAGCTGAAAACAATAAAAACAAAATACATTATTTGAAGGTTCTATTATTGGGGAAACGAACCGCCCCTGTGCTAAAGGATGGTTTTAGAACCGTTTCCCAACACAATGTGGTGGTCATGAACCACCCCTTAGGCAAGGCAGGCAGGTCACGGGACCGTAGGCCTCTAGGTCTGCAACAGTTTTTCATCACTTTTGACAAAAATATAAATTTTATCTATGAAAGAAACCGAGATTTAAAGTTATGAGGAAATCTAAGCCTTAAAGGGTAATTTCCAGCATCTAGAAATGAATCAAAATTAATTGTTTAATCTTTCCAATCTTTTTATCGCACCCAAATGTCTAAAATTCTTACCCCAAAGGAAATGGGGTTTTACCCCAATGGTTGAACACAAAAAAAAATTTTTTTATTAAATAAAAAAATAGATCCATAGTAGGATCTCTACATTAAACAAATGGGCAATAATACAATAGTATAATCTTTACAACTAAAACCATGAAATTTTTTTCTTGGTTTCTCTTCTTTCTCTCATAGCTCCTCCTTCTCTTCAAAATGCCGAAAATCCAAAATTAAAAAATAAGCCAAAGGAAAAGAATAA